>CM062818.1:599341470-600541470 GCA_031772625.1 Pinus tabuliformis
TAATGGACCACTTCAGTAGCTCCCAACAATAAATTTATTAACTGCAGTTGATTTCCTTAACTTAAGGAAACTACTGTAGTTGGTTTCCATAAGTTAAGGAAAGACTGCAGTTTAAATTCCATAATTGTAGGCAGCAATTGTGCAAAAAATTAATGGAGCTTAACATTCTCCCACTTGGTCCATACTTCCAAACTTAATGTCTCAACTTAAAACCCATTGATAATCTGTATTAAGTAATAGATACATGAATCATGGCGATAAGTCCTCTAATAACGAGTATTATCTTCCATATATTACTATGCATTTATTCTTATTATAATTTATGTGGCAACAATTTCTTAATGAATAAACCTTATGTTTATTCTTGGTCCTTCTTAAATGAATTTTCTCAAATCAACTTAAAGTGCACATAAATATGAGAAAAAACATCACAATAATTAAGAATTTCATTAAAATAACATTGTCCATACAATGAGAAACTACATAATGGGATCAAGTCCCATATTCAATACATGATCCTTGAATTTAAACGGTGGCATGCCCTTAGTCAAAGGATCAACGATCATCAACTCAGTGCTGACGTGCTCAATGACCACTTTCTTTTCTTTAACACGTTCCCTTATAGCTAAATACTTAATGTCGATTTGTTTATTTCGACTCCCACTTTTGTTGTTTTTAGCCATAAAAACAGCAGCTGAATTATCACAATATATTCTCAATGGCTTTAGATATAGAATCCATAATTCTAAGCCCATAAATGAAACTCCTAAGCCATACACCATGTAAAGTAGCCTCAAAACAGGAGACGAACTCGGCTTCCATAGTGGAAGTGGCAATCAAGGTCTGCTTGGCACTTCTCCATGATACAGCGCCACCGGCCATCATAAAAATGTACCCTGATGTTGATTTACGTGAATCAACACATCCAGCAAAGTCAGAATCTGAGTAGCCAATTACTTCCAAGTTGTCCGTCCGTCTATACATAAGCATGTAGTCTTTGGTTCCTTGAAGGTACCTCATTACTTTCTTTGCAGCTCTCCAGTGGTCTAAACCTGGATCACTCTGATATCGTCCCAACATTCCCACAACAAATGCAATGTCAGGTCTTGTGCAGACTTGAGCATACATTAGGCTTCCGACAGCAGAAGCATATGGAATGTTCTTCATTTGTTCCCTTTCAAGGTCGTTCCTTGGGCATTGGTTCAAATTGAACCTATCACCCTTCACAATGGGAGCTACACTTGGTGAACAATCCTTCATCCGAAATCTCTCTAAAATTTTATTAATATAGGTTTCCTGTGACAGACCCAAGATGCCTCGAAATCTGTCTCTATGGATCTTTATGCCAATGACATAAGATGCCTCACCCATATCCTTCATATCAAAATTTTTAGAGAGGAATTGTTTCACCTCATGTAGCAAACCCTTATCATTGGTTGCTAGCAAAATGTCATCCACATATAAAACAAGAAAACAAATTTTACTCCCACTAACTTTCAGGTATATACATTGATCCATAATGTTTTCTACAAAACCAAAAGAAGAAATTATATTATGGAATTTCAAATACCATTGGCGGGATGCTTGTTTTAAACCATATAATGACTTTTTGAGCTTGCAAACCAATTGCTCACCATCACTAGAGGGGAATCCTTCAGGTTGTTTCATGTAAACCTCCTCCTCTAGATCTCCATTAAGAAAAGCCGTTTTCACATCCATTTGTTGCAACTCCAAGTCAAAATGGGCTACTAGTGCCATAATAATGCGCAAGGAATCTTTCTTAGATATAGGAGAAAAGGTCTCCGTGTAGTCGATTCCTTCTTTCTGAGTGAATCCCTTAGCAACATGTCTTGTCTTGTATCTCTCAATGTTGCCCAATGAGTCTTTCTTTGTCTTAAAGACCCATTTACATCCAATGGCTTTTGCACCATTGGGCAACTCAACAAGATCCCAGACTTCGTTACTCTTTATGGAATTCATCTCTTCCTTCATGGCATTGTACCATAGTTCTGATTCTTTGCAACTCATGGCTTGTGAAAATGACTCGGGATCATTTTCGGCTCCAATGTTGTAGTCAGATTCTTGTAGATACACAATATAATCATTAGGAATTGCTGATCTCTTAGGTCTAGTAGATCTTCTTAATGTTGTACCATCATCTTCCTGAGAAGTATGTGGTTCAACTTGTTGTTCAAAAGTTCTTGGCAACTCTTGAACTCCTTGATCTACTGGAATATCGTCAGCAGCTTGTGGAACTTCAACAATTGGTTTTTCAACACCAGTTTGTACTTGAGGGGTGCTATGAACAATAACCAATCTATCACTTGAAGTGGAAGGTTGAGATTCTGAATGATCCTTCTCAGAAACTATGTTTCTGGTTTGATTGCTCCCACTGATCAAGTCATTTTCAAGAAACTTTGCATTTCTTGATTCCACAATCCTAGTGTTATGAGATGGACAGTAAAATCTGTAACCTTTAGACCTTTCAGCATATCCAATGAAATACCCACTAATGGTCCTTGGGTCCAGCTTCTTCTCTTGTGGATTATAAATTCTCACTTCAGACGGGCATCCCCAAACGCGCATATGTCGCAAACTCGGTTTCCAACCTTTCCATAATTCAAATGGTGTTTTAGGAACCGCCTTGGTTGGAACTCGGTTTAATATATACACTGCCGTCTTAAGTGCTTCAGTCCACAAGGATTTAAGAAGATTGGTGCTGCTAAGCATACTCCGCACCATGTCCAATAATGTTCGATTTCTTCTTTCTGCTACACCATTCTGGTCGGGTGAACCAGACATGGTGTATTGGGCAACAATCCCATGCTCTTGAAGAAATTTAGCAAATGGCCCAGGTGCTTGTCCATCTTCTGTGTATCTACCATAATATTCTCCACCTCTATTTGATCTCACGATCTTAATTTGCTTGCCGCATTGTTTCTCTACTTCAGCCTTAAAGATCTTAAAGGCATCTAATGTTTCGCTCTTTTTATGAAGCATGTAGAGATACATATATCGTGAGTAATCATCTATAAAGGAGATGAAGTATCTCTGACCATGTGAGTCCATGTCTGGACTACATATATCAGTATGTATGATTTCTAATATGTCTGAACTCCTATTGGCACCTTTCTTTGACTTGTTGGTCTGCTTTCCCTTTATGCAGTCCACACAAGTCTCAAAATCAGTAAAATCTAGAGTATTAAGTATTCCTTCATTTACCAATCTTTTAATTCTTTCTATGGAGATATGACCTAGTCTCTGGTGCCATAATTTAGAGGAATCTTCATTAATAACACATCTTTTAGTGCCAGTGTGAACATGCATTGAATCATAAGTGACATTGTTTTGTAAATTAATGCAGTAAAGACCGTTAGACAAAATACCATTCCCAACATAATCAGATTTATAGAATAGACTGAAAGATTTTTCTGAAAAGTTTAAGGAATATCCAAAAGGTACAAGCCTTGAAACTGAAGTCAAGTTTCTAGAAAAACTTGGAACATAGAAGATCATTTCTAATTCTAAAACAAAGCCACTACTTAAAGTTAAATAACATGTTCCTATAGCTTCTACATGCGAGCCCATCTTGTTTCCTGATAAGATGCTTTGCTCACTTCCCACTGGCTTCCTTTATCTCTGCCTTGGTGCAATTCAAATACTTTGAAATAGAGTCTAGGTTCAATAGTAAATGTCGACGCCGTATTATTAAACAGTCTAATCCTAGCCTCCTTCTCGAGTCTACCAGCGTAGGTTGAATTCTTCACATGCTGCGTCAGTTCATATGCTGCGTCAGTTCATATGTCTCCTTTCACCACTTTGTCAAGTTCGCGGCTGCTTGCTTTTTGACTTGCGTTTTGTTTATGGCCCACTTTGGGAGGAGTTGAGGGGGCAGAGGGCTGTATGGCTTCATTTTGTTGCTCGACCCCCCGGATTCGTGCCTTTTCTCACACCTCCATGGTTTTGGCCATCTCTTGTTTGAGGCGTTTTTGCGGCGAGGTTGATTTTTCTTCTAGTGATCTTCTTTGGTTTCACCAGCAGTGCTCTGATACCAAATGTTAGATAATTATAACAGCGATTCTGCATGCGGAAAAAATTCAATGAATCGTTGAAACTTAATGCCTAGGGATATGAATTACCTCCAGCGATTGGTGAAACTCTTGATGCAACTTCTTTCTGAAAAACCACACTCCAGCTATCCAAGAAGAAGAAAAGAATACAGAAAATCTGAAGGCACTTCCAAGCTCTGCTCTCTCAGCTAGATGGTGTAAAAACTGAAGGGATTGAGATGCAAGTTTGGGGACCAAACAGATGAATTTATAGCCAAGCTTCCATCAAGCTTCTGATGGCTATGTGTCAGGTGTTCCATAGATCAAGGTAGAGAACTCCAGATGGAGTAATGGACCACTTCAGTAGCTCCCAACAATAAATTTATTAACTGCAGTTGATTTCCTTAACTTAAGGAAATTACTGCAGTTGGTTTCCATAAATTAAGGAAAGACCGCAGTCTAAATTGCATAATTGTAGGCAGCAATTGTTCGGAATATTAATGGAGCTTAACAGGGGGTCCTTCGAAGATTAAACATCTGGAACTGATATTGCATAGCGCACTATTTTATTCATCTCTTTTTACATGCTTGTTTTGCATAGTGGTTCAACATCGATGATCTATCCTATTCATTCTAAGAATCAGTAAATATTTTGTTTATTCCAATTTTCAGGTGTAACAGAATTTGAATTGAATATAGTTTTAATATGCTTTTAATATTTCTCCCATCTGTTCTTGTTCATGGATGCTTATTCATCTGTTTTGGTTGTCTAGTTAATTTAATCCTTGCAATTGACCTATAGAGGACTGTCGCATTAGTTATAATTATTATAATGTATTTATGATCTTTTGACCTATAGAGGACTGTCGCATTAGTTATAATTATTATAATGTATTTATGATCTTTTGATTTGGACTAGCTTTGAGATGTATCGGTCTGAGTTTCATTTTTCCGTTTCCTTAAAGTTTTTAACCTTAGAATTGTTTGTTTTAAAAAATATTTTATTGTTTCTCAGTAAGAGCAGATAAATAGCTTTTGTTGTTCATAACTGTAAAACCAAGCGAGTACGAGAGTCCACTTTGTGCTTGATTAGCTTTTGTTGTTCATAACTGTAAAACCAAGAGAGTACGAGAGTCCACTTTGTGCTTGATTAATTTTGACTAGTTCAAACACTTTAAAGTTTAAAGTCATTATCACAAATTAAATTGGTTAGAACCACTAATCAGTTTAGAGAATTATACGAGGGTCCACTTTGTGCTTGATTAATTTTGACTAGTTCAAAAACTTTAAAGTTTAAAGTCATTATCACAAATTAAATTGGTTAGAACCACTAATCAGTTTAGAGAATTATATTGTTGTACAAGGCAATTTGCAAAAGACAACAAACATAAGAAACTACTACTTCGAGAATATATTCCACACTGCAAATAAGTAACCAATTACATACATAACAATGAATGAGAAAAGACATAATATGATTTCATTTGAAATGCTGCAATGTAGCAGGAAGAATGAGCAAAGACATCATATGTTTCATTTGAAATGTTGTAAAGTAGTAGGAAGTCAGCTTGCAGCTTGACACTGTTCAACTTGAAATCAATTTCACTTTTTTATTTACCAATATAATCTATTATATTCATCTCAAATACTCAACCAAGAAACCAAACTTAAACATATTTTAGCAATCGTAAAGAAAATCAATGTCGTAAGCAGGGACTTGCCACCTCGTGGCATTCTCTTGTTTTCTTTATGTTGAGAATTGTAATACCTTCCCACAATGATTCTCAGTTGCTCTAAATCTTTCACATTTGGATTTTTATAACTAAAAAATGCGTTGTAATTTTAAGAATATTCGATCATTACTTTTACTCGTAACATATAGAGAAAATATATGCTTAGGCTTCAGAGTTTTTTGAACTCATAGATTTAGGGACGGCATAGGGTCAATTTCGATATCTAGGGGTAGAAAATAAATAGGTGTGTCCAAAGTGAAGATGGAAGATGAAGGGAATAAAGATGTGAAGGAAAATAAAGGAGAAAATAAAAAACGACTTAATAGTATTTTTATCATCAAATGACCAATCTTATGCTAGGGATTGAGTTTTAAGTCATTGTGATTAATACTTTATTTTCATAGCCAAATTAGCAAGTCTATACCAGGAATTGAGTTTTATGTCATGTGACTAATACCTTTAACGAAAATTATTTACTCCTGGACTTTAGTAGTCACCTTTAACGAAAATTATTTACTCCTGGACTTTAGGAATAATCTGGTAGGATTCACACAGATGTCTAGAGGCAATTGAATTAGTATGAATTTAAAGTGGATTGATTCAGATTAGATTCATTAATATAAATTTAAATTTACTTTAATGTTGATTTACATTCTATTATTCTAAAGCTAAATTATCTTTTTTTAAATATTTTAATGTAAGTATGGTTTTATTTCTCTTTAATGTAGCTTTAAATGAGAACATCTCCCCATATTGATTTATAATGCAGCTTTGTGCAAATATTTAATTATATTTGATTTTTGCAATGTTTAACAAATAAACAAGAAGAGGCATGGCTAGTGATTCCAAGAACAAATTGGGTCTTACAAACTCTAAGAATGTAAAGTCACATAAGCCTAGGAATGGTGGTTGATACTTGAGCATCATAGAAGTTACCCTATTAGACACCCCATCTTGAGAAATAGAGTGACATGTTTACAACTTTAGAACTTGCTACATTTGAGACTAAAAATATACTTGAGCTTATTAGTGATAGTGAGATCCAATCTTCACGAATGTGGAGCTTGTTAGAAATCTTATCATGAGCAATGAAACGAAAGTTTCCAATTTCAATTTTTGATGTTAAAAATCCACTTAGTCCTAGCAAAGATGGGAAGAATCAAATAATAGATGCTGAGCTTGTTAAGACTCAATGTGAGCAATATAATGACATGTTTCCAACTCTACTGCAACTTTTGAGGTTTGAAATCATTTACAATCTGTTAAAATTGGCAACTAGGGCCAAACTCCTTCTGGGTCACCTTATTTATGGCTGCTGATATTTTTATTAGATTCCTCTTGTTGAGAGGTGTAGGATTGATCTAAAGATCATCCGATTCCAATAAGTATTTATGAAGATAGGAATTTATTTTGATTATGGACAAAATTGTCAAGTCGGTTAGCGACTTATGTAGGCTCAGAAGCCCAACAGTCATGTCTATTCAACCTCAACGTTTTGCATATAAATACAAGGAGCATTCTCCTCATTTGGACACTTCACACTCACACACATCTCTCTCTCTCTCTCCCCCCCTTACACAGAAAGAGTCTCTCTCTCTTTCTCACATGTGTGGCTGAAAGGAAGATGTCCTAGGGCAAACAGGACGCAAAAACAGGACAACAAGTCATCTTTGACCAGTGTTGACCAGCGTTGACCTTCCAAGAAGTGTGAATTGGGTGTGGTTGCCTCTCCTAGGCAGGCCGCAATTTTTGGCACAAAAATCGAGGTGATCTCACCTTTGGTCTGACTGGTATTGATTGCCCTAGTTTAGGGTCGCAGTTAACTTCAGAAATCTGCACTTTGACTGAACTTTTGGGGTTGTTCTAGGGTTGTTTCTTCAGGCTGTTCGAGGACAAGTTGACTAGAAATTGACCAAGTATTTTAGAGGTCAATTTCAGCTAGTTTGACCAAGTTTGACTTTGCTAATCTAGGGTTTGTTGTTGCTGATATAAAATTACAGAATTCAGATTTTGTACTATTTCTCTCTGCTGAACTATTGAAGATAAAAGAAGATTTGATCAAAGGGTTTCCCAAAATTGGGGTTTATCCCTGGCTAGCTGCCACATCTTGTGTCTCTTGTCTTGACTTGTTTTCGATTGATCATTTAATGTTCTATTTGCACTTTACTTAACGTATATGTGATTGCTAATCTGTGGCTAATAAAAAGAAAAATAAGTAAATTCCTCTAAGCATAGAACATACCATAATTTAACATGGTATCAGAGCTGAGGTGAAGACAAAACCTAAGCAAGAGAAAGAGCAATCACCGAAGAGAAGGATTGGAAGACAGTCTTAAAACATGGGGTCCTCAATAAACTTCTTTGCTGAAGACAAACTCCGTGAGAAGTTTGACAATCATGGATGGAAGATGTCTCTCGATCTAACATTAGAAGAGCAGGAAGTATTGGACCATGTGAGAGGCGGAATTGTTGAGACTCCATCAAATGCATCCGTTGCTGCTAGGAACAAATGGACCAAGGGAGAAGTCAAAGCAAGGAAGATCATCTGGGACTCTATCGACAAACGTTTGGTAGCCTGTGTTTCCGAGTTGAACACCTCTAAGGAAATTTACGATATACTGGTGAGTTTATTTAAAGTTAATGATGCAAATCAAGTCTTGTTTCTTAGAAATAAGCTGAAGGAAATTAAGAAGGGAAAAGATGAAAGTATGCAAGCATATTTCTTAAGAATCACTGAGATCATGAATGATTTCCTATCTATTGGGGAAGTAATTCTTGACAGGGAAATGACACTTACAACTCTTGGAGGACTACCATCTGAATGGTATATATTCAGGACTACTCTTCTGAACAATAATGTAATCCATGGATTTGAGGAATTAATGGCGAGATGCATTCAAGAAGAAACAAGGATGGAAGAGCAAGAAATTCCCGTACTTAAAGGTCATCCCCCTGCCTTTTCTTCTCATGCGAAAAGAAGAAACAATTCCGGGGCTAAATTCAAAGGAAAGGCTGGACCAAAGGGTGGAAGAAAAGGATGATGTTACAATTGCAATAAAACAGGTCATTATGCAAGGGAGTGCCCTGATAAAAGGGACTGACACCGGGATGATGATAAAAATCCCTCTCATGGCAGTCAAAGGAATGGCAGGTCTAATGGCAAATGCAAAAGAAGTGTCGGAAATCAAGGAAGAGGACAACCATTCAAGAAGGCAATAAATTCGACGTATGAATCTAACATCGTTAACAATAAGAAAGATGAATATTATCCACCAGCAGCTCTATCTACCTCTGCTCCCCCGGACTTGCTGGGACATTGGCTTATTGATAGTGGTGCCTCAAGGAACTTCACTGGTTACAAAGAAGCTCTCTATAATCTGATAGATAAGGAAACCAACCTGGAAATTGTTCTTGGAAATAATTCAAAATATCTCATGAAAGGTGTAGGAAATGTCACTCTTCAATTGAATCAGGGTAATACAATCCACCGACAAGACGTATTATATGTACCTGATCTCAAAAAGAACTTGGTGTCCATTTCGTTTATGGAAGTCAAAGGCTACAAGGTAGCCTTCAGCAATGACAAGGTACGTGTATGGAAAAATAATATTAAAGATGCCTTCACTATTGGGTTTCGAGTTGATTCATTATATCAGGTCAGAGGAAGTCCGCTAGGTGTCATGTCTTGTGACACATCTCTTCAGTCCGAACTATGGCATCAAAGGTTTTCTCACCTTCATTATAAAGCTCTACCCGATGTGAGACAAATGGTGACAGGGATGCCCAAATTCTGAGTAGAACAAGAAGGTGTATGTCCAGGATGTGCCGAAGGAAAGCTCAAAAGGGGACCATTCCCCTCAAGCCAAAGCAAGACCTCCGATATATTGCAGTTGGTTCACTCAAACATATCTGGTATGATGCCTGTGAACTCCTTGGGAGGATATTCATATTACCTCACTTTTACATATGATTATTCTCGCAAGACTTGGATATACTTCTTGAAAAAGAAGGATGAAGTGTTCTCCTGGTTTCGAAACTTCAAAGCCTTGATCGAGAATCAAACCGAGAAGAAGATCAAGAACTTAAGGACTGATAACGGGACTGAATATGAATCTAATGAGTTTCATGAATTTTGCAATGAGGCTGGCATCAAGAGGGAGACTACTACACCATATACTCTTGAGCAGAATGGTGTGGTAGAAAGGAAGAACTGTATGATTGTGGAAGTTGTTTGTGCTATGCTCCATGATCAAAGAGTTCCGAAGTTTTTATGGGCCGAAGCTGCAAACACTGCCATATATGTACAAAACCGATGCCCTCATCAAGCATTGGGTTCCAAGACTCCCAAAGAGATGTTCACTAGTAAGAAACCTGACGTATCTCATTTTAGAATTTTTGGAAGCCCTGTATATTTTCATGTGCTGAAGGAGAAAAGGAATAAATTGGGTGCATCTGGAAAGAAAGGAATCTTCGTGGGCTATAGTGAGAATACTAAGGGCTATAGAATCTATGTGGCTAGTCAAACAGAAGTCAAGATTAGCCATGATGTCACTTTTGATGAAGATATGGCTCATAGCAAAGTAGACAATCTTCCTACTCTAAGGTGATCCAAAGATGCTGACACCAGGTAAACGAAGGAAAAAGAAGATGAGATGATGCCCGATGTAGAAGAACCATGGATCCTATTGATCTTCCTCCGCCTGAGCCTTCCTCTCTAGGGAAGAGGCCTTCATGGCTTAGGGGGACACTTGATGATGCTGAAGGACACATTGCACCCCGAGGAACCTTCCGTGAAAGTAAGAAGCCGAACAAGTATCAGGGATACCTGACCGTCATGAGCACGATCATCCAAAATGAGCCTTCATCATTCACAGATGCCGTCAAGCATCAAGTATGGAATGATGCTATGACCAAGGAATATGAGTCCATTATGAAGAATGATGTCTGGGATATGGTCCCCAGACCCCAGGACAAAGCAGTTGTCACTTCAAAATGGCTTTACAAGATAAAGCATGCAGTTGATGGAAGTATGGAAAAGTATAAGGCTCATTTTGTCGCTCGTGGCTTCTCCCATAAGGAAAGTATAGACTATGATGAGATATTTGCACCTATTGCCCGATATACCACAATCCGCTCGATCATAGCCCTTGCTGCTTCGCAAGGATGGAACCTACATCAGATGGATGTCAAGACTGCGTTCTTACATGGTTCGATCAAAGAAGAGGTCTATGTGTAGCAACCCGAAAGATTTGAGATTTATGATTGAGAATCTCATGTGTGCAAGTTGAAGAAGGCCCTCTATGGGCTAAAGCAAGCACCCCGAGCATTGTTTGAGAGGATCGATAGCTACTTGATGAAGCTGGGATTCACTAGGAGTGAAGCCGACCCTAACCTTTACTTTAAGGTTATAGATGACAAGCCTTTCATACTGGTGCTTTATGTTGACGACCTCTTTCTAACAGGTGTAGACCCTCTCATTCACGAATGTAAGAGGGAGTTGGCTTCTGAGTTCGAGATGAATGACCTAGGACTTATGCACTACTTCCTAGGACTGGAAGTCTGGCAGAAACTAGGGGAGATTTTCCTATCTCAAGGAAAATATGTGGTGAAGATATTGGAAAGATTCTGCATGGTACACTACAAGCCCGTAACTACCCCGATGGAGCTTGACTTCAAGAAGTTAAGCGGTAGTGCTGCCGGACCTGTTTTACGAAATGCTACCGAGTGTCATCAACTTGTTGGAGCATTAATGTTCTTAGTGAACTCCTGTCCAGATATATGCTTTGTAGTCAACACATTGAGTCAACATATGGTTGAGCCTCACCACTTACATTAGATTGGTGCCAAGAACCTGCTGAGATATCTTCGTGGCACAATCACTCATGAGTTGAGATACACTGCCAGAGATGTGAGATTACTTGGGTATACTGACGTTGATTGGGCAGGCAGTGTGGTGGACCGAAAGAGCACTTCCCGGTGCTGTTTCTCTTTGGGATTTGCCTCGATATCCTGGACGGGCAGGAAGCAGAAGGCAATGGCTTTGAGCACCGCGAAGGCAGAGTACATTACTGCTAGCATGGCCTCCTGTGAGGCAATCTGGTTGCGAAAGCTCTCCAGTGAGGTGTTTTGATTTACATTAGATACCACCGTCATTCTAACTGACAACCAGAGCAAGATCCATTTATCAGAAAATCTCGTATTTCATGATTTCTCCAAGCATATCGATATCAGGTACCACTATATTCGAGATATGGTGCAGCGTGGAGCAATAAGGCTTCAACATATCAGTACAGATGAACGGGTCGCCGACATTCTGACAAAGCCCCCAGGAAAGGTCAAATTCTTGACTTTCCGAGAACGACTTGGTGTCGTTCGGAGACCCTCTTATGAGGGTTGAGTATGATGTATTGAGCTCTGGGAGCTCTAGGGGGGCACAGGGTACTTCTTGGAGCGACATGAGACCACAAGGCGACTCACCATCCCCTGGTGGTGCACAATGTACAGGGTAAAGGTTCAACCTTCCCTTGTGAAACCCCGTGGCGACTGTGGAACAAGATGATTAGTTCTCCTATGGGCCAGGATTATTTGTTCTTCGTGGCGACTGTGGAGTAGGATTATTAGTTCTCTTGTAGGACGGGATGATTAGTTCTCCATGGCATCCATAGAACAGGATGATTGATTCTCCTATGGATAGGATGATTAGTTCTCCTATCGAGGCATCCTACCCATGCAGTCTGGGACTCATGGGAAGTATCTCTCATCTGATAAATGAGCAAGGAAATGAGGATAGGGACCATAGTAGTTCTATCGATGGACGCATCGTTGTATCTACCATACTCCCTATGCTAGGATGACCTCCATTGATATGGGATCAATGATACTAATCTAGGATCAATGAGAGTGGTACACACTCTCAAACTAACATCGGGTCAGTGGAGGATGGTATGCTACATCCTCGATCATTTCTTCTTCTTCATAGTTCAAGCAGAGCAGAGCAGAGCAAAACAGAACAAAACAGAGAAGAGAAGAGTAGGGTCAAGTTGTACAGGATAGTGCATTTGATGGATGGAGAGCAGTGATGGTCTGACACATTACAGATGAAGTTCTCCCTAGTTGAGAGGGAGTGTTAAAATTGGCAACTAGGGCAAAACTCCATGTGGGTCACCTTATTTATGACTGCTGATATTTTTCTTAGATTCCTCTCATCGAGAGGTGTAGGATTGATCTAAAGATCATCTGATTCCTATAAGTATTTATGAAGATATGAATTTATTTTGATTATGGACAAAATTGTCAAGTCGGCCAACAACTTATGTAGGCTCAAAAGCCCAACAGTCATGTCTATTCAACCTCAAAGTTTTGCATATAAATACAAGGAGTGTTCTCCTCATTTGGACACTTCACACTCACACACATCTCTCTCTCTCTCCTGTGCAAAAAGAGTATCTCTCTCTTTCTCACACGTGTGGCTGAAAGGAAGACGTCCTAGGGCAAAGAGGATGCAGAAACAGGACAGCAAGTCATCTTTGACTAGTGTTGACCAACATTGACCTTCCAAGAAGTGCGGATTGGGTGTGGTTGCCTCTCCTAGGTAGGCCGCAATTTTTTGCACAAAAATCGAGGTGATCTGACCTCTGGTTTGACCGGTATTGACTGCCCTAGTTTAGGGCTATAGTTAACTTCAGAAATCTGCACTTTGACTAAACTTTTGGGGCTATGCTAGGGCTGTTTCTTCAGGTTGTTTGAGGACAAGTTGACCAGAAATTGACCAAGTATTTTTAGAGGTCAATTTCAGCTAGTTTGACCAAGTTTGACTTTGTTGATCTAGGGTTTGTTGTTGCTCATATAAAATTATAGAATTCAGATTTTGTACTATTTCTCTCTGCTGAACTATTGAAGATAAAATAAGATTTGATCAAAGGGTTTCCCCAAATTGGGATTTGTCCCTGGCTCGCTGCCACATCTTGTGTCTCTTGTCTTGGCTTGTTTTTGGTTGATCATTTAATGTTCTATTTGCACTTTACTTAATGTATATGTGATTTCTAATCTGTGGCTAATAAAAAGAAAAATAAGTAAATTACTCTAAGTATAGAACATACCATAATTTAACACAATCTCACAATGATGTTTATGGTCAAAACTTTACAAATACTAAAGTTGCTAACCACGCTAGTGTAAGTAGCGAGATGGTAGTTGCCATTCATTTTCTAATGGAAATTGCAGTCCAAACATCACAAATTTTGAGCCTATTAAACATCCCATCTTGAGCACTGAAATGACAAGCTTCCAATTTTTGCAACTACAAGTTCCAATTTTAAAAAGCTATTTGTGGCTTGTAATGACTGTGGAGATTTGACCATCATAATTGTTGATCCTACTAGCCACCCTAATTGGAGTAATGACATGGAAAGATTCCAACTTTTATGCTTGTGAGGATAGAAAACCATTTGAGCTAGGGAGATTATGGCTTGGGTTCGGTCATAATCAAGGTTGAACTTGCTAGTTACCCCAATGTGAGAAATGAATGACATGTTTCCAACTTTGATACTTGTGACTTCTAAAGTTAAAATGCTACCTCAATCCCAACAATCTAATTGTCACATGCTTGAGCTTTCTAGTTATGACCCTAGCTTGAGCAATGGAATGATAAGTTCCCTTCTAAGACCGAAAAGCCTGCTTGACTCCAACAATGATGATTGATTAAATTCTATCATCATAGATGCTGAACATGTTGGAGAGCCCAAATAACATGACTTGTTACCTAATTGTAAACTTCTTGCCTATTGTCATTACTTGGTATTTGACCCCAAAATGTTGCAATTATATCTACTCTATATTGGACTTCTCCCTACTATGGCATAATGACCTTTTATCTTTATTTATGATTTAGAAAATGAGCTAGAATGACTATTTTTTTCTTAGGCTTAAAGACAAAGGCCTATATTGATGTCTCATTGTTTTTTTTTTTTTTTTTTTCTTTGAGCTTCTTGATAAGATTTATGGTCATCTTTTATAATTAAAAGATGTGACTTTTAATATATAAGAGTTTTAAATTTGGGAAATATTAAGTTTTGATAATGTTTATGATGTCTTATTTTCTAGGTTATTTACACCCCAAATAACATGATGTATTGTTACCTGACTATTTTTTCCTTACGCTTAAGACAAGGGCCTATGTTGATGATATTCAATTCTAAGATTTTTCTAGGTTATTTACACCCCAAATAACATGATGTATTGTTACCTGACTATTTTTTCCTTACGCTTAAGACAAGGGCCTATGTTGATGATATTCAATTCTAAGATTTTGTAAGATAGAATTTGAATAATGCCTATGCATGACATATTGTACTTTATGTAGCCACTGCTCATCCTAATCTGGACAACAACAACCTATTTATGTTTCAGATACATTATCCAAATTCAAACATTAATGACAGTATACTGTTATTCTAATCATCCGACAAAGCAACAGTATCAACATATCATGCTCAGTGTTTTCCCTACGGTCATAATGTTATTCTAAGAAATAAGCTACTATTAGGTTTTATTGGCACGCTGCTAAAAACCTGTGAAAGACCACAATTGAGAGAAGTGAATCTCAAAACATGAGAAGATGACTAACAAACACATAAAGCTCTGAATAAATTGATACCTTCTGCTTGGTAACTAACCGTCACCAGTAGGGTATGGCAACGAAGAATAATTCAATTTTCTATTCACTTTCAATGCTTGGTAACTAACCGTCACCAGTAGGGTATGGCAACGAAGAATAATTCAATTTTCTATTCATTTTCAATGTAATGGTGCAACAAAACATAATTCAAATTTCTATTCGCTTCCAATACACGTGCAACAAAACGAAAAATAATTCAAATTTCTATTCACCTTCAATGGAGTGCAACATAATACGATTCATCACATTAAACAGAAACCATGTTGTTCATACAATCTTCGAAAGAGTGGAAAGGAATAAATGTAATGTTATTAAATTGTGGAGGACAATAACTGTAAGGGGGCAGAATTGAGGTGGGACACAGAGCTCATATGAAAATTAAGGTCAAGTACAGCGTTACAATGCAGGGGTTGTTAGAATTTGAAAGAGAGTGAGAAAGTGACTATTTCTAGATTGACATTTAGGGATCCCCAATGACAACTCACACATTATATAGAAGTATTGTTTCCAACACCCTCCCTTAATATTTACATGGAAAACATATTCAACAATAAATAAATATATGTCTCATTGGTCTTCATAGAACCCACATCCACTCTGGAATCTCGCAAACACTGCTCTTTCACCACCACATCTTCCATGACAACTCGGCTCCTCGGGGCTTCCCTTATAAGAGCTGTCAAGTAGTGAATCATCCTATGAACCAACCACCATCTGTCGGATATTTCG
Organism: Pinus tabuliformis; assembly: GCA_031772625.1. Classification (NCBI taxonomy): domain Eukaryota; kingdom Viridiplantae; phylum Streptophyta; class Pinopsida; order Pinales; family Pinaceae; genus Pinus; species Pinus tabuliformis. The sequence goes on from CM062818.1 coordinate 599,357,658, forward strand.
CTTTCGACTATTCTTAGTTGATAGGAGGGAGATCTTGATACTGAATGTGCTCAAAAGTTGATCAAACAACTTGACCTTATAAGAATTGATGTTTCGGACACTCGGGGCTTCAAGTTTAAGAATGACCAACCCTTTTTATAACAAAAATTACGCACACAAAAATTGACATACCGGGACTTTCAATTTAAAAACCGCCAACCCTTTTTATAACCAAAATAAAAACTACTTCACCTTACACCACAACCATACAAACAAACACACAATCAATACTATATTAAACAATCACCCGCCCATATTTCTGTAGTAATAAAACACCCAACAACCTCTGAAGATATTGCCGTACCATTGCCATATGCTTGATTCCATCAGATGAAGCATAAACAAATCCACTTGAATTCCCGAATTCAAGATCCACCAGCATTTTCATATAATCATGGGTGAGAGTTCCACCCATTATTAAATTTTCATCTCTAACCCAATGAACAAGGTCAAACATGAAGGACGCATCTTCAGCTGGGCAGATCCGTTTAATTCCAAAGAACTCTCGTCTAATTTTTAATTAAATGAATCAAAGGCTTGACTAAAAAACACTCTTAATTTAAAGTAAGCAACAGTAAGTGGCTCACGGATCTTAACTTGAAAACAGATATGATGACAGCGAAGTCAACGGTCTGCGCACAACTCTTGGCCCCGTGGAACTGCGGTTGTCCATAACTGCGTTAAGTACTGAGGCAGTCCAGCAAATTAATTGTTTTCATTGGTAATCAACGTAAGAGAAAATCCACGCAGTAGTTAAATCCTTTGTGCCTGCTCCAATATTCAAAGGGAAATGCTGCAGCTCTGTCCGGATCTGATATGACCATACGACGTCACAAATATGTCGGCCTCGACGTAATCACCCTCAACGACCAAGACTCCTTCCTTGCGGCCACTGCCCGTTGGACAGAGTTGAGGAGCGATTCAACCTCCAGTTGTGTCAACGGAGCGGAGGTCGATGCTACCCTGGATCTTTTGCTTCTCCGTGTATACAATTCGATGAATCAAACTCGAACAAAATGGATCCACAAGCTTCGTTGAACGCTCATGCGGCTTTCACACGATAAACATACACAATAACACCGCAACAAACGGAAAACAAACACTCATAAATCCCTAAATTAATTATTTACAGACGATCACGTATCAGAATTTTTACATCTTCCTGGCCCTCCCAATGGAGTCAAGCCAGATCTGGCTCTGGCACCGATACCATGTTAGAAATATGAAAAAGAGCGAGAGATCTATTAAACACAACATCAAATACCATATATTTTATTGATTTTAAGAGTGACATATTATAACATATATTTTATTGATTTTAAGAGTTACATATTATACCATATATTTTTATTGATTTGAAAAGTTATATATTTATAATTTTATAGTATCTAGATCACCCCTAGTCTAACTAATAGGAGGAATTGCCCATAAAGTTATGGAAATTCCAGTCACATTTAGAGAAAATCTGGGAAAGATTTTTGTAAATCCAAATTATATTTGTTAAACTTCAAAATTTTAGGTGTCCTAGACGTTTTTGATGGTGCTGAATCCATTTCCACCATCAAAAATACGATTCAAACACTGCCTCTACAAGATTTTTTGAAATTTTTTTGCCCGGATTCTGACCACTTTTGGCCGTCGGGGCAATTCCTCCGCGCTCCCTACTTTCATATTGATACCTAGGGACTCACAATGACGACTCACACATTACTGGAAAAATTACTTCCAACAAGGTTTGCCAAGCACTTCCCAATCCTTCCCAATCCTGCTGGCCTACTTTCATATTGATACCTAGGAACTCACAATGACAACTCACACATTACTGGAAAAATTACTTCCAACAAGGTTTGCCAAGCACTTCCCAATCTGTAAGGCCTCCGAGCTGCAGTGCGACGGGCGCCGGGCGGGCGATCGTGCACAAGGGCGCGGGCGGGCACACGGGCGCGCGGGCAAACGGGAGTGCGACGAGCTGCGACGTTGGTGCGACGATCATACAAGTTAAATGTGACGAAATGCGACGAAAGGGAAAAAACACTTAAAATGGTTAAGTGTTGAAACCTCCTTTATAAGCGATGTAATATGAAGTTTATATGTGGAATAATAAAATATAATATAATCAAGCCACATGTAAAGGGGATATGTGAACATACGACAAAAGAATATAATGGAGCACATACGACAAAAGAATATAATGGAGCACATACGAAAGGTTTATAATAATTAAACATGAAACATTAATATATACCAAGATATGACGTGAGGGCTTCATGGCACCATTTAACATGTCGGCCCAAGTTATATCCCAAGGTGTATGCGTATATATATATATGAGCATGAGAGCTCATTAAGACAAGCATTCATTCGCTCAAGCCTTCGCATAAGGGGTAAAAGGAGGCGCAGTTCTTAAGTAGGTAAATGCGCATACCTCATGCGCATTAGGCTTGAAGGAGGTGCGCAGTTTACCTTAGTTGGAGGTTGGCAAAGAGTGCCATTGCGAGTGGAGTTTTGTACACGGTTTTATGCAGGTTTTTGTAAGGAGGTTGAGTGGCTCGGGTGAGCACTCTCTCTTGGACAAGGATGCATGAAAAGTTGTAAAAGGCAGGTGACCTGTCTTTTGTAAGAATATTGGTTAAGTGTGAGGCTTGGCACACTTGTTGTAAAATCTGATATTCTTGATATAATATTATTGTTGGGCAGACTGTTCGGGGAGCTGCCCCTCCCTTTATATTGTGTATTGTTCTCGGTTTATTGTTGATGATTGATGAATGAGAATGTTATTTGTTGAAGTATAAAGGATAACATTTTATTCGGTTATAAGAACAAAAGTTAAACTAAGTTTATGTTGAAGTAGGCGTAGTCCATAAACGTGAGTATTGTTAAAAAGAAAGCGTTCGGTGGTGCCGCACCTCGCTACAAGCGGTTGGAAGATCACCGCAGGTGTAGGGGCGTGACAGTTGGTATCAGAGCTCGGTCGGAGCTGGTGAGCAAAGGTTGCTCATGACATGGCAGATATGGAACTCAAGGAACTTGATGATCTTCAAGAGCTCTTTGATGAAAGAGCCCGGTTGAAAGCTAAAATCAAGCAAGTTGAGGAAGAGATAAAGAAGAAGCTTCTTGGTAAGAAGGTTGTTGTAATTGAGCAGGAAGTAAGGCATCTCCTAGCCTTGAAGAGGGAGGTTGAAACTGAGGAAGAACTTCTTCAACCCGGTTGGACAATGGAGCAAGGTGAAGTTGCAGATTGTGCCATCAAGGAAGAGGAAGTCGTGATGATCGAGGATGTTGAAGACATGACTACGATGAAGGATGAACTTGAGGCTGATCAAGTTGAACCAGGATCGTGCAGTTTGTCAACATGTATGGATGAGGTCACTCACATGGAGGAGCCTCATGATGATGAAGTAAGTGATGATACTTGTGTTTCATTTAGGCATTTGGTAGGTGGACCGTGTGCAGTGAAGGGCAAAGTCAGTTTGCCAAGGCGAGAGGACATCTTACCATGGATGACTATGATGGAACCTTGTATGGAAGAGCAAGGATTGTCAGTTGTTGGGAAGCTTGTTGGGGTTACTTGTGACCTTATGATGAAAGGTGCAAGGACCCGGGACAAGGGTGGAACTTGATGATCGTTGTGAAGAGATGAGTCATGCTTTAGCCACATGGAGGATTGGCTAAGTGCCCGGCATGACTCATGGATAGATTGAGGAGGGCACACACTTGTGATGTCTTGGGTGGACTTCTCATGGCCGAGACCAAGAGCAAGTCTTGGTGGACACTTTGGTGGAGGAGCTATGGTGAAGGGACTCATGACATGATGATGGGATGGTTGAGTGACCGAGTTCACTAAACCGAAGATTGAAAGACTTGGATGGACTTGTGAGCAGCTATGAAGTATTCCTACTACATGGGGAGCTGAGGCATTTTGTATGCTTGCTGAGGTGTTGGTTGGGGATGGTTTATGGAGCTCATGATGACATGAGATTGTTGTGACTTTTAGGGACTTCATATGGTGGACTTGGAGGATCTAATGCATTGAGGAGCTGAGGTCAGGAGACTTTGATGCAGTATGGGATGCATACTTTCAAGGTACATGTATGGGCATGGCTTGGAAGAGTGACTTGATGTAGAAGATCGGTATGAGGCACTTTGGGGTGATGGAGTTACAACGATGATGATGATGATGCTTTGGTGAGACAAGTGCATACTTGTTTCTATGGAGACTTAAGATGGCACATTGCAGATGATGAAGAGGCTTCATGAACCTGAATGGGGCACATCAAGAGTTGGTTTGATATGGACAACATGTTGCAGATGAGATGGATAGAGTTTCCATGGACCTGAGCATGGATTATGGATAGTGAGCTTGGTGGCAGTGGTCACTTGGCCGAGACATAGTGGAGAAAGAGTCTCTACATATGCTGCAAGGATGTTTGCCTTGTGTAGAAAGGTCGACATCCTGAATGATGATGATCTTGGTGGAGAGCTACCGAGATGGTATGTTGTCGAGGACGACAACGATTTCAGGTGGAGGAGAATGTAAGGCCTCCGAGCTGCGGTGCGACGGGCGCCGGGCAGACGATCGTGCACAAGGGCGTGGGCGGGCACACGGACGCGCGGGAAAACGGGAGTGCAACGAGCTGCGACGTTGGTGCGACGATCATACAAGTTAAATGTGACGAAATGTGACGAAATGCGACGAAAGGGAAAAAAGACTTAAAATGGTTAAGTGTTGAAACCTCCTTTATAAGCGATGTGATATGAAAGTTTATATGTGGAATAATAAAATATAATATAATCAAGCCACATGTAAAGGGGATATGTGAACATACGACAAAAGAATAATGGAGCACATACGACAAAAGAATATAATGGAGCACATACGAAAGGTTTATAATAATTAAACATGAAACATTAATATATACCAAGATATGACGTGAGGGCTTCATGGCACCATTTAACATGTCGGCCCAAGTTATATCCCAAGGTGTATGCGTATATATACATGAGCATGAGAGCTCATTAAGACAAGCATTCATTCGCTCAAGCCTTCGCATAAGGGGTAAAAGGAGGCGCAGTTCTTAGGTAGGTAAATGCGCATACCTCATGCGCATTAGGCTTGAAGGAGGTGCGCAGTTTACCTTAGTTGGAGGTTGGCAAAGAGTGCCATTGCGAGTGGAGTTTTGTACACGGTTTTATGCAGGTTTTTGTAAGGAGGTTGAGTGGCTCGGGTGAGCACTCTCTCTTGGACAAGGATGCATGAAATGTTGTAAAAGGCAGGTGGCCTGTCTTTTGTAAGAATATTGGTTAAGTGTGAGGCTTGGCACACTTGTTGTAAAATCTGATATTCTTGATATAATATTATTGTTGGGCAGACTGTTCGGGGAGTTGCCCCTCCCTTTATATTGTGTATTGTTCTCGGTTTATTGTTGATGATTGATGAATGAGAATGTTATTTGTTGAAGTATAAAGGATAACATTTTATTCGGTTATAAGAACACAAGTTAAACTAAGTTTATGTTGAAGTAGGCGTAGTCCATAAACGTGAGTATTGTTAAAAAGAAAGCGTTCGGTAGTGCCGCACCTCGCTACAAGCGGTTGGAAGATCACCGCAGGTGTAGGGGCGTGACACAATCCTTCTCAATCCTGCTGGCCTACAGTTGTAGTAAAAGTAGGGTTCAAGGATGAACACAAAAAGGGGTTTCGGGAATACCTGTGAAGCGCCGCACCATCGCCTTAAAATTCCAAGTGTCGGTGTTCAGCAGCGTCACCGGCGCTCTCCGGGAGGATCTGGATCGTTTCTTAACCACCTTGGTTGTTCCTCCATCATTCATTGACAGACTCGCACACGTACCGAGACCAGCTGAAAGACGAGGCCGTAGCTCCCTGGTTGTCACTGGAGTGGTTTCTGCAAACTAGAAGTCGGTCGACACGGATACGGAGGCGTGCCCACGTCAAAACTTCTGCGTAACATTGCTTGAGATTATGAAGCCCTGTTTCTCTTCTTGGCTACACTCGTTGCCAACTGACTTCTAATGCTGAGAACTCCCAGCGCTGCCAAATCCAAACGGCAAGGCGCACGGATCTGGAGCCGCCAAGCTGTTGTTCATCACAAGGGTTTTGGGAATGGAATCTCAAACAGAAACTCCATGGCTCTGGAAAATTCGTCTCTTTATGAAAAACCCTAATGCTGTCAATTTGGATATATCGTGGAACTCCTGATCCTTTCGGTTTGTGTGAGGCAGCGTGTTTATAGCTTTAAAATATTGGCTATGTTCGGACCGCTAGGCCGCCGCCCGCGCGTACTGCCTAGCGTTCACACGGGAGTGGAAGTTAGACCCGTAAGTGTTGGTCAGCATAATTCCCCAGACCATGGCGATGTGAACCGCGTCATCCGATCAGGTTGTGTCTCTGACCAAATTCAGACTGAGCCTTCCGTGTCGCAAACAAATTCAAGCTTATCGTTGTCGGTAATGGCGGGCTGTTCACACTGCAGCTATGATATAACATAAACCACGTTCGACAAAGCATCGAATAGTTAGAGTAACGTAACCAATGTTTGTGCATTAGCTCTTCTTTTTGGGGTTTTACCAGCGTTAACTCGTCAAGAAAATTATTTCATTATAAAATACCTGAGTCAAAAAGAAAGAAAAAAGTCATGCTTATAACCATCTCACCTCTCGGTTAGCTTTGCACCTATTGTGAGTTTGGAATTTGAATTAACACGATGATTGAAGGCTGAGTATTGGGGCTAAGAAGTGTAAATATTAAATGCTCTCTAGTAAATTTATTATTGGTTATTGATTTATTGTATAATGCTTAATAAAATAAATAGATTAAATATTAAATATAAAATGAAAAATGAAAAAGTAATATATTAATTGAGTACATAACACTTAATATTTATCTACGCAAATATAAATAAATACTAACCTATATGATTTTACATGTAATTTCATTCGTTTATAACATCAGATTGACCATGCAAGATCATTCTGTTTTACCAAAGGTCAAGATAAAAATGTCTAACTGCATTGAATAGATAATCAAAATAGGCATGCCAAAATGCATGTCTTTCATTCTTGACATGTGGAACTCATTCAAGTAGCAAAGGCAAACAACCCTCATAAGTAGGAAGACTTGCGGTAGACACGATTTGTTGCACTTTGAATTGGTGGAAACCAAGCTTTTTCCAATAATTCCAAATGGGTGGAAAGCAAGTTTTTCGAAAATTTCCAATGATATAATATTGGGAAAAGCCTTTCAGCAATATTTAATGGCAGCAAGTCTAGGCACTATAGATCTTCAATAAGATTTAACTAATGAGAATGAAGTTTTACATTCTTTATTTTATTTTGAGCACTTAAATTCTCAGTTACATAGATGACATTTAATGTTATAAAAAATTATAGATGTATATTAACTTTCAGCAATATTTAATGGCAGCAAGTCTAGGCACTACAGATCTTCAATAGGATTTAACTAATGAGAATGAAGTTTTGCATTTTTCATTTTATTTTGAGCACTTAAAATCTCAGTTACATAGATGACATTTAATGTTATAAAAAATTATAAATGTATATTAACTATTATCATAATTTATTTTTACGATTCTATTTTTATTTTTTTTTAAATTAAGCAAATTTTATATTATGAAAATGTTTTTAGGGTATAGAGCTAATACATCTAGTTATATGTAGAAGACTTTATTGTCATTTTAGAATAGAGGAGAAGCTATTTATTTATTTTTTAATTGAAGATAACAAAAAGATCACAAAATTAGACATTATGGATATACAGTACAAAACATAAGTGGAGTCCAAATTTATTAGCAAACTTAAAAGCCATTAAGAGTTAGATATTCTACTTCTACAATTAAAAAGGAGACCACCTCTTACTTTTTACCTTCTATTTTTGACAAGAACAAACTGTGGACCTAGAGGGAAGATAGAAAACATAGCCTAATGTAGACTACATGCCAAGCTCCCATATCCATCTCCAGCCTAGTTTGAGTGAATATATCCAACTCACTAGTTCTTACTATTATACATCTAATTGATAAGTACCCTTCATATCATGAGAATTCCTCTCTATGACTTTCAAGCGACTTGGTGGATCTTGCATAAATAGAGAGATCACAATAACAACAAAAGAAATCTTAGGTCAAATATGAGTTAGATCAATAAGGCTACCAATAATATGTTAATAGAAAATAGCAACAACTTTTAGAGAATAACACTCTTTAATTGTCTTTATTCCCAACTCAGGAGTTGTAGCACATGGGTTAATACTTCTGTCTTAAACATTTGTAATAAATTCAATGCATACTTATATTGAGAAATAAAGGAATCATCATCCATGTGTAGAACTTGGATGACCAAAAAGAAATTGTTGAAATATGGCAACAAGAAGATTCCAATTTAATTTTTCCTTAAATTAAATTGTGAATTAAAATCGAATTTAGTCTTAACAACTACTTGGAAATAATTAATTTATTTATTTGAATTAATCAGCTGAAGAAATTTAAGTTACAAGTCTTTCTGATGTCATGGAAGAGTTATCCCTTAAATTAAGGAGATAAGATTGAGTTATATTTGAGTTGTAATTAGTTAACTCAGTTTACTGAGTTAAGTCTAGTTAAATTAGTTCCAAACTATTTGAGGAACTATGGTGAGTTAACACTAAGTTGATGCATGCATGCACTCAACTAGTGCTACTCTAGTTAACTGAAGATTCCCTCATCAGAAACTCATGCATGTCTATTTTGAAAAAGACCCAGTTGAGATTAAAGTCAAGGACAGTGTACTATCAGTTGCATGTGTTTTCTCATGGAGAAAACTCATGCATGCACTCAAGGATTTATCCTTGAGGATTGTGCAGTTTTGGAAAGAGATCATCCACTTGGTAATAGGTGAATCATCCACAAGGAACAGCGCAAGGAAACAAGAGCTTGGAGGGCAGAGAGGAAGGCTAGAAAGAAGCCAAGATTGCCTGTGAGCATCTGTGAGGATTGTACTGAGAGTTGGCTAGCTGTGAGAGCTAAGGCTTTGTATAATTCCTATGTATTTCCACCGTGTATGATAATACAATAGTATGGGGTTTTTAGCTGAGGCTTTCCCCAAAGCATTTTTCATGTGTATTGTGCAATTGATTCTTCTTCTTCTGGTTATATTGTTCAACTGGATCTTTAAGCTTCCACAAATTGATAGTAGAAGTAGGCTATAGTATTCTTCGTTGATTTATATTGCATTATCGGGTTAACCTACACCAGATTTTCTACATGGTATCGGAGCGAGATTTGTAGAAATTTCTACATGGTATCAGAGTTGTGAACATTATACTAGGAAGAAAATTCAAAGTTTGAAATTCGAGGTTGTAGGTGCAAATCGAATTCATATCATACTTCAAGGTTGGCCAATGGTGTTCTATGGTTTGAGACTCGAGTATGCCTTGGAAGGTAGCTCGAATTACATAGCATGGAAAGGTAGAATGGAGGTTGTATTAGAAGACAATGGCTTGAAGGAATTCATTGATCAAGAAATCCCAAAGCTAGCTTCAACTAATGCACAAGAGTTGGCTGAGTGGAAGAAGTGTGTGGCGAGGGCGAGATGGATCATCCTTAAGGGAGTTCGAAACCATATTGTCTCGAGTCTCCAGGGGAAGGATACTCCATCTTCAATGTGGAAAACATTGAAGGACCTCTACCAGAACTGTAACGACTAGAGGAAATTTGCGCTCAAGGATAAGCTTCAAAGAATCAAGATGGGGAAGGGCGATACTATTTCCACATATCTAAACAAGCTCACTACCTGCAGAGAAGAGCTTGGCAGTGTGGGAATAACTACCGCCAATGATGATATGGTGAGCCTCGCTCTCCTTGGCCTTCCAAAGAGTTGGAATAGCTATCAGGACTCTGTGAATGGAAGGGAGAAACTACCAGATTGGGAACGACTGTGGTTGGATATTATGCAAGAGGAGATCAGGAAGATCACACCAGATGGTTCTTCATCCAAGAATGATGATAAAAAAATTTGGCCTTAGCAAGTAAGGCAAGGAAAGGGAAGGGGAAGGCTTCCCATTTCAAATCGAATTCTTCTCATGGAGGGAAGAAGGGTGACATGTCTAAAGTAAGATGCTTTAATTGTCACAAGATGGGACATTATGCGACTAATTTCCCATCGAAGAAGTCCAAGAAGGGATCCTTGGAAGGATCGGAAGGTGAGGCATTAGCCTCTTAGTTCGAAATGGACTTTACCCTCATCGCATGCATGGTATCATCGACGATGGGTTGTGTCTGGTATCTTGACAGTGGAGCCTCATTCCACATAACCAGTGATAAAAACTTATTCAGTGCCTTGGAGGAGAAATACCTCAAGATGCGCATAGAGATGGGTGATGACAGAAGGTATAGTCTTTTAGGAGTGGGCACAGTTTCTTTTCAGAGGGAACATGGAGCTCCTCTCACCTTGACAGATGTGATGTATGTGCCTGGACTAAAGAAGAATTTGGTATCAGTCGCGATGTTGGAAGACAAAGGCTACGATGTTGTCTTCAGTAAAGGAAAGACAGTAAACGAGTCAAACCAAGAGGATAGGGATTCAGGTGAAGAATCTCTATAAACTAGAGGTAGATGATTATGCAACATTGAGTACAAAAGCAGAATTGGTGCAAAGCCAAGACATTGGTGAGTTGTGGCACAGGCGATTGGGCCATTTGCATCATGGGGCTTTGAAGATAATGCAGTAGATATCTACAGGACTTCCCAAAGGTAAACTTGAGCAAGTTGACACATGCAAAGGTTGTACCTTGGGAAAGTACACCAAGTCTTCCTTTCATGATCGAGAGAGTCGAGCAGAGGCTATCTTAGAGCGAGTTCATACTGATTTGTGTGGACCATTCCCGACAAAATCCACAGCGAAGCAAAGGTATTATGTGATTTTCATTGATGACTATTCTCGTAAATGCTGGATTTATTTCATGTAGAAGAACGACCAAACTTTCACAAATTTTTGTGAGTTCGAAGCTTTGGTCGAGAAAGACTCAAGGAAGAAGATCAAGGCCTTGAGAAGTGACAACGGTGGAGAATATGTCTCTCAAGAGTTTAAGGACTTTTGTGCAGCGGAAGGAATTAAACGAGAGTTGACGACACCTCATAACCCACAACATAATGGGGTGGCCGAGAGGAAGAACAGAACTATTGTAGGGGCAGCACGAGCAATGTTGCATGACCAAGGCCTACCACTTCACTTGTGGGATGAGGCATGCAACACAACGATCTATTTGCAGAATAAAAGCCCGCATCGCATACTTGGGATGAAGACACTAGAGGAGGCTTTCTTCGGTAAGAGACCGGATGTGGGTCACTTCAGGATCTTTGGCTCATCAGTATATTTCCATGTGATGCACGGAAGGAGATTGAGCCGACAACAGATTTGGGGATATTTGTGGGGTACATTGATACACCTCACAACTATCAGGTGTACTGTCCTACCAGTCAGAGGACAGTGGTTTGTGGAGATCTCAAGTTTGATGAGCAAAAGGCCATGCGAGTTTCCCTTCAGAGGGAGCTCCAACTACAGGTTATGGAGGAACTGTTGGTTCCTACGGAGGAGGAGCCTCAGACTGATGCAAAGCAGCCACATGCAGAGGTTCTAGGAGTGGAGACATCCACTCAAGCAGAGTCTTCCAAAGATGGACAGAAGCACATAAGAGAAGCTAACATATTGTTGGAGGATGCGAGAGAGAATGTGGGAGCACCATCTTCTCAGTGCAGACAGAGGAGGTCACCTGAGAGGTACACAGGATACATGGCCCTTGCTGGGGAATCTGTTGAGATCGAGCCATCTTCCTTTGAGGCAGCAGTGCAACAGCTGATTTGGATTGATGCTATGGTGGAGGAGTATGACTCCATAGTTCGTAACAGTGTTTGGGACATGGTTTCTAGACCAGAGAACAAGTCAGTTGTGAGTTCTCATTGGCTTTACAAGGTAAAGCAAGCTGCTGATGGTAGAGTGGAGAAGCATAAGGCAATATTTGTTTCCCGTGGCTTTTCACAGGTCGAGAGGATCATGTTGCTGCAGTATATTTCAACAGAGGAGCAAGATGCTGACATTTTTACAAAGGCATTGTTAAAGTGTAAATTCGAGTTCCATAGAGATAGGATCGGGGTGGTAGATAATCCCTTTCTTGTTGAGAGGGAGTGTTGAAATATGGAAACAAGAGTATTCCAATTTAATTTGTCCTTGAATTAAATTGTGAATTAAAATCAAATTTAGTCTTAATAGCTACTTCGAAATAATTAATTAATTTATTTTAAATTAAATAGTTGGAGAAATTCAAGTTAGAAGTCTTTCTGAAGTCATGCAAGAGTTATCCCTTAAATTAAGGAGATAAGATTGAGCTATATTTGAGTTGTAATTAGTTAACTCAGAGTACTGAGTTAAGTCCAGTTAAATTAGTTCCAAACTGTTTGAGGAACTAATGGTGAGTTAACAGTCAGTTGATGCATGCATGCACTCAGCTAGTGCTACTCCAATTAACTGAAGATTCCCTCATCAGAAACTCATGCATGTCTATTCTAAGAAAGAGCCAATTGAGATTAAAGTCAAGGACAATGTACTATCAGTTGCATGTGTTTTGTCATGGAAAAAACTCATTCATGCAGTCAAGGATTTATCCTTGAGGATTGCGCAGTTTTGGAAAGAGATCATCCACTTGGTAATAGGTGAATCATCCACAAGGAACAATACAAGGAAATAGGAGCTTGGAGGGCAGAGAGGAAGGCTGGAGAGAAGCCAAGATTACATGTGAGCATTTGTGAGGATTGTACTGAGAGCTGGCTAGTTGTGAGAGCTAAGGCTTTGTATAATTCCTATGTACTTCCACTGTGTATGATAATACAATAGTGTGGGGTTTTTAGTTGAGGCCTTCCACAAATTATTTTTCATGTGTATTGTGCCATTGATTCTTTTTCTTCTGGTTATATTGTTCAACTCGATCTTTAAGCTTCTGCAAATTGATAGTAGAAGTAGGTTATTGTATTCTTCTTTGATTTATATTGCATTATCGCGTTAACCTACACCAGATTTTCTACAGAAATGCATTAGACCAAGATCAATGATGTCAAATCTATATGTCCACTATTTATTTAAAATGAAACTAAATCAACATTTTTTCTAGTAATGACTATATCTGATCACTATACAATCTAATAATTAATATTTCACCATATACATATAAAACATATATAATCTAATTAGACTAACAATGTTTGAAATAGATATGGAGGAAAAAACAATGAATCTTCTCATACCATACCCTTCGGGCTTGTTTCAAACCATACCATTATTTCTTTAATTGATAGCAAGAATTGCATTTTTTCAAAGCCTGGGGGTTACTCAATATAAATATCTTCAATGTAATCACCATGGTAGTTTCTCGAAATAAATCTCATCAATTTAATCACCATGTAGGAAAACACCTTTAGATCCATTTGTTGTACCACCCATAAAAAACTAGTGAGAAAAAATAATGAGTGAAAACTAAATCATATTTGAAATAAGGACACAAGGTTTTAGTGTAGTCGATACCTTCTCATTAGGAAAAATCATTTTCTACCAAACTAGCCTTCTGCGTTTCAATAAAGCCTTCACATGCAAACTTGGGCTTTTCAGTGCATGAACATTTCACCACATTGTTTTTTAGTGTAGTCGATACCTTCTCATTAGGAAAAATCATTTTCTACCAAACTAGCCTTCTGCGTTTCAATAAAACCTTCACATGCAAACTTGGGCTTTTCAGTGCATGAACATTTCACCACATTGTTTTCCTTCAAGGGAGAACCTAAGTCTTATGTTTTAATTTTCATCAAGGAATGATACTCATCAACCACTACATTCTCCCAGTCAAGGAGACCATGTACACTTGAATATTTTAGGATCAAACACCTATAGAACATGTGCGATTAGAACAACACTAAGACATTGTTTTCCAAATTTTTGCCTTTCTTGATTCATTTAAATCACTTTCATTAGTTCCAATAATATCATCTTAATTACTTATATCAGTAGAGATATCATTCTTATCAACTGATTTATTAACCAATTTATTTGAATAGTTTATTATATAAGGGTCCCAAATATTATGGTCACCTTTTCTATGGAAGGGGAATAGCAAGCCAATTCTAATAAAAGAGACTAGCTAATGCTCATGTGTAAGTAGTAAATTAATACAAAATTGTTCACAATTTCCTATCAATAATCATTGTTGTAATCTACGATATTACACAATAAAGGTTGTTACTAGTAGTGCAATCAATCAACTATAATATACGCGCAATTTCTATGCATACATGAATACATAGAGAAGAGTAATTATGGAACCAATGAGTAGTTTGTATTGATGTAAGTTTAATAATTCAACCACTCCATATATTATATCTATGTCTATTTATACAATAAATCACTAGAGGTAGTGTTAGCTATCCTAACTGCTTTGTCTATCAACCAAACCATTGAATACATCTTTATTCAGCTTTATTTGTTACATTGGTTAATTTCCTAGAGTAATTGACTAGTTATCTATGCCCCTATGACATCCCCACCACTCTCAAATTTTCCTTTGTCTTGAAGAAGGGAGGAGATAGGCATACAAAAATTTACAAAAAAATGGGTCTATTTTTTCATTGTTCTTCCACCTATACATTGTTTACAAGCCACTAAAGAACCTATATTGGGGCCTACAACTACACTTCCTTTGTTACATCTGCATATTTTTCACATTCTTAGTGAATGTTGAGACGAATTTTCTTAAATCATTTTTTAATCTCCACATTTATTTATTTATTGTTGTATTGCGTTATTATATTCAACAGTTCTACCAAACAATCCATCTTCTCTTATACTGGTGCACATTGGAATGCAGTGTATTCAAGGTTATTTTTTAATAATAATGCCATAATTGTTCATGCATATCTTAAAGGTGATTGGTCACCTTGTTGGCTTCCATTTAAACTTATTTCCATTTTGAAACATCACATGCTCTTGAAAGTGTAGTTCTTCTTCTACCTTATTATGCTATGCCATTTGTGATTTCCTTGTTAACCCAACTGGTTAAGTCAACTCTCATATTTTTCCAACATTCTAACTCTTTTGTTAATGCTTATGTTACCTTTAACTGGTTGTAAATATTGGCATACTTATCAGGCCAATTATAAAGAACAATGTTAATTATTGAAAGAATGGCACTAGTCCCATCTAATTGCTCCTTAAATATTTCATATTTCTATTGTCCTTTTCCCATTATTGCTCAAGTCTAGTCAATTTATTGTTGGTTCTTAGTAGGGAGATCCCACTATCTATAGAGCATGTTAATGACCAAACTTTTTAATAATTGATGAGATAACTTGGTGGGATATTCATGTTTTAACCCTTACTTTATAGATTTTCTAGGCATGTTCTTCCTTTGCTCCTCTTTGTTTAAACTTCTTGGCTAAGTTGCTTAAACTCCTATTTCCTTTTTTGCTCATTGTTCTCTATAGGTCTTGAAATCTTTAAGTTTGATGCAAGTTCCAAGTTAAAGGTTACTTCAACATTTCATTTCCACTCACCCTTCAATTTGAAGGTGGTGAACATTCTTGTCAAATTCTCTTTACTATTGTTCACCTCATATGTTTTCTTAATACTTTTGTCCTTTTCTCCAATAGTAGACTACATTATTTTAGTCACATGTTTCATATCTTGTTAGGTATACTTTGTTTTGTATATATTTAACCATGCTATGTTGGCAATGTTTTCTATGATGTTTCCTCATCTTTCTCTATAATGATCCATATAAATGAATATAATCTACTCCAAAGGGGGAACCTTCTTTAACAATGAATTCAATACAAAAGACAAGATGATATGATTTCTAGAGTATGTCTCCTTGGTATATATAGGGGACAAATGGTAGAGTTATACTGAAAAGGTACAATGAAAGGGTCTAGCCTACAATATAATTTAACAATAGAAATGTAAAATCTTAATATACAAGGATTGATAAGGAATAGTTTGTGCTTCCCCTTTAAATGAGTGTGGTCCTCAAAACTTGACTAATTACAAATGATTTTGAATAAATAATTCATCTTCCCATGTCATCTCCTCTACTCATAGGTTCTTCTATTTAATGAGGTGCTCAATGATTTCTCTATTTCATAGCTATTAAATGTTTCCTTTAAGTATTGTTTATGATTCTAGTATGATTTTTCCTTTTTCATTAATCTTTGTAAGACAATTTCAACTTGAATCTTGTCACTAATTTCCTTCTTTCAACAAGAAACATGGAAGAATATATGTACATGTGAAAATGCAGGAAACTCCAATCTATATGTCATACTTCCAATCCCTTGCATCACCTTATAGGGGGAATAATACTCGGGTTCTAATTTATTCTCTTTCTTTTATTGCTTGGTGGATATATATTTATATGGTTGTATCCTAAAAAATACACAATCCCCCACTTTAAATTTGCTTTCAATTTGATGTTGATATGCTTTTTGTTTCATCCTATTTTATGTTATTACCAAGTTTCCCTTCATACTTTAAGAAACTTTTGTTTGTGCCCTAGGTGTCCTTTCACTACTTGAACCTTTGCAATCCCTTTTTATGGTGATGTGATGGATGAAGGATGATATCGATGAAGTGTTATGAATGGGGGAATTTTTTATGATGGAAGGATGTGTTGTACCACCATTTTACCAATGGAAGCCACTTGACCAATCGTGCCTATTAATCAAATGTAAATAATAACATATATCATTATAAATATTTATTTACAATCCCATTTTTCACATCAAATTTAGGATGATAAGATGAGTTGTGAGCTAAACGAGTACCCAAACAAAAAGACAACTTAGTCCCAAATTTTCCAATAAACATTGGACATCTGTCACTTACAAGAATCATCAAGATTCCATATATATTTTGTACTATTTGTTGGACATTGGATAAACTAGCGCTCCCCATGTGTTTTGTGACATGTACTTAACCATCTCTCATGGATCTATAAACTTTGGCGATGTGTCCTTTGACTAACAAGTGGGGGTTTTGGTGTAGTGACAATTGTGATTCCAATGCTATTTCCATGAATATTGTTTCCATTACACTTACTTTAAAAGGATGAGAAAGAGAGAAAAAATGGGAATACTTTCTTAGACAATTTACCACTACCGTAATGACATTCTACTACCTATAACATAATCTATTGAAAATCTCAATGTTGAATTGGTATACATAATGGTTGTAGGAGACCCAAGATCTTGATTATCTCTCCCTTATTATGTTGGAAGACCACATATTCTGCCAAAACCTATTGAACATCATTTTTAATACCTTCTTAGAAAAAAATAAAATTATCCCTTGGGAGGTTTTTAAGAACCATGAACATCCTCCTACAAGATAAGTTTTCAATTCCAAAAGCACCTATTGTTTGAGATAGGAATTCTTACATCAAAATAGGTGATATTAATACCATAACAAATAACCATTCCACACAAATTTAGCTAATGCACTTGGGTCCTCTTGTAGGTGTTGAATGATATTGCAATCCTTCTAATCTTGCTTCCATTATATCCTTGCTTCTTTTACCCTATCAAATTGAAAAATAGAAATAACACATTTTAATTCCTCTATTTCTTCTTCATTAATTGAAAGTGCATTTTCCACCATATTATATTTTCCATTTTTTAGATAATTTCAAAATCATAAATTAGGATCTTTGCAGCCCATTTTTGTTACTTTTCTAAAGATAATCATTTCTCTACAAAATTTCAAACTATAATGATTTCTTTTTACATTGAAATATATTCTTATTAGGTTAGGGAACCATATTTTAATTGCATGTACTATGGCCAACATGTCTTTCTCATAAGTGGGTTTGAAAAATTTGCTCCATTTAAGTTGATTTCTTTCAAAGGTAAGTGGCCTTCTTCCTTGTATCAAAATTACACCAATTTCATGGCTTAAGGCATTGCACTTCACAACAAAGGTTTCTAAGATGTCATGTGTGGAAAGATAAGAGTTGTAAATATATCCTCCTTAAGTTTTACAAATGCTTTGGTAGCTTGATGGCTCTAAGAAAATGCTTCCTTTTTTAATAATGTTGTTAGATGTGTTGTTATTTGACCATAATTCTTCACAAAAATGCGGTAATAACCTGTGAATCCTAGAAAGTATTTAGGATTCCTTAACATTTTTTCGAAATGGTCATTCTATCATAGTTTTAATTTTGTTAAGGTCCACTTTGACACGTCCATGAGATATAATATTACAAAAGTATTCAACTTCTTGAGCCCCCAAAGACACACATGGAAGTCTTTATATATAGTTGTTTCTCTTCTAATTGATTTAAGACTCTGTGAACATGTTGTACTTGATATTCCCAATATTTTCTATAGAGTCATATGTCATCAAAATTTACTATCATAACTTTTCTAAGGAAGAGTATGAAAATAGAATTCATAAAGATTTGGAATGTTGAAGGTGCATTAGTAAGTCGAAATGGGATAACCAAAATATCATAATGAATTTCTTTGTTCTAAAGGTTGTTTTTAGAATGTCTTCTTGTCTCATTTTTATTTGATGTTATATTGAATGGAGATCCAAATTATTAAGGAAAATGCCCCATGCAATTCATCAATAATAGAAATAGGAAACCTATATTTGATGGTAATTTTGTTGATCTATCTATAATCGGGACACATATGCCATGAACCATCCCTTTTTGTAACCATCACCACTGGTGAAAAGAAAGAATCATAGCTAGGTTGAATAGTGCCATCCTCTTAACAAATTTTAAATAAGATACTCATCATCACTCTTAGGACCATATGTATACCTATGAGGCCCAATTTTAGGTTGTACACATCCATATTACAAATTAATAACATGGTCATGACTGGAACACATTTAGGAATCTATCCAAATAGTCTGTAATGATAGTTGATAACTTTATGGAGAACCACTTAAGTACATGATATAGATGTTTGAACATTTAGTGAGAAAAACTGTACAATTATAGTGGTGTCCCTTTTTGAGTAATTCCATCATGTTCTTAGAGCTTATCAATTTAAAGTATCTCCCTTGCATAGATGAAAGATCAATTTCCTTGCCTTGTAAGGAAAATTTCATGAAAATATCTTGAAAATTAAGAGACATTGTGCTCAATGATTATAAACATTGGACCCCTCATACAACATCAACACCACCCATTTGGTTTGCGAACATGGGATTATTTAACAAATACACCCCTATATTTCGCATGATACTATAGCATTTCCTTGAAAAAATTATGGTACCTCAATCTAAAATTATAGTCTCTAGATACATAGAAATTGATAATTTTTGCTAATTTTCATTTCTTCAAGTTATGGGTGCTACCTAAATCAATCAACATTGTTACCTCTTTCTTTTTTATATATCCTTCTTTCTTGGTGGTTTGTAGAGTGATTATTTAGGAAATCATGGTAATACATATAGGACAAACACCTTTAATAACCACTCATACAACTATACTAGAGATCATAAAACGAATATTTTTGCATGATTAAAACCTTCTAATAGGGAAACAATCTATCATCTTAGTCAATGGCCACTTGATGAAATTTTGTTAATGCAAAATAAAATTTGTACAAGATAATTTATTATTATTGATCATAAGAAAATGACCCTCCATGCTCTTTCAATAGAGGTTCTGGGCCAATTAGGTATTAAGCCATTGATAAATAGTCACTAGTATCAAGAATAATATAAGTCATCATATTTGATCACTCTTTGTCTAGAACATATCATGATCATTACATTACAATACAACTAAACACACTTTTACCTAATAGACATAATATACCACACTTTCTAGCTCAAGACATCGACAAAAAATGTTAATGTGATGGATCCAGAAATACTAGATCAAACTTGAACTTAACAGACTACTAGGTACCTGAATATCCTAACATTCCCCCTTAAGAAAAAATTGGGATAACATTGAACAATTTACAAAGGTGACATACTAGGGGAACAATGGAGGCATTAGAGCATATAATGCCTTACCAAAAACTTTCTAAACTCCTAATATAAATCAAATTTTAGAAAAGTTTGCTTTTGTAAGATATTTTGTGAAAATTTTTACAGCTTGATTACGGAAAAAGAGATGTTTAATAGCTCAATTATGAATGAGATTTATTATGAAGTAAATTTGTAGCTCAATGTCTTTGTTGTGTTGATGTTGACCTAGATCTTTGAAGAGTTTAACGACACTCTGATTGTTACACTAGAGAGTCATTAAATGTTGTTGTTGGAATCCAAACTATGAGAAGATCTATTGAAGCCATAATACTTCTTGAATTGCATCAACCACTACTCGATACATTGCTTCTACTCAAGAAAGAGCAATAATATATTGCTTCTTACAAGCCCAAGTGACAGGCTAGAAACAAGACTAAAAAAAAATCTATATTAAACTTTTAATTATTAGGGTTTCTTACCAATTTCAATTAGTGAACCCAATGTCCATAGGAGTTCCCCCCTAAAACATAGTGTATGCCAATCTAAACTATGCCTCTAATACACTAAAGTATCCATTTTTCTACTTTCCAATGACTTCCATAGGATGTTTGCATATACAAGGAAACAAGATTGATAGCAGAGGAAATATCATGACAAGTATGAGTCAAGTATAAGAGGCTACCAACTAACTAATGGTGTAAAGTGTCATAAACTTTGAACGTAGTGTAGGTGGGATCAAGTTTTAATCTAGACTAAAGGGTAGAATGGGCTAGTTTACAATCTTCCATGTGAAAGTAACGAGGAAGGGCATATGCATACTTAGAATGAGAAAAATATATATTTCCTTTGTTTACAATACTTAGAGACTAGCTCATGGGGGATAGCTGAATTGGTGATTTTCTTGATAAGGAAGTGTTATTTTCCTTAAGATTCTAGGTTCATTCTTCCCCATGGGTCAACAAAGAAGAAAAAACAATACTTGGATACCAACGAAATAATGCAATTAACCTAAGTATGTCATTTCGTACTTCTTCTTAGAGCTTGATTTCATGTAGGTTAAAATTTTAGCATCAATATTAGTGAGGGTAATGTCATAAACATATTGAATAATGATTATGAAATGGATTCCTACTTTCTTAGTGTAGACATTAGGGTCATAATGAGATTTAGAAAATATAGTATTAAGAAGAAAGTGGTTCATTCTATCATACCAAGCTCAAGGAGCTAGTTTTACACCATGTAAATATTTGTTAACTTGATAAACAAGGTTGGGGTCACTTTGAACATAGCCAGGATATTTCTCCATGTAGATTAATTCATGTAGATCCCCATGCAAGAAGATAAATTCCACATCCATTGATGAAACTTCCATCCATGGGAGTTAGTAAGGGTTAAAACAAGGCAAATGGAATTCATTTGGGTGATAGGAACAAAATTTTTATTCTAGTCAATTCCCTCAAGTTGAGAGAATACTTTAGCAACTAATTGAGCCTTATGTTTTTCAACCCTTCTATCTAATGCATACCTAGTTATATACACCCATTTATATCTAACAAGTTTTCTTCTTGTCAGAATAGGGAGAAGTTCCCAAGTATCATTCACCATAAAGGAATGATATTATTCATCCATCATTGTTTCCCATTGTAGATCACTATAAAATTATAAATGTTTCCAAATAATAAGTCTTTGTTCAACTTGAGAAAAAAAGTATGAGGCTTTCTATAAATATGAATGATTACAACATTGAGCTATAGGATCATCGAAAAAATATTTAACTACTTCTTGTGGTGAATGGGCATATCTAGGAAGTTGTGGTGTTGGTGCAAGTTCATGTTCAATGGACTCATCTAGAGGATGGTGAGTAGGAAGAGGTAGATTACATCATAACTATCATCACATGAAGAACAAACTAGATAGGAAAATAATATGGAAAAAATGCCAAGATGTTTCATACGCTGAATATGGAACAAACATTGAATTAGGCTTGTCAACCAAAATTTTTTCATCAGATCTAAAATCTTCTCTAATGATTATATTGGAATGAGGTTGAATAATTTTATAATCCTTTACATCTTCAGAGTATCCAACAAAAATACACCTCTCACTTTTAGGATGTAATACTTTCTTTTTATTATTAGGAATGTGAGCCCATGCCACAATACTAAATGCATGGAAGTGTCTTATATTTAACTTTCTTTTAGTCCATGCTTCTTCGAATGTTATATTTTTTAAATCTTTTTTGGGAGTGGGGGTTACTTTGTAATTTACACACTTGATTTCTTCCACCCATTAATGAACACTTAATCCCACAAATTGAATAAAATAGTTATCGCTAACATGTAATGTACAATTCATTCTTTTAGGAACATCATTTTACTATGATGTATATAAAACAATATGTTTCATTTGAATGCCCTAAGTAGTGTAGTAAGTTGTGAGTTAATTTTTGACATATTCACCTCCATTATCTATTTTTAAGATTTACAATTGATGTGCATATTTATTTTATACAAGGGCCTTGTAAGGTAAGAGCAAGTCAAAAACTTCACATTTAATTTTTTAGACGTAAACCCAAGTGCATCTGGAGAATTCATCAATGAAATTTAAGAAGCAATTGTGCTCAGAGAAAGGAGAGGAAGTTGGACCACCAAATCACTATGAACATGCTTCAAAGTGGCTAAGGCATGCCAAGAGGCACATTTGTCAAAATTGTCCAAATGATGTTTGCAACATACATAATAGAAACAAAAACCATATGTATAAGACATGAGAGGAATACCATTGACCATATCTTGATCAGATAGTTGTTAAAACGAGCGATCATTTAGATGACCAAATTGTTCATGCTAAAGTTTTCTCATGTAATCACTGTGAGAAATAAAAATGGAGGGAAAATGTAATGACCCTAATGTTAAAAATAACAACAAGAAAATCCTAATTTAATTTGTCCTTGAATTAAATTAGGAATTAAAATGTAATTCTATTCTCATAGTAACTTGTAACAATTAACTAAGTTAAGTTTATTTAGTTGGCTCAGTAAATTCAAGTTGGAAGTCTATTTAGAGTCAATTAGAGTGATCCCTAAATTCTAGGAGTCCGGGTTGAGTTCTTATTGAGTTGTAATTATTTAATTCAGTTTAACTAATTTAAATTCAGTTAAGTGATCACTAAATTTTAGGGGTCCAAGTTGAGTTCTTATTGAGTTGTAATTATTTAATTCAATTTCACTGATTTAAATTCAGTTAAACTAGTTCTAACTGCTGGAAGAACTAGTGAGTGGTCAAGTGAATTAAATTGGATTTAATTCACATGTAGTGATCAATCACATACTGATAATTCACTCATAAATAACTCATGCATGTTAGTTCAGGGGAAGACCCAGTTTAGATTAGAGTTTAGGGACAGGCATCAATACACAAAATGCAGATCACAGAAGCCTAAAATCTATAATTTTCAACCTTTACGAAAGGGAGAAATCACAAGAAGTTTGTTCATTGGAATGATCCAGGGTAAAAATTTCAATGAAGTCAGATCTCACTTTTCTCAAACGTTGTAGAGACGCCTCTATTATTCCTCCATTTTCGTGCATCAAACACAACCTCAAAAACCACAAGAACAATCACATTTTCACCAAAGCCATCCAATCACTCCTTCGCTAAGAGATTAGTAAATTACGCTTAGAACTGAACCTATTAAACAAGAAGGCTTATGATATACACCTTAGTCTATCTAACCATATTGAACCAGTGTTGTGGTCTAGAATAGACTCACGTGCAGCTTTGAAATCTCTCGAAATTGAGACATGCAAGAACTCCAAACAAACCCTAAAATTTGAAACACTGGAAATGAAAACCAGCATTCATCCCAAGCTAAAAGATATCTTTCTATTCATCTATTAATAACTTCATAATTTTCTCATCTCTCTCTTCTCAAAATACAGATCTCATTGCCCTGATGATGGACTCACCTAGCTAGTCCGAAACGTTGGTTTCATAAATTGCTCACAGGTTTTTTCCATTAACATAAAAATTCTGCCAGCCTGTATGGAATCTCTCTTTAACACCATTAAGTCCCACCATGGAAGGGACATACTGAACAATGCTCTAAATTTTGAGAAGATGAGAATGCCGACATCATAAGCTAAAAGATATCTTTCTATTCATCTATTAATAACTTCATAATTTTCTCATCTCTCTTTTCTCAAAATACAGATCTCATTGCCCTGATGATGGACTCACCTAGCTAGTCCGAAACGTTGGTTTCATAAATTGCTCACAGGTTTTTTCTATTAACATAAAAATTCTGCCAGCCTGTATGGAATCTCTCTTTAACACCATTAAGTCCCACCATGGAAGGGACATACTGAACAATGCTCTAAATTTTGAGAAGATGACAATGCCAACATCATAAGCTAAAAGATATATTTCTATTCATCTATTGATAACTTCATAATTTTCTCATCTCTCTCTTCTCAAAATACAGATCTCATTGCCCTGATGATGGACTCACCTAGCTAGTCCGAAACGTTGGTTTCATAAATTGCTCACAGGTTTTTTCCATTAACATAAAAATTCATCCCAACTCTTGAACATCCCCCAACAAATCCAAAATTAATCCCTCACATATATCTTTTCTTAATTATCTTATATCGATGGAAAATATTCCTAATTCACACCGCATCGTAGTCAAGTGCAATTCTAAGGCCGGTCCTGAAAAGAACAATTTGGCTACAGCTTATAAGAATTCCGTCGATCAAAACACCAATCATAAATCCCACAAAAATATCTCTGAAATGGTATTATACAATGAGACATCTGACATAAGAACCCACTATGACAAAATCAGAAATCGGTATCAATATGGGCAACAAATTAATCGAAAAATGTGAGGAGACCTCGGACAAAAGCGTTCACACAGTGACAAAATCAGAAATCATAGGTCCTCGTACAAACAGTGCTGGAATAGAGAACACTGCATCTTTGGACAACGATCCACCATAGAACAACGAAATACAATTAGCAATTTTAGAGACCTATGACAGGAACGTTGAACCCACGATGACAATGTCCATTAAATCTAAAATCGATATCATTACATGCAGTGCGTTGATGGAAAAATGCGTTGAAAAATATGGTGAAACCATGGGCAAAAGCATTGAACTCACGGTAATGAATACCACTAAATCAAAAATCGAAACCAATACAGAAACAACGTGTTTGAAAAATCATATAACTAACAGTGGACCACAATCCTTATGGACCAAAGCAAGTCAACACCATACGATGGGCAGCATATTGATGAAAGAATGCAATGAGACATCTGACATAAACATTGAACCCACTATGACAGCCACTGAATCAGAAATCGGTATCAATATCGGTATCAATACGGGCAGCGAGTTAATGGAAAAATGCGAGGAGACCTCGGATAAAAGCATTCACACGGTGACATCTTCCAATAAATCAGAAATCTCAGGTTCTCATACAAACATTGCTGGAATAGAGAACACTGCATTTTTGGACAACGATCCACCACAAAACAAAAAAATACAATTAGCAATTTTAGAGACCTATGACATGAACGTTGAACCCATGATGACAGTGTCCATTAAATATAAAATCGATATCAGTAGTGCGTCGATGGAAAAATGCGATGAGACCATGGGCAAAAGCGTTGAACTCACAGTGATGGATACCACTGATTCAAAAGTCGGAATCAACACAGAAACAACGTGTTTGTATTCCATAGATCATATAACAAACAACGAAATTGCTCGAGAATCCATATGGACTAACGCAGGTCCTCGCTCAAACATAGCATGTGGAATAAAACACCGGCGTTTTTGACAACGGAACTAATAATCTAACACAGAACAACAAAATAAAATCATTAATCTTAGAGAAAAATGACATTACGGAGAATGATACTGTCTTGGAGTGCGATAAGACCAATAACACAGGCATTAGGCTCATATCCACGGAAATTGGTGAGATGGAAACAGTAAATAAAGAACATGAAACAATGATCGATTTGATGTTTGACAGCTGGAAAAATAAATACGAGGCCTTCAATGAAGACACTAATCTCACTATGGATGATAAGACAGCATCCATAACTCAAGAAATCAGAAGAAACAATGAGACAGTGACATTAGATATTGGGAAAGTAAGCATCATAAATCTTTCCAATACCCAGATTAACGAGGGCACTTTAGGTCTTCTTGAAAGAGGTCTAAATTTTGCCATTTCCCCTCCCACCATCCCCAAGGAAGACTTTCAATGCAACATTCTATATGGGATCAAGGATTTACCAAACAATATTAAAGATATTATTAGACAAGATTGCTCCATAATCCTAAGAAAACGTAAACCACCCAACAACAATATCTCCAAACAAGAATACCTAGCTCTCAAGACCTTAAACCAAAACCCTAACATTGTGGTCTTGAACGCTGACAAAGGTGGTGAAATTGTTATAATGAACACAAAGATTACAATGAAAAGATGCTAGATCACCTAACCAATAGTGGATGTTACATTAAACTAAAAATGAATCCCATAAAGAAGATCTCCAAAAATGTCAATAACTTAATAAAAATGAGCAAAGAAAATAATATCACGAATCTGATTGAAACCAATCCCTACACCCCTAGGATTTATGGAGCCCCTAAAATTCACAAGGAAGATATCCCCATTAGACCCATACTCAATACCATCGGAGGTCCTACTTACCATCTGGCAAAACATCTAGCTAAGAAGCTTAAACTGATGATAGGGAACACTAACTCCTTTGTCAAGGACTCCAATCACTTCATTTATGAGATCAAACACATAAAACCAGACCATAATGACATTTTGGTAAGTTTTGATGTAAAAGCTCTCTACACCAATATCCCCATAGACAAAGCCATGGAAGTAATCCACAAATCATTGATCCTGACACAGCTAAATTGGTAGAAATTTGTTTGAAATCCACCTTTTTTAGCTTTAGGGATGAGATATATGAATAGACTTGTGGTGTGGCCATGGGATCACCTCTATCCCCCATAATTGCCAATTTGTTCATGGAACATTTTGAAGCCAAAGCCATCGAGGCTTCCACTTTAAAACCTAAACTTTGGAATAGGTATGTCAATGACACTTACGTCATTTGGCCTCATGGAAAGGAAAAATTGGATAGATTCCTAGAACACCTTAATAGTTAATCAAATTTGATTAAGTTTATAATGGAAGTGGAAGAGAATGGCAGTCTTCCCTTTCTTGATATCCTAGTCAAGAGAAACCAAGATGGATCAATATCTCACCAGGTCTATCGCAAGAAAACCCACACATAACATTACGTACATTCCAACTCTCACCATCATCCTGCTCAGAAACTTGGAGTACTCAGCACTTCAGCTACCAGGGTGATACGTATTTCAGATCATGATCATTTTGATCAAGAAAAGAACCACCTCTTGGAGGTTTTTGAAAATAATTGATATAGAAGATACCAAGGAATCAAAGCTTTCAAAAAAGTGGAGAATTCTAAAAACAAACAACCAATGAATGATAGTGTAGGCAAGGTTAACCCACCCTACATTCTAGGCACCACTGATAAGATTGCACACATTTTTAAAAAGAATAACATAAAAACCACTTTCAAACCCTTAAATACAATTAGAAAATGCCTGAAATTGCTAAAAGATCCCACTGATCCTAAACACCACAAAGGGGTTTATTTAGTTCCGTGTTCATGTGGTAAATCCTACATTGGTCATTCAAGAACATGCCGCTGACATCAAACATAACCGTTCCAAAGCCTTAACTCTGACCGAACACTAGTAAAACTAATCATCAGATTTGCATAGAAAACTCCTGTTTTGTGGAAAAAATCGACCATTATCACCATAGAAAATATAGAGAAGCTATCCAAATAAGAAAACACCCCAATAACCTCAACCGGGATGACGATTGGAAAATAAGTGATAATTGGATTCCTACACTAACTGGGGTCTCTACCGTCTCCTAGGTCTCCCGACCCCACTATCTCGTGACCTCCTCATGGTTCAACCTATCCCTAATATCCTTTTACTAACATTTGAATAAATAACATTAATCAAGAGCCCCACCTTACCTTCAATTCCTAAAAGAACTTTTAGTAAGGTTAAATTCCAATAATTTTATTCCTCGGTGAACATTAAATTTAGGAAAATCCCCAACAAATTATCTTAAAAATTATTAATTAATAAAAATTCATTTAGTAATAGTTAGAAGACTCATTTAGTTTTATTATTATATCTCACGTTTTAATTATTTTGCATTATTTTTAACATTAATGTTAATAAATAATATATTTAACATTACTAATCTTAATGTTAGCAAAATTAATTAATACAAAAACTTTTACTAATGAACAAATAACATTATATCATTTAAAACATTATAATATTGTCATGTCACATAAAATCATATTACAATAGTAACATTAGGTATTAATTAATGTTATTAAAAATAACTAATACTAAAACTTTTATGGTATTTGATAAAAATAAATAAATTATTAATTATTAATTAAACTAAATTCATTTCTTAACAACATAAAAATTTTTAGCTACTTACACTACCAACCAATTTTTTCCTATATTTGTTGCCCCTACATTATCTGACTTCTTCACACATCTGATCCTGATGATGAACCATAGAGGTT
Source organism: Pinus tabuliformis (assembly GCA_031772625.1). Lineage (NCBI taxonomy): Eukaryota > Viridiplantae > Streptophyta > Pinopsida > Pinales > Pinaceae > Pinus > Pinus tabuliformis. The sequence goes on from CM062818.1 coordinate 599,386,418, forward strand.
GGTTCGAAACGTCGATACAATAAAACACGAATGTGATGACTCTGGAAGACATCAATACACAAAATGCATATCACGGAAGCCTAAAATCTATAGTGTACTATGAGTTGTATAATTTTTCGAGTTATACCAATGGTGCATGCAATCAGTATAAGGCCTATGATGGATTGCATTGTTATGGTGAGGGATTTTCCCAATTAAATATGGGATAATTCCCTTAGGGATTGCGTAAGTAATTAGGGGCTTGGCAGGTAATAGATTTTTGGCTTGATCTGGTTTGTGAAGAAGAGAAATAGATTGTACTTGTTCAGAGATTGTTCGGGTTGAACAAGCATTTTATTTTCTTCTCAGATATTCTCATTAATGAAATATAGATAGTCGGGATTTTTAGTAGTTTCTTTCCCAAAAAAAATATTGTGTTATGTGTGATTGAAATTCTTCCTTTTCTACTTAGTGTTTTCATCCATCAATTTTTGTTTCCGCTGATGAGTAGATTAGATTCATGTCTTTTGTTTTAGCATATCACATAAGTAGTTTGAATCTATAGTAAAATTCTACAGGGTATCGAGCCTGAGTTCACTTAAGAAGAGGAGAATACAAGTTTGTTGTGTAGGTGAAATCGAATTTGCAGTTTCATACTTCAGAGTCAGCACGATGTCATTCTACGGTTTGAGACTTGAGTATGCCCTAGAGGGAAGCTCAAATTACATAGCTTGGAAGGACAGGATGGAGGCAGTGTTGGAAGACAATGGGCTGAAGGAATTCATAGATCATGATATCTCGAAGCCTCCAACATCTGATGCTAAATATATAAATGAGTGGAGAAAGTGTGTGGCAAAGGCAAGAAGGATTATCCTAGACGGAGTTCGAGATCATATTGTCTCGAATCTCCATGGTAACAAAACTCCATTTGCAACGTGGAAGGAATTGATGAACCCGTTTCAAAATAGAAGTGACCACAAGAATCTAGCACTGAAGGACAAGCTCGGAAATATCAAGATGGAGAAGGGTGAATCAATTCTGAAGTACTTGTCCAAGTTCACCCAATCTTGGTATTAGCTTGGAAGTGTCGGAGTTATTGTTGTAGAAGACGATCTGGTGAACCTAGGACTTCTAGGAATTCCCAAGAGCTAGCACAACTACTATGTTGATTTTAGGTATGTTCTATGCTTAGAGCAATTTATTTCAATTTTCACAGTTAGCTCAATATCTTTTCCAGATTAGCAATCACATCAGCATTAAAGTAAATTGCAGATAGATCATAAACATAAATCAAAGAAGACAAGCCAAGACAAGAGGACACAAGATGTGGCGCTAGCCAGGGACAAACCCCAATATGGGGAAACCCTTGATCAATTCTTCTTATATGTTCTTCAATAGTTTAGTAGAGAGAGAGAGATAGTACGTTTACAACAGAAGTCAACACTTTGACTTATATAGATAAAAGCATAGATCATCTCTAAGAAGATGATACATGAGATTAGTTGAAGACATGCTGCTTCAACTAATTCTCCAAGGTGACTCCTTCACCTATCATTGTGCTGCATTTTGTCATCACGCTGCATCTCACCATGTTGCATCATGTTGCACCCTTCATCACTATGTTGCATCTCATCATGCTTCATTAATCATGACTGTACCCATCACTGTACTGCATTATGTGCCATTGCTGCACCATGTTGCCATACTCACCTATGTGTTGGCTGCATCTTGCTTTCTTGTTGTCCCTAGCTTGCTTGTTGTCCCTAGCATGCTTGTTCTCCTTTGCATGCTTGTTGTTGCATGCTAGCTATCCCTTGCATGCTAGTTGTAACTTTGCATGCTTGGTGTATTTGTTGTTAAGTACCATACAATTGTCCCAATGTTAGTTAGTTGTCCCTTGCATACTGCTCTCCTTTAGAGATAGATGCTCTCGTTGTTCAGGCAGTTTCAGCAATTTCGGCTATTCCCGGCAATTCCAGCAGTTCTCGCAATTCCGGCTATTCCCAGTAGTTCCGGCAATTCCAGCTATTCCCACCAGTTCCGGCAGTTCCAGCTATTCCCGACAGTTCCGCCAATTCCCGGTAGTTCCGACAGTTCCGACAATTCCAGCTATTCCCGGTAGTTCCCGGCAGTTCTGGCAGTTCCAGCTATTCCCGGAAGTTCCGGCAGTTCTGGCTATTCCTGGCTATTCTCGGTTGTTTCGGAAGTTCTGGCAGTTTTGGCTTTCCCCGGCAGTTCCATCTTGTACCCTCTGGATTAGGGCAGTGTTATCCCTTAGGATCTCTCCTCCTACTAAAACCCAAAGACAAGTAGAGAGGAAGAGATCCCAAGTGTGTTGAAATGACTTGAAGGCCACCTCTATTTATACTAAAACGTTGAGCACAAGTGGGGTTTATTTGGTTGCTGGTCGACCTTGACGAATTGTCCCATAACACAAATAAATTCATATTTCCATGAATACTTATTGGAATCGGATGATCTTTAGATCAATCCTATACCTCTCGATGAGTGGGATCCAAGAAAAATATCATCTTCCATTAATAAGATGACCCACATGGAGTTTGGCCCTAGTTGCCATTTTTAACACTCCCTCTCAACTAGGGAGAACTCCATACGTTGATCCATATATCTGACTGTACTATCTCTTCCATTAGTGCCCTACACTACTCTGCTTTGCTGAGCTTTGCTTTGCTCTGCTCTTCTCTGCTGAACCATGAAGAAGAAGAATTCATCGAGAATGTCTCATACCATTCTCTACTGACCCAAAGTCAGTTTCATCTGAAGAGAGTGTGTCACATCACTCTTACTGGCCCAAAGTCAGTTTTATTGATCCAAGATCAATATCACAAGCGAGTGTCTCAAACCACTCATACTAATCCCAGATCAATGGAGGTCATCCTAGCATAGGGAGTACGATAGATACATCGATGCATCCATCGATAGTACTACTATGGTCCCTAACCCCATTTCCCTGCTCATTGATAAGATGAGAGGTACTTCCCATGAGTCCCATACTGCATGTGTAGGATGCCTTGACAGGATAACTAATCATCTTGTCCACATGAGAATGAATCATCCTGCCCCACAGTCGCCACAGAAGAACTAATCATCCCGGCCCACAGGAGAACTAATCATCCTATTTCACAGTTGCCACGGGAGAACTAACCATCCCAACCCACAGGAGAACTAATCATCCTGTTCCATAGTTGCCATGGGAGAATTAATCATCTCGGCCCATAGGAGAACTAATCATCCTATTCCACAGTTGCCACGGGAGAACTAATCATCCTGGCCCACAGGAGAACTAATCATCCTATTCCACAGTCGCCATGGGGTATCACAGGGGAAGGTTGAACCTATCATCTTGTACATAGCGCACCACCAGGGGAGGGTGAGTCACTCTGTGGTCGTATGTTGCTCCAGTAAGTACCCCAAGCCCCCCAAAGCTCCTAGAGCTTAATGCATGCAACATGCAGGACCCTTATAAGAATGTCTCTCAACGACTCCAAGTCGTTCAGGAAAGTCATAGATTTGACCTCTCCCTGGGGTTCTGACAAAATGTCTACGACCTGTACATCAGTCTGAACGCGATGGAGCCTCCTCGCTCATTGACTTACCATATCCCAAATAAAGCAGTATCTAATGTCTATCTACTGGAGTAATCATCAAATACGAGATTCCTCAATAATTGAATCCCCCCTCTGGTTGTCAAATAGAATCACAGTGGTATTCATCATGTGTACAAACATCTCACTTAAGAAGCTTTGCAACCATGCAGCTTCACACGAGATCATACTCGTAGCTATGTATTCGGTCTCGGTGGGCTTATAGCAATCAACTTCTGCTTCCTACTCATCCATGATATCGAAGAAGAATCCAAAGACAACTAGTACTGAGAAGTGCTCTAGTGATCCTCCACACTACTTGCCCAGTCAGCATTCGAATAATCATACAGTTTCATATTTTCGGCAGTGTATCTCAATCCATGAGAGATTGTGCCCCTAAGATATCTCAGAAAATTCTTGGCACCAATCCAGTGAAGCTCAACCAAATATGAGCTCACCATGCTAACTGCAAATCATATGTCCGGACGGATGTTGACCAAGAACATCAACGCGAATGAGTTTATGAAACTCAGAGGCATTTCCCAAATCTGGTCTGACATCACTACCATATAACTTTTGAAAGTTAAGATCCTCGAGGTAGTCACAAGCTTGCAGTTTATCATTCCACATCCGAAATCCAACTCCCTCTTACTTCTGCAAATGAGAGGGTCTGCACCTATCAGAAATAGGTCGTCATCATAAGGTGCTGGTATGAGAGGTCTATCATCCACAACCTTCAAACTATTGTTTGGATCGGCTTCACTCTTAGTGAATCCCAACTTCATTTGACAGCTATCAATCCTCTCATACTATGCTCGGGGATTTTTGCTTCAAGCCATAGAGGGCTTTCTTCCACCTACATACGTGAGATTCCTAATCATCAATCTCAAACCCCTCGGGTTGTTCCAAACTTGTGGACCTGTTGCATGAGGGGAATGGTCCCCTTATAAGATTTTCCTTCGGTACATCTCAGACATGTACCTTCATGCTCTTCTTGAATTCAGGCATCCCTATCACCATCTGACTCACATCGCGTACGGCCCCAAAGGTAGACCTTCAGTGTTATAGATGCGATATGTTAATTGACATGACCCCCAATAGACCATCATGCAACTTGATACAAATTTCCAACCCTTAACCCATGAGAAAAACCATCTTTGAAAATTCTATTTTTTAACACGTACCTTTCCATCGATGAATGCCACCCTGAAACCTTTGACTTCCATTTCTGAGATGGACACCAGGTTCTTCTTGCAATTAGGTACATAAAAGAGATTCTTGTAAATGAGTAGAGTTACCCTCATTCAATTGAGGGGTAACATTCCCTACACCCTTTACGGGATAGGTGGCATCGACTCTAAGTATAATCCCACGGTTGTTTCCATCTCTACCAAATTCGATAGAGAACCCTTCTATCCGATGAGGTGCCTTGAAGCACTATGATCAATAAGCCAAATTCCCAAAGAATCTGAAGGAGAGGGCCAATACAAGATAACGCTTCTTTATCTTATCAAAAACAACATTTTATTCTTCATACCTGGGGTTCCTTGATTTCTTTGAAGAGTCGGCCATTCCCTTAATGACCTGCATTACCTGTCGTTCCTTTGATCATTGAAGATGTCCCTGGAATGATTGTTATCTTCATCAAGAGATGTGTCTTTGCCATTCGGACATTCCTTCGCATAATGGCCGAACTTATTGCAACCAAGGCATCTGCCTTTCCTTCCACCCTTAGATTCGGACTTCCCAGTGAAGTGATCTTTAGGTAGGCCATCAGAAACTTCCACTGCGCCATTCTGATAATATTCTCTGCTTCGACTTCACCCTTGGTGAATTTGAAGAGGGATGAGGAATCCATTGATATTTTCATCCTTTCCCAACTATCTTTGGTGATTTCTCTTTCACTCTTGCTTGGGCATTGTCTTCACCTCAGCTCTGATACCATGTTAATTTTAGGTATGTTCTATGCTTAGAGCAATTTATTTCAATTTTCACAGTTAGCTCAATATCTTTTCTAGATTAGTAATCACATCAACATTAAAGTAAATTGTAGATAGAACATAAACATAAATCGCAGAAGACAAGCTAAGACAAGAGGACACAAGATGTGGTGCTAGCCAGGGACAAACCCCAATGTGGGGAAACCCTTGATCAATTCTTCTTATATGTTCTTCAATAGTTCAATAGAGAGAGAGAGATAGTTCGTTTACCACAGAAGCTAACACTTTGACTTATATAGATAAGAGCATAGATCGTCTCTTAGAAGATGATACATGAGATCAGTTGAAGACATGTTGCTTCAACTGATTCTCCAAGGTGACACCTTAACTTATCGTTTTGTTGCATTTCTTCATCATGCTGCACCTCACCATGCTGCACCATGCTGCACCCATCATCACTATGCTGCATCTCATCATGCTTCATTAATCATGACTGTACCCATCACTGTACTGCATTATGTGCCATTGTCGCACCATGTTGCCATACTCACCTATGTGTTGGCTGCATCTTGCTTGCTTGTTGTCCCTAGCTTGCTTGCTGTCCTTTGCATGCTTGTTGTTGCATGCTAGCTATCCCTTGCATGCTAGCTGTAACATTGTCTGCTTGGTGTATTTGCTACTAAGTACCATACAACTGTCCCAATGTTAGTTAGTTGTCCCTTGCAGGCTGCTCTCCTTCAAAGATAGATGCTCTGGCTGTTCCAGCAATTTCGGCAATTCCGTCTATTCCCGGTAGTTCTGGTAATCATGGCTATTCCCAGTAGTTCCGACAATTCCAGCGATTCCGGCTATTCTTGGCAGTTCCGATAGTTTCGGTAATACTGACTATTCCTGACAGTTTCGGCAATTCCAGCTATTCCTGACAGTTCTGGTAGTTCCGATAGTTTCGGCTATTCCCTGCAGTTCCAGCAATTCCAGCTATTCTCGGCAGTTTCGGTAGTTCCAGCTTTTCCCGGCAGTTTCGGCTTCTGCCCTCTAGATTAGGGTAGCGTTATCCCTAAGGATCTCTCCTCCTACTAAAACCCAAACACAATTAGAGAGGAAGAGATCCCAAGTGTGTTGAAATGACTTGAAGGCCACCTCTATTTATACTAAAACGTTGAGCACAAGTGGGGTTTATTTGGTTGTTGGCCGACCTTGACGAATTGTCCCATAACACAAATAAATTCATATCTCCATGAATACTTATCGGAATCGGATGATTTTTAGATCAATCCTACACCTCTTGATGAGAGAGATCCAAAAAAATATCAGCGTCCATTAATAAGATGACCCACATGGAGTTTGGCCCTAGTTTCCAGTTTTAACACACTAGGACTTAGTTAATGGGAGGGAGAAGCTACCAGAGTGGCAGCAATTGTGGTCTGACTTGGTATAGGAAGAGATTCGGCAGAACACTAGAGATGGATCCTCATCAAAGCATGATGATGAGGAGAATTGTTCCTTATTTGGTAAAGAAAAGAAAAGGCAGTGGAAGTCATCCCATTCCAAATCATATTCTTGTCAGGGCGGCAATAAGGACATGTCGAAAATCAAGTGTTTTCACTAAAATGAGTTGGGACACTTTGCCACAAAGTTTCCACACAAGAAGGATAGTAAGAATCCCTCAGGAGGAGTGATAGGTGAAGCTCTTGCTTCGCAATTCAAACTTGATTTTACCCTCATCACATGCATGGTGTCATCAGTTAAGGGTAGTGTGTGGTACCTAAACAGTGGAGTTTCATTCCATATGACCAGTAACAAAGATCTATTCAGTAACTTCGAGGAGAAGGACCTCTAAATGCATATCGAGATGGGTGATGATGGGTGGTATAGCGCAACCAACATCAGTACTGTTACCTTTCAGAGGGATTCTGGTTCTCCCCTCACTTTGAGAGATTTCATGTATGTTTCAGGTTTGAAGAGGAATTTGGTTTATGTTTCCATGGTGGATGATAGTCTATAGAGGCTATGATGTAATAGTTATTAAGGGAAAGGCTTTCCTTGGTCACATAGCCACATGACCAGTGAAGCGGATAGGGTTTTGAGTGAATAACCTCTACAAATTAGAGGTAGAAGATTGCACTTATTTGAGCACTAAAGTAGAGAAGGCGCAGAGTCGAGACATTGGTGAATTGTGTGATAGAATATTTGGTCACTTGCACCACAGATATTTCAAGATCATGCGAAAAATTTCTATAGGACTTCCCAAGGGTACACTAGAGTAGAGAGACACATGCAAAGGGTGTACATTAGGGAAGTGAACCAAATATTCCTTTCATGACAAAGACAATCGAGCACAAGCAATCCTTGATCAAGTTCACTCAGATGTGTGTGGACCATTCTCGACAACATCCACGACTAAGCACATGTATTATGTAATATTTGTTGATGATTTTTCTCGTAAGTATTAGATTTTCTTCATGTAGAGTAAAGATTAGATGTTCACTAAGTTTCTTGAATTTAAACTACTTATCGAGAAAGATACTACCAAGAAACTTAAAGCTCTTAGAAGCGATAATGGTGGAGAGTATGTGTTGAATGAATTCAATAACTTTTATGCAACACAAGGCATTCGATGGGAATTGAGAGCCCTCATAACCGACAGCAGAATGGTGTGGCTAGAGGGAAGAACATAAGTATTGTGGGAACGACACATGCGATGTTGCATGATCAGGACCTACCATTACACTTGTTGGATGGAGCGTGCAACACAACTGTTTATTTGCAGAACATAAGCCCCTATCGAATCCTCGAGGTGAGTACACCAGAAGAGGCTTTTTCAGGGAAGAAACCAGATGTGGCACACTTCAGGATCTTTGGTTCATCAGTTTGCTTCCATGTTAACAAAGATGCACAGAAAAAGCTAGATCCAACATTTGAGTTGGGCATATTTATGGGGTACACTGATACACCTCACAACTATCGGGTGTACCTGCCAACCAACAGGATGAGATTAGTTCACAGAGACGTGAAGTTAGATGAAGAGAAGTCCATGAAATGTTCCCTTGAGAAGGAGATTCAACTAAATGAAGTTGAGGAGCTTTTAGCTCCAAAGGAGGAACCTTAGGGAGATTTGGAGCAGGGAGTGGAAACACCCACTCATGTAAAGACTTCCAGAGATCGGAGAAAGCACACCAGAGAGGTTGATAGGTTATTGCATGATGTTAGATAGAATGTGGGAGCACTCAAATCACAATGAAGGCATAGGAGGCCACAAAAGAGATACATTGGCTACATGGCTCTGATGAACGAGAGGGTGGAGATTGAACCGTCCTCACTCGAGGAAGAAGTGCAACAACTAGTATGGGTTGATGCCATGGTTGAGTAGTATGACTCCATTATCAAAAAAAGTGTTTGAACAATGTAAACTTTGAAACGGGAACTGATACTGTTACCCGTTTCATAGAGATAGCAAAAAAATGACCCGATTTTCAAAAGTGGTGATGCAGAATACACATGTTTTTTTTAGAACATGGTTTTTGGAACTTTAATTTTTTTTCATGTACAAGGATGAAATCAAGTTTTAGAATGGTAGTGATTTTCATGTTGATTTTAAAAAGTGAGTATTCTGCATCACACCCTTTTTTTAAAAGACCTATTTTTTGACTTTTAATTTTCTAGTGTGTGAAATGTAAAAAATTATTTTCTAAATTTGATAGTTTTTGAAGTCGTCATTTTATTCATATTTTCTTGTTCTCTATCTTAATTTTTTTTTTTTAGGGGGGTTTTTATTGTTTTGCGTTTTTAAATTAGAAAGTCGATAGTTTGAATTTTAGATAATCTACATATTTATACATCCTTAATTAATTTTTCAATCCACATGAAATAATTGTTTCTAAAAAACAACATTTTTTAACAATGGACATAAAAATAACCATTTTTAACATAAATATAACAAAAAAACTAAACGTTTGATAATTTTTTGCTAGAATTAACATGTCAAAATCACAATTTTTATACAAAAATATTAACTAAAAATGGTCAAATAATAGTTTTTTTTATGAATTTCATGTCAAAAAAATAATAATAACAACTTTTTTTTTTCAAAAAATAATAATTAACTTAAAAATCAATGCGAAAATCACAGTTGTGCTCTCTCTTTCTTTCACATACCAGACTCTTGATGGAAATTTCACCTCTTTTGAACTTTTCCAATCTGAGATTAGCTTCTTATCACTTAAAGCACTTGAAATATTTGTAGGCATGAGCTCAGGTGGAGTTCGTTCACCAATGTTTTTTGAAGATACACCTTTAAGACTCTTTGGTCCAGAAAGATTCACAGAAATTTTCCTTGATGCCATTTTCCTAAAAAAAAATACATAAATTAGTAAATAAAAAAACATATTAACTTATCAAATATGGCATGTTATCATATCATTAAAGTAACACACTTATTAACAATAGAAATATGTTCATTCAATTTCTTGTAAAGAATCATGTACAAGATAGGCTTGATGATATGCTTTTGATATCGAGGATAGAATTATAAGGGGCCCCACCCAACGAGATCATAGCTGAATTGAGACTTATCGCTTCAGACTTTTCTGTTTGCTAAATTCATGTGATTTTAAGAAATTACAGTATAGTCATGTGATTTTACAAATGTAGTTTTAAAAGTCACCAGTAATGTTCACAACACCATGGCACCATACTTTCATGTGGAATTCAAAGATCACATAAATTAAACTCATAATATTTTGCTTAACTAAACTCTAATAAAAATTCCAAAACTACTACTAGATTTAATGACTCTATAACAATAGCAACCTATTACTATAATGAGAGGAGAATGACTTCCTAGCACAATAATAGAATTTACCATGCCGACATGACAAAAAATAAACCAATTGTTTATGAAAGAATATACTTTTTTTAGAATATAGAATTTATGGAAAAAGGAGCAAACTTTCTCATCTCCCCAAGCATTTGCAACTCGCAATATCAGATGTCCTACCCAAGGATAAACATATAAGAAAGGCAAGGAGTAGGTTTGCTTTTGCAAGATTTCATAGAATTTCTTACATAGTCACTTAAGAAACAACCTCTGCAATTCATGCATATTCTGTCCACAAAAATGGAATAAATGAAAAGAATAGACGAGATATATAAAGAATGTGTCATCTCCCTTAACACCAAATCACTTGTCAAAATTGTTATATACTCATTCATTGGCCATTAACGAGAGCTATCGCAAATTATGAACGCCAGAGGGAAAACTAGGTCCAATCTTTGAGATTGGAAGCATTTTTTCTCAATGTTGCTTATGAGCAAATTGAATACAATCTATGAGAGAAATATGCTTGTCCAACCTATCCCCTTACGTGTCGATATTTGTGGAAAGAAATAATAGAAATCAAGCATATATAATTAAAAGTAGGTAGGAGGAATAAACCCATGCACAACTTCAAGTGTTGGAAGAGGAATAAACCCATGCACAACTTCAAGTATTGGAAAATCACTGGCCTAGACCACGTTTTGAGTGCAAATTATGTAATATGATAAGTGTGTTACTTTAATGATATGATAACATGCCATATTTAATAAAAACACATAAATTAGTAAATAAAAAAACATATTACTTTAATGATATGATAACATAAGTCATTGTGATAATAATTAAAAAAATTCTCTTTCATTCTTTTGACAAGTACACCACATAATGATTCAAATACATTTATGAAGACTGAACCTAGTTACATTTTTCAACACCAATAGTTCAAGGGAAGGGAATACATCCTGACCCAAATTGGGATGCATGTAAAGGTTTCCTTCTCCGGGGTGAAATTCTCCATCTATGGCCTCATGTATAAACTAGTTTATGCAAAAAAATAAGGCACCCCATCAAAGATTTGGTATTTGTCTTCCATATTAGCAAACACCGCCATAAAAAAGCCTTTAGACCCTAGATGTAACTCTATTTCTACTCATGGTTTCCAATTATGTTTAATCCAATCACACAAGGATTTTTTTGTGGTCCAAAGACCCATAAACTTGCATATGACAACATATGACCTCATGTGTTCCTTGAATGCCTGGGTCTCAGGATCGATAATCAACGTCGTCGAGATCACCGTTGTTTTTGGCTTACATGGTCGTGTGGAGAATTTTTACTTATGAGATTGTTGTTGGCTCGTTTGCTTTCCTGTTGAGCCCTTGTCATCATTTATTCTTTGTCCTTTCCTAGTTACTTCTCCAAAACCTTGGATATTTTTTGACATAACATCTTCATATTCTTCAAAGCCCATCCTAAGCCCCTTTCCTTTGTCCATTACCACATTCTGATGGGAGGGAGCCTCGCTTCCTCCTCCTCTGAAGGCCATCCATGTAAAACCCTAGCTATTGATGCTCAAAAACCCTATCTAGTACTACTCAACACCTTCAAATTCATTATTATGTAGCCTTCCAATATATTGTCCTTATTCTACCTTGATTTCGGTGACCTTGTATTATTAATTTCACCTCCTTTGTTATGTCATCAACAATTAGAAGTTCTTGTCAAGGTGGCATTCGACACTCACATCCCATGTGTAGGTTTGAATATTCATTCTACATAGCAGCTCCACCCTCCCCAACTTGTGTGCATGGACGGGTTATATGTAGAATGAATTATGGGCTATATGTAGAATTAGCTATATAAGATAAAATATTTTACTTTTAAAATTATATAAATTTTCTAAAAGTTATAGAATATTTTAAAAAATAGTATATTGTTATAAAAATATAACCCATATATTTTATGGTTAGCATTTAAGGATTAATAACATTTATTCGCAATTTAAAATTGGTATGGTTCCTTATACTTTTACTTGAAAGAGATATATTGTGTTATCTTTATTGAAGGGTTTAACATTAGTAAATGATATGGTGTAAGGATACTAATGTTTTTATCAATATCCTAAAGAAAATATACATATATTCTTTATCATCATTACACCCATAAAAAGATACACACGTTCTTTATTATCATTACATCTATGAAAAGAAAAGATACGCATGTTCTTTATTATCATTATACCCCTAATATCATCATTATACCAATAAAAAGATACACATATTCTTCATCGTTAGACCCATTCAAATGGTATAAAAAATATTTTCTTACGAATAAAGAAATGTATTTAAAATATATTATAAAAATGTTAAATATAACAGTCGATAGATTAACGAAGGCGTGTGCCTGCAAGCGGAGATGGAATTTGGAGGACAAATTTATCCGCCAAAACTCCGAGATGCCTGGCATTGAAGTCCAGCAATTTGTATATTACGTGCAATGAAAGTTATAAAGCGTCATAGTGGATTTCAAATTGCAACTCTTCCTGCAAGCAGGTAAATGGGATATTTGCAGGTGTAAATCTTGTTTTCATCGCCCCGCTGTGCCGCCGTAGCGCCACCCCCGGGCCGCCCTGCCCCGCCCGACCGGCGGCGGTTCGATTCCGGGAATCGACCCCCGAGCGGTCCGTCTCAGATTGCACACGTCTTTAACTATACGCTTCACCAACTTGGATTCATTTCTGCAAATGGAAGGGTTTAAAAATAAGCTTATCAATAAATAAGGGTTTTACTAACTCTGCAACATAAGTTTGTATTATAAATAATGTTCTCCTTTTGTAAACCAGGGTTTAATGCGTTGACATAACTTGATTGCGAAGCAAATACTATAGTTTTTAGGGTTTAATGTCTGAATATTCTGATTCTAAATCGATAGCTGATTCTCTGAATATCTGTCTGATATAAAGGCACGCTACCAAATAATTGACCGCGTCTATTTCTGTTTGGGGAATCAACCATCCATATAAAGACGCAGTTTAATTTATAGTCAGCGCAACTTCACTGCTAAGCAAATCCTATAGTTCGTGAGGCAAGGACTAATACAAGTTTATTCCGAAATATAAGCAGAGCGAAATAGATAAGAGTAGATGAAAGCCCTCCATTCATCGATTTCTTGTTGGCTGTTTTCCGGGGGTCGATTCCCGAAATCGACCCGCCGCCGGTCGGGTGGGGCGGGGCGGTCCGGGGGTGCCACTGTGCCGCGGCAGCGGCACCCCCGAGCCGCCCCGCCCCGCCCGACCGGCGACGGGTCGATTCCGGGAATCGACCCCCAAGCGGTCCGTCTCAGATTGCACACGTCTTTAACTATGCGCTTCACCAACTTGGACTCATTTCTGCAAATGGAAGGGTTTAAAAATAAGCTTATGAATAAATAAGGGTTTTACTAACTCTGCAACATAAGTTTGTATTATAAATAATGTTCTCCTTTTGTAAACCAGGGTTTAATGCGTTGACATAAGGGTTTAAGCTATAGTTGACATAGTGATTTTTTCATTGGAATTCAATTCTTTCATTTTACAAAATCTCGTTTGAATGGAATTCTTTTATTTTACAAAATATTGTTTAAATGGAATTCTTTTATAATCTAGATTTCCAAAAATTTGAATGGAATTTTTCCAAAGAAATTTATATTTTCAAAACAAAATTATCGCGTACTTAGACTATACAGTGGACGCGTTTGTCCGTGAAAGGACTGTAATTTGGTTTTCTTTTCCACTGCAACATAGATGTCAACAAAATATCATAACCTCCATACGTGTATTCCAAATTTTCTCAGTCAATGAAATGTATCCGGTTTCTTTTCCACTCTAAACAAAATATAATAACCTCAATACCTTTTTTTCAGCTGACTGAGAGTCAATTAATTGTATTCGGTTTTCTTTTCCAGGGTTAATAAAATATTCAAAATTTTCCGAGCCATTGAAATGTATTCGGTTTTCTTTCCCACCGTCAATCAAATATTCGAAATTTTCTTAGAGTCAATGAAATGTAATTCCGTTCTCTTTTCCACTGTCAACATAATATAATAGCCTCCATACTTGTATTCCAAAATTTCTCACAGTAAATGAAATTTAATGCATGTGTTTAATTTGAAAGTTTATAGAATTGGGAAAGAAAACCGAAATCTTGTATTTCGAATTTTACCGAAGCCAATTTAGTCCAATCCCCGTGCTTGACGGTAAAACATGCGTTTGTGAAACGACTGTTTTAAGCAGCAGTGCAAACCAAAAATGTGGTCCATAATGTGGTCCATTCTTTTGGGTTAGTTTCGTTATTGAATTTGATTGAAATTTAGTCAAAATGGGCGAATTTTTTTTTTAATATGATTATTTTAATTTTAAAACAAATCATTTTCATATTTAAAAATATAACAAAAATTGATTGCGAAGAAAATACTATAGTTTTTAGGGTTTAATGTCTGAATATTCCGATTCTAAATCATTATTTAATATATAAAAGAGATATTTGAAAAAAATATTTTTAGATTTTTCTATAGTATAGGTATAACTATGTGTTTTATGAATATTTAAAGCAACACATTTAATCAATTTCGGAATTGATTATTTTATTTGTCAATTTTAATATTCCATGTTTTAAAAGGGAAAAAAACTTTATATTTCATGCTCGTTAGTGTTAGTAAGAGGATGACTCCAATACTATCTTAGTAGAACCATTTGAAGTTAGCCTCTAAAAATCTCACTCAAATATCATCTCCATTTCCCAAATATATAATTTAAAATTTTCATATTTATTTCTTACAATTCTACTTAAAAATATGTTCCAAAAAGATAAAATTTATAAAAATTACAATACAAGTAGTCACTCAAGGATTTAAAAGTGGAAGGTCATATCTCCTAACATATTACTCTCCAAGAACTCTAGAGAAATTAGAGTTCCTGCTTCAAGAGTGAGTGCCCCTTTGGAGAGCTTGTGAGTTGCATTGTTGATTTTTCTTACAATACTGTGAAAAGAGTCCACTTGAAATTTCATATGTCCTCTCGATTTTGAGTTGAGCATGGATTGGACGCTGACCACCCTGATGTTATTTTTACCTCAAGCCCAATTAATTACCACCTTCGAATCACCCATAATCTAAATCTTAGAAATTCCCATAGATTGTGAAACATACAACAACATCCAAGTAGAAAAAAAAACATCTTTCATGTGAGAGTCACACTAGAGACATATTAGACAAGGAAATAATGAACTGCAAAAAGATGCAAGTAGCCAGACCTAACCTTACTCCCTTACTCGACTCTTCCTCTCTATCTCCTATAATTGTGATCTCAAAATTTCATATTTTTTAGAATTCATATATAGTTCTACAAATTTCAAAAATTCCTATTAGTTAATATTGATCATTAACTCGTCTTCCAAATGTTGTCTTTTACTTTTGTTAATTGGCCATCAGGCTACTAATCAAGAGTTCTTATTTTCTTTCCTCTTTGAAATATGATCTAGTTGTCAATTAACATAACACAGTTTCCCATCACTTTCCATAATCATTTACTACATTGTGGAGCCACCTGACCACTAGAAGAAACAAAAATTTAATATCATTATTTCCACTATGTCAGTTCATTGAATGTCGACTAATGAAACTTAGCTGTAATAAACATTGTTATGTTAAATGGACATCGAGCCACTAGGGAAATAAAGACAATCACCTAACACTTTTCAATGTTTTGGTTGATGAAACATAAACAAACAAAACCTAATTATGTTAAGCCACATATGTTAATTGAGCACCAACGAGTTTAGGATCATCAGGAATGAATAAGAAAAGTTTCTAGTCTAGTGAATAGACCTCAATTAACAAAAATGATAACAACACCTATCAAAATATGTCTCTATTAACTGAGGTATGAAGTATAAGGCCACCAGAATGTATCACATCAATATGATTATTTTCCCTTTGGGCTAAGGCTAGACAACTAAAATGTAACCCACTAAAAGTAGAAATTTTGCCAAGATTAGTTTGCAATAGGCCTAGAATGTATTAACCTCTTATTGGATCCTTCTGCAATTTCATTTATAAATTACCCATTCCACTACATACCAGAATGAACAAAAGTTACATGGAAATATGGATAAATAATATATAACACAATTAAGAGTATCGAGTTCAGAGAGAAATATCATTCAGTATATAAAAAATAAATCTAAACAATATAACAATTTCCTTTAATACTCTTACTATTCCTTCTATTCACACTACTCCCACTATCATGTTTTCATGCATAGGTGTTTTAATTATACATAGATAATCTAAGTTTATACAAATATATTTGTATCCTTTAAACTCAAGAAAATTTCAAATAAATTTCTAACTTACCTTAACATCCTACATAAAATGCAAATATTTGTTCATTGCATGCAAAAACACATTGTTTTCAAAAACACAATTGGAATTTTATAGAACCAAGATAATATTAGGAAAATAAACAAAATTACAAGATTTCATGACCTTGATGAAACCAACTTCCTCTCATAAATTTCTAAGACCTTCTAGAGGTAAACAACTGAGCTCACTTTTGAAATATGCTCCTGCATTAAAATTCTGAGTGAAGGAAAACTAGTTCGTGCGAGCTATCCCGGAATCGACCCGCCGCCGGTCGGGCGGGGTGGGGCGGCCCGGGGTGCCGCTACTGCGAAGGGGGCTGGGGAGGGGGAGGGGGAGGGGGCGGTGGCGGTGGAGGGGTGGGCGGGGGGGGGGGGTGGTGGCGGGGGATGGGTGGGCGGGGTGGGCGGGGAGGGGGCGGTGGCGGGGGAGGGGTGGGCGGGGTGGGCGGGGGGGGGGGGCGGGGAGGGGGCGGTGGCGGGGGATGGGTGGGGTGGGCCGGGGTGGGGAGGGGGCCGAGGATGGGCGGGGTGGGGAGGGGGCCGCGGGGGAATGCGGGGGGTAGCGGTAGGGGGGGGTAAGGGGGGTGGGGGGTAGGGGGTAGGGGTGGGTGGGTGGGTGGGTGGGGGGGGGAAGGGGTAAGGGGGGGGTAGGGGTAGGGGGCGGGGTAAGGGGGTGCAGGGGGGTAAGGGTAGGGGGTGGGAGGGGGGGCGGGGTAGAGGTTGGGGGGGGGGTAGGGTAAGGGTAGGGGGGTGGCGGGGGTAAGGTAAGGGTGAGGGGTCGGGGAAGGTAGGGGGTAGGGGTAAGGGTACGGTGGAGGGGGGTAGGGCGCGAGGCCCATGGGGCCGGCGTTAAGGAAGGGGGGGAGGAGTTGAGATTGGAGGGGAATGGTAGTTAGGGGGTGGGCTTATGGGGAGGAGAGTTGTGGGGTAGGGAAGGAAGAGTTGGGGAAATGGTGCATGGGTGGGTGAGTTGGGGGTAGCAAGGGTTGGCGCATGGGTAGGGTAGAAGGGGGAAGAGGGCATGGGTGAATGGGAAAGATCGGTAATGGGTTGGGGGAAGGGGGCACGACGACGGCCTACCCACGGTTATTGGGTGATTGAGTTTGAATAATTGTTTAAGACAGTTTATATAACTGATGTATGCATCGTATCTTCAAATAAAATTAATGTTTTCCATATTTTGTTAAATGAGAAGTTATGAAGCATTTTTATGTTGTTGGATTATGTCTTAAGTATGATAAATTTTATTGTTTAAATATCTACAATGCAATATCAAATTAGAGATATAATGTCTATTTTATTCAGTATACAAATAAAGACTTTTGAATTCATTCAGTGATATAATTTGTTCATAATGTCATGTTTTTTTAGTTTTATAGTTGAAAAAATTTCAATTTCTTTTGTATCTAGCATGTTGTGGTTGAAAACATGTTAAATTTATACTTAGGAAAGAAAAATGACATTCTACCAGAAACATTAATGTGTTTTTTCCTTAAAATTTAACTTTGTTTGATACATAAAAAATTGGTTTTATTAGCATTTTTTAAAAAGTTTGAAAATTGACCCTAAAAAAAAAAATTATTATTCCAATATCAACACTTTCGTTTTGAAGCTATATTTTGCACGAAAATTTCGTAGTCACTGCCATTTTTAAAACACGTTCAAAACTGACACCTAAAAAAAAAATATCGTTCCAGTATACACACTTTTCGTTTTTAGCACTGTTTTTGATGTTTTTTTGGGGTTTTTTGGCCAGAGTTCCCGTTTTGAGTTTATAGTTCCCGTTTCAAAGTTTACATTGTTTTTTGGAGATGGTCCCAATACCAGCACACAAGTTAGTGGTGAGTTCTAGATGGCTTTACAAGGTAAAGCAAGTACTAAATGTGAGTGTGGAAAAACACAACGATAGATTTGTGGCGAGAGGGTTCTATGAGGTGGAGGGAATTGATTATGATGAGACTTTTGATCTTGTAGCAAGGTACTCATCAATCATATTCATTATAAACTGTAAGTGCAGATGAGATGGAAGATAGATCAGATGGATGTAAAGACAACATTCCTCAATGACATAATTGAGGAAGAATGTGTATATTGAGCAGCTAGAAGGATTTGAGACTTTCAACAGAGTCGCATGTGTGAAGACTCAACAAGCACCACATTCCTGGTACAACATGATTGATAGTTATTTCATTGGGTTGGACTTCACCAAAAGTGAAGGGCTTCACCATGTTTTGGTTGAAGGTAAATTTTTTATTATTGTTTTATATGTCGACGATTTGATTCTAATAGGTTATGAGAATCTAATCAAGTCTTGCAAAGAGGATCTTGCAAGAGAGTTAGAAATGAAGGACTTAGGGATCATGCATTACTTTCTGGGTATGGAGGTATGGCAAGGAGACGAGGAATTTTTTGTCTCTTAGGGAAAGTATGCCAACAAGATACTAAAGAAGTTCCACGTGGAGAGTATTAAACCCATGGAAACTCCTCTATCTGGGAACTGGAGGAAGGAATATGCTACTTTAAGTGAAGTAGTGGAGGCTACTATTTATAGACAGCTTGTGGGTTCACTTATGTATTTGGTGAACACGCGACTAGACATGTGTTATGAAATTAACCAGTTTATTAAAGCCATAATTAAGCCAACCAAACTATATTGGAAGGAAACCAAACATGTGTTGAGATACCTCAAAGGCACCACTCATTTTGGTCTTTGGTACAGATGGACAGAGGGAGTGAAGCTTCAAGGCTTCACAAATGCAGATCGGGCAGGGATTCCATCCAAAAGGAAGAGCACATCAAGGGGAATCTTCAGTATTGGGTCAGAAACAGTTTCTTGGTACAACAGGAAGCAGAGATCAATTTCACCCAGTTCATCAGAAGCATATTACATGGCTGCTAGTCAAGCAAATTATGAGGCTATCTGGATGAGGAAGATTCTTGTTGGTCTATTTGGTCAACAACTAGATCCAATAGTGATTTACTGTTACAATCAGAGTTGTATCAAACTCTCTGAGAATCCAGTTTTTCATGATCAGTCCAAGAATATTGACATCTGGTATCATCATCTTCAATGTTGTGTACAGAGGAGAATCATGTTGTTGGAGTACATTGCTACAGAGGAGAAGGATAAAGATATTTTGACAATGGAATTATCAATATGTAAATTCGAGTTTCATAGAGGCAGGATCGGGGTAGCAGATAATCGTTTTCTTGTTGAGATGGAGTGTTAAAAATAACAACAAGAAAATCCTAATTTAATTTGTCCTTGAATTAAATTAGGAATTAAATTGTAATTATATTCTCATAGCAACCTGTAACAGTTAACTAAGTTAAGTTGACTTAGTTGGCTAAATAAATTTGAGTTGGACATCTATTTAGAGTCATATAGAGTGATCGCTAAATTTTAGGGGTGAAGGTTGAGTTCTTATTGAGTTGTAATTATTTAATACATTTTAACTCAGTTAAATTTAGTTAAACTAGTTCTAACTGGTGGAGGAACCAGTGAGTGGTCAAATGAATTAAATTGGGTATAATTCACATGCAATGATCAATCAGATAACTGATAATTCACTCATAAATAACTCATGCATGTCATTTTAGAGGAAGACCCAGTTGAGATTAGAGTTCAACGATAGTGTACTATCATTTGTATACTTTTTTGAGTTGTACAAATGGTGCATGTAATCAGTAGAAGACCTACTATGGATTTCATAGTTATGGTGAGGGATTTTCCCAATTAAATATGGGTAAATTCCCTTAGGGATTGCGCAAGAAAGTATGGGCTTGGAAGGTAACATATTTGGCTAAGAGCTGGCTTGAGATGGTTTGTGAAGCAGAGAGATATATTGTACTTGTGTCGGGATTGTTCGGGTTGAGCAAGAATTATATTTTCTTCTTAGATCTTCTAGTTAATCCAATATAGATAGTCGAGGTTTTGAGCAGTTGTTTTCCCCAGAAAAATATTGTGCTATGTGTGATTGAAATTCTCCGTTTTCTAATTATTGTTTTCATCAATCAATTTTTGTTTCCGGTAATGAGTAGAGTAGATTCATGTATTTTATTTTAGCATATCACATAAGCGGTTTGAATCTACAGTAAAATTCTACACCTAACCTATAAAAAATGTACGAAATGGTAATATCATCAACAATTCTAGTACCAAGGACATGATTAGGATCTTTTAAATCTTTGACTACATGGTGAGGTGAAAACTCTATTGTTACCTTCACATAAATGGGTGATTTGATATACTAATAATAGGTTGTAGGAAATATTTGGAACACATAATGCATCATTAAAATGACACATATCGACTTAAATTGTTTAAAAAACTACAACAATAAGATATTTATCATAACCAACAAGTAAATCTTTAGTGTTAAATTCATTAAGAGTATAAAAAATGGCTATATCATTAGCCATATGAGAAGATAATCCAAAATCAGTGAGCCACTCATGAGAAGAAGAAGTAGAGATTGCATTGAAAGAAAAATCTAATGAAAAATGTGCACTTTTATGAGATGATGTGTTAGAAGAAGAAGAATCAAGATTTATCGTGTGCTTCTTCATTGTTGCTTCTATGGTTTCCACTCTTCTAAAATATTTAGACTCTAGATGATATATTTTCCACGATAATTCTAATGTCTCAGTGTTTTTACCTTTTCAATTTGGTCCTTTGTCGCCGTTGGGAGTAGAAGCTAGTTAAGATGGTTTCTCACCCTACTTTTTATTATTGTTTCAAGGATGTTGCTTCTTTGGATTTTTGTTTTTATCTTTCTATTGGGGCACTAAATCCTTGTTAGATGTACTTGGAGTGTTGATTAATCCAATATGAAATATCATGTCTTGCTCTATATTTAGAGAGACCAAAATATTTGAGAGTAGGATCTTGAAATATAACACAGAGAAGTTCTCTAGTGGAATAAAGTGTAAATACAAACAAAAAATATGTAGAACGAAGCTTAGAAATAATTATATATATTCATCAAATAGATTGTACAATAATTAAGTAAATGTATTAGTGTTTTGAACTTAGATAAATAATATTCAATGAAGAAAAAACACTAGGGCTTAATGTCCTAATAAGATTTTCAAATTGATTTTCAGACTTTTCATAGCTTTCATCCAATTCATCAATTCTTTGAATTTGAAGCCATAAATAGGGAGGAATGGACATTCCATCTATTCCACATGGTTTTTCATTCTTATTATCACATTTGGCTTTCTTATTAGCAATACTGACAATTTTTTTTCTTTTCCCATGGTAATCCATTACAATTACTTCTTAATACATCCTCCATGTGGGTTTCTGTGACAAATAGTTAGTACAAGTAAGAAAATGTTCACTTGGGGTGGTCACATTAAAATATGCAAATAAAGGATTAAAATGTTAAAAATGAATATCTATATGGAAATATATTGAAAAAAATGATTGTTTAAAAAAAAGACAAAAAATAGACTTCAAACAAGAAATATTTGTCACTTTTTAAAAGTATTATTTATCCCAATAAAGATTCACATGACAAATTTCATAGAAATTTTTTTACTACCAATTTTCTTTGTCATGTTGAGAGCATTATCTAGAGATACAGGGAAAAAAACATATGCATCTCATCATTGGGAGAATTTCGAGGTAAAAAATAAGCCTCAAAACAAAAAGTACTAAAAATTTAACTTTAAAAAAGACAAATAATACATAACAAACCAATATAACATATCAAATTTTACAATTATTTAATAATAATAGATTGTCCTTATGTAGTTAGGATTATTCATTTAAAAACATTATTTTCTTTAAATAAATTTTATTATTATAAAAATATGAAATTTTCAATATCAAATACGAGGAAAAAGTATATATATATATATATATGAATGAGACTTATCTCAAAATACGCTTATCACACGACTATTTAGTTTTATAGGTTTCTTAGCATCCATGTGTCTTTATTTATATTTTCTGTAACTAAATATATAATAAATTTAAATTATTATATTGGTATAATATTTTTCAAAAATAAGATTGTGTTGCTCTTTTGGGACAATATATATATATATATATATATATATATAAACTATGGTAGTATAAATATAGCTATATGTTTTGAAACTTGTAATTTATAAATATCATGAGTATGTATTTTATAATATATATTAAAAAATTGAAATTTTTTACTTTAAATTAATAAAATTGAATTGTATGAGAATGAGACTATAAAGGGTATTTTTATTATTTTTCTTGGATAAAAAATTCAATTGACTAAAAACTCTACAGACCTAACAATATTTATGTTTTTATGGGGATTTAAATACTACCTTTTAGACAACAAAAATTTACATAATATCAACACCATTATTAAAAAAACAAACAAACAAACAAACTTTGTAAATCAACATTTTCTTTTTAATACGTCCCAAAGATTCATACGATATCACCATTAAAGAGTTTTATAAATTCTTCTTAGACATATTCCTAAAACTATGATTCATGCAAATAAGAAGAAATTTGTCCCATTTTGGATTATGTGATCTCCCAAATGCCTTCTTCCAATTCAATGTTATCCTTGTGTAGCATATCAACTTCTTATAGAATGAGCACAAGCGATGTGATTATGTGATCTCCCAAATGCCTTCTTCCAGTTCAATGTTATCCTTGGGTAGCATGTCAACTTCTTATAGAATGAACACAAGAGAAGTAAGTAAATGAATATTTCAATGTTTGATTTCTTAATAGAGGGATTGTAAGAAGGAATTACTTTGTTTGAGCTCTCCATTCACCCATCAAATTGCAAGGAGGAAATTTCTCCAAACTTGAAGATCAATGATTCATCTTTCAATAGAAAGTAGTAATATTCATAGCTAGATTTTTATTTTTTTTTATTAAGCAAGAATTGGTCCTTCTATTCACTTATATGTATAAAATAGATTACATAAAATACATCGAACCCAAAGGAGAAGAGGGCCAAAGAATTTAGCTTTCACTTTGTGCTTTGAGATAAAAGCCAACAGATTAAGAACCGGACCTAGGGCCCAGAAAACTACTCACACCGTCATCCAAGATCTAACGTTCGAGGATCAAGATGACACGAAAACATGTGAACCTGAAAAAACTAAAAGCAGAACCAAAGAGGACATAGAGACCACCGTATAAACATTTTGGGTCCGCTAGGGAAGCCAGGAAGAAACCCCGGACCCACCAACATGCACATTTAACCTAGGCCGTTGATTTGCAACTACATGATCCAACAGCTGAGAGGAATATCGCGCTGAAAAGAAGCAGGAGGAATACCCGCCCGATGAAGGCGGTATTCTCTCTCCTCCTTGAGCCACTTGTTGAACATTAAGTGGCATCGGGCTCATTTCTAGAATACCGCTTCGGGTTTTGAGGACGCCCGAAATCCCAAAAACCGCCTCAACTGTAGCATAACCAAAATTACCGCAGATTTGTTTCACCCATTGCCAACCATTCGGCTGAGAGACACATTTGTGCCATTGCCACGCAGCTTTGGTCAAAAAGCCACAGTTTTTCCAACTACATGCTCGCTAACCCAACTCCCGTTCTGGGTTGATACTTCGAACCAAGTAATGGATGTTCGTTTCATAAATATCCCTGAATTGCTGCTTCATGAAGACTGTACATCAACTATTTCCAAAACTCTGCCATCTGCTAGAATCCCCTGTTCTGATAGAGCTCTTGGTCCACATTCGCCTGTCTGAGACACTCATCCCTCAATCTGCCCTGGGGGACTTCTTTCCATCTATATTTATTGCTGCTTTTAGCACAAAGAGCTCCTTCATTAGCTAAAATGTCCACCAATTTGTTGGTTTTCCGACGCACATGTGTAAAACTTAGGGTTCTCATGTTCTGAAGGTGGGATTGGATCCTTTGATAAACCTGAAGAAGCCTCCAATGTTTCGAGACTTTTTCTGGAGCCGAGCCATAGCAGATTTTCTTGACCGAGTTAATGATCAACTCGGAGTCTACTTCAATTATGATGTTATGAAGATTTTTTTCCTTCAGGATTTCTAAGCATTGCTCGAGGGCCATGAGCTCCACCATATTCTTTGTGGCTCTCCCCAAATTACAATGAAAGATGAGTTGTATGCAACCCTTTTCATCCCTTATCACTCTCCCATAGCCTGCCATGCCCGGGTTTCCTTTTGAGGCCCCATCTATGTTGAATTTCATAAATCCCTGAGGGGGAGGGCGCTAGAAGTCTTTATCAGCCACAGTTTGATTTTTATTTTTGTTATTTCCCTGAGGAATAAGCCTCTACATACCCAACTGTAGTAGTATCTGCACATCAGCATTTGAAGGGTGATTCTCAGGGGGTTTTTGCATAAGAGTTCCTACCGTCTCCTTGAGCTATCTTAAAAATGGTTCCATAATGCTCTGGGAAGAACCTTTTTTATTTTTGAAAATTCTGTTGTTGCATTCTTTCCAGACATCTCAGATTAGGAAACTCAGAGCTAAAGCCCAAGCTTTGTTGACAGTTTCATAATCAAAGAAGTTTTTCCTCCAATTCTTTAGTGTGCTGGTGATGTTGCCCATGTCCCTATCTGTTTGTCTGAAAATTGAAGCAATCCCATCCCACAATGTGGAAGTAAATGTTCAACGGTTGAGAAGGTGATCCATAGTTTCTTCTTGTGATTCACATAGATGGCATTTGGATGGGCCAGATAGACCTCTTTTCCGAAGGTTTTCCCAGGTAAGAATTTTCTTATGCTGCACTAACCACATGAACAGTTTAATTTTCATCCATCCCTGGTTCTGCCAAAGATTCTTCCAAACCCAATCTAGGTTGGTCGAGTCAAGCCCAAGGGCTATGTGTTTTGCCTCTTTAAGGTTAAAGGTGCCTTCATTGTTATTGCCCCATCTCAGCTAGTCTGAATCAGCTGAGATCAGGATCTTCCTTTGTTCCAAGATTGTTGTTAAAGCTTCAGCCTATGCCTTCAAGGGGGCATTATCCCTGTAATCCAGTTCCTTCCATATCCTCCATTTTCCTCCATTATTTGCCTGATCCCAAAATTCATTTACTTTGAGTAACCCTTTGATGTCAGTATCATTCTTAAGATTTGCAAAGTCTTCTCTCAACAGTTTAGGTTCCTGTTGCCACCTATCCTCCCAAAACCATGCAAGGTTTCCATCTCTAATTTCCCAGAAACTGTCTTTCTAAACAATGGCTCTGTTCTCCCAAGCTTTGTTCCAGATGTGGGAGCCTTTGATGATTCCAGACATTCTATGTGATCCCTGTCTTGCCAATTGTTTGCATATTTCTGTTTCCAAATTTATGCCCAAGGGGCAACTGAATCTTTTAGCCATCTCCACCATAGTTTTGCCCCCAAAACTTTGTTTAGCACCTCAGGATCATCTAGTCCCAAACCTCCATGAGTTTTAGGCTTACAGATCTTTTCCCATGCTACCAAGGCCCATCTTTTTTTCTTCCCCTTTACCCCAAAGAAAATCTCTTTGGATATTCCTACATAGTTGCATGACTCCCTTTGGGGCTGGAAGCGCTGAGAACATGAAGATGGGAACAGATTGAAAGATAGCTTTAGTAAGCACAAGCCTACTCGCTAAGTTCAGAGCCCTACTTGTCCATTTCCATGTCTTGTCCTGTAGCTTGTTAATCATAGGCTCCCATACTGTCTAGCTCAGAGGTTTGTCTATTAGCGATACTCCCAGATATTTGGAAGGTAGCATCTCTATTTGAAAGCCTAGGATTCTGGAAATATTTCTCTGAATAGCAATGTTGGTGTTAAAAAAGAAAATCTTTGATTTGGAGAGGCTTACCTCTGTGCCCGCAGCGATTGCAAAGTCTTTCAGGATTTGTTTGTAGGCTAGAGCTTCCTTGACCATAGGTATGCCCTGTAGCATAGTGTCATCCACAAATTGTTGATGGATCAAAGCATTTCCATTCCCCATTAGTTTGAGACCCTGGATCTTACCTTCTTCTTTGGCAGACTTGATAGCTAGGCTTAGTCCTTCCATCATGAGAATAAAGAGGAAGGGGGAGAGAGGATATCCCTGTCTGAGACCTCTCGAAGGATTAAAGGGCTTTGATGGAGAACCATTTAACAGTGTTGAAAAACTAGAGGTAGTTACAAGGGCCATTCATAGCTAGATTCATCTTTCAATAGAAAGTAGTAATATTCATGGCCATATGGTCACTTCGATTCTTTGACAATTAACCAATATCAACTTTGAACCTAACAATATGATTCTGAGAAAGGAAAATTACTCACCTTACTCCTCCTATGGGTAGAGCTCCCTAAGGAAAATTACTCACCTTAATCCATTAATTTTAATTGTTATATTAAAGCATTAATTGATGTTGTTTTATTTCCATTAGTATATTTTGAAAATGATAAAATTTATTTTATTTTATATTTATATATTCACTGAAATTGGGATCATGAAAATCATCCATATGCATTATTAAACATCAATCGAATCTCTCAACCTTAAACATCAATCGAATCTCTCAACCTTTAGTTATTTATATCTTAAAATCAAAATTATAAAACTATAACTATCTCAACGGATAAGTACAAGGTACGGTTGTGTATGTTGCTTCCCACTGAAGACTATACGAATAATCACATGAGCTTCAGTCATGGCTATATCTGTTCCTCCACACCGAACAGTAACCAAACAAGCATAAAACCAAGCTGATTCCATTAGATGATATGACTGTGAAATCTCTGATGAAGCAATTTCCCTGCTAATTGCTTTCAGTACATTTTCTCTGCAAAATAGAATATTCATGGGACCATAACTTCTCAATTTAATAATCCACATGTCCCTCTGAGCACAAATAGAGTTTGAACCTTATTTATTTAAAAGTATTGAGACCTAAATAGTGAAGAAGGCGGCCTGTAATTAATAGATGAGGTTTCTACAGGTCACAACTCCGTCATGTCGACAGGAGTTACAGTTCAGGCCCTTTCACGACATACAAAGAACTTTATATTAACATTAAAAACAAAAAATGCTAAGCTCCCAGATCCTGCAGATTTATGTTTGAATAATGCATATCAGTGCAATAATGTATTTGCTGTAGCCACCTGCAACTTCTGTATGTATCAGATTCATTGTATTAATTCAAACATCAATGACAGTACCATTAGACAAAGTAAATGTATCAACACATCACTGATTGAATATTCCATAATTGGCTGTTGAATGATAAAGCAACTGTATCAACATACCCGTGATTCAATATTCCATGATCAGCTGTGTCTTTTGCCGGCACAAATAAAAATAAAAATCCTAATTATATTTTGAAAAGACCAAACTCTTTTTTCTTCATTTTTTTGTCCATTTTCCCGACGATAATATTCATATTTCTGAATCTTGAGGCTTTGTGATAAGCTACTGTTAATAACCAGTTGCTAAAACCCTAGGATGATCAAATCGAGATAAGTGAATCTCAAAACATTAGACAATCATAAATAAGCATAAAAGGCTCTGAATAAATTAATACCATCAGCTTAGTAATGAACAGTCGGCCACTGGAGTTCTGGTTTTCAGGAAACCAGAACACAGTCTCAAAAAACGTAGAGTAATTCATATTTCTATTCACTTTCACGGAAGATGCAGCTATATATGATACTCCACCTGAAATCATACTAAACAGAACCCAAATTCTGGCAAATGGGGAATGGAATGTCAGGGTTTCTGTTTAGCCCAGCAATATGTGGAACTAAGCAACACATGGGCAATCTAATCATATTCGTATATTCATATACATATTGAAACAGCAACCAGCACTGTAATAGTTGGTCCCCGTTGAGTAGTTTCAATCAAGATACCCAGTTTCTCCAGAAAAAACAGATTGACAATAGAAAACACAGAAATGGAGAATTGAGGCAGGCCTTCTCTTCGATGAAGACGTTATAGCTGGGTAGGAAACATGGATCCCGAATTGATAAATCCTGCACCGTCTAGCCCTTGAGGATATTTGGGGCCACTCGTGTTTATGTTATCATGGAGAGGCTGGAAAGGAATAAACGTACTACTATTATATATTTGAGGACAATAACTGTCAGGGGCCGAATGGAGGTGGGACACACAGTTCATATTAAGGTCAAGTACTGACTTATAAGGTAAAGACTTGCCCAATAGCTGCCAGCCTTGCTGGGTTACATGTGCAGAGAAAGTAGGGTTCAGGGATGAATATCCAAAGGGGGTTTCAGGAATACCAGTGAAACGCTGCACCATGGCTCTGAAATTTGAAGTGTCGGTGTTCAGCAGCGTCGTCGGCGCTCTCCTGGAGGCCCTGGATCGTTTCTTGCCCACCTTGGCAGTTCCTCCGGAATTTACAGACAAACTGGCCGAGTTACTTAGACCTCCGGATTGAGGACGCCGTGGCTCCGTAGTTGTCACCGGCGTTGCTTCTGCGAGCTTGGAATTGTTGGACATGGGCGCGGAGACGTGTCCACGTCGAAAATCCTGCTCGCCGTCGCTTGATATCATGAAGCTCTGTGTTTCTCCATGGCTACTGTTGTTGCTTGCCGGCTTCTGCTGAAATTGCGCAGATGTATCAAGAAACTGAGAACTTCCCGCGCTGTGAATTCCAAAGGGCGGGGCAGACGGATCTGGAGGCCCCAAGCTGTTGTTCAAGAAGAGGGCATTATAAATGTAATCTCCTCCGGCATTTAACATAGACTCCATTGTTCTGGAAAATTCCCCTTCACGACAAAATACTGTAATGTAATGAAATAAATTCTAGTGCTGTCAAGTCGCATATATAATGTAATTCCTGGTCCTCTTGGTTTGTGTGAGGCACCGTGTTTATACTTCATACCCATATGCCTTGTCAACGGGCAACTAGGTCACCGCGTACTGCGGAGCGTTCACATGGGCAAGGAAGCTAGCTCTCTGAAATCATGATCATAGGGGTTTCGCAGACCGCATTAATATGTCCGCCGTACTGCGATCAGGTTCTATATGTGTCAAAATTCAGACTCAGCCTACTCTCTCCTAAAGACCGCAGGTTCTATAGGTGTCCAAATTCTGAGTCAGCCTACTCTTTCCTGCAAAAAGTTGAACCTTATCGTTCTCGGCAATGGCGGAGTGTTCACATTGGACCCGCAATATAACATAAACAATGCTCCACAAACCATGTGGTAGTTAGACTGCCCTAATCGAACACTTCTATCTTGTATTTAGCAACCGACATGAACTTGTCATGAACCATTATCTTTTTACGGACTATTTTAGCAATATATTAAAAAATGTTACATTTATGTATTTTATAAAGCACCTATTACAGAATATTTTAGCAATATATAAAAAAATGTAACATTTATGTATTTTATAAATCTCGTAACTTAAGAATATATATATATATATATATATTACAGAATAATTTAGCAATATATGAATATATAAAAATGTTACAATTATGTATTTTATAAAGCACGTATTATAGAATATTTGAGCCATATATAAAAATGTGACATTTATGTATTTTATAAAGTGCGTAACGTAAGAATAATATTTTTAACATGTGAGGCATAGATTAATGGGTTATGGATTTTAGTTTATATTAATTTTTATTTTAAATTTTTCATGTTGAAAGGGAGAGTTAATGATAGGATTATATGTGTAATAAATATCATTTTTGATTCATTATCTATTATATAATTGTATAGATAATATTTGACTTAAGATATATTTATATTTGATTATTATTATATAATTGTAGGAACAATATCTTACTATTAGGAGTGATTTTTCAAACTATATCATTTTCATTTAATATTGATGTGGTATAATCATGATGAAGATATCTTATTATTGATACATATTAGATTTCTATTTAATATTAAGATTAGTACTAACCTATTCATAAAGTTAAAGAAAGAGAAAAGAAAAAGAAAGAACATTTTAACTTTTAAGATAAAATTTTGATTTAATGTGAGAGTTAATTGTAGGATTATACTTTTAATAAATATCATCCTTGATCTATTATCCATTATGTAATTGTATGGACAATATATTACTTAATAAACATCCATACTTTTCACTATCGTATAATTGTAGGGACAATATCTTACTATTGAGAGAGATTTTTCAAAGTATATCATTTTTCCATCTAATATTGATCTCGTATAATCATGGTGAAAATATACACCGTCTTACTATTGGGACATATTATCTTTCCATTTAACATGAAGATTAGTCTCAACCTATTCATAATCTAAATTATAAAAAAAAAGAAAAGAACATTTGAACTATTAAAATAAAATTTTGATTTCTATTATTAAAAAAACCATCTTCTATTTAATATAAAATTTTACTTTTTATTTTAATAAAGAAAAAAACATATTTACTTTCACATAAAATTATGTTTTCTATCATTACTTCAATATATTAGCCTAAAACATTCTTAGTCATAGATCTTTCTTAATCTTGAATCAAGAACATAAAATCTCTCAAGATACAATAAGGGTTGCCTACTCTAAACTTAGTTTAGCCTTAAAAAGAGAAAGAGAGAACATATATACTCAAGCATAGAGGGAATCAAATTTTTAGAAGTGCAATAATAGTTAGCACGACATGGGAACAACTTAAATTGGAAAAAAAAATATCTTTACTTTAAGATAATTTAATATTTTATCTATAGTTTAATATACCATCTTAGATCTTTGTTAACCCTAAACTTATCTAGTCGAACCTATCTAGCCCCTAAAATAATCGAATCATTGAAGGTGAAAATCTCTTTTGAAGTGAAAAATGCTTCTTAGAAGTGTAATAAAATTAGCCCAATCTAAACACAACCTAACCTTTAAAAAAACACCTAGAGATCCATCAAATAGTTTGAGGTGAGGTGGGCTCAGCCTACACACAACCTAAATTGAAAAAAAAAACATCTTTACTCTAACATAAAATTTAATTTATATTTCCAATTTAATACACCAATTAGATCCTCCTTAACCTTAAGTCTATGAAATAGCTATAAAGATCAAGTCAAAGATACAATTTTTTCTTTAAGTGGAAAACTTGAAAAAAAATATATTTTAAAAAAATTGTATCTTCAAAAATTTGATCTCTAAAATGAATTTAATATATATATATATATGTATTATCTATTAATTTATTATAATGCATTTATCATTAAAAAAATATATTCAAATTACAAAGGAAATAAAATTAACAATATGTTATTATATTCCATTTGTGACCTTTGCTTTCTAAGAAAAATCAAGACCAATCCTTGAGACTCATTTAAACAACCATGTTTCCTTGTATATTAATTATTTGAAACTCAAAAATGGTAATGAATCATAATACTTTCACTGTTCACTATTTCCATTGATTCATATCTTTAACATATGAATTTTCCATGTAATTCTAGGAATATTCGATCATTTCTTTGGCCACAATATGTAGAGAAAATGCATGCCTACGCTTTCAATTCTTTTGAGCTTATAGATTCAGGTATGGCATAGGTTCAATTTCAATGTGCAAAATCTGTGTAAAAGAGACGATTGTTTCTAACGCAAAAATGCACAGATAAAAAGTGGGAGATAAGGATTTAATAGTATTTTCATCATGAAATGACCAAGTCTGTTCCAAGGATTGAATCTTGTGCCATTGTGATTATTATCTTTCAACGAAATTATTTGTTCCTTGACGTGATGAGTAAACCTCATAGGATTGATACAGATGTATTGATATGAATTCAAGGTGGTTTGTTCCTTGACAGTGCGCGAAAACCTCATAGGATTGATATAGATGTATTGATATGAATTCAAAGTGGTTTCATTTAAAGTAGGTTACTATAAATAAAAATTTATTTAAAACTTGTTTTTTTTTCATTTTTAAATATAAGTAATTTTTAATTTTTTTAAATGTCACATTTCCCATATTAATTTATAAAATATTTCTCAAAGGAAAAGATTTAATTATATTTAGTTTTTATATTCTTTAAAGAATAAAGAAGAAGAGATGGTTATTCATTTCATTACTAATTTTAATATTGTAAACTTATAGAATGAAAAGTCACATAGACTTAGGAATGGTGATTGGAATTGAAGCATCATCGAGCTTGACCTTATTAACCAATTCATCTTGAGTAATAAAATGACAAAATTTTACAACTTCGGCAATAGCTATTTTTCAGGTTAAAAATATACTTGAGCTTGTTAGTGATAGTTGAGATCCAATTTTCACAAATGTGGAACTTGTTAGAAACCCTATCATGAGCAATGAAATGAAAAGTTTCAAATTGGAACTATTGATACTAAAAAACCACTTGGACCAAACAATGATAGTTGGAATCCCATCATTGTCGACATTGAGCTTATTAGGGACTCAATGTGAGCAATATAATGGCATGTTTTCAACTAGAATGCTTGGAACTTTTGAGGCTTAAAATTCATTGCAATCGCACAATTATGTTCATTATAAAAAATTTAATAATATTAAACTTGCCAACTACCCTGGTGCGAGTAGTGAGATGTGGTTTCCTTTTTTTTCTCCAATGAAAATTGGCATCCAAACATAACAAATGTTGATCTTACTAAACATCCCATCTTGAGAATTAAAATGGCAAACTTCCAATTTTCACATTTGCAACTTTCAATTATAAAAATAAATTTTCTCCTTGTAATGATTGTGGGGATTTAACCTTAAAAAATGTTGATATTACTAGCCACTCTAACTCGAATAATGAAATGACAAGTTTCCAACTTTTATGCTTATGACTTGTGATGCCAAAAAACCACTTCAGCAAGGGAGTTGATGGCTTGGGTTTAGTCATAATAGAAGTTGAGCTTACTAGCTACCCCAAAGATTGAAACAAATGACACGTTTTCAACTTTGATACTTGTGACTTCTAAAGTTTAAATGCTACTTCAATCACAAGGATATATGTGTCACAAAGTTGAGCTCTTTAGTTCTCAGCTTAGATTGAGAAACATAATGATAAGTTCCCTTTTGCGACAAAAAAAAAACACACTTAGACTCCAACAATGAGAATTAATTGAATTTAGTCATCATAGATGTTAAACATGTTGGTGATTGAGCTTTCTAAATACCATGACTTGTTACCCAATTCTAGACACAAGGCCTATTATCTTTTGTTGGTGTTTGACCCCAAAATGTTGTAATGACATTTACTCTATGTGAGCTACTATAGCATGGTGATTTTTTTAATGACCGAGAGTGAATTTGTATTTTTACCTGTGCTTAAGACAAGGGCCCATGTTGATGTTTCATTGCATTTATTTCTTCTCATCCCTTGTGCTTCTTCATAAGGTTTATGGCCATTTTTAATTATTAACAAACTTCACTTTTAACAGACGTGTGTTTCAAATTTTAGAAAATTCAAGTTTTGATAGTGTGTATAAGTTTATGTTTATGACTTATTTATATCCTAGATAACATGATGAGTAGTTAGCTAACCTTAGAATTTGGGCCTATCATCACAATTAGGCTTCAATTGTAAAATACTACAATGACATTTTTCCTACATTAGACTCCTTCCTATATGTCAAGGTGACTTTGTCTCTATACCCTTGCTTAAGACAAGGGCTCATGGTGTATTGTCTCTTTACTTATGCTTGAAAAAAGGGACCATATTGACTTTGTATCTTTACTTGTAGTTACTTTATATCTTTACATATGCTTAAAAAAAGGGTCTATGTAAATGTTTCCTCATATTTATTTTTGTCTTTCACTCACGGTTATTGATAATATTTATGACCATTTTTTATAATTACCGAATTTGACTTTTGATATATAGGTGATTTAAATTTGGTGAATTTACCCTTACTTCAAATCTTTACTTGTGCTTAACAACAGGGCCCATATCAATGTTTCATTACACTAATTTTTTTTTCCCTCATGGTTATTGATAAGATTTATGACCATTTTTTATAATTAAGAATTTTGACATATAGATTATCTAAATTTGGTAATTTTTTAGTTTTGATAGTGCTAAGAGGAGTTGTGTTTATGGCCTTATTTATATTCCAGATAACATGATCAATTGTTTGTTAATTCTGGACTCTATTCATGTTGTTATTGATTGTGATTAGTCCATAAATATAAATATAGTAATGACATTTTTCATTATGTTGAACATTGGACTTTTTCCTATTGTGGTGTGGTGATTGTATCTTTACTTATTCTTAAGACAAGGATCTTCTATGACTTTGTTCTTTAATTATACTTAACACAATAATCTATGGTGACCTTATATTGTTAATTAAAATTAAAATAATAACTTATATAATATTTTATTGTATTTATTTTTATTTCTTACTTATTATTATTAATATAATTTATGATTTTTTAATGATTAATTAATTAAAAAAATTATAAATTTTATATTTTAATAATATTTTATATTACTATATTTTTTTAATATAATTCCATTTTTATTTTAATAAATTTTATAAATGAATTTTTTAGTGATATACTAAGATATATAAATCCCAATTTACATTAACCAAAAAAACCATGTTAAAATAAATAAATTTTAATATAAAAAAGAGAGAAATCTGAATGTTGAACGTTTCGCTGAGAGCAAAACCTTGACCTTATATGTCCTATTAATGATACTCACTGGTTGATAAAATAAATATGCTAATATTTCCCATTTAGTAAAATTTAATTTAAAAACCACGAATATATACACACAAATATCCCAAAATATCATCGTCGTTTTGTAAGTTGATTTAAATACTTTCTTAGTCAATACCCCGTAGCAAGGAGCCGAATGTCCATGTCCAAAATCGTTTGACCAATATGTTAAGACTTTGTAAGGATCCAAAATCCTTTGACCAATATCTTCGGAATCTAGGAGAGAGTCAATCCAAATAGGGCACGTAATAAAAAAACCACTTTCCATACAATCTCATGGCATATGTTCAACTCTTTTAAAGGGTCCTTCCAAACCTAAGCTTCATTCAATACAATCACTCTTTTGCCTACTTAATAACTCTGAAGAAAATCTCCCCTATTCATCATCTTGATTTTTAAAGAAGTAAAATATTTATGTGGAAAATGATTGAAAACGTGTTTTTCTAAAGAAGGTTATTTATTCAAATACAAATTACAAAAAGAATAGAATATGTAAATTTTCTTCAAAAATCTTGTATCTCGTAAACCAAAAAAAATAATTAATCTTTTAATTAATTATCTAATTCAACTCGAATGGTTTTTATTATTAGAGTCATATTTCAGCATCACTTGCCTTTATACCGAGACATCTTTTGCTCAATGGCATGACTTATTTTTCTCTTATGTTCACTTTGGTGTTTGTGCTTTGATTATTTAATTTCTAATCCTGAAACAAATTTATATATTTGAAGGTTCCTATTGGCCTTTCCCACATTTCGGCCTTTTGTGGTCTTATTATTTATTTATATTAAAGCAAATCAGCACCCTCATGATTGTGTATTTAAAAAAATGATTTCTTCTTTAGTAGGTTCTCGTGGGTCTGTCTCGTGTCACGGACTTTCCCGTATTAAATTATTTAATGGTTATTTTACTCACAAGTCAATCATCATAGGTCTCCTAAAGCAAAGACAACCTTCTATTCATACTACGTTGAAAGCCATTATTATCCTTATATTTTAAAGCGCTCTTTATTAGTGAATTGTTTTGTAAAATTAACTATAAGTGATATCCAAGTAGGATGCTTGATTCTCAATCACCATTTATATCAGGTTGCGTAAGCAATGCTATCTTAGTAGTTTGTGACATCTTCCTTGGACTTTAATAAACTTGGATAAGATATGAGAGAATAATTTTACCAACCTCTTCGATAGAGTTTTTTATAATAACAACATTTGGTATCGATCATATATATGTGGGGGAGTTGTACATCCATTATAGTGATTTCGATTCGGTCCAACATTAAATCAATTAATGTTCATTATAATCTAAAATTATATTTAATAATTTATTTAAGTAAAATATACTTATAATTTGAAATATTTATAAATACTTTTTTTGGGGTCTTATTTTTAAAGAGTGTTTATCTTTCTAATTTTATTACAATGAACTAAGTTTTATAGGGGATTTGAACTTTGGGGTTTAGTGCAAGACCTACCTCCCCACCACTTGAACTATAAAATCTTGTCATATGGCTCAAGGAGTAGGCTCCCCCACCCTCATCGAGTCTACTCTTTTGCTAATTCATAAATTCTTGGTAAATCTAGCTTATGAGCCACTGGATATACTCTTGTTGTTACAATGTCAACCTCTACATTGATCTTACACCTCATCTAGATAACTCCAACAAGTTATTAATTTAGCATGGTAAAAAAAAATAGAGAAAGAAAAAAAGAAAGTCATAGAAGATTTATATTAGTTGCATGTGCCATAGTAGAAACATAATGCTCATTGTAATGGTACAACTCATAACATATGTTAGTCTTTTTGTTTCTTTAACCTATTATCCATTAGTGATAACTTTCCATCATTTTTTCTTTCTACAGACTTTTTGTTTTTAGTAATTCATTCAAACTTACTAGTTCAGTAGCGATTAGTCAATAGTGATTTACTTGCATTTAAATAATTAGTTAATTACTTTGCATGTGTTGATTTTTATTCTCCATATAGAGGCTTATGATTGCAATTAATTAGCATATGTTCACCGCATGGAGGGATATGCTTGACGCATTTTGGCGTGTCTATAATATTCTTGGCACAATTAGAGTGCATTAGTTGGAGAGATACACTTTTCTAATTTAGGGTAATTTTTTATATGTGGACAGTCTTTTATTCTAGAACAAAAGGTGAAGGGAGCATTACAACCAAGTATCCATTGTAATTATTCTTTCATTGTTAATGAAAAGTATTG
Organism: Pinus tabuliformis; assembly: GCA_031772625.1. Classification (NCBI taxonomy): domain Eukaryota; kingdom Viridiplantae; phylum Streptophyta; class Pinopsida; order Pinales; family Pinaceae; genus Pinus; species Pinus tabuliformis. Next base: position 599,423,981 of record CM062818.1, read on the forward strand.
TGAGTGTTGCCACATATTTATTATAATCTAGCAAAAAATATGCATTGGTTGCAAGTAGGAAGGAACAACAAGTAAACTACATAATCATATGCAATGCAAGGAAAAGAGAAAACACAAAAACTAATGGAGAACCAAAAAATCAACATTTATATTAAATATCCTCAACAACCAATCAAGATTAGTACATAGAGTCAAGTAGGAGCATATACATAATATGTCTAAACCATTATGATAGTTTAACCATTTGAACTGACTTTACTAGACTGACTCGGTTGGTTGACTTAACTGGTGAGTCGACTGGCTTACAATATAATCTTCTGTGTCAACTTGATTGGGCTAGTCGATTAAGTCGACTAGCCCTTCCAACATCTTCCCCACCTTGAGTGCCTTCTTTTTCCTAAAGAAGGGGGAGATTTGAAGACTTAAAAAATTTGAGAAAATTAATACAACGGATAGAAATACAAGTAGAAAGCGTAGAAGAGAAGAGTTTTTTGTTGGTAGGGAGTCATTTTGTTGTTGATGGAAATGGTTGAGACTTCTACTACTCGCAGGATGGTTGTTCAACAAATATTGTAGGTTGGTGGACTGATGCTTCTTGTGTCGCATCGACAGAACTTTAGATATGAATTCCACATTCTCTGTTTCTCTGACGACAACTAGTTGGACCCTTCCACTTTGATCTCTTATATGTTTGAGTGTTTTTCAGGTTTCGGGCCGCATTATGATATTCTTGGCTCGAAAAAATGAAAATTGGGCTAAGGAGGGATCTGTTCTATCGATTGTTCTTGGATAGGTGCTTCTCAAAAATCCATTTTATAGATGATTAGTGCAAGTGATTGAAGGTTTCCATTGAATATCGACCAATATTTTACCAATTGTTGGGATTTCACCTCCAAAGACATCAAATCTACCAAGTATTGGATTTTGTGAGTCACTGAGCTTTGTCAGGTTAGTCGTTGGTTGAGTATGCCTTGATGCTCTAACTATTCAATTCTACTATGGATGATTTCTATCTAATAAGTGGCAGTATTCCTTAATCTATGCCTTCTTTCCTTCCCTAAGTTGTGAGTATGAAAGTTTTTAGATGGTGTACCAAAAACCCCCACTTTAGTTACTGGTGACAAATAACCATAATAACAGTAAAAAAAAGCGCAGAATTTGCTAACACCCTTCAAATATGCAAAATACTTGACAGAAAACCTTTCAAAGAGCAATTATACAAAATAGAAAAGTAGTCAATAGCAAAATAACAGAGTGAAAACCCAATGGACATAAAATGATATTTTTATTGAAATTAAGTATATTGCATCCAATGAGGGGAATATGCAAACTAAAATCTACAACATCCCCCTCCATGGGATGGGTTCTTTGACATCATGTGCTTCAACTACAAATCTCTTTGTCAATGATTGCAATGGGAAAAAGGAAGTGATGGTTTCTTGAACTCAAATGTGGGAGATAATTAAATGGTCATGTGTAGAGAATGAGGAGAAAACCTTTGTATTTATAATAAAATATTAGGATAGATCTAGATCTAGAAAAATAAAAAATAAAAATATTAGACCAAATCAAGATCTAGCCATTACGAATATTTTATTATATTTTAGTGAGGGAAAGATTATTTCAAATGATCAAATATATTTATTTAGAAAATGGTTAAAGTAATTTACAATTGACAAATGATTTATTAATTACTTTATGGGGATAAAGTCAAAGATAAATTAGAAATAATGATTAAATATTGATTTAATAATTATCTCGTGAGATAAATAGGGGATAAATATGAAATAATAAATAAATAATGATTTATTTAATTATTCATGAGTAGTTAAAAGGCCCACAGGGCTTTAGATTGACGGTGAATGGGTGTGCTGTTAAGGCACTCCTTGCGATAGGTCACCGGTTCAAATCCCCCGTGGGTACTTAGGTTAGTCTTAACTAAAAAAAAAATAAAAAAATTCATGAGTAGTTAAAAAAAAATGGATAGAAATAATCATTAAATAGTTATTTAAAGAGAATGATAAATAGATAATGATTTATTTAATTATTCTCATGTGTTTTTTTGGGTTTTAAGGAGGAATAATTTAGGAAAATGGTTCTCTAAATTATTTCCTAAGGTGAAAATGAGCTTTAATATGTAAAAAAATATCATACATGGTGTACTTTGACCAACCAAGTAAGAAATTGCTAGGTGATGATTTTTTAGGTGATAACAAATTGCCCCCTCTTGTATGAGTGTTAGGAGCACATCGTATGATTGAAATACATTGTAGGTTCACTTTCACGAGACACCAAAGGGAAGTTAGAGAGAGAGAGAGAGAGAAGTGAAGGGAAGAACTAAAACTAGAGGTGGTGAGACCTACTTTCCATATAGAAATCTCCTTTTATGGTGAGTACATGATCTCAATGAGCTGGGGGTGGCATACCCATACCTGCCTAGATAACTTATTACAAAGAATAATGGTGCACCCAATAATGTGGGTCTGAGCATCAAAGTAAATGATACATAATGTGCTAACATCAATGGGATAGAAAGTAATACAATGATATAATGAGTCCCATATACATATGTTCGTGGAAGAAAGAGGCCAAGACTAATAAAATGAAAATTGTTGCACTAAGTACATAGGATGGAATTCCCCCAAGCTAATGTGAGGGGGAGATCACAACTGAAGTCTCCCTGCTAAACAAGAAAGGGCTCTTAAGATCTGAATGAACCATCTAAACGAGAGGCTCATGTTGTGGGATCTTCGATTAGTGGAAACTAAGACAGTCAAATTTATGTAACTACATTTGAGTTTGGATTTTTATCTGCTTAGTGTCGGGCATGTGGGGGGCTACTTGAAGGGCCACCCCCTCACGAGGTCTGGAACATTGAACACGCACTCGGTGGATGCTGGGATAATCTGTTGGAGCACCTGGACCATCAAGTGTATGATTCTCAATCGTGGTAAATAAGATGGAGTTGAGCACATGAGAAACAACAAATTCAAAGGTAACAATGATTACCTTTGGTTAATCTAAGGAACCAGACAATGATGAAGGTTGGAACCAAGATACGTGACCCTCTAAACCACTCTCCTGAAATAAAGGTGTTGAAGTTTACATAAGAGGGCACCACCAGAGTTGAGACAATGAGACATCTTCAACAAGGGGGTTGAGGATCATAGTAATGTGACCAATAAAGACTTACACCAGGGATGATGATGGGGAAATAAGGGGAGATGTGAATGCATGACTTCCCTTGTCAGAGTGTAATATGAAAATTTGATCTAGCAATGATTATCACAAGTCTAGAGGGGATAGTCAATTACTTAAATGAAGGCTTTTCAAAGAAAGCTTAAGACAATTGGAGGCCAAATATGAGCAATACAGGATGAATGTGACACACAGAGGGAATAATATATTGTAACAAGACTCAATGGGCCACTTATTAGACTCCATGAGACATAAGGGTGACTCATCTTTGATGCTCTAAACAAGGGTGACTCAATAATGCTTCCACAAGGTAGAGACATAATGGGACCATAAAACATGAGCAAACAATGGTTAACAATGATGAAGCTTGGCACATAATTCGATAGGTGTAAATACAAAGTGGTGTGGTTCTAGAGTATGAGATACTCATGTGAAGGGATTCGATTTTAATAAGGATTAAAGTGAGACCTCATGGAAAAATTGGCTTCCTGATGAAGTATCAAATTACCAAAATTGAAGAGAGGCCCATTATAGATCTCGAGGAGAGCTTTCCAATGGCGTAGAAAATTCATTAAACTGTGCGAGGTTTTTTTCGTAATGGTCAAGGAAAAAATTAGGGTTTTTCCTATAAAAGAGCTTCTTGCTCCAAATTTTGATTCATTTGTGCATTGTCTTGTTGGAGAATATGGAGAGAGGGAGAGAATCATAAATTTTGGTGAGCTCATAATGAAAAGACTATCTATTAGACTTTGGATATCAAACTTTTAGGTTGGTGGCATAACCCTACTCATAAGATTCTATGGCTTGGATTTCTAGATTAGGGTTTTATTTGGGTGAGTGAAACCCTTGTATTTACTCAAGGTTATAGCTCATCTATTTAGCCATTTCCGGCACTAGCTATCATAGGAAAGAGGCCAAAATTTGTGCCCCAGTGTAGGTTTTGAAAGAAAAATTGCGTTGGGAACCTGGTGAGAGGAGGAAGACAGGGGTCTCCCATAAGGTGAATGTTAGGCCCCTATACTACTAGTGTGACCCCTTATTGTTATTAGTATAACCCACTTATCATATTGATGTACCCATGTAGTGCCCATATTGTTACTATTGTGCCCCATAGAAGCCCACTATTGTTATTATTGTGCCCTTAAATTATTATTTTTATGTCGGCTTTGATTATGTTATGCCCCATTAGACTCCTATATATAGAAAGGAGGTCTTTTCATTTGTATCATCCAATAATTGTTCATTTATGTAATGTAAAGGAGGTTTCCCCCTCGAAGAGGCTGAATTCTAAGGCGTTGATCTATCTTTTCTATCTTTTCTTGAGCTGGTTTCATAACATTTGGTATCAGAGCTTTGGATTCTAGGGTTTCACTGCTCCAAACAGGTCATCGTGGCATTTTCGCTATAACTTTTTTTCTGTGACGTTTCAGAAGTCACAAAAAGAACCCATTTGAGAAGAAATCGCGCTGAACCTTGGGTCCGAATTTCAGATCGTTTCGCGCTATATTTGCAGAGATATGATCTGAGGAAGTTGGTATTTTTGCATACTCCTGAATTACATTCCAAACAGGTGACCTGGGGAAAATCGTCATAACTTTCTCTCTAGGGATCGGATTGAAATTTTGTAAGAAGGTACAGAAAGAGGATAGACTGTAGTTTCTTTTATGCGTTTTTTAGATCCAAAGGTCGAAACGTGACACGTGGCACTTCATACAATTTCGCTCTTTTGGAAAGGTCTATAATTAGGTCATCTTGGGAGATTGTGCATAACTCTTTCTTAGAGAATCCAATTTGGATCAGACTGGTGGCATTGGAAAGAGGACACAGAGGGCTACTATAGGTCACAATTTTAGAACTTAAAGATCTAAAAGTACAGAGTTATAGTCATTTCAAGGTCGAGCTCCTAAAATCAAGAAAAAGCAAGATGAGGAAGTTTGATGGCAAGGATCAGGTAAATTGGATACTTCAGATGGAGCAATATTTTGATCTACATGGTGTACAACTGTTACAAAAGGTATGTATTGCATCTTCATATTTAGAACCAGATCAATTTTTATGGTACGAAGGGCTTTGTTCTCGTAAACAACTTGTTACGTGGTCAATTTTCACGGAGGAAATGATAGCACATTGTGAGGATACAAAGAGCAACACCTTCTTTAGAGCAACACCACAACAATTGGAAAGAGTAAAAGGGCTTTGTGACATAGTGGAAAGCAAAATTATGGAAACCAGGAAGCGTACCCCTCACAACTATAAATATGGAAGTGTTGTTTCTCCTAGCCTTCCACAACCTACAAGGGTTACACCACAACAATTGGAAGAAAAAAGAGAAAAAGGGCTTTGTTACAATTGTGATAGCAAATGCACTAAAGGTCATAAGTGTGCTGAGAAGAAATTATTTTACATAGAATATGAAGAGGAGGAAGAAAAGGATCAAGAAACATCAAAAGAAGAAGATATATGCCAGGACCCCACCCCAGAGAAAGAAGAAATGAATCAGACCATATCTTGTAAAGCATTGGCAAGAATTACCACTCCTCAAACTCTCAAGATAGAAGGACATATCAAGAAGAAAAAGGTGCAAGAAGTGAAAGATCACATCAAGAAAGAAGAAATGAATCCAACCATATCTTGTATTTCATTGTTCGAAATTACCACTCCTCAAACTATCAAGATAGAAGGACATATAAAGAAGAAAAATGTTCAAGAAGTGAAAGATCACATCGAGCATCAAGAAATGAATCCGACCATATCTTGTAAAGGATTGGAAGAAATTACCACTCCTCAAACTCTAGATATAGAAGGACATATCAAGAAGAAAAAGGTTCAAGCAGTGAAAGATCACATCGAACATCAACAACAAGTTCTCCAACTTTTAAAGGATAACGCCACTTCAGTGCAAAATCAAACGAAACAACAGGTAGATCAACATCGTAGTGAAAAATGTTTTGATGTAGGTGATTGGGTATTTTTACTGCTACATCTCAAGCAAGCTATTTATGAGAAGGAAATGTTGGCAATACTACATGCAATTAAAAAATGGCGACCTTACCGAATGGGAAGACTCTTCAAGGATGAGGATGTGGAAGCATTGTTTTGTGCTATTTATATTATCCAACCAGATTGGATAAATGAAGCAAGGGATGAATGGAAGAAGCACGAAGAAGTATGGCCACTTATTCAAAAGTTGCAAAAGATCCCAATTCAAACAATATTGCCAGAAACTGAAGAGGAAGGAAAAATCATATTGGAACCTGGAGCAGTCACAGAAACAAGAACCCAACAGCTACGAAATCGATCAATTTCAGAGTATCTCATCAAGTGGAAGAACTTACCCGCTGAATATTCCACATGGGAGGACAAGAATTTTATACAGAAGCATCAAGAACTACTCAAGCGTTGAGGACAACGCTTTTTGAAGGAGAGGGGCATGTTACGCCCCTATACTACTAGTGTAACCCCTTATTGTTATTAGTATAACCCACTTATTATATTGATGTACCCATGTAGTGCCCATATTGTTACTATTGTGCCCCATAGAAGCCCACTATTGTTATTATTGTGTCCTTACATTATTATTTTTATGTCGGCTCTGATTATGTTATGCCCCATTAGACTCCTATATATAGAAAGGAAGTCTTTTCATTTGTATCATCCAATAATTGTTCATTTATGTAATGTAAAGGAGGTTGCCCCCTCGAAGAGGCTGAATTCTAAGGCGTTGATCTATCTTTTCTATCTTTTCTTGAGCTGGTTTCATAACAGTGAACATTAGGTCTAGAAATATGTTTTGGTGCTATGTAATTGACAAATGATCACGGTCTTGTGCAAGTATGGTAGAGAACAAATTATTATGGCAAGGACGATATTTTGATCATCTTCACTCTCAGGTTCAAGGGAACAAAGCAACCAAAGGGGCTCTTGCATAGCATGGGTTGTTGAAGTTTGTTGAGAACCCGTTGATGAGGGAGGGGGAGCCATTATTATCCTGAATAGTGAGATATTGGGATGCATATAAAGAGGCATTTGTCATATAGGGTTAGGAGATGAAGATAACCATCCAGGACATATACGTTTTAATAGGATTTCCACCCTTGGGGGTGGTTAGTGAGATACATCTCATGAAGCCTAGAGGGAGGCATGTGGATGAGTTTGTGGAGTGTCATTCCATGTTCAGTACTTGAATAAAGGATTTGGGTATCAGGGTACAATATTTTGAGCTATTGGAGATGGAGGTTTTAAAGACAAAATATGTTTTCATATTGGGTAGCCATGGTTTCCATCGAGTCATTGGGGGGCAGGAAATTCTAGTGGAAAGTGTTCTCACAGGGACATACTATGGGTGGGCCCAAACATTATTAACACTGTTGAAACACCAATGGAGTCTATGCAAGTGAGTGATGAAGGGAAAATTTTCATTTGGGATAGTATTGTGCTCATTCCTCTTTGAGAAGATCCCCACTCTACGATCACATATGCAGATCCTTGATGGGGGGCCATAGGAGCCCAGGATGTGTCATTGGGGACAACTACTCCAACGAACAAGATGAGGGGTTATTAGACAATTATTCCAGCCTGATTTTTTTCCTAATAGGATCAACTTCCTATCTACATAGATGATTATCCATACTCTACAATGAACTTACAATGGGATCCTTAGCTACCACTTCCACCAAGACTAGCATAGGGACTGGACAATAACTGATAGATGCTATATGTTGGTTGCAGCCATATATTAGAAAACATATGTATATGGTACTACTTTTCGAATGTATGACATGCATATATAACATTAGTGAGGCTAACATGACATATGGGGTGACCTACAACACATGAGGCTACAGATTAGGGTGGATCCACATCTCAGCAAAGGCCAAAGAGTGATGAGCTCATGGAGGACATTAGGTGTAGGATCAACATAGTACTAAGCATGTGTAGAACGAGCTGGAAGATTAGTACATGGATGTGTGTGCAAATATTACCTTTGGTTGGTGAGTGATTTTGAGATGTGCAGCTATGATCGGTCAAGCTATTAGTGATCTATGGGTTGCGAGAGTGGACCCTTTGGCCAGAGAGCCTCAAAAGAATAATGATTAGGTATAGGGGTGTAGGTGCCTCTAGTTTGGTATGTATGGTTATAACATGCTATGGAAATGTCGAATGTATTTATAATAGTGGACTCTAAACTCTTTTTATAGATTTTTTGATACATAATATGATTATGCATGGTTTTATGATATTCTCATCATTTACTACTCATGGTTTCCTTCTTAGGGATCCATGTGATAAATGCCAATCTAGAATGTTATTTGCAATTTTATCTACATAGCTTTTCTTGGGCTCTAGGAACATGATTAAATGAAATGGATTTAAATTCACATGCCAAAATCTTAACTCTTAGATATTTTCTAAATAGGATAGGGTTGCGCACATGATAAACACCATTCAATTGCATGACAAGCAACAAGAAATCAAGAAAAATATGAAGGTGAAGGATGTGGTGATCAAGGGCATCAGCTAACAAACCTATCATTGCATCATATTCAGATTGATTGTTGATGGAAAATCCTATGCATACACCATTGTAATGGACTAATGAATACAAAGGGGAAAAATGGCCCAATCTGCTTAGGCTAGATTCCTAGAGAAGCGACTTGCACTGTCGGCATAGCAAATATACATTGTGGATGATGGATCCATATGAAAGGCACAAGAAGACAAGCTATGATGAAATATGAAACCTACCTAAACAAACGTGAGATGAAAAATAAAGAATATGCATTGAAGAGGTAAACATTATGGGTATAATTTCTTCAGGTAGAGTGCATTCTAAGGGTTAAGCAGAATTCCTATTTTGGGCCTTCTAAAAGATATGCCCCCTTTCCCAAACATTTATAAATTATATAAGGACCATGCCATCTTTCTTCAAATTTTCCATGTCCCATGACATCATGGGATTGATTGTAGATGAGGATGAGATTTCCTTCATGATAGGTATGGGGGTGGACCTTATGATCATACTAGGATTTAGTGTTCTTTTTAGCCACTTCTGTAGTTGGCAAAGAAACTCAACGACCTTCATTGGCATGTTCCAACATCATGAGCCTTCTTTTTAAAGGTTCAGTGCCTGGGAGAAATTTGATGACAAGATGAAGGGAGGAAATTTTACACTTGTTTGGTATGACTTCCTCCTCTCCATGAACAAGGTGGATGGAAGTGAACCTAGTGGAAGTTTTAACATAAGTTCTATTGACCCACATTGCATGGAAGAGCATTTAATTCCAGTTGATCGTATGTTTATTCATTGTTCATTGAAGCATGATCTTAATGATTTTGTTGATGGCTTCAACTTGTTCATTCCCTTGGTGGTAATAAGACAATGAATATTGATTTTCAAAACCCAATAGTGAGGATAGCTCATGCCAAATATCATCTTCAATGTGTCGGCCACATCTAGAGACCAAATGTTTTGGAACCCCAAATTGAGAGATTACATGGTCGAAAAAGAATAGGGTTGCAGTAGCTGTGGTGTTATTGAAAGTAATCATAGATTCAACACATTTCATGAAATAGTCAACAACACAGATAATGTATTTATGGCCATTGGCATAGGTAGGTTGACCCTCTGCAAAATTGATGGCCCATTTACAAAAAGGACCGACTGTGATAATAGGGTGTAGAGGGGCAGGTAGAGCTCATGCCTTGGTGACATATAATTATGTGGTAGCTTCTACAACCACCCTCTAATGTTTTTCCCATGCCTAGATTTTGGAGCCTACCTTCTATAACCAGGAGCTCATCATTCACTGTCATCAAGTACTCATGTTATCTTAACACTTATCTTTCACGCAGTGCTTGTGATGTTTTGTTTTGATCCTAATTTGATACTTTTCATACATAAGCTATCTCTTTCCTTGACTTTGAAACTTTGTGTGTCTTCCCTTCAGAAATCATGCAAACTTGGAAGGCAGACCAACCTTGAGGATCTGAATTATGAAATCAAGAAAGGCAGGCCAACCTTGAGCTTAGAAAATGCACAATCCTAGAGAGCAGCCTGATCTTGAGCTCATAAATTACGCAGAGCCATCCTTCCCCTTAGAAATTATGCAATTCACTGAGGCAAGGAATTTCCTAACCCCTTGAGCCCGGGATTTGCGCAATCTCCTTTAACAATGTGAAAAAAATAGTTTCCCTAAAAGGAAAAATGGGCATTGCTAAAAAATATGAGTTTCCCAATTGATGTCCAGTCTAGTCCACTAAGCTGTTAATTATGACTTTCAAAGAAGTGGCTATTTTTCCTTGATTTTAGGCATGTGCGTTAGAAACCATAACCAACCGAGATATATATAATATACACCACTAGAGCTCATTTTCACACTCAGTCTTTGAGCTCTAGCCCTCCTAAGGAGATCAAGGAACCTTCAATTGAGTTTGTGACGTTTTTCTGGGTGAGTTTTGCTTTTATCGATTTTTGTTTCTTTTTCTATCTCTTTTTGTCATTTCACTTCTGTGAGTCTTGTTTCTCTTGTTTATCTTCATATTTGTTGGTGTTTTATCTTATATTAGCTTTTACAAGTTTTGTTTATGTCCTTCATTTGCATTTTACAAGTGTCACATCATCTTCTTGTTTTTACCCATTAGTGGTCGTTGTTTCAGTGACTCCCTATGCATGCTTGCTTTTCCTTTTTTCATGTTGATCTTATGCACTTTATTTTCACTCAACTATGTTTCCCTTAGTCATATATGCACTATTACTTGCACTATCACTGATATCTGCCACTTTTCTATCCTCTTCCTAGGAATATTTTCCCCTTACTTGGCCGGTAGTTTCCATGATCAACTCAACATTACACAACTCCAAGTCTCAAGCTTCATGCTTGGCCTCTAAGACTGAACAATGTGTAGTCCCTAGTTTGCCCAACTATGCATTTCGCATTTTTAGGGCTCAAGCCTCACCCTTGGCCACTGAGACTACGAAATGCACAGTGTCTCCCTGAGTCTTCTCAGGCTCAGACTACACATTGTGCAGTCTCAAGCCTCAAGCCTCTCCCCTGACTAGTGAGACTATGCAATGCATAGTTCATGAGGCCAGTCTCTTCCCTCGACCCAAAAATTGCGTATTTTCCCCTCTTAGTCTTGCGGTTTTTGCCTTGATCTTGCTTTGTGAGTCAGTTTGCTTAAGCTAATTTATATTTTGCATGAGTGCATGTTTCTCCTATAGGTACTATAGTTTTTGAGTAGTTATCTTGATCATTTACTTTCACTATGCATCCCAAGAGATTTGTCTCAAAGGAAACTATAGAGAGTAGCACCTGGGAGGTAGTTGAGAGTACTTCAATCAATTTTCTAGTTTCTTAGACACTGAGTTGTTCATAGAGAAAGATGCAGACATTACATGGTAGAAGGTGAATGAGGTGTTCTCAGCAAAAAGCTTCAAAGAAGATCTAGAAGACTGATAGGTGTATGTTGGTGTCCAAAGGTTAGATTATACAAGGTTGCATGTAGGTACCCATTTTTTCCATGTGCAAACATTGTTAGTTGGATAATATCCCATATAGATAACAAGACAATGACTCTCAACAGTTCCAATGACCAAAGGCTTGCATCTTTTTATGACACATGATTTTTAGGTTATGTATCATTTATCGCTGTTAGAAGCTTACATGGATTCCCACTTCTATGTGGTCACCAACTACTTTAGCAAAAGGGATATCGACAAAAGTTGGGTGAAATATCCTTCTGAATTCATCCAAAAACCTAGAAACACATACAATACCAAATATCTCAAGAAGGGTTATTAGTGCTTGATAATATTATGTTGTAATATCTATGATAAGAGCAGTAGTGAGACCTTCCCAGAAGGCTGGGAATTCTTTCTTAATCAAGTTGTGAATGAAGGAAAACCATTCAACTGGTTGGATTTGTTGGCTCAACAATTGAGGGCCCATGTAAATAATGCTAAGAACCCTCCTAAGGGTAAGCGAGCTAGATTCTACATGTCTGCTTACCTGCTGGATGTAATCTATGCGTAGAACTCTTTTCTTAGCATGAGTTGGAACTAGTCACAAAAAGAACTTGCCGTGCACATTTACTACAAGTTTCTTTTGGTGTGTATTTATAAAGGAGTAATGGAAAAATTGACTGATGACTTGCTTATTCCATTGTACAGGCTAATATTTCAGGAAGAGCCACCTTGCATGTCCCATGGGGAAATGGAAGCAGTGTCAAAGTTAGTAGATTGGTTTGCCTCACCAGATGACACTTTCCTCTGAGTGTTTGGTTGTCAAAAGCCTCCACTTATTTTGCCGAGGTATGCCATAGACAAGTTGGTCATGAAAGAGGTCACTTATAATCTCTCCATAGGGTTATCGGGAGTGTTGCACCAGAATAAGAAGGAACCTTGGCTTGTCCTTCCTCTACAAATTAGATTGTACAAGATCAAGAATTTGAAGGTTGCATACACCGAAGGAAAGGAGATAGAGATATTTCCATTCAGTCGTTTGGACTTCAATATGTATGATCCTATGAATGTTTATAAAGAACAATGTGTGAGGATTCATTTACAGTTTCCACGCAGGACATTTTATATGCCCGAGGAGGAAGATATGAAGAATCGTTAAAATGCTCCCAAGTCCCGCGAACTAGTCAGCTTCGCCAGAACATCATAGGTTACTCCTCATAAATAATTCACTCTAGAGTCAGCACCAACAGAAAGGTGCATCCCAATGTTTGGAAAGGGCAAGAGGAAAGTTTTACACATTCTAGTGGAAGAGTAGAGCCGCAAGATGAAAGGAGATCTAATCATGCTTAAAGAAGTAATAGCAGCAGAAAAGAGGTGGAAACACAGGAAGCATGAAGAAGAGATGAAGCAAAGGGAAGACCAAGAGAAAAGGGGTTTTGAAGAATAAAGGAAGAAATAAGAAGAATAAGAAATGTAGAGAATAGAAGAACCAAAATTATCATGGAAACAGGTTGAGGAACAACAGAAGAACCGGCTACTAGAAGAGGAGATAAAACAAATGTAGGAGAAGGATCTTGCTCAAGAAATCAAGTAACTGATTGTGATTGAAGACATGGAGGTGGAACTAGAGTTGCTAAACCAAGATGTTGATATTATGCCAACAGAACAATAGGCCACCATTCAATCCCCCCCTCCTCCAATAGCAAAGCAAGCTCTAAGTGAAGAAGAGGAAATTGTTCCTCTTGATGACGGTTCGGTCATGGATACATATAATATAACTTACGATGAGCTTTAGAAGAATATTGTATAAGCAATAAAGAAACATTTTCTGGATGATCTTATATCTCCTACATTCATTAGAGAAAGGGTAATTGTAACAAATACCAAGAGAAATCTAGAGGCCATTGGTGCAACCAACTTGGCCTTCACAGGTGCTACCAAGTCAAATACAAACTATCTCATGGATGATAAAAGGAAAATGGCAATGAACTTGTAGAAACAACTCTCGTATAGGTATATCTAGAAGAAATCAAGGTAGACATACTTGGTAAAGTATCAACATTGGCAGAGACCATGCATAGCCTTTATGAGGATTTTATCATCGTGCATAAATGAGTTTTCTTATCGCACGACATGCAGAAGAAGTGTAAGGATAATGCTAAAGCTCTCAATTTTTTCCATACAATGGTCACTTTCATGCATGAGTGGTTAATGCAACAAAAAGGGGCACAATTCAAAATTCACAAAGAAAATAATGCAATGAGCAGAGTTGGAGAAAGCACAAGTGTGGATGATCATCCATAGTAATAAGAATCTTACCTCATGCATCACCAACATTGAGGCCTCATATGAATGATTACAAAATAGCATGGATTTCTTGGTGAAAACACATAAGATCCCCTTAGTTGGCTTACCCACCAAATCTAAGCATAGGAATCACGTCAGGAAAGAGGTTGAAGAATACTTGGACTAGCTCAAATAGATCGCCACTAAGGAAGATCTGGACGTGAACAGGAACAACATGTAGAAGTACATTGGTGGCCCTATCCAGATGAACACCATGTTGCTCCCACTAAAGAAATAAATTCAAATTGGTTCCAAATCAGTTTACCCAGATGCATTGGAAGCTATAGTCCACCTCCAGCCTGATCCCATCATACAATTTGGGGAATTGATCGCATAGTACAAGGCTTGGAACCGCTAAGTGATCAAGGAACTACAAGTTGAGGCATTTGAGCTAGAGTTTCCCCAAAATCAAGCTTAACTTGTTTTGTCTTATCAGGTTGTCTAGTTGACTCAACCCAATTTTGTCTTACATAGGTATGAGCGATATTGTAACATTTTTTGAAATTAATTGTAAGTGAAATTCCAAGTTCCAATTGTGGAATGTGAAGAGTCATTTGTAATCAAGTCCAAAGTTCATGGTTGAAGGAAGTCAAACAATCATGAGGGAAGTCAAAGAGTCACAAAGGGAGATGAATATTCACCACTTTTGTTATAAATATACCCTCATTAGTCATATAAAGGTATTTTAGGGCCATGCTTTTGGATGAACTTTTGTCTTAGGATAAAAAGCTTAGGATTTTTGAGGCTTGGATTCTCTGTAGCATAGATGGAGTATCTTTATTTGGAGGAGCAGGTGTTGGCTTCATGTTCCACTATTGGGGCTAGTGGTTCATCAATTGTATATGTATGCTTGGGACTTTCACTTTAATAAAATATTAGAGCTGATGCGTTTCCAAGCATATGTTGTGAATATAATACGACTATTCTTGCTATTTTTGCAATAGGAGTATCTCATGGCTGAGAATAGGAAAATGGAAAAGAACTTGTACGTTGCAAGGAAAAAAATGAGCAGCTATAAGTACAGGTCTAGAACGCAGCTCTTGCATAGGTATATTTGGAAGAACTCAAGGTAGACATACTTGGTGAAATATCAGCATTAGAAGAAACCATGCAGAGCCTTTATGAGGAGCTCTTCATCATGCATAAATAATTTGTACGCTTGCACGACATGTAATAGAAGTGAAAGGATAATGCTAAATCCCTCAAGGTTGTCCATACAACCATCACTGTTGTGCATGAGTGGTCAATGCAATGCAAAGGGGCACCGCTCGAATTAGGAAAGAAAAGAAGGCAACAGACAGAGTTGGAGAAAGAAAAATTGTGGATGACCATCTATAGTAACAAACAACTAGCCTAATTCATCACAAACATTCAGGTCTTGTATGCACGATTATACAATAGTGCATATTTCTTGGTGAAAATACGTAGGGGAACCCAAGGAAGCCAAGTGTAGGAATCAAGTTAGGCAAGAGGTTGAAAAATACTTAGACCATCTCAAACAGATTTCCACCAAGGAAGATCTAGAGGTGAACAATGAAAACATGGAGAAGTACATTGTTGGCCCTATCGAGATTAACACCATGTTGCTACTGTTGAAGAAATAAGTTCAAACAGGTTCCAAATCAGTCTAACTGGATGCAATGGAGGCTACAGTCCTCTTCCAGCATGATCCCATCACATAGCTTGGGGAAGTCACTACACAATACAAGGCTTGGCACCACTACGTGACCAAGGAGCTACTAATTGAGGTGGTTGAGCTAGAATTTACTCAAAATCAAGATTAACTTTTTTTTCTTGTTAGGCTATCTAGTTGACTCAACCCAATTTTTTCTTACATGGGTATGAGTGATATTGTAATATTTTTTTTAATTGATTGTAAGTGAAATTCCAAGTGTCAATTGTGGAATGTGAAGAGACATTTCTAATGAAGTCCAAAGGTCATGGTTGAAGGAAGTCAAGCAGTCACGAGGGAAGTAAAAGAGTCACAAAGGGAGATAAATAGTCACCCCTTTTGTTATAAATATACCCCCATTAGTCAAGTAAAGGGCTTTTGTGGCTAGGATTTTGGATGAGCTTTTGGCTTAGGAGAAGAAGCTGAGGAGTTTTGAGCCTTGGATTCTTCATAGCATAGAGGGAGTATCTTTTTTTGGAGGAGCATGTATTGGCTTCAAGTTCCACTATTGGGACTAGTTGTTGTCAATTGTATATGTATGCTTGGGACCTTCACTTTAATAAAAGCTCAGAGCTGGCATGTTTTCATGCATATGTTGTGAACATAGTAGGACTATTCTTATTATGTTTGTAATAGATGTTATTTCATTTATTCTAATGCTTATGAACTATTTCATTCACATTAGTATGAATCTTTTTGAATGCGTGTTGTTTTATATTTCCATCATGGTTAACTTATGAACTATTTTGCGGGCTAACTTGTGATATTTTTATGCTCGTGTTTTCCTTTCAAGCTGCGTACTATTACATGCTTCTAAGGGGTTTACTCACTTTCCTTTCATCATGTTATTTTTATGCACTGCACTTGACCCTTCACAAAGATATATACTTGTTCCACCAAAGTCACGAATACATAATTCTGTGCGTTATCGCAGCAAGGGCATAACACTAAATCCCATTATTTTGGCAACGAGGTCGTATTTTGGATGGGGTTCTTACTGTAAACGGTGTCAGGCCTATTTAAGACTTCATATGGAGGAGATCCTCTGAATATTGGCAGGTCTAGCACCGTCAATATTGTTGGCGCTAGAAAGAGGGCGAGAGGACAAGCTAAGCCTGTGAAGTTTGTTGTGAACTTTCCTATCTTTTAATAGCTTCTTCCCATATCTTAACCCTGACATTTTTTTCCAGAAACTGCAAATCTGAAAGTGCCCAAGGGGATAATTAATGGCTTGTAAAATATGAAGTTTGATGGTGAGGGTGGAACAAAAATTCTTGAACACGCCTCTTGCTTTCTTGAATTTTGTAGTCATTATGATATTAACTGTGAGGACACTGCTTGCAGGTTGTTCATTCTCACATTCGAAGCACGTTTTAAGTAAACATGGGCTTCACTAGCAGAGAAATACCATATTGTTGGGTTGTGTTATATTCTTTCCACGACTAGCCACCCTAGTTAGCGGGGGGGTTAGAGGGGGGCAGAGCCCCCCACTTTGTTACACCGATTGCGCAGTGGGGGGGTTGTAGCCACCCCTATATAGGGGGTTTGAGTGGGGCAGTTATCCCCCCTCTATGTGGTCCGGGCAACGCCCCAGGGAAATTTTTTTTGGACCCTATATTAGGTGTGGTGAACCTACCTATGGTTTTGTGCGCGATGGTTTTTGGTCCATGGTATTGGATGCTTAGGCATGTATATATATGTATTGTAACATTGAAAGGAACATAATTAAAAATCTAGCTGGTAGTCCCAGTTTTTGGATCTAGGGGAAAATCTCTGTGTATATGTGATTTATGTGTTATGATTTCGCATTGTTTATTTTCTATGTTTTGGAATTCGTATGCAGGTAATTTATGTACGGGGTTAAAACCTACATTTAGTATTGGAGTTGTTTTGGCTTCAAGGGGACACCTTTGTTGCTGAGGTGTTTCGTTTGGGACTGTGGTAGACTCTGTTTAGTGGGAGATTCGAAGGATTGATTTTTGTGGTGAAAAGGGATGGGGAGCAGTGGAAAGATAGAGATCGAGAAATTTAATGGTTAGAGTTTTTAGTTATGGAAACTCAAGATGGAGGATCTGTTGGTAGATAAACATCAGTGGATCACAGTAGATCCGGGTACTAAACCAATAGGAGTGTCCGATGAAGAATGGAAGAAGTTGGATCAGAAGGCAAAGAGCACAATATGATTGTGTGTCTCAGATTTAGTATTGTTGAATGTATCAGGGGAAGCCACGACTAATGCTTTGTGGGACAAGTTAGGGACTTTGTACCAATCTAAGTCTCTGGTGAATAAATTTCTCCTACAGAAAAAGATGTATAACCTGAGGATTAAAGATGGAGACTCAGTGACAGAGCATCTGAACGCATTTAATATTGTGGTAGGCCAGTTATTATCTGTTGATATTAAAATTTCAGATGAAGATAAGTGCATCAGTTTGTTGTGTTCTCTACTAGATTCA
Organism: Pinus tabuliformis; assembly: GCA_031772625.1. NCBI lineage: Eukaryota > Viridiplantae > Streptophyta > Pinopsida > Pinales > Pinaceae > Pinus > Pinus tabuliformis. Next base: position 599,442,114 of record CM062818.1, read on the forward strand.
TGGGATAGTCTGGTTATTGCAATAGGTAGCAATGCAACTACCTTGTAGTTTGATGAAATAGTCTCATCCTTACTAATGGAGGAGATGAGACGGAAAAATATGGAGAGCCAAAATGGTGATGCCTTTTCTGTACGAGGACGATCCCAAAACAGAAACAAAAATAAGTCATCGAGTGGGAGATCTAAATCTGGAGGAAAACATGTAAAGGTGTGCTGGAAATGCGGAAAGGAAGGGCACTACAAAAGGGACTGTAAATCTAAAGCTCCTGACAAAGAAAAGGGAGTTGATGATGCTCCTTTTGTAGAGGCGAAAAACACCTCAGATGAAGGTGGGGATGTGTACTTGGCTTCTTCAAGTACACATGTAGATCATGAGGTATACTCGATTGACTCAGGTGCATCCTTTCATTTCACTCCCCATAGAGAGTGGTTCTGCGAGTATGAGAAATATGATGGTGGTGATGTCTTCTTGGGGGATGACAGAAAGGCTAGAATCTTTGGTCGTGGAAATTCAAGTTGAAGTTGCAAGACGGAAGGATTAGATCACTTCCAAGTGTTCTGCATATTCTTGCATTAGCTAGAAATTTGATTTCTGTAAGCAACCTGGATGATGCAGGAGTAAAAACATTGTTCGAAAAAGACACCTGCAAGATGGTTCGAAGAGCACTGGTATTATTGCGGGGAGTTCGGATTAGAACTCTATACAAGCTGCAAGGCAACACTGTTGTTGATGGGTGCAATAGTTCTTTGGTTCCTGAAAGTCGAGCAGAAAATCTAGTAGTCTCTGGAGAAAAGACCATGCTATGGCATCAAAGGGTTCGACATATTGGAGAGAAGGGCCTTCAAATACTTCATGGTAAAGGTATGGTAGAAGGTATGACTAATAGCTCTCTGGATTTTGATTTCTATGAAAATTGTGTATATGGGAAGTAGAATCAGGTGAGTTTCCCCTCTGGTGGTAAGAGGGCGAAACATATATTAGAGCTTGTGCATAGTGATGTGTTTGGACCTGTGAAGGTTCCATAACTGGGTAAGTCTCTGTACTATGTACCATTTACAAATGACTTCTCAATGAATACATGGATATATTTCCTTAAGAAAAAATTTGAAGCCTTTGACAGGTTTAAAAAATTTAAGGCTCTGGTGGAAAACCAGACAGAGAAGAAGGTAAAGGTGCTGAGGACAGATAATGGTGGAGATTTTTGCAAGAAGGAATTTGAAGAATTCTATAAGAAGTGTGGTATAGCACAGCAGAAGACTACTCCATACACACCTGAGCAAAAGGGAGTTGCAGAAAGAATGAACAAGACGTTGATGGAAAGGGTAAGAAGCATGCTTAGTGGTGTCGGGTTAGGACAAGAATTCTGGGCAGAGACGGTGGAGACTGCATGTTACCTGGTCAACATATCACCTTCATCAGCATTGGAGGATAAGACTCCACAAGAGGTATGGACTGGTAAGAAACCATCTCTTTCACATCAGAGGGTATTTGCATGTGATGCATATGTACATGTTCCAAAGGAGAAAAGAACAAAGTTGGATAGTAAATCTAAAAAGTGCATCTTTATTGGGTAGAAGGATAGTTTAAAGGGCTATAAACTTTGGAACCCAGTAACAAGGAAGGTTGTGTACAACTGAGATGTGGTGTTCAGAGAGGTCAAAGATGTTATTAAATATGAAGTCCAACCAAAGGAACCTGAGAATATAGAGTTTGAGCTAAAGGAGGAAGAATTAGACTCTACAGCAGAAGAGGAATCAGAAGATGAAGATCCAAAAACTCTAGTTGTGAGAAGATAAGTTCGAGAAAGAAGGCAACCAGAAAGGTATAGTCCATCTGCTTTCTGTTCAAATTTTGCTTTATATATTATTGATGATGATCCCAGAATTGTGAAGGAAGCAGTAGATTCATAGGATGGAAAACTCTGGAAAGAGGCCATGGTTGATGAAATGGTATCTTTGCACAAAAATGAGGCTTGGGATCTGGTGGAGTTGTCGGCTGAAGGAAACCCATTGGCAGCAAATGGGTGTTCAAGAACAAGTCAAATGCAGAAGGAAAGGTGGAGAAATAAAAAGCTCGATTGGTAGCAAAAGTTTATTCCCAGGTGTCGGGAATTGATTTTGGTGATATTTTTTCTCTTGTTGCCAAGATAGATTCTATCAGATTACTTGTATTTGTTGTTGCAGGTTTTGATTTTGAGGTAGAACAGATTGATGTGAAGACAACATTTCTTCATGGGGATCTGGAAGAAGAGATCTACATGAAGCAACCTGAAGTCTTTGTGGTGAAGGGTAAGAAACAACTGGTATGCAAGTTAACGAAGTCTCTGTATGGGTTAAAACAATAATTTGATACATTTATACGGGGACTTGGCTTCACCAAAAGAAAAGCAGATCATTGTGTGTATTTTAAATTAATTGGTGACTCTGTTATTTATTTGGTCTTATATGTTGATGATATGTTGCCGGTTGGATATGACAAAGAAATTGTCTAGGATTGGAAGAACCAATTGTCCTCCAAATTCGACATGAAAGATCTTGGTGCTGCAAACTATATTTTTGGCATGGAAATTAAAAGAGATTGGGCAAAGAGGAAGCTATGGATAAACTAGAGGAAGTATGTTGAGACAATATTGTAGAGGTTTAATATGCAGGATAGTAAACCGGTGAAGGTTCTTATTCCTGTACGTGTGAAGTTATCTGCTGAACAGTGTCCCAAGACACAAGAAGGGGAAGAGGACATGTCGCGTGTTCCATATAAAAGTGCAGACACTAGCATGATGCATGCGATGGTCTATACTAGACCAGACATTGCACATGTAATGGGAGTATTGAGTAGGTTATGTCAAAACCAGGGAAGGAGCATTGGACAACAGTGAAGCAGGTTTTTAGGTATTTGCATGGAACTAGTGATTATTGTTTGTGCTACCAAGGAATACCAAGATTGGACAGAGTTTTGGATATCTGTGGCTTTTTTGATGCAGACTGGGCTGGAGATCTGGATCAGAGAAGATCTACAAGTGGGTATGTGTTTAACCTATTTGGATGTGCAGTTAGTTGGATGAGTAAGAAACAATCTCTAGTGGCACTATCAACTATAGTGGTAGAATACATGGCAGCCACTCATGCAAGTAAGGAAGCAGTTTGGTTGCAGAGATTGTGTTTAAGTATGGGGTTAGTATAGGGAGATATAAGGATAGATTGTGACAACCAAAGTGAAATTTTCTTGGCAAAGAACCCTGCTTATCATTCAAACACAAAGCACATTGATGTTTAGTATCACGTTGTGAGGTATATGATAGATGAAAAAAAGGTGTTGCTGGTAAAGGTGGAAACTTTGAAGAATATTGAAGATGCATTGACAAAATATGTGAGCTCTGAGAAGTTCTCTTGGTGTAGAGAAACAATGGGCATTGCATGGTTGGATAAATGACTAAGCTCTCCTGTGGCCCCCTATGGAAAGAAACCAACAAGTGGGAGAATGTTGGGTTGTGTTATATTCTTTCCACCACTAGCCAGCCTAGTTAACCGCGGGGTTAGAGGGGGGGCGAAGCCCCCCCTTCGTTTCGTTGATTGCACAGTGGGGGGTTTTAGGGGGGCGGTTAGCCCCCCTCTACGGGGTGTGTGGTAGCACCCCCTCGCCCCCCCTTCATTTCGTTGATTGCACAGTGGGGGGTTTGAGGGGGGCGGTTAGCCCCCCTCTACGGGGTGTGTGGTAGCACCCCGGGGAATTTTTTTTTTGGACCCTATATTAGGTGGGGCGAACCTACCTATGGTTTTTTGCATGGTTTTCGCACATCGTTTTGGGCACAATGGTTTTCGGTCCATGGTATTGGATGCTTCGGCATGTATATATATGTATTAGAGAATTGAAAGAAACATAATAAAAAATCAAGTTGGTAGTCCCGTTTTGGGATCCAAGGGAAAATCTATGTGTATATATGTTTTATGTGTTATGCTCCCGCATTGTTTATTTTCTATGTTTTAGAATTCATATGCAGGTAATTTCTGTATGAGGTTAAATCCTACACATACCACATGGGTTGATATTGAGGGATATATATTAAGGAAAAAATGACATAATATATTGAACATATATTAGGGTGTAAAGGGTTTTTATATTGGAAAGTATAAAAAATGAAGCTCAAAGTTAATGAAAAAGTATAAAGGGGTATAAAAATTGTTAATGAAAAATGGATACCTATAATATCTAGTGAAAGTAGGGCTTTTTTAAATTGGTAAGATGTATTTGGTTGGTATTTATTGGGGGTTGAATAATGTGATTTTTAGAGGTATTTTCCAATATGCAGTCAAAATATGGGTATTGTTTAGTAAGCCATGAACACATGTGATATGTCAAAGGTTCATTTTAAGGAATGGTGTTACACATTTCCAGTCGCTTCTATTCACTCTTTCGAACATCGTTTCAAGGAACTCTACCATGCCTTTGACAGGTATGATTATAAACTTGTCTATAGAAAAATCATGCATCTAAGAAAAGAACCTAATGAAACTCTTAATGATTTTCACGATTGCATTATTCATTTCTATTATGAATTTTCTAAATATGATATTGATTTGAATTTCATGAAAAATAAGTTTGATTTGTTCATATTTCGATGAATCTAAAATAATATAGATATTTCGAAATTATCCCAACATATACTGGTTATGGAGCTCTTAAATATATGACGAAGGAAGTTGTTGTTCTAGGTGACTCTTCATCTTCTTCTCATCAAACAAATCAATTAATGCAAAGTGGAAAACTTAAGAATTCATCCATTGATTTACCACCATCTTTTCCCACCCCATATATTCAAAATTTAAATGCAATTTTGGCATCTGGATCTGATTTTTCTAGTGATGATCTTTCTCCTTGTCCTCCATCTGCTGGTTCCTTTGGTCCTCTTGATTTTGATTTGGTAGATCCACCTATTTGAATCATTTATTCTGATGCTTGTGAGGATCAAATTTGTGATGGAGTTAATGTTGACCAACCAACTTGCAATATCATTTACGATGATTATGTCTGGGATTCTATTTCTAAATAAGAATCTGTGATGAAATTTGGAGTTTCCCATTTTTTCTCCGTACCTCATTATCATAACATTTTTTAAGACTTTTTCATACTTCTTGTATCTTTTGAAAAATCAGTTTCTGATGATGTTAATTCTGATTACATTCAGGACTTCTGGAATGTCCATTTTACATCTGAATTTAGAGAGGGAAAATCTTCTCTTCCTAACCTTTCCCATCCATCATCTGATCATTGTGAAGAAACGAAGAGTGAGATTTCTTATTTTCAATCTCCACCTCTCTATGATTCATCAGATCATGAGGATCCTTTTCTTCTTGACAATGGAATTTCTGATCATGGATGTCGTGATCTATTTATCAACTCACCTAGTCATGACTCCATGTTTTTCATTGTTTATTTTTCTAAGCCACCAATTTTCAATGATCTACCTTATAATGTATTGGAACTACCAAATGTTGTTGAGGCACTTCAGCCCACACTGATGCTTATGTAAGGTTATTGCAGTCTTGATGCTAGTTTCAATCATGAATAGGATGGTACTTTATCTAGCATGAATCCTCATTAGTTAATTATGTAGATTGAAAATCAATCCATTTAATAGTTTTCACATCCTCCATCTATTTTTCATGATCCCATCGATCAATCATTGGAGGAGTCATACCTGGCAAGCGTGTTAGCCAAACACAAAATTTTTACTTTCTTTGTGTTTACCAAGTTCGGAAGGTCGTAAGAATGATTTTTCATGTCATCTTGCTACAATGTTTATGTATGCCATAATGCATCTGCAAAATGTTTTGCATGTGCTTTCCTCGTCTATCTTTTTCTTTCATTTTCATTCTTTGAATGTTATATCTTGTCATGATTTATATTTCTTGTCTACTTCTATTCCTGAATATACTTCTTATTGTGGATTCCCCTTCCTATATAGGTTAGTTTATGCTTCGGTGGTTACACTAGAAGTTTCATTTTACGTAAGCCTCGCCTATTCTCAGTTAGTTTAGGAGTAGGGGTAATTTTATTTGTTTATTTGTTCTATTTAATTTCATTTGCTTTCCACCTTTCCATTTTCTTTCTTTTTCGTTGAAAATAACTTTTGCATAAGAGTGTGTTTGGTTTTATAACAATCATTGTGAAGTTCAATAGGAAATTGTGATATTTTCAATGCTTGGTTATCTGTTTATTCCCTCTCTATGCATGCATATTGCACCTTTTAGTCGATGATACCCAGATGGAAAATACATTCTTTCTTGGAGAGAAAAACAATGGAATCACAATGCTTGAATCTATAAATAGTGCCACCTACTCTAGTCATTTTTAATGACTGGTCGGTTTTTCCTTGTCAGCTAAGTCGAGTAGGGTGTGGAGGGGAGAAAAATTTAACAAGTGAACTATTTTTCAGAGGTGGATAAATATGATTCTCTGAAGGGACAACCTCCTTTTCTCTCAATAAGTCAGAATCCCTCTTCTTCCCCATGAAATTAATAATTTCCAATGCACAATTCGATGAATAAAATGCAAAAAAATAAATAAAGAGTGAAAGAAGAGAAAGACTTCCTTCACATTGATCTGGATCTTAGGGGGTGATCCGAATTGGATCCTCAAACAATTCCATGATTGGTAAGAATGAATGATAGATTTCAAGAAATCTTATAGCTATCAGAAATAACCTCTGAATAATGGCAATTTGCAGCCAGCACGAAAAAACGAGGACCTTTGGTCAAAGCGCGCTGACCGTTGGCCCATGGAGACCGCATATGGCGCAAAAATGGCAATTGGGAAGCTTAGATCTGGAAATGGAGGCTGTTTCTGATACGCAAAGCACTAGTCGCGTATCGCTGGGTAAAACCCCTCGAGAAGGAAAAGCCCTAAGCGTTCGGTCACAAGGGAAGCCAAAAAACCGTGGGAAAACGCTAAAACTGACAAGGCAAGTCCCGTGCTCAAAATTGGCAGAATATCGGAGGCATTTTGGGCAGTAAGTGGATTTGGCCGAGGACCCAGCAATTCCATACACTGAGTGATACGTTTCCGATGGGGAGAGAGAGAAACCACTTACATCACGGACTAACGGTCAAGCAACTCAACCGCGCGATATAAGCGAAGACCATAGGATCTGGGGGCTGTAGATGAACGACAGAGGTTCAACCCAATGGATGACCGGACCTGGGGGAGAAATCAACTATGGCGCATAAGATTTGAAGTCCGATTTGACTGATGAATCGACAGAAGGATCTGTTTCACAGGCATCTGGGAAATAATGGAAAAAATCACTGTTAAGGAAGAACTGACACTCAGTTCGCAAAGAGATAGGTGGCCACCTCTCTGCGAAGCGTTACATAGCGATGATGATGCAGGGCAGAGGAGTCCTAGTGGATAGATGTAGGCAATCTAGAGAGCTGAGAAGCTGAAACGAATAGTCGAAGGAACGAACTGGCTTTAAAGCCACGAGCTGACAGGAAGAAGGGGGACAGTGAGGTAGAGAAGCAGTGAAGAAGTCGAAGGTTGAGAGACATAGAAAGAGAGGCAAAGTTGCAAAGGGTAGAGAAGCTGAGTTGACCATCAGAGTAAGGGCAGCATCGAGCAGACAGAGACCAATTGAGGTCCAAATTCGGTAAGGGGAGTCTGTGAAGTCTAAGGACTTGGGAATTCCAAGTCCCATCCTATTGATCATCCTCTATCAAGTGAGACTCAGATTGAGCTCCTTATTGTAAGACTCTGCTTTAAAAACATAATAAAAAGGCCACCACTGAAGGCTGGACCAGGAGACGTAGCCCAGGAGGATTGGCTGAACTCCTTAATAAATTTTGTTGTGTTTATGTTTTCTTACTGTGATCTCTTACTGTTTCAAGTGTCTGTGTATTTCACAATCTTATCGATCCATTGCACAAGATAACATAGACACACACACCAACACATGAGTCTGTAATACCTTCATTAATTTCTTGAGGTCACCTAGGGGTGATTTCAGATCAAGTGGTATTAGAGCTATAGGTTGTTAAGGTTAGACAAGCTTGTGTTGGATTTAGCTGTTGAATGCTAACTAGATCGAAGCTCAAATTAGGAGAAGGAGAGTTGGTTGAAACTAATATTGAAATTGGAAGAGTCTACCCTCATAAGACAATGTCAGAGGAAGGTTCTATGGGCCCAGACCCTCAATTTATAGATAGTTTCTGGCCATGGGATCCATGTAGAGGAAATGTATAAGGACTTTAGAAAACATAAAGATGAGGAATCATCAGGCTTCAAACAAGATAAAGGAGAAGAAGAGTCTCTCCTCCATGACCACTCAAAAGGCAAAGGGAAAGAAGAAAACTTTCTCACACCTCCTAATAGCCTTGAACATAAAAAGAAGACATCTTTGATTAAACTAGATGTTAAATTTGATTTACCAATATATGATGGAGAGTTGAATGCAAAAAATCTGGACAATTGGATCAGACAAATTGATGTTTATTGTAGAGTGTAGAGTATCGACTCAGACAAGAGAAAGATTCAGCTGGCCAGCCTATGCCTTGGGGGCACTACCTTGGTTTGGTGGGAAGGCAGGACCCAGGCTGACATGAAGAGACATGGTAAGACTCTTTCTGTCTTGAGTGAATTTGTTTCTGCAATCAAAAAGAAGTTCCATCCATTAGCCTACATGCATCAAGCCATGATGAGCTGGCAAACTCTTCGCCAATTGAAAGGGAAAAATTTACAAGGTTACACCCAAGAATTTAGGAAGAGAGCTTTGATTCTAGGAATCTCATTTGACTCACCTCAGACTCTGTTGAGGTACATTGGTGGTCTACATAGCTACATGAGGCAACCTATCCTCATGTTTAATCCCACTAGTATAGATGAGGTATATGTTCAAGCTACGCATCTAGAAGCTAGAGGAAAGAATGGGAACCCAGAGGTTGGAGGATCATCCAAGCCCATTGCAAGCAAGAATAAGGAGAAAAGAAAACAGAAATGGAAAGAGAGGAAGGCCAACACTGCACAGAAAATCAAGTCTTCATGCACTCACTGTAAGAAGGATGGGCATGATGATGAGCACTGTTGGATTCTGCATCCAGAGCTGAGACCTAAGAAGTTCGAGGGCAAGAAGAAGAAGAAACAACCATTGTAGCCACAGGTATAAAATGTAAGAATTCTGAAGCATCTACTAGTAATTCTGCACAATCTACTATTGATGAAGAAAATGAGAGAAAAAGACATGAGCTTTTCCATATTCGAGTTATTTCCAAACATCAAAAAATTGATACTTTGTTTGATAGTGGCTCACAAGTAAATTTAATTTCTAAGCAATTGTAAAGAAGTTGGGATTACTGACTACACCTCACAAGAAACCATACCCATTAGGTTGGCTAAGTGATAAAGCACAACTACAAGTGACTAGACAATGCAAACTCAAGTTTTCTTTTGGGTCAGCATTTGTAGATGAGGTTGAGTTAGATATAATTCCTTTGGATATATGTGGAATTGTTTTAGGAAGTCCTTACTTGTATGACAGAAAAGATATTTTCTATAGAGCTGAGAACAAGTATCTACTCATTAAATATGGAATCGAATACTTTGTAAGATCTCATAAGCTCAAGAATAATTATACTCTCATAAACTCAAGGTAGATGAGATGAATTGTAAATTCATACAAATTTTTTTTACTAATGGTTGTAAAGGAAAAGAAACCTGATAAAACCAATGTATTTGAGGGCTGTGATGCTAAACAACAAGCTGATTTAGAAAATGTTGTTTCAGAGTATGATATCTTGTTTCAAGAACCTAAAGATCTGCCACCCAAAAAGGAAATAGTGCATGATATTAATTTGCAGCAAGATGCTCCATTGCCTAACATTGGGATATATAGGTTGTCCGCTTTAGAGAATGTAGAAATCAAGAAACAGGTGTAGGAGTTGCTCGAGAAGGGGTTCATCAGACCTAGCACATCACCATGTGGGTCACCAATCGTTTTGGTGAGAAAGAAATATGGCTCGTGGAGAATGCGCATTGATTACCGAGCACTGAATAAAATAAAAATCAAAAATCATTATCCCCTTCCTCGCATAGATGATCTATTAGATCAGTTAAAGGAAGCTGTTTATTTTTCCAAGTTAGACTTGCATAGTGGATATCATCAGGTCAGAGTTGCAGAACAAGATGCATGCAAGACTACTTTCAAAACAAAGGAGGGATTGTAAGAGTGGCTGGTTATGCCTTTTGGCTTAACTAATGCTCCTGCTACTTTCATGATAATAATGAATGATGTGCTCAAACCTTTTCTTGATGATTTTGTTATTGTATATCTGGATGACATTCTTATATTTAGCAAAACATGGGAAGAACATTTAAAGCATGTTAAGTAGACACTAGATGTTTTGAAAAGAGAAAAAATTTATGTTAAACTCTCAAAATGTGAATTTGGCAAAACATCTTTGAATTATTTGGGACATATAGTAGGCGTGGTGAATTGAAGATAGATCCCTCTAAGGTGGCAGTCATTGTAAACTAGCCTAAACCCAAATCTGCTACAGAAGTTAAAAGCTTCTTAGGAGCAACACAATATTGGAGAAAGTTCATTTCTAACTTTTCCTTAATTGTAGCTCCCTTAAATGCTTTAACAGGATTGAACGAGGTGTTTCAGTGAGGAGGCAAACAACAGAAAGCCTTCGACACCTTGAAAGAAAAGATTAGTACAACACCAATACTAGCACTACCAGATCTTCAAAGACCGTTTGAGATCCAAACAGATTCCAGGGACTATGCCATGGGAACAGTGTTGATACAACATGGTAAACCCATATGTTATCATTCTGAGACATTTAACTCTGCAATAGTTAACTATCCCACATATGATAAGGAATTGTATGCATTAGTACAGAGTGTGAAAAAGTGGAAACATTACTTAATGGGAAAAGAAACAGTTATCCATACTAATCATCAACCACTTCAATATCTACACTCCCAAACTAAGTTGCAGCAATCAAGACACTACAGGTGGATGGGGTTCCTACAGCAGTTTCATTTAGTCATCATATATAAAAAGGGCATACATAATAAAGTTGCAGATATGTTATCTAGACCCATTATAAATGCATCTACTATACTTAAGCACAATTCTGTATTACATGAAAGTTACATTGAACAATATGTTCAAGATATAGACTTTAAAGATATATATGCAACTTTAAGTCAAGGAAAACGAGCAGAAGAATTGGATTATCATATTAAGGACCAACTCTTGTATCATTGTGGGAAGCTATGCATTCCACAAACTGAAAGAGTAAAGATAATTCGAGAAGCACACACTTCTCTAATATCAGGCCACTTCGGGGTAAGAAAAATAGTTGCACAGCTGCAAAGATTTTGTTATTGGCCAAAAATGATCGAGACAGTTTCTAGATATGTAAGAGGGTGTACTATGTGTGCTAAAAGCAAGTCCAACAATAGGAAACTAGGCTTGTACACTCCATTGCAAGTTCCTTCTCATCCTTGGGAAAGTGTTTCCATGGGCTTTGTTGGAGGACTGCCTAAATCTAGGAAGGGTCATGATTATCTATATGTTGTTGTGGATAGGTTCAGCAAAATGTGTATTTTGATACCTTGTAATAAACAGATTACAGTTGAACAAACTGCAAAATTGTTCTTTCAACATGTATGGGTTCATTTTGGATTACCCACTTCCATTATATCTGATCGAGACACCAGATTTGTGGGGAAGTTTTGGTCAAGTCTGTGGGAACTGATGGACACCAAACTGAAGAAAAGCACAACTTTCCATCCACAAACTGATGGCCAGACAGAAGTAGTCAACAGGACGGTGATCTAGTTGCTCAGGGGATATTGCAGCAAACATCCCAAGCTTTGGGATGAACATTTGTGTTATGTGCAGCATGCTTACAACCGAGCCAAACATTCTTCCACACAGAGATCTCCTTTTGAGACCTGTTTTGGTTTCACACCAAGGTCTCCCTTGGATTTTGTCTTTGGTAAGGACACAACAGTTGAGGGACACAGTGATGTGGACAAGGCAACTAGGTTCATTGAACAAATCCAAGAGATCCATCAGGTAGTACAGGAACAGCTAGAAAAGATCTAGGCCAAATACAATGCAAGGCATGACAAGCATCGAATGGAGCATAGTTTCCAAGTTTGTGATCAAGTCTTGTTGTATATCAGCAAGGACATGATGCAAGGTGAAGGTAAAAAGCTAAAACCAATCAGGTATGGACCTTTTAGGATCCTTGAGAAAATTGGTGAGAATGCTTTTCGCCTTGATTTGCTAGCTTATATGCACATCTACTCAGTCGTCAATGCAGACAGCTTGAGACTATTTGAACCTTCGTTATTTGAAGATCCTGAAGAGTAGAGTCAATTGCCTTCTATTGATGACATGTTACCTAAATATCTTAATGAATTATAGGAAGACACATTTCTGGACAGGAAGGTGAGAACAACGCGCAAGGGAGATATTGAGTACCTCAGAATTGGGCTTAGGGGTTCAAAGCCAAGTAGTGTAGAATGGATAGAGATTGGACAAGTGAGAAAGTTGTATCCTCACTTAGTTGATGCTTGAAAACCAACTTTTGGTGATCCAAAAGCTTTTTCAGTGTGAAGGCCGTGATCCGAATTGGATCCTCAAGCAATTCCATGATTGGTAAGAATGAATGACAGACTTCAAGAAATCTTATAGCTATCAAAAATAACCTCTTAATAATGGAAATTTGCAGCCAGCATGGAGCAACGAGAACCTTTAGTCAAAGAGTGTTGACCGTTGGCCTATGGAGACCGCGCATGGTGCAAAAATGGCAATTAGGAAGCTCAGATCCGGAAATGGAGGCTGTTTCTGATATGCGATTAGTGTATCGTTGGGCAAAAACCCTCAAGAAGGAAAAGCCCCAAGCACTCGGTCACAAGGGAAACTAGAAAACCGTGGGAAAATGCTAAAATTGACAACGCAGGTCCCGCACTAAAAACCAGCAGAATATCGGAGGCATTTTGGGCGGTAAGCATATTTAGCCGAGGACCCAGCGATTCCATACACTGAGTGATGCGTGTCCGGCCGGGAGAGAGATAAACCGCTTACATTGCAGACTAACGGTTGAGAGCAACTGGGGGCTCCAGATCAACGGCGGAGGTTCAACCCGATAGATGACCGGACCTGGGGGAGAAATAAACTACGGCGCATAAGATTTGAAGTCCAATTTGACTAATGAATCGATAGAAGGATCCGTTTCACAGGTATCTAGTAAATAACAGAAAAAACGACTGTTCAGGAAGAATTGACACTCAATTCACAAAGAGACAGGTGGCCACCTCTCTGTGAAGAGTTACACAGCGATGATGACACAGGGCAGAGGAGTCCCAGTGGACAGAGGCAGGTGATCCAGAGAGCCGAGAAGCCAAAATGAACAGTCAAAGGAACGAACTGGCTTTAAAGCCACAAGCTGACAGGAAGAAGGGGGACAGTGAGGCAGAGAAGCAGTGAAGAAGTCGAAGGCTGAGATTCATAAAAAGAGAGACAAAGTTGCAGAGGGTAGAGAAGCCGACCTAACCATTAGAGTAAGGGCAACATTGAGTAGACAAAGACGAATTGAGGTCCAAATTCGGTAAGGGGAGTCTGTGAACTCTAAGGACTTGGGAATTCCAAGTGCCATCCTACTGATCATCCTCTGTCAAGTGAGAGTCAGATTGAGCTCCTTATTGTAAGAATCTACTTTAAAAACATAATAAAAAGGCCACCACTGAAGGCTATCCCAGGAGACGTAGTCCAGGAGGATTGGCTGAACTCCTTATTAAATTTTGTTGTGTTTATGTTTGCTTACTATGATCTCTTACTGTTTCAAGTGTCTGTGTGTTTCACAATCTTATCGATCCGTTGCACAAGATAACATAGACACACACACCAGCACATGAGTCTATAATACCTTCATTAATTTCCTGAGGTCACCTAGGGGTGATTACAGATCAGGAGGAGGCCCCCAGGATCTAGAAAATTGAAATGACATAAGAAAAGAGGATAACACAGTAAAAAAATGACAAATATATATATATTTTATTAAAACAACAAATAATGGTAAAAACTACATTTTGATGGACAATCTGTCCTTTTACAAAATGTGACTTGTTACTTATAGTCTTTTTTTAGTTACAATACCACGGGGAAATTCCATGGGTGAGTGAAAACCATGGGTAGATGCCACTTACGATGCCATGAGTGGATGAATACCATGGGTGGGTGCCACTTACAATATCATTGGTAGATTTCATGGGTGGATGATTACCATGGGTGGATAAATACCATGGGTAGATGCCACTTTCTATTCAGATCATTCCTCCCTCCTTAAGAAGCAAGGGTCCCCATTGTGTGAAGTTACCTTCTGAGAATCATGTGTTGAATATGAAGAGCCAATAAAGAGAATGTTTTCGTGTGGTTAACCCATAACTGCGATGAACGAAGATCCGATGACAAAGATACCCTATAATACTTGTGACCAATTGTGAGACTGACAGTGTGCAGCCTAGAAAATGGACTTCGATGAAGTGTGGGTTTGTGGATGACCCATAACCATCAAAAATGAAGATCCAAGTATAAATATACCCTCTAATTCTTGTGAACAATTGTGATACTAACAGTGTGAGGACTAGAAAATGGACATCGATGACAAGGATTTTGTGCGGTTGACCCATAACTCTGATGCTGACTGTTGATGAAGTAGCAGGTGTCCACATAGCTTGGGGTGGGACAGAACGTCTCTAAATAACCCAAGTCAGGTGCTGCTATGTTGAAATTGATGAATGTGAAGCAGGTGACTACTAAAGCGGGGTGAGAGGGCACATTAACAAAGGGAACCCACTTCGAATGTTGCTCCAAATATAAAAACTAATTTAAAATGGACATAACTTGGTCAATATAATTAAAAATATTTATTATAACATGCTTTTGGAAATAGAATGACCATTTTTCATCTTCCCATGTGCAAATCATGAAAAGCGGGCTTTCCCAAAAACAGCTGGGTTGAATGTGCCGATGACTCTTAGCTGTAATGTGGGATGTCAAAGCTGCAAGATCGATGTGAGGATAGAGCTTTGTAGCATCCATTTCATAAGTTTTGATACAATCGAGGTTATGACTCGCATTCCACAAATCTAGGAAAAGCAACACTTGGCAGGAGGTTTCTAAAATGATCCTTGCATGTAACCTCCAGCTGCTAAAAATAGATCCCCGAATCAAGGGATTCCTTTGTATGTTGCCTTGGGAAAAGTAGTCCATGCATGCAAATCAGTTTTTCTCGGTCCCAGTGGGAACCGGTCAACTTGAAGGCACATGCATCAGTCTGCGAGCCTAGGATGAAACTCTACGTAGTTTATGGGCTGAGCAGAGATGGAAATCCCAAAGGGATTGCAACATTTCTGGGAGGAACAGGTGACTATCTCCCATGATTGCTCAATTTCTAGGTTGAGCAGTTGTCTTGGGTCAGAGCTCGTAGTTTCCAAAAGGAAGCCTATCTGACTACAATGCGCAATTTTTGAGCTCAGTAGGCTACCTAGGGCCAGACCTCGCAATTTTCTCAAGGAAGCTTGTATGATTGTATTGTGGAATTTCTGAGTTGAGTAACTGTCCTAGGTCAGACCTTGTAATTTTCTCAAGGAAGCCTCTCTGAGTGTATTGCGCAATTTCTGAGCCCAACAGGTTGCTTGGTTGGTTTTGCACAATTTTTGCTAGCTGATGGGTTGGTTGTCCCAGAGGGATTGCGCAATTTCTAGGAGTAGCAGGTGATTGTTGCCTATAATTGCATAATTTTTGGGCTAAGCAGCTGTCCTAGAGTGAATCTCACAATTTTTGAGAGGAAGAATGTCAGGAAGAATTGTGAAATTATGGAGCCCAGCTGTGTGTCCAAATGTGTTTGTGCAATTTCTGGAGGGAAGTTTGGTTCCCCTCTAGAATTGTGCGATTCCCAAAGGGAGTTACTCAACTAGTAACTGACACTACGTCTGGAAAGTAGCCTGTGAAATGGGTGAAACAATCTTGCATGCACAGGCTAACAAGACTCGATGAAACAACTGAAGCTGATGTGCTTGACAGCGCAAGGCATGCTGCTGAGGATGGTTGGTAGGGAGGCTCCAAAATGAAGCTAAGGAAAAATTTTGGAGGGTGTTTGTAGCCGCTACAACAAGTTGATAGGAAATGTAAAAAATAGTATAAGCACTCTTTAAATTTTTACAGTGAATGAATATTGAAAATTATATTATTATGAAAAAAACATGTGAGTTGGGTCAAATAAACACTTGCAAACTTGTAAATTGGGGTTAGGGTGCAGATCCTTAATTTTCTACATGGTATCAGAGCTTAGTTGAGCCAAGTTAAGCCTCGGATCTTCGTTTTCAGTCAGATGATAAAGAGGGAAGCAAGCTACCATAATTTTCAAATAGTGAACCATACCTTTGAAAGTTTGCTAGAAACCCAAATATTTTAGCAGTTCAGAGGGAGAGTGGTTCTAGCTTCCAATTTTTCTTCATTTAGTTGGCTGTGTGGTCATGGGTATTGGGTTGAGAGTAGAGGACAGATTGGTGGTGGCTAAAAATTTTGGCCCATGGAAGGAGAGGATCATGCTTTTAATAAAGGAGGTGGAAGTGTGGGATATTGTACAAGAACTTGTATAACCGCCCATTGATCAAACTTTATTGGTAGAGTTTACTAAGAAAAATGTTAAGGAAAAGAGGATCCTTCTAGATGCCATCAAGGATCATATATTCCCTCATGTTTCAGGAATGACATATGCATATCAGATGTGGGAGTACTTGGTCTCTTTGCACCAGAGTTCTAACGAGAACAAGAATATGGTGTTGAGACAGAAATTACGCAACACGAAGATGGCCAAGACCGATAGTGCTACATCTTTCGTCACCAGAGTCTCACAAATGAAAGATGAGTTTTCTGGTATTGAAGATACTATTCCAGAGGACTAGTTGATTCGTATTTCTTTAGGGGGTTTCATCAAAAAGTGGGATAGTTTTATCCATAGCTTGGTGCCTAGAGAGCATTTTCCCCAATGGAGGAGGATGTGGGATGATTTCATTCAGGAGGAGATCAAGAGAAGCATGCACAGTGGGAGAAAGAGTGGTGGGGGAAGTGAATAGGAGAATATTTCTCTTGTGGAAAAGGGAAAGATCAAAAATAATATTAAGAAGGAGCCTTCTAGTGGAGCAAAGAAGGACATGAGAAAAGTGAAATTATTTGATTGTGGGAAAATGGGTGACTATGTTGTACAGTGTCCCAATAAGAAGTGTAAGAAGAAACAAGGAGTTGTAGCTACAAAAGATGTCGATGAGTTTGCAACTATGTTTGATTCAGAGTGTGCTTCAGTGGTGAGTTTAGCCACTCATGTCACGTCTTCACGTGCATGGTTCATAGGCAGTGGAGCATCCTGCCATATGACCAGAGTTAGAGAGAACTTCATGAGCCTTTTGGAGGATGACATTTACTTGGAGGTTATGATTGGAGGATGAAGTTTATAGTATCATTTCAGAGGGAGTCATTACCTCCTCAAAAGGTGAAATTTTTTCTTTATGTTCCAAGGTTGAAGAAGATTTTGATATTAGTTTCCAACTTGGAGGACAGGGGTATGAAGTATTGTTCTGAAAGGGACAAGTCCTATTGTATCCTAGAGGATCCAATATTGATTTTGGTCGTGTGATTGGAGCTCGCAACAGGAGACTATAAAAACTCATGTTTCAGCATATTCAAGGTATGGTGGCTCAGACCAGTAGTAATGGTTTATGTGAGTGGTGGCACAGGATGATGGCCTACTTGCACCATGGAGCTTTCAGGATGTTGAGAGAGATGGTTACCGGGTTTCCAGGCTTCAGCACTGATCATCATGATGTGTGAAGGGGGTGTGCTTTGGTAAATTACACCATGACACCTTTCCATAGCAATGACAATAAAGCTACAGGTGTCCATGATTTGATTCATTCTGATGTATGTGGTCCCATGCCCCATGTCTCATTGAGTCGATATGAGTATTATGTGACGTTCATTGATGAAGACTCCAAGAGGATCTAGATTTACTTTCTAAAGACTAAGGAGCGAGAAAGAAGCCTTAGGAGATATATATTGACAGGAAGCCAAAATTTGGGCACATCAGGCCTTTTCGGTGCCTTACATATTCACATGTCCCAAAGAAGAAAAGGATGAAGCTAGAACCCACAACAGAGATAGGTATACTTATGGGTTACAATGATACCATCATAGCCTATTGCATATATTAGAAAATCAGAGAAATGCAAAAGAATGAAATCAAATCTCATTTATCAAACTATTTGGACAACCAGTACATTATAAAGGCACACATAGACAACTTCTAGGACAATCTAGATCCAAATAATTCGGATCACCAAATCATAGCACAAACTACGAAGACACAACCCATGACAGATAGAATCAACACTAACTATGACAATAAAACTCATCAACTCTATCTGGACGTATCATTTCTATATTATTCCAACATCCCCCCTTAATGGAGAAATGGATTTTCAACAATGCCTAGTAGTTGTCTACATATTTCAAAGTTCATCTTTCCAAGAGGGTTGGTAAAGATGTCAGCTACATTCTCACTTGTATTACAATAGAATAAATGAATCTCATTTGATTGTACATTTTCTCTTACAAAATTATGATGGACTTCAATATGTTTTGTTCTTGCATGATAAATTGGATTATTTGCCAACTTCATGGAACTCTCGTTGTCATACTTGATGCTTGTTGGTCCTTAACCAAATAGCTTCACAAGTTGCATTGGTCAAGGCTTTCTTTTCAGCTTCCATGGATGACAAAGAAACAGTTGGTTGTTTCTTACTACTCCATGATACGACCCCCGATCCTAAATTGAATGCATATCTAGAGGTTGATCTTCTATCATCAATATTTATAGCTCAATCTAAATCAGAAAAACCTACCAACTCAACATCAGATTCATTAGTATACAAAATACCAAAATAAAGTGTTCCCTTCAGATATCAAAGGACTTTATTTGTTGTTTTTCAATGGCTTTCACAAGGCTTAGCCATAAAATGACTAAGGATGCTGACAGAATATGCTATATCTGGCCTGGTAGTGGTGAGGTAGTTCAAACTTCCCACCAATTGATGATACAAAGTTCCATTCACTTATTTCGATCCATCATCATTGTACAACTTGGCATTCTGTTCCAAAGGAGTAGACATTGGTTTGCATTCAAACATATGAATCCTTTCAAGGACTATCTTTGCATATTTTCTTTGTGTCATGATTGTCTTACCAGATTCCCTCCAAATTTCAAGACCCAAACAATAATGCAATTCACCAAGATCCTTCATTTCCAATACTTGTGACAACTGAATTTTAATTTCTTCAATCAACCTAAGTGCACTGCTCGTTATGATAAGATCATCAACGTAAAAATATATCAAGGCAATATTCCCATCTTCATCTCTCTTGATGTACAAGTTAGGATCACTTTTGCTTCTCACAAACCCTTTGCCATAAAATAATGAATCAATTTTCACATACCAAGATCTTGGTGCTTGTTTCAAACCATACAAATCTTTCTTAAAACTACAAACAAGATGCTCCTATCCCTGCTTTACAAACCATTCAAGCTGAACCAAATAAACTTCTTCTTTTAATTCACCATTCAAGAAAGCGGATTTGACATCTAAATGATGCATTTTCCAATTTCGTTTTGTAGGTAATACAATCATGATTCTAATTGTATTTAGTTTAGCTACAGGTGCAAAAGTATATTCATAATCAATGCCTTCTTTATGTGAATAGCCTTTTGCAACTAATCTAGCTTTATACTTATCAATACTGCCATCAACATTAAAATTTGGTTTGAACAACCATTTGCATCCTATGGGAGCTTTATCTTTGGGAAATTGTGTTAATTACCATGTGTCATTCTTCATTATATAGTTGTATTCCTCATTAATTGCATCTCTCCATTCTTTTATATTCTTTAGCTTCTTCATAACTTGAGGGTTCTACAATATTCATTACATGAGACATTAATGCATAATATTTATACCTTATAGGTGGTTGAATTTGATGTGATGACCTCCTTAGAGTTTCACTGCTTTCATCCTTCTTCCTACTTTGTGGAGTCTCTTGTTCTCTTCTTGGAGTGTCATGACTGCTGGATGCTTCCTTCTCTTGAACTTGTACCTGTTCCTGTATTAGTTGTTGTACCTGTACCTGTTCCTATTCCTGTTCACAACATGCTTCTATTTTGACCTAATCATCAATATCATGCCATAAACCTATGTTATTCATTTTATCACCTTCATCTACATTTTCATGAAACACCACATCCCTACTTGCAAGCAATCAATGTGAAGTAGGATCAAATAACTTGTATGCCATTTGATCATCACAATAACCAATGAATGTGCACTTAATTGATTTTGGCTCAAGTTTTCTTCTTTCATCTTTTGGAATATGAGCAAATGCCTTGCATCCAAAATCTCTTAAATGATTCACTTTTGGTTTATATCCATAAAATGCTTCAAAAGGTGTTTTTTGATCTAAAATTTTGGTTGGACTCCTATTTTTCAAATAAACAACAATATTAATGGCTTCAGCTCCAAAACCATTAGACATATTTTTACCTTGAAGCATGCTCCATGTACATTCCACTAGTGTTCTATTTTTCCTCTTAGCAACTCCATTTTGCTAAGGTGTATGAGGGATTGTAAATTGTTGTAGAATCCCATGACTTTTGCAATATTGATTAAAAGCTCTTGATTTGTATTCTCCCCCTGATCAGATCTGAGAATTTTGATGTATTTCCAAGTTTTTTTTCTACCATGTTTTTGAATTCCTTAAAGTATTCAAAAACATCACTTTTGTTTCTTATGAAATAGAACCAAGTGTATCTAGATCTACCATCAACAAAAATAAGAAAACACAATGCTCCTCCCAGAGATCTAGCTTGCGTAGGTCCACATACATAAGTATGAATTAATTCAAGTACTTCTCTTTGCCTTTTTTCTTCATGTATAGGAATTTCCTCTCTATGTTGCTTTGCAAATGCACATGCTTCACATTCAACATGATTATCTTCATAACAGGAAGACCTTCAACCGTTGTTTTTCTTTGAAGTAACATTCAATCATTATGACTTAAATGACCAAAACTTTGATGCCATAACTTTTATGTCGACATTGTTGTATATGCCAATGCTTGATGCCTTGTCCTAGTCACATACAACTTATACAAGCCTCCAACTCTGGTACCTGTGGCAATAACCTTGTAGCGATCCTAGATATCTTTAAAAACACACTGTGATTTGACAAATTCCATCTTTAGGTCTTGATCAACAATAGTAGAAACATATAATAAATTCTTTTTTATACCAGGAACATACATCACCTCATGGATATGTCTCTCTTTTCCATTAGGTAACATCACAACTATTACTCCATATCCTTTAACTTGAAGGGATCTGTTATCTCCTAGATAAACACATGTTCCATCGATGTTCTCATGATATTCATCAAACTAATCGTTATTACAAGACATATGGAGTGATGCACCAGAATCAATGAACCAAGCATTCACATCATCAGTCTCAGCAGACAACGCGGCATCAGAAACAAACAATTTCAGGTTTTTAAATCCATCATTGATTGAGGTGTATTTTTCCACAAAATTCCCATTATGCCTTCTATTTCTTTGTTTATACTCATTATATTTCCTTTTATATCAATCTTTAGCATGATGTCCAGGTTTTCCACAATAATAGCAATCATCATTCCTTTCATCATGAATTGGAAATTTAGATTGTGCCATACCTTTTTCCTTTGCTTGAAGCTTTCCTCCTTTTCTTTTGTCCCAAGGCTTGCCTTTGTGTGGCTACTTACCCTTGGCTACCAATTCCAAATCTGAATTGTTTGAGCCCAAATTGAATTTATTCATTCGCTCTTCCCCTTGTAGAAGAATATCTGCCAGTTCATCAAAAGTAGAAGGCTTCTCTCTAGCTGAAAGACTTGAAACAAAAATTTGATAATCTTGCACTAAGCCATTTAGTGTGATAGCGATCAAGTCAGTATTGCACAGCTTTCCACCAATGTCTCCTAACTTATCACTTAGCTCTTTGACATGGGAAATGAAATTTCTTATACTTTCATTGGCCTCCATTTTAATTGACAAAAGCTTGGTCTTCAAGAACAAATCTAGTTAGTATTAGATGTTTCATACAAGCTTTTGATAACATCCCATGTTTCTTTGGATTTTTTACAATCCTTAATATGAGGAATGATGTTGTCCTTAACTAACATTCGTAGCAACACCTTTCCTTTTATTTCCCTTTTTTCCCAATATGGAATAGCTGTAGCAGCTGTGGGTTTCGGCTCCGCCCCACTCACTATGGGCCACAAATTATTTCCCTCTAAAACTATTACTACCTTCAATTTCCAATTTGCATAATTTCCTCCATCAAGCCGTGTGGACTCATTCAAATAAGTTTGAGCTAGAAAATTTGACATAATGACAAAAAAAGTATCACGAGAGCTACACCCAAATTCACCAAATCTACATCCAAATTCACGACATCCAAAACCACTAGATCCAAAACCACCAGATCCAAATTCACAAGATCCAAAACCAAATGCACGAGATCTAAAAAAGAGACTTAGTCTTGCTTCCAATAAAAAACAAAGCCAAAATTACTTCTTATTTCTCCATTTTTTTACCAAACCCTATTTCCAAAACTTTAACTTCCCTTTTTTAATCAAATACACCTAATTTTTAACTTTCACCTTTTTTTTTACCAAACCCAATTTTCGCTCCAAAAACACAACAAACTTGATATAAATTATTTTCACCAAAATGTATTTTTTTTACCATAAAAAAGTTTTAATCCCTTATATCTCCAAATAAATGCCTTTACGTTCATGAATAAAACTTCCTCATGAAAACTTTATACACAACGTGACTTAAAAGAAAACAAAATGTAATATCCAAGGTTCAGCGAATATAACTTCAGAGGAGTCAAAGTTTTGGAAACATGAAATTGGACCTTCCACTCACCACCATGGAGAGAATATGTTCGCCATGGAGAGAATACAGGAGGTTTACAAAAGAAAATCACGCCACCCCTTATCCATAATTTTAAGCCACAAATCACACCTCTACATCGAACCACCTTGTTCTTTTAAAATTTCTACAAATCATTCATCCGCAACATTTAATATAACTTGTAGTAATGAACCACGGCCAAAAAGATCTCATTGCCCTCGGTCTCATAGATCTAGGCCCTCTTGCTCTTAGGATTTAAGGCCTGAATATCTCTTGCTCTCTGGCTCGGATACCATATTAGAAAATCAAAGAGATGCATAAGAATGAAATCAAATCTCATTAATCAAATTGTTTGGACAACCAGTACATTATATAGGGACACATAGACATCTATTTTTAAGACTTACAATTGAAGTGCATATTTATTTTATACAAGGTCTGTGTAAGGTAACAACAAGTCAAAAACTTCACTTTTAATTTTTAAGAAGTAAACCCAAATGCATCTGGAGAATTCATCAATGAAATTTAAGAAGTAATTTTTCTTAGAGAAAGAAGGAGAGCAATTTGGACCATCAAATCACTATGAACACACTACAAAGTGGCTAAGGCATGCCAAGGGGCACATTTGTCAAAATTGTTCAGATGATGTTTGCGACATACATAATAGAAACAAAAACTATTTGTATAAGAAATGAGAGGAATACCATTGACCATATTTCACATAGTTTCTAAAACGAGTGATTGTTTAGATGACCAAATTGTTCATGCCAAAGTTTTCTCATGTAATCACTATGAGAAATAAAAATGGAGGGTAAATATAATGACCCTAATGTTAAAAATAACAACAAAAAAAATCGTAATTTAATTTGTCCTTGAATTAAATTAGGAATTAAAATGTAATTCTATCCTCATAGCAACTTGTAACAGTTAACTAAGTTAAGTTGACTTAGTTGGATCAGCAAATTCGATTTGGAAGTCTATCTAGAGTCATGTAGAGTGATACCGAAATTTTAGGGGTCTAGGTTGAGTTCTTATTGAGTTGTAGTTATTTAATTAATTTTAACTGAGTTAAATTCAGTGAAACTAGTTCTAACTATTGGAGGAGCTAGTGAGTGGTCAAGTGAATTAAATTGGATTTAACTCACCTACATTGATCAATCACTAACTGATAATTCACTCATAAATAAATCATGCATGTTAGTTCAGAGGAAGACCCAGTTCAGATTAGAGTTCAGGGACAATGTACTATCAGTTGTATAATTTTTTGAGTTATACAGATGGTGCATGCAATCAGTGGAAAGCCTATGATGGATGTGCAGTTATGGTGAGGTATTTGCCAATTAAATATGGGATAATTCCCTTATGGATTGCGTAAAGAAGTAGGGGCTTGGTAGGTAACAGATTTGTCTAAGTGTTGTCTTGATCTAGTTTGTGAATAAGAGAGATAGATTGTACTTGTGCAAAGATTGTTCCAGTTGAACAAGCATTGTATTTTCTTCTTAGACTTGCTGGTTAATGCAATATAGATAGTCGGGGTATTGAGTAGTTTCTTTCCCCAAAAAAATATTGTTTTATGTGTGATTGAAATTCTTCCTTCTCTACTTGGTGTTTTCATCGATCAATTTTTTTTTCCGCTGATGAGTAGAGTAGATTCATGTCTTTTGTTTTAGCATATCACATAAGCAGATTGAATCTATAGTAAAATTCTACATGGTATCGAAGTTTAATTCACTTAAGAAGAGGATAATACGAGTTTGTTATGTAGGTGAAATTGAATTTGCAGTTTCATACTTCAAAGTCTGCAGGATGTCATTCTATGGTTTGAGACTTGAGTATGCCCTGGAGGGAAGCTTGAATTACATAGCTTGGAAGGACAAGATGGAGGCAATGTTGGAAGACAATGGGTTGAAGGAATTCATAGATCATGATATCCCGAAGCCTCCGACATCTGATGCTAAAGATCTGGCTAAATGGAGAAAGTGTGTGGCAAAGCCAAGAAGGATTATCCTAGAAGTAGTTCAAGATCATATTTTCTTGAATATCCATGGTAAGGAAACTCCATTTGCAATGTGGAAAGCATTGACGGACCTGTTTCAAAATAGCAGTGACCACAAAAAGCTAGCACTGAAGGACAAGCTTAGAAAGATCAACATGGAGAAGGGTGACTCATTTTTGAAGTACTTGACTAAGTTCACCCAATGTCGGGATGAGCTTGGAAGTGTTAGAGTTATTTTTGTAGAAGACGATATGCTGAGCCTAGCACTTCTAGGAATTCCCAAGAGCTGACACAACTACCAAGACTGAGTTAATGGGGGCAAGAAGCTACCAGAGTGGGAGCGATTGTAGTCCGACTTGGTACATGAAGAGATTCGGCTAAACACCAGAGACTGATCCTCATCAAAGAATGATGATGAGAATTGTGCCTTAGTTTGTAAGGAAAAAAAAGGGAGGGGAATTCATCCAATTCCAAATTAGATTCTATTCAGGGTGCCAAGAAGAAGGACATGTCGAAAATCAAGTGTTTTCACTATCATGAGCTGGGATAATTTTCCATAAAGTGCTCGTACAAGAAGGCTGGTAAGAAACTCTCAAGAGCAGTGACAGGTGAAGCTATTTCTTCACAATTTGAACTAGATTTTACCCTCCTCACATGCATGGTGTCATCATTTATGGGTAGTGTATGGTACCTGGATAATGGAGCTTCATTCCATATGTCTGGTAACAAAAATCTCTTCAGTAACTTGGAGGAGAAGGATATCGAGATGCATATCGAGATGGGTGATGATGGGAGGTATAACACAACTAACATCGGTACTGTTACCTTTCAGAGGGAGTCTGGTTCTCCCCTCACTTTGAGAGAATTCATGTATGTTCCAGGTTTGAAGAAGAATTTTGTTTATGTTTCCATTGTGGAGGATAGAGTCTATGATGTGATTGTTATTAAGGGAAAGGCTTTCCTTGGTCACATAGCCACATGAGAGGTGAAGCGGATAGGGGTTTGAGTGAAGAACCTCTACAAATTGGAGGTAGAAGACTGCACTTATTTGAGCACTAGAGAAGAGAAGGTGAAGAGCCGAGACATCAGTGAATTGTGGGATAGAATATTTGGTCACTTGCACCACAGATCTTTGAAGATCATGCAAAAAATTTCTACAATACTTTCTAAGGGTACACTGGAGTAGAGACACACATGCAAATGGTGTAAATTGGGGAAGTGAACCAAAGCTTCCTTTCATGACAAAGACAGTTGAGCACAAGCTATCTTTGATCAAGTTCACTGAGATGTGTGTGGACCATTCTCGACAGAATCCACAACCAAGCACAGGTATTATGTAATATTTGTTGATGATTTTTCTTGTAATTGTTGGATTTTCTTCATGCATAATAAAGATTAGATGTTTGCTAAGTTTTGCGAATTTAAAGCACTTGTCGAGAAATATACTGGCAAGAAATTTAAAGCTCTCATAAGCAATAATGGTGGAGAGTATTTGTCGAATGAATTCAATAACTTTTTTGCAACACAAGGCATTCGACGGGAATTGATAGCACCTCATAACACACAACAGAATGGGGTGGCTGAAAGGAAGAAAATAATTATTTTGGGAATGACATGGGTGATGTTGCATGATTAGGGCCTACCATTACACTTGTGGGATGAAGCATGCAACACAAATGTTTATTTGTAGAATAGAAGCCCTCATCAAATCCTTGGGATGACTACACTAGAAGAGGCTTTTTCAGGGAAGAAACCATATGTGGTACGCTTCAAGATCTTTGGTTCATCAAGATACTGACATGTTACCAAAGATCCACAGAAACATCTAGAGCCAACAACTACATTGGGCATATTTGTGGGTTACAATGACACACCTCACAACTATCGGGAGTACCTTACAAACAACAAGATGACAGTGGTTCGCAGAGATGTGAAGTTAGATGAAGAGAAGGCCATGAGATGTTCCCTTGAGAGGGAGCTTCAACTACATGAATTAGAGGAGATTTTAGCTCTAAAGGAGGAAACTTAGGGAGATGTGTAGCAACCACATGCAGAGGAGCAGGGAGTGGAAACACCCACTCATGCAAAGACTTCCAAAGATGGGAGAAAGTGTACTAGAGAGGCTCACAGGTTATTGCATGATGATAGAGAGCATTTGGGAGCACCCACATCACAACTCAGGCATAGGAGGCCACTAGAGAGGTACACTGGCTACATGGCTTTTATGAATGAGAGTGTAGAGATTGAGCCATCCTCATTCAAGGAAGCAACCCAACAACTAGTATGTGTTGATGCCATGGTTGAGGAGTATGACTCCATTATCAAAAACAATGTTTGGGAGGTGGTCCCAAGACTAGCAGACAAGTTAGTGGTGAGTTCTAGATGGCTTCATGAGTAGGAAGCAAATGGGAGTGTGGAGAAACAGAAGGCCAGATTTGTGGCCAAAGGGTTCTCTCAGAGGAGGGAATTGATTACGATGAGACTTTTGATCCTGTAGCAAGGTACTCATCAATCAGATCCATTCTAGCACTATAAGCACAGATGGGATGGAAGATACATCATATGGATGTAAAGACAACATTCCTCAACAACATGATTGAGGAAGAGGTGTTTATTGAGAAGACAGAAGGATTTGAGACCTTCAGTAGAGAGTCGCTTGTGTGAAGGCTCAAGTAAGCATTATATGGGCTGAAACAAGCACCCCGTGCTTGGCACAATAAGATTGATAGTTATTTCACTCGGTTGGGCTTCACTAAAGGTGAAGCAGATACAAAATTTTATTATATTTTGGTTGTTATACGTTGACGATTTGATTCTGACAGGTGATGAGAATCTAATCAAGTCTTGCAAAGAGGATCTTGCAAAAGAGTTAGAAATGAAGGACTTAGGGCTCATGCATTACTTTCTAGGTATGGAAGTATGGCAAGGAGATGAGGAATTGTTTGTCTCTCAGAGAAAGTATGCCAACAAGATACTAAATAAGTTCCACATGGAGAGAAGTAAACCCATGGAGACTCCTCTATCTGGTAACTGGAGGAAGGAAGATGCTACTTTAGGTGAAGTAGTGGAGGCTACTATTTCTAGACAACTTGTGGGTTCACTTATGTATTTGGTGAATACATGACTGGACATGTGTTATGAAGTTAACCAATTTATTAAAGTCATGATTAATCCAACCAAACTATATTGGAAGGCAATAAAACATGTCTTGAGATACCTTAGAGGCACCACCTAGTTTGGTATTTAGTATAGATGGATAGAGGGAGTGAAGCTTCAAGGCTTAACATATGCATACTAGGCTAGGAGTCCATCCGAAAGGAAAAGCACATTAGGGGGAATCTTCAATATTGGGTCAGCAACAGTTTGTTGGTACAAGAGGAAGTAGAGATCAATTACACTCAGTTCAAGAGAAACAGAGTGCATGGATGCTAGTCTTGCTCTATGTTTAGAGAGACCAAAATATTTGAGAGTAGGATCTTGAAATATAACACATAGAAGTTCTCTAGTGGAATAAAATGTAGATACAAACAAAAAATATGTAGAACGAAGCTTAGAACTAATTATATATATTCTTCAAATTGACTATACAATAATTAAGTAAATGTATTAGTGTTTTGAACTTATATAAATAATATTCAATGAAAAAAATCATTAGGGCTTAATGTCCTAATAAGATTTTCAAATTGATTTTCTAACTTTTCATAGCTTTCATCCAATTCATCAGTTCTTTGAATTTGAAGCCATAAATAGGGAGGAATGGACATTCCATCTATTCCACATGATTTTTCATTCTAATTATCACATTTGGATTTCTTATTAGAAATACTCGCATTTTTTTCTTTTCCCATGGTAATCCATTACAATTACTTCTTAATACATCCTCCATGTGGGTTTCCGTGACAAATAGTTAGTGCAAGTAAGAAAATGTTCACCTAGAGTGATCATATTAAAATAGGAAAATAAAGATTAAAAAGTTAACAATTATATGGAAATAAATTGAAAAAAATGGTTGTTTAAAAAAATGACAAAAAAAAGACTTCAAACAAGAAATTTATGCCACATTTTAAAAGTGTTATTTATTGCAACAAAGATTCACATGACAAATTTCATAGAAAAATGTTTACTACCAATTTTTTGTCATGTTGAGAGTATTATCTAGGGATTTAGGTAAACAAGAGATGCACCTCATCATTAGGGAAATTTTTAGATAAAAAATAAACCTCAAAACAAAATGTACTAACAAAATTAACTTTAAAAGAGACAAATAATACATAACAAACAAATATAACATATAAAATTTTACAATTATTCAATAATAATAGATTGCCCCTTATAATTAGATTTATTAATAAGCATAAACATTATTTCGAGGTAAAAAATAAACCTCAAAATAAAAATGGGTTAACAAAATAAACTTAAAAAAGACAAATAATACACAACAAACAAACATAAGATATAAAATTTTACAATTACTTAATAATAATAGATTGTCTGAAAATTTTATATATATGTATATAGATGAATGAGGCTCAAAATAGGCTTATCACATGATTATTTAGTTTTATAGGTTTCTTTGCATCCATTACTTAAATGTGTTTTTATTTATATTTTCCCTAACTAAATATGTAATAAATTTAAATTATTATATTAGTGTAACATTTTTCTAAAAATAAGATTGTGTTTGTATATATATATATATATATATATATATATATATATATATATATATATGTGGTAATATAAATATATCTATATGTTTTGAAACTTTATATATGTGTGTGTGTATGTGGGGTAGTATAAATACAACTAAAACTTGTAATTTATAAATATTATAATTATATATGTTATAATATATACATATATTTTTTAAAATTTACTTTAAATCAACAAAATTGTATAGGAATGAGACTACAAAAGGTATTTCTATTATTTTTTTGGATAAAAAATTCGAGAGACTAAAAACTCTGCAGACCTAACAATATTAATATTTATGTTTTTATGGGGATTTAAATACTACTTTTTAGACAACCAAAATTTAGATAATATTAACATCATCATTTAAAAAAACAAACAAACAAACTTTGTAAATTAACATTTTCTTTTTAAGGCATTCCAAAGATTCATAGGATATCACCATTAAAGATTTTTAGAATTTTTTCTTAGACATATTCCTAAAACTAAGATTCATGAAAATAAGAAGAAATTTGTCCCTTTTCGGATTATGCTATCTCCCAAATCCCTTTTTCCAGTTTAATGTTATCATTGAGTACCATATAAACTTCTTATAGAATGAGAACAAACGATGTGATTATGTGATTTCCCACATGCCTTCTTCCAATTCAATGTTATCCTTGGGTAGTGTTATCACCCCAAGAAACTCTCCTAGGTTGTATATCAGAGATGCTCGAGAACATTACAAACTCAACAAAAATATTGGAAAATAGTGGATGAATGGAAGGAATGATGCATATTCAAGTCAGATAACCACTTCTACTATGCTTAACCCCAGACATGGGTGAACACCCCCAGACTACAAGGCTTTAGACCACCAATTACTCACAGTTTAAGGAAAATGTGATGATGGAGAATATTGATCACATCAACAGATGCACAGGACCCTGTGATGGCCAATTGCAACGAGTTAAAAGGTTTGTAAATCTATTTCCTAATGCACAGACAGGATGACAGCTCTCTGGCATTAAAACAACAAAAACCTGAATATAAATTCAATAATACTAACTAGATTCTAACACAGAGGTGGGATGACAACCCCTCTAATGCTAAACATCAAGAGCAAATGAAAAATGCATAACAGGCACAGCCTGGAACAAAGTAGAAGTGGAAAGTGAGCAATTGGCAGCAAAAGAAGCTTGCATTAGCTGAAAATGAAGACCAGAAGCTGCAGGTATCACAGTAGCTATAGTCTCCAGAAGTTGAACTTTACATCAAAATAACATTTGTCAACCCCCATTACATCTTTCTTTTGGGTATATATGGAGTTTGTTTACAAAATTGCTCTGCTATGCTATGTGTGGAGGGGTCATAACTGGCCACCAACCACATTTACAATTAGATATGGGTCTCTGCTACAAACTGTGTGTTTTAATGAACAAAATCATCCTTTCTGGTACTCTGATGTCCTTTTTGAGCAGGCGGAGTACCGTATGGAACAAAAACTCCATAACTGGTAAACGAATTCAACTGCTCAAGGCAGTACTCTCCTTCCCTAGCTGTGCTGCTCTTTGAATGTGGTTGCTGAGGATAATAAATGTAGAGTGCTGGTGGACGATCACCTTCATCCCTTAGCAGTGTGGGGCAGGCCAAAAACACGAAAATTGCGTGGAAAACGAATGAGGAGCTGAGAATGAATGCTAGCCGTTCGATGGCTTAGACGGATGGCCAAGATCCCTTGGCAGGTGGTGGGAGGAAACAGAGGCGCCATTGAATATAAGTTGTTAGATCTGGCAGATGGACGGCGGAGATTGGATCGGAGGGAGCTATTGGGGAAAACAGGCGGAGACAGATGTGGGCTATCAGATTGCAGTGGGAAAGATCGGACGACTATCAAGAGCGGGAGCTGCATGAACGTTAACGAGCGGGGGTCGTACAGGACAACGGTAAGTAGTTTCCCCGCACCGCTTTTCGGAGGCGAGCGGTTTCCATATGCGGGGGCGTGATCCAGTCTAACGACGACACGTGGCAGGTAGGTCCGGCGGGAAACCGCTTTCCCCGCGTGCTATCAGACGTGCGGTTTACGAGAGCAGGGGCTGGGGACACCGTCGGATCTTCGCGGGATGATCGGACGGCCAAGGTTAAAAGCACGTGCTTTGGATTGATGTGATGGGTGAAAATACCCCGCGGGTTATGTGATTTGGCAAAGCGCACGGTTATGTGGATTATAATCGTATGGGCTTTGAAATTAAACGGTGAAAGGTTTGACCACATAAATGGACTTTCGCGGGGTTTTGGGAGAAAAACAAGGATAAAGGGGTTTAAAGGATAATAAGGAGGATTAAGGGGAAGGAGGAAACACATGCAGCGGGGGGTTAAGTAGATACGGGTTTAGGTTGAATTTCGGGGTAAAACAGGGATAGCGGGGTTTAGATAAGTGTAGGGAAAAATGGAGGAGAAGAGGGAGAAACTGCTGCAAGCCCTTTGCAACCCAAACTAGCACTGCCTAACCTGATTTTATCCATCAAATGTTGCAAAATGTAGCAGAGCTAACACTGGCTCCTTCTAGGGATGAGATCCTCCCTGTGAGGTCTCAAGAACCTGCAGATCAATGCCTTCCTGATGAAAACAAATTAGCCAAAATTCCTAGTGTTCCATTGGGCATGGAGTCTACTGCACCTATACTAAAACTGATAAAAACACAATATTTACAACTTTTAAGGCCAAAAGACCTTAAACAACATAATTTTTCAGAAAACGCCCATTAACTAGGCCATCAAAAACTGCTTCTCCTCCCATACTTTTCAGTATGAAGGTGTTGTTCCCTTGAATCTGTGAAATAATGAAAGGGCCCATCCAGAAAGTATCAAACTTCCCATGATTGCCTTTCTTTTCCTTCAATGCATCCCACTTCAAAACCAAGTCTCCCACTTGAAAATCATCTATTTTTGCCTTCTTGTCAAAGGCTTCCTTGATCTTTTTCTGATGTGCTGCAGCCTTTTCAACCAGCTGTTCTATAATCTGATGTACTTTTGCCAAATTAGTGATCCTCTTTGCCATGTATTCTTCCTCATCCTGTTCTGTTTGAAGGAACTTTGCCAC
Source organism: Pinus tabuliformis (assembly GCA_031772625.1). Taxonomy (NCBI): domain Eukaryota; kingdom Viridiplantae; phylum Streptophyta; class Pinopsida; order Pinales; family Pinaceae; genus Pinus; species Pinus tabuliformis. The sequence goes on from CM062818.1 coordinate 599,474,954, forward strand.
AGGGAGAGTTAATTGAATTGGGAATACAGCTTCAGTGCCATATACCAGCTTGAAAGGAGAATTCCCTATGGATTTCTTAATGGTCACTCTGTCAAGCCACAGTGCATACTTGACCTTGGAATCTCAATTCTTTTTATTTTCTTCTAGTAGCTTCTTAATTATCCTTATCAGACTTTTATTTGAAGATTCTACTAGACCATTTCCTTGAGGATAATATGAGGTGGAATGAACAAGTTTAATACCCATCGAATTACACATTTCCACCAATTCTTTTGTCCTGAAGACAGCTGCATTGTCTGTGACCAGTTTATGTGGACAACCAAATCTGCTGAAGATATTTTCTGTCAAAAACTTCATGACCACATTATGATCAGCCTTTCTGGTAGGGATTGCTTCAATCCACTTAGTGAAATAATCAATGGCTACTAATATCAACCTGTGCTAGCCACTGGAATATAGATTGATTTCTCTAATGAAATCCAAGCCCCACTGCTGAAAAGGTCCTTTTGCAAGAATTGGTTTTAGGGGCAGGGACTTCAACTGCTGCTTTCCTTCAAATCTTTGGCACCTATCACAAGATTTAACAAAAGCAAATACATCAGAAAATAAAGTGGGCCAATAGTACCCAACTCTGAGAATTTTATGGGCTATATTTTTCCAATAACGGTGCCCTCCACACATGCTGGAATGAAATTGCAGCATAACTTCTTTTGACTGTTCTTTGTCCAGACACCTCAAAAGCACTCCAGATGGATCCCTCCAGTAGAGCAGATTTTCATTAATGCAATATTTAGCTGCCCTAAGCTTTATAGTTCTAGCTTGACTTTGAGTAAGTTCTGAAGGGATTTCTAGCTTCAGCAAGAAATTAATTATTGCAGAATACTAATTACAAGAAGCTAGATTCTCGGCCACTGACTGCTTTCTGTTTGGTTCAGCTGCTTCCTCTTTTTTTGCTTGACCATTTTCTGCAATTGAGCACAGGAAATCAATGTCTAATGATCTGCAATTTTCTTCAGCCAATAACTTGGCAAGACCCTGACCTTTGACCAGCTTGGTGGGCTTCAATTCTATATTAAATTCTATCATCTTTGCAATCCATTTAGCCCTTCTTCCATCAGCATCAGGTTGTGTCAAGACATCTTTTATTGCAGTAGAGGGTACATATGCAATTATCTTGGAATGCAAGATATAAACTCTGAAAGCTTTCAAGGATTTGATAAGAGCATATGCATGTTTCTTCATAATATCATACCTTAGTTCAGCATCCCTTAAATTTTTGCTGAAAAATGCTACTAGATGCTCTGAACCTTCTTCATCTGCCTGCAATAAAACTGTTGCAATGGTGTCTTCAGAGGCAAATGAGAATATATAGAACTCCTTGCTGTAATCTGGACTTATTAAAGTGGGAGCCTCCATAATAGCTTTCTTAATGGACTCAAAAGATTCTCTTGCTGCATCAGTCCATTTGACCTCTGACCCTTTCTTTAACATGGAGGTAATATGCTTCACTAGTTCTACAAAAGTTGGTATGAACCTCCTTACAAAATTAATTTTGTCCAGAAAGGACTGGATATCCTTCTTTGATCTAGGAACAGACAAGGTCTGTATTGCTTTTATTCTTTTTGGATCAACCTGAACACCTGCAGCAGACACCACATGTGCTAATAGCTTGCCTTCTTCTAAAGCAAATTGTGATTTTTTGGGATTAACTGAAATTCCAAACCTCCTGCAGTTCAGAAACAATTTTTTCAAATGCTGCAAATGATTTTGATGGCTGTTGGAGTATATTGTTATGTGATCAAGGTAGATAAGGATAAATTTTTCCTTCTCTCCTACAAATGCTATATCCATAGCTCTCTGAAAGGTTGCTCCAGCATTCATCAATCCAAAAGGCATCTTGGCATACATAAAAGTGCCCCAAGGAGTGGTGAATGCAGTCTTTTCTTGATCATCTGGATGCACAACAATCTGATTAAAGCCTAAAAAACCATCCAAGAAAGACATTACTTTGGCTCCTAAGACCTTTTGCAGCAAATGCTCCATTTTCGGTAAGGGATAATTATCTTTCTTTGAGCATTTGTTTAAATTTTTGAAATCAACACACAGTCTGATTTCTCCACTTTTCTTCCTCACCACTACTAGATTGGCTACCCATTTGGAATATCTAAGAGGAACTATGATCTTGGCAGCCAACAATTTTTTAATTTCTTTTTCAATCAGTGGAAGAAGCATAGGATTTATTGGTCTCAGCTTCTATTTGAAAGGAATAGTGTCTTTCTCCAGAGGGATTTTATGCTGGATTATGTTCTTATCATAAGTTTTCAGGTCACTATACTCCCAGGAAAACACATCAACAAATTGCTTCATTAATTTGTAGTAATCAGAACTTTGGTCAGCAGACAGATGAGTGGACAAATGTATGTATCTAGGCTGACCTGGATTTCCTATATCATGCTTACAAACTGCAGATTGATTCTCTTTCTGGGCAGCTTTGTAAGGCACATCATTCTGGTCAAACAGTCTTTCTAGAGGAATTAGACCCTTAGGAATATGATTACTAGGAAGCTGGAGAATGCTATTTTTACCAATCTTGTTTCTCAGCTGGGACTGGGGGATTTCTTCCAAGGCTTCATTCTCTTGGTCAATTTTCATTTCGGAAAACTCATCAATGACTTGTAGAAACCTATTTAGCTCATCATCATCATTAAAAACTTTCCAATGTTGGACATTATCAGGCAAGGATGGTCTGTATTTCACTTGGACTTCATAAACTAGTCTGGGAGACATGGGAGGAATAAATAGACTAGCAGACACAACAAGGGAATCAGAAAGCTGATTTTGGGCTCTAGGAATATATGAAATATAGAAATAATCAAAAGAATCTCTGATTCTCCATACCTCATCTCTGTATGCTTTCAGCCTGGATGCTTTGCCTGAAATGTTTTATTTACTTGCTGAATAATCAGATCAGCATCTCCAAACACCTTTATGTTCCTAATTCCTTTGTCTTTTGCTGCATTAAGGCCCAATAGTAGAGCTTCATATTCTGCTATGTTGTTTGTGACTTGAAAAGCCAGCTTAAAAGACAGTTGTGTGCTTTCTTTCTCTGGAGATACTAGCACCACCCCTGCTCCTGCAGTCTCCCTGGAACATGCTCCATCAAAGAACATCTCCCAAACTCGACCTCCTTGCTCTTCTTCGGCCTGAACTGTTGGTTTCCTGATCTGCATTGAGGCCTTCTGAGATTCTTCTATTTGGAGAATACATGCTCCAAAATCAGTGTCCACAGCATATATGGGATGATTAGTAGGATTCTTCTCATCACTGATTATGTATACCAACTGTGCTTCTCTGTACAATCTCCTACTTTCTCCGACAAACACTGGGATAGTGGCATAAGATAGATCGTTTTGTAATGCCCCACATAGTCTCTTAATCCATCCTCTGGACAGAAGCATGCCAAACTTAGGAGGGACATCTGCTACCACAATATCCATCATCATACTCTTCATGGGCAGCTGAGTTAGGGTAATGGCCAGGTCTTTGATTAATCCCAGGCATTTCACTTTCCTTGAATCAAAAGAGAATAAATCATGATATGGTCTAATGATATCAAGGCCTAACTCTTCCATGACAGCTTTAAGCATTAAATTGTGGCTGGCCCCTGTGTCTAGCAGGCAATTGTGGAGGACTTTGTTATGAATGGTCAAGGAGACATAAAAATATGGAGAAATATTATCAGCGGGTTCAATCATAGGGCTGAGCACAATGGCAGGCTTGTCATCTTGCAAATTGACAGAGTTAGTGGAGGCTTGTGGATTTTTCAGCTCAAGAGCTCCAAGGATAGGCTTTCTAAATACTTCACTCTTTACCAACTCTACCAGAGGCACAGATATTTTCAATTTCTGAACTTCTGACTCAAAGATGAAAGCAGGATATAACTTATCAGAACCTTTTACCTCTTGAACTGGTGCTTTGAGGATGGTTGGATCAGCTGTTGGTCTTCTCTGTCTGATATTCTATGACTCTGTTTGGACAACAGCTCTTTGGGCATGATTCTCTTTGACATTTTTTGCATTTGACCTCAGATTGTATCTTTGTTGTTCACCAGTCTGCAGAACAGTTCCTCTGTCCCACTCGTGACTATCTTGTTCCTGCAGCAATGATTTTTCATAAGCAGCCAATGTCAAAAATGCAGCGCTGCCTTTATCTTCCATGTAGTGAATTTCATCCTCATCTTCAAACTGTTCTTCCTCCATGACTACATTTAGAAACTGAGCTTTAATTTTCTGTTCTTCTTTTGATTCTTCACCCTTCTGAATTATTTGCAACTGCTCATTTGCTCTTCTGAATGGATTTGGATTTCTTGGAGCAAATGTGTTCTGCTGCCTTGTTTTCCCTGAACTTTGCTCAACCTTCAACTTAGATATTTCGGCAGCCAATGACTCTATCATCTTAGTCATTTTGTCTAATTTAGGTTCTGAAGATGAAGCAAAAGAAGTATAAGCCTAACCTCTCTGCCTCCTTTTGTTCGCTTGACTTTTGAGCTTTTCTGCAGCCATAATATTGGATTCCACCTCCAGTGCTACATCTTGCATATCAGCTAGAGTGGCACATCTTCTTTCTCTCAACAATAGGCAAAAATCAGAGTCAAAAGCATTGGCATAAGTGAGTTTGGCAGAGGTGGGGGTAGGCTTTACCTCAGCTGGTATCTTACTATACATACGATTGAATATTTTATTAAAATCAGGCAATGATTCCCCATTTTCCCTCTTTAGGTTACCAAACTCAGTATGATAATACAGCAAGTCCTTTTTATCTCCCCAATGCTTCAAAAATGCATCATCTAATGCTTCAATATCTGTTATAAATCTCTGGGGTAATTCTCTGAACCACTTCCTAGCCTCTCCATCAAGGCTCTAGACAAAAACTCTCATCCATACATCATTTTCACTTATATCTAAATTATCAGCATAACTATAAAAAGCTTCTAGGTGTTCTTCTGCTGTTGCTCCCTCTGTGCCGATGAACTTAGGCATGTATTTATGATACTCTCCCACAGGCATAAGATTTAAAGGAACAGACAAGACTAAAGGTCCATATCTAGCAGCAACAATTCTTTCTATCTTCGTGGGTGCTTGCTGGCCTACCATGATTGGGATATGTGGAAGAATACTAGTAGATTGAATTAATGTGATGGATGGCAGATACAATGGGATGTTTTGGACTATATTGGAAGCTTTCTTTGGACTGAGATTCAAAGGGGAACTAACTGCATAAGGGGTTGTATCAATCTCTGAAGGAATTTCCTTATTAACAGTGCTGGGCTCTAAATCTTCAAACTATATATCTTCAGCCATGACTTTATCTTTCATAGATGAATGAGATTTCTTAGGCTTACCTGATCCTGATGCCCCTTTTTGTGATGTTTTCTTTGATTTGATAGTCATCTCAGGGTCAGGCACTGGTTCAGCTTGTGATTTTTGAGGATTTCTTCGAGTATGTCTCACAAACTGAGCCAGAGCTTCAATGTGAAGTCACCAAAGGTTGGTCTTCCTCTAGTGGAGTCGCCAGATAGATGATTACAACCAGTAACTGTGTTCAAACCTTGTCTATCATCAAAGCTTGAAACTGTGTCGTTCTCCCAGGGAAGCTGAGCTTCAATTCTCCTCTCCCCCGCAATGGCGCCAATTAATGTTATCACCCCAAGAAACTATCCTAGGTTGTATATCAAAGATGCTCGGGAACATTACAAACTCAACAAAAATGTTGGAAAATGGTGGATGAATGAAAGGAACGATGCATATTCGAGCCAGATAACCACTTCTACTATGTTTAACCCCAGACATGGGTGAACACCCCTAGACTATAAGGCTTTAGACCACCAATTACTCACAGTTTAAGGAAAATGTGATGATGGAGAATACTGATCACACCAGCAGATGCACATGACCCTGTGATGGCCAGCTGCAACCAGTTAAAAGGCCTGTAAATCTATTTCCTAATGTACAGACAGGATGACAGCTCTCTGGCATTAAAACAACAGAAACCTACATACACATTCAATAATACTAACTAGATTCTAACATAGAGGTGGGATGACAGCCCCTCTAATGCTAAACATCAAGAGCAAATGAAAAATGCATAACAAGCACAGCGTGGAACAAAGTAGAAGTGGAAAGTGAGCAATTGACAGCAAAAGAAGCTTGCATTAGTTGAAAACGAAGACCAGAAGCTGTATGTATCATAATAGTTACAGTCTCCAGAAGTTGAACTTTACATCAAAATAACATTCATCAACCCCCATTACATCTTTCTTTTGGGTACATATGGAGTTTGTTTACAAAATTGCTCTGCTGTGCTATGCGTGGAGGGGTCATAACTGGCCACCAACCACATTTACAATTAGATATGGGTCTCTGCTGCAAACTGTGTGTTTTAATGAACAAAATCGGCCTTTCTGGTACTCTGATGTCCTTTTTGAGTAGGCAGAGTACTGTATGGGACAAAAACTCCATAACTGGTAAATGAATTCAACTGCTCGAGGTAGTACTCCTTCCCTGGCCGTGCTGCTCTTTGAATGTGGTTGCTGAGGATAATAAGTGCAAAGCGCTGGTGGATGATCACCTTCATCCCTTGGCAGCGTGGGGCAGGCCAAAAACACGAAAATTGCGTGGAAAATGAATGAGGAGCTGAGAACGAATGCTAGCCGTTGGATGGCTCAGATGGATGGCCGAGATCCCTTGGCAGGCGGTGGGAGGAAATAGAGGTGCCATTGAATATAAGCCATTAGATCTGGCAAATAGACGGCGGAGATTGGATCGGAGGGAGCTATCGGGGAAAATGGGCAGAGACAGATGTGGGCCATCAGATCGCGGTGGGAAAGATTGGACGGCTATCGGGAGCGGGAGCTGCGCGAACGTTAACGAGCGGGGGTCGTACAGGACAGCGGTAAGTGGTTTCCCCACACCGTTTCTCGGAGGCGAGCAGTTTCCGTATGCGGGGGCACGATCCAGTCTAACGGCGACACATGGCAGGCAGGTCCGGCGGGAAACCGCTTTCCCCATGTGCTATGTGATTTGGCAAAGCACACGGTTATGTGGATTATAATCGTATGGGCTTTGAAATTAAACGGTGAAGGGTTTGATCACATAAATGGACTTTCGGGAGGTTTTGGGAGAAAAACAGGGATAAAAGGGGTTTAAAGGATAATAAGGAGGATTAAGGGTAAGGAGGAAACGAAGAAAATGCATGCAGCAGGGGGTTAAGTAGAGATGGGTTTAGATTGAATTTTGGGGTAAAACAGGGATAGCGGGGTTTAGATAAGTGTAGGGAAAAATGGAGGAGAAGAAGGAGAAACTGCTGCAAACCCTCTGCAACCCAAACCAGCACTACCTAACCTAATTTTATCCATCAAATGTTGCAAAATGTAGCAGAGCTAACAGGTAGCATATCAAATTCTTATAGAATGGGCACAAGAGACATAAGTAAATGAATATTTCAATGTTTGATTTCTTAATAGAGGGGTTGTAACAAGGAATTTCTTTGTTTGAGATCTCCATTCACCCATCAAATTGCAAGGAGGAAATTTCTCCAAACTTGAAGATCAATGATTCATATTTCAATAGAAACTAGTAATATTCATGGCTATATGGTCACTTCAATTCTTTGACAATTAACCAATGTCAGCTTTGAAGCTAATGATATGGTTCTGAGAAAGGAAAATTACTCACCTGACTCCTCCTATGGGTAGAGCTCCACTAAAATTCTCCATCAATAAGGTCCCAAGGGATTTGGGTATAGATGAGATGTTTTTCTAGATACATCCATGGAATATTTATCAATCAATATTTTGGACCAACCTAATGACAGACAACATTTACTCCTTCAAAACATCAATTCATTAATATCTCATGTGATGTATCCTAGAGAAACATTTCACTATAACCTTAATTGCAAAAATTTTAAACTTGGGTTTGAGTATCAATAATCATGTTTAAATTCTAACCACATGGAGGGATCGATGAGAATTGAGGTAATTTTCTTATGGTCTTCAACCTTTGTGATGCCCATTTAATGGGTAGAGTATCCCTACACTTAGATATTCTTATGCTTCTTGCAATCTAGACTACCCATGATTTGCTAAGGGGAAAGGTTTTGAATAGTTTTGTTTCATTGTCTTATGCAAATTTCTTAAGGTTGTTTTTATTGAGTCTCCTTGCCATTTTGATTTCAACCTTGTAAGTTCTTTGATTTCATTGACTTGGTTTGTAAAGAGACAATAAAGGGTGATATGTATGTTTGGTTGGAAATCGAATTTACACAAGTTGCATCTTCTATGCCCTCGTGGTTTCTCTTTTGAAGTAAATCCTATGTTAGGTTTCTATTATTAAGAGAAATTCACGTAAATATTTTAGCTTTGGTAGGGCATTCATATTTCGAAAGTGCTTTCTACCACTAACCTGAAGACTTGTTAAGGCCTTCAATGGCCAAAGAATTGTAACAAAGTCTAGGTTCATAGCCACTCAAGGGATTTGTTAAGTAGAGGAGCTCATCCTCTTCTTCATTGATGAAAACACTACATTTTTAAAGACATTTTGTAAGAGGTCTAAGTTGTTGCATATTCCACATTAAGGTCAAGTTTATCAAGGTAGGACATCATTCTTGTCTACAATTCAATGCTTTCCCTATTACAATTTGACAAAGGGTATAAAACACTTTAATCTTTATCAAGGATACGAGGGATGGGCACTTTATGTTGATGTCTGCTTCTGACTCAAGGGTAAATACTAAATATTCTTGTTTCTACAATTTATTTATTTATTTCTTATTATTATAGATCTATAATCTTTATCTTAAATTATTTTTTCTAATACCTTTTATAATAAATTATATAAAATTTGGAAATAATCTTTTAAAAATATTATATTAATTATTTATTTTTTAAAAATAAATTTAAAGTTAAATGAAATGTTTTGATTTATTAAAATAACAATTTCATTTCAAATTTCAAAATTTTAAGTAAAATTAAATATGCATAATTTTTTTTTTCTTAAATATAATTAATTATTTTAATTATTATTGAGCGGAGAAGCTTATTCTACAACTCAGTGATACGAGGCTCATGTTAGATTCGTATTTAAGACGGATCTATGCTGATATTAAAGCATTAACTAATATGCTTAATTTAAATTGAAATATTTTAAAAATAATAAATTTATTTTATTTTATATTTATATGTTAAAATTGGGATCATGAAAATGATCCATATGTATTATTAATCGAATCTCTCAACCTTTACTTGTTTGTATATTAAAATCAAAATTATAAAACTATAACTATCTCAATAGATAAGTATGAGGTACGGTTATGTCTGTCGCTTCCCACTGAAGACTACACGAATAATCACACGAGTTCCAGTCATGGCTATATCTGTTCCACCACACCGAACAAGCATAAAACCAAGCTGATTCCATTAGATGGTATGACTGTAAAATCTCTGACGAAGCAATTTCCCTGATAATTGCTTTCAGGACATTTTCTCTGCAAAATTGAATATTCATGGGAGCATAACTTCTCAATTTAATAATCCATAGATGCCTCTGAGCACAAATAGAGTCGGAACCTTATTTATTTAAAAGTATTGAGACATAATTAGAGAACAAGGCGGCCTGTAACTACCGAATGAGGTTTCCATAGGTCACAACTCAGTCATGTCGACAGGAGTTACAGTCCAGGCCCTTTCACGATATATAAAGAACTTTATATTAACATTAAAAACAAAAAATGCTAAGCTCCCAGACCCTGAAGAGCTATGTTTGAATAATGCATATCAGTGCAATAATGTATTTGCTGTAGCCACCTGCAACTTCTTTATGTATCAGATTCATTGTACTAATTCAAGCATCAATGACAGTACCATTAGACAAAGCAATTGTATCAACACATCACTGATTGAATATTTCATAATTGGCTGTTGAATGATAAAGCAACTGTATCAACATATCCGTGATTCAATATTTCATGATCGGCTGTGTTGTTTACCTGCACAGATAAAAATAAAAATCTTAATTATAATTTGAAAAGACCAAACTCTTTTTCCTTCTTTCTTATTTTTCCATTTTCCCGACGATAATATTCATATTTCTGAATCTTGAGGCTTTGTGATAAGCTACTGTTAATAACCAATTGCTAAAACCCTAGGATGATCAAATCGAGATAAGTGAATCTCAAAACATGAGACAATCATAAATAAGCATAAAAGGCTCTGAATAAATTAATACCATCTGCTTAGTAATGAACAGTCTGGCGACGGGAGTTCTGGTATTCAGGAAACCAGAACACAGTCTCAAGTAATTCATATTTCTGTTCAGTTTCATGGAAGATACAGCTATATATGATACCCCACATGAATCATACCAAACAGAAACCAAATTCTGGCAAATGGTGAATGGTATGTCAGGGTTTCTGTTTAGTCCAGCAATATGTGGAACTAAGCAACACATGGGCAATCTAATCATATTCGTATATTCATATACATATTGAAACAGCAACCAGCACTGTAACAGTTGGTCCCCGTGAGTAGTTTCAATCAAGATACCTAGTTTCTCCAGAAAAAACAGATTGACAATAGAAAACACAGAAATGGAGAATTGAGGCAGGCCTTCTCTTCGATGAAGACGTTATAGCTGGGTACGAAACATGGATCCCGAATTGATAAATCCTGCATCGTCTAGCCCTTGAGGATATTTGGGGCCACTGTTGTTTATGTTATCATGGAGAGGCTGGAAAGGAATAAACGTACTACTATTATATATTTGAGGACAATAACTGTCAGGGGCAGAATGGAGGTGGGAGACACAGTTCATATTAAGGTCGAGTACTGACTTATAAGGTAAGGTCTTGCCCAATAGCTGCCAGCCTTGCTGGGTTACATGTGCAGAGAAGGTAGGGTTCAAGGATGAATATCCAAAGGGGGTTTCAGGAATACCAGTGAAACGCTGCACCATGGCTCTGAAATTTGAAGTGTCGGTGTTCAGCAGCGTCGTCGGCGTTCTCCTGGAGGCCCTGGATCGTTTCTTGCCCACCTTGGCAGTTCCTTGGGGATTTACAGACAAACTGGCCGAGTTACTTAGACCTCCGGATTGAGGACGCCGTGGCTCCGTAATTGTCACCGGCGTTGCTTCTGCGAGCTTGGAATTGGTGGACATGGGCGCGGAGACGTGTCCACGTCGAAAATCCTGCTCCCCGTCGCTTGATATCATGAAGCTCTGTGTTTCTCCATGGCTACTGTCGTTGCTCGCCGGCTTCTGCTGAAATTGCGCAGATGTATCAAGAAACTGAGAACTGCCCACGCTGTGAATTCCAAAGGGCGGGGCAGACGGATCTGGAGGCCCTAAGCTGTTGTTCAACGAGAGGGCATTATAAATGTAATCTCCTCTAGCATTTAACATAGACTCCATTGTTCTGGAAAATTCCTCTTCACGACAAAATACTGTAATGTAATGAAATAATTTCTAGTGCTGTCAAGTCGCATATATAATGTAATTCCTGCTCGTCTTGTTTTGTGTGAGGCAGCGTGTTTATACTTCATACCCATATGCCTTGTCAACGGGCACTAGGTCACCGCGTGCTGCGGAGTGTTCACATGGGCAAGGAAGCTAGCTCTTTGAAATGTTGATCATAGGGGTTCCGCATACCGCAGTAATGTGTCCGCCGTACTGCGATCAGGTTCTATATGTGTCAAAATTCAGACTCAGCCTACTCTTTCCTAAAGATCGCAGGTTCTATAGGTGTCCAAATTCTGAGTCAGCCTACTCTTTCCTAAAGATCGCAGGTTCTATAGGTGTCCAAATTCTGAGTCATCCTACTCTTTCCTGAAGAAAGTTGAAGCTTATCGTTGTCGGCAATGGCGGAGTGTTCACGTTGGACCCGCAATATAATATAAACAATGCTCCACAAACCATGCGGTCGTTAGACTGCCCTAATCGAACACTTCTATCTTGTATTTAGCAACCCACATGAACTTGTCATGAACAATTATCTTTCTTACGGACTATTTCAGCAATATATTAAAAGATGTTACATTTCTGTATTTTATAAAGCACGTACTACAGAATATTTTAGCAATATATAGAGAAAATGTTACATTTATGTATTTTATGAAGCACGTATTACATAATATTTTAGCAATATATAAAAAATGCGACATTTATGTATTTTATAAAGTGCGTAACATAAGAATAATATTTTTAACATATGAGGTATAGATTAATGGGTTATGGATTTTAGTTCATATTGATTTTTATTTTAAATTTGCAGGTTGAAAGTGGAGTTAACGGTAGGATTATACTTTTAATAAATATCATTATTTATTTATTATATATTATATAATTGTAGGGATAATGTTTTATTTAAGAAATATTCATATTTATTATTACATAATTATAGGGACAATATTTTATTTAAGAAATATTTATATTTGATTTATTATTGCATAATTATAGGGACACTATGTTATTATTAGGAGAGATTTTTCGAACTATATCATTTTCCTATTTAATATTGATATGGTATAATCATGGGAAGATATTTTACCATTGAGACATATTATATTTCCATTTAACATTAAGATTAGTCTTAACCTATTCATAATTTAAGTAAAAGAAAGAAAAAAAATGAAAGAATATTTTAACTTTTAAGATACAATTTTGATTTAAGGTGGGAGTTAGTTGTAGGATTATACTTTTAATAAATATCACCCTTGATCATTTATCCATTATGTAATTGTATGGACAATATCTTACTTAATAAACATTTATACTTGATTCATTATTGCATAATTGTAGGGACAATATCTTACTATTGGGAGAGATTTTTCAAAGTATATCATTTTTCCAGGCAATATTGATCTCGTATAATCATGGTGAAAATATATTACTATTGGGACATATTACCTTTCCATTTAACATTAAGATTAGTCTCAACCCACTCATAACCTAAATTAACAAAAAAAAAAAAGAGAACATTTTAACTTAAAAAAAATAAAATGATTTCTATTCTTAAAAAAAAATCTTTTATTTAATATAAAAAATTATTTTTTATTTTAATAAAGAAAAAAAAGCATATTTAATTTGACATAAAATTTTGTTTTCTATCATTATTTCAATATATTAGCTTAAAACATTCTTAGTCACAGATCTTTCTTAACATCGAATCAAGAACAGTCAAATTTCTCAAGATAAAATAAGGGTCACCTACCCTAAACTTAGCTTAGCCTTAAAAAGAGAAGGAGAGAACACATATACTCAAGCATAGAGGGAATCAAATATTTAGATGTGCAATAATAGGTAGCACGGCACGGGAACAACCTAAATTGGAAAAAAAAAAAAAAACATCTTTACTTTAAGATAAAATTTAGCAATTTATCATCAGTTTAATATACCATCTTAGATCTTTCTTAACCCTAAATCTATCTAGCCCCTACAATAATCGAATCTTTGAAGGTGCAAATATATTTTGAAGTGGAAAATGTTTCTTAGAAGTGCAATAAAGTTAGCCAAATCTATACACAACCTAGGCTTAAAAAAACACCTAGAGATCCATCCAATCTTTTGAGTTGAGGTGGGCTCAGCCTACACACAACCTAAATTGAAAAAAAAAAACATCTTTACTATAACATAAAATTTAATTTCTATTTCCAATTTAATTCACCAGTTAGATCCTCAACCTTGAGTCTATGAAGTAGCTATAAAGATCAAGTCAAGGTACATGTTTTTTAAGTGGAAAACTTGAAAAAGAAATTGTATTTTAAAAAAATTATCTTTTGGACAAATTTAAAATTATATATATTATAATGCATTTATTATTAAAAAAAATTATATTCAAATTACAAAGGAAATAAAATTAGCAATATGTTACTATATTCTATTTGTGACCTTTGCTAAGAAAAAGTTGCAACAACATTGTGGTAGTCCTCCTTTTCGTCCGATACGAATAGATAGAAAATTTAGCTTATTTTGGCAAGACCAATGCTTGGAACTCATTTAAGCAACCATGTTTCCTTGTTAGTCCCTGTCGTAGGCCCAGTTGGGACTATTGTAATCGATAAGGCTGATGTTAGTATTAGTTGAGTTGTTTGTCCGTTCGGTTGATCAGGTATAATCAAAGTTCCTGATCAAAGTTTTCAGGCATAGATTGATTTACCATCTTATTTTGCCTCTTCCCGAGGTGAGGAGGAAAAAGCATAGGTTATTATTCGTTTGTTTCACATTGTCAAACGGCTCGTAAATTCTATTTAAATTAATGTTGGCATTATTATAAGACATTAAATGGTAGCGAACATACTTGTATATATAACATCTTTGGTAACCAGCACGATACATGCCACATCACATGTCTCTGTGGCAGCACATGTCGATGGCTAGACCTAGACCACATTGGGGTTGCACAGCACATGTTGCTAGACCACATGGTGGCTGCATGTACTAGCCATGTTGTATGCAGGGAAGCAAAATCCAACAGATCCATATCCATAGCATGCAGAGAGGCTGAATAAATTGCACATATCACCCTAGTAGCTATAGCTCTATGGTATGTTCAAGGGCGTAGACGATCGGTTCAGTGGTTCGTTCAAACTCCATAACCCTTGCTTCTCCAGCTATTATACCTGGAGCTGCTAGTGCATCTACAACCATGGTTATACATATCATTTATACTATGCACAATTAATGTATTTGAAAAGAAAAATGAGCTTCCAATAAACATCCATAAGATGAAACTCAATTACAAAAGTATGATGGGGTGGATGAAACAACTGTATACTCACTTGATTTTGAATAAAGATACATAAACAGTGTAGGATGGTTGAACTGTCTGTTAATCTCATTGCTAATGTCGAGCATAGATCGGAAAGAAAATTTCTCAGACATACCATGAATGCTCAACTATCCATCCCTGGTAGGAAAATATGTGAAGGCTCGACCTGTGCTTCACTTTGTTCTGCATTTCCCTCCCTTCTTTGCATTTCCCTCTCTTCTTTGCCTCTGTCCAGGCGTAGTCCAGTAGTGGCTGGTAGGAAAGATGTGAATGCTCGACCTCTGCTTCACTTTGTTCTACATTTCCCTCCCTTCTTTGCAGTTTCCTCTGTTCTTCACCTCTGTCTAGGCATAGTCCAGTAGTGACTTCCTCAGCACTATCATCTCGCTTGTGTACCAAAAGATAAAGCACACAAAAAAGGTGCGTAGGAGGAAATAGTTGAACTTGGTGCTAGCTAAGTACACCACTTGTTGAATAGAATCCATGGCTTACTCATAAGCGCTTAGCAGAGACAACTAGCTCAATTTCATAATCGTACTGCAACGTGGGTTGCATGCAATCACCGCGTGAGTACCCACAAGTTTGTGTTGTTTTTATTAACTTTTATATTTTTTAATTATATAATATAGAAATTTTAGGCAAATACTAGGAAAATACCACTACACCTTCAGGTCCCTTTATATCCTATGGCAACAACCCATACCCTCCTTCCCCTCACCATACTCTGGGAGCAACCTATGATAGCTTACCCCTAGTTCATATGTTGAAACTGGTAATGCTCTTCTTGTATATCTTATTAGTTCCATAGCAGGCAGACTATGCATCCACTACTCCTTATTAAGCTATTTCTTTCTCCTCTTTAAGGTATCATTTGTAGAGAAAGTTGAGTTGAGCAAGAGTGACTTCCCATCAAATTTTGTGTTTAGCCTCGATTCTTCCACCTATTAGGTACATGCACCCACCCATCATATCTTCTCTCCATAACTTCAATCTTGAGGTTTGTCATTAATTTATTTTTAATTTCAGCTAGAGGGATGCTATCTCGCTGATGGAAAAGGGCTTAGCAACTGGGATGTGTTCTTGCATATACCTAGTAATTATTTCAATCCTACCTTCACATTCAAGATCAAATTGCAAAATCAAAGTTTAATTTGTATTGGGAGGCACAGGAACAATTGTCAATGGAATGAACAGAGACGTAGCAGAGGACGAGTATCACCACTATAATGTATGTATCATCTCTCTATATATTGCACTCCACTGCCAGATTCGTCAGATTTTTCAAAAAAAAATTGTGTTATGATATTTTATGAGGATGTGGAGATACTATGAGAACATGGAGTGGATTTGTACCACTTCTCCATATATTGGGAATGCATTTTTCCTCGTGCGAATTAATAGATTTGCTAATTTGGTCCAAATTCAAACATATAGAGCCCAATATAAAAAAAATGAATAGAATAGCCAAAGTTATTTAAGAATTCCATAATGAATCATGTTTGGTGTCTGCTCAACCCCAGTAGATGGAGGGGGGTTATCCTTCAAAACTGCGACAAACAAAAGGTTTAGTTAGTCAAAATTACGTCTAAGAAGATTTTTTGAATTGACTAGAGTCACTGGACAGATAAACCACAACTAAGTTACTTACGCCACTCCATCCAATGAGGACTTACATGTGATCAATAGTAGCTTTGTTAATAGTGAGATTCATTGTTACATTCTACTCACATTTGTTACATTATAGGTTCTATTTACATATGTTCTAGGTTAAAACCATATCAATTACTTGAGTGTGTGTATAGATTCAAGCATAGTAAGCAACAAGCTCTTATGGGTCTACTGTTGCTACTGGGTTAGGCGCAACTTAGTCAACTGGATAAACTAGGTAAACTGGTAAGATGATACTACTAGATAAGTTGGTTCATTTGCTTCATCGACAACATCAAACTCATAAGCTCTATTCTGCATAGAATAATTCTAGATCCTGCATGCAGTGTTATGTTTGTTAGCTTTCCTTTTGAAAGTAAGTAAAATGTTAAAAAGCTAACAAGACTAGCTAACATTCAATGATAGTCCTGAACCCTATTTTTATCCTACTAAGAGTTGTCATGGCTCCCTAATAACTAGCATAAATAAAGTTGGTTCTTGTACTCCATTCTAATTATTTGCAACAGGATCTTAATGTCATGCAATTGGAACCAGTAAAGAGGTGCCTAAGTAAAAAACCAATGTTTTTTCTAGATTTTTAGGATGCTACTCATAGAACATATACCAGTCACTGAAAATGATATCCAAAATTTACACTTACAATGGATATGTTCTAAAAAAACATCTTTTTTGAGTTGCTCAGCCTAGAGAAAACGCTTCAGCTACGCCTTCCATATGAACTACCTTTCCTCTGATCACAGTGGAGGAAGTGGAAGGTTGCTCTTGCTAGAGTTGGCACACCATTATTGTATTTGTTCGAGGGAAAGAGAGCATTCATGATGGGAGATTTGATCCGGGAAATTGCATTAAATGCAAGAGTGCAAGAGGAAGAATATCATAATGTAATGCAAGACCAGAAGATAAACAAAATGCATGACATATCAATGGATGATTCACCTTCACCTTCATCAAACTATGCAGAGTAATACTAGTAATACTCATAAATAAGGTAACATATAAGCAGCATGTAAAAGCAGTAAAAGCATCATATAGTCCATCACCATCATCAATAATAATATCATCAATGTCAATAGCAGTAGATAACAGAGTATGCAAAGTGACTAGAACAAAACCTCTTCTGCTTTATGTCTGGAGAAACTTAGACACAGTTCATTGAAGCACCAAGGTGAGAATTCCACAATGGGGATAACAAGAGTCAAGCCAGCAGTTATAGATCAGGATCATGAGAAACAACATATGGAACGATACGGATGAATGGTAAGGCCAAGATGTGAAGCAGAGTAGGGGGAATAGTCCGTAGAGTCAATATCATAATGTAATGCAAGACCATAAGATCAAAAAAATGCATGACATATCAATGGATGATTCACCTTCACGCTCGTCAAACTATGCACACTAATACTAGTAATACTCATAAATAAGGTAACATATAAGTAGCATGTAAAAGCAGTAAAAGCATCATATAGTCCATGACCATGATCAATAATAATATCATCAATGTCAATAGCAGTAGATAACACATGGCATAAAATCTCATCATCAGCAGTAGTAATCGTGGTGTATAATCATGGAACAATAGAAAATCACACATATTCATGTGAATAAATAAGCCCAAGAAGCATCAGGCTAAAATTCAGTTCCTTCTTAGGAACTAATGTTCAATTCCTTCTTGAAGTCTACAAACCATCCAACTTTTGTCTTTTCCATTCCACATTTTCTCTACCATGCTGCTTAGAGTGAAGCCGCATTGGTCTAGATGTTTCTTGGCCTTTGGCCAACTATTTTGTTATATACACACAAAGAGAGATTCAATAATGTTTTAAAGATCCTTTTGGCATGGTATCAAATAATTCTTATGTTTTTTTCTTGGTTATTGTCTATGCGAAGGTAGCAAGAGAGATCTAATAATTTTTAAGAGCCTTTTCGCATTGTATCAAGTTATACTTATGCCTTTTCTTTTTTGTGTGTTTTCTATATGAATTAATGAATTGACAAGGAATAACATCAATGAATTAACAGGAAATGACATCGCTTATTGACTTAGGCAATAAGGTCGTGACACAACACTTGGCTAGGGAAGGACACCTCCTAAAAGGTTTCTTGTTCTACTCGAGTTTAGGTTCTTGTCTAACTAATACCAACTGCATCCTATATAGTATTCTAGTTTTTTAGTTTCTTCAAATACATGGTCTTCTCCAACAATTTTGGTCAGGAATTTTTGTTCGAGTTGAAGGAGAGACATTGAAGAGGGAAGTTTGTTTGATGCTGATGGCATTTCAAAGTCTTTGGTGATTTTTATGGAATAGATAGTAGATACCCCTATCATTGCAACTAAGTCAAAGAAAATCCTTAGAGCTTAATGCTTGAAGCAGGCTGCTAAAACTTTTGATTATCTTTGATATCCTGGCCTTAGCAAGCTTGCTTATATTACAAATTTTGGGAGTCATCTTAACTATCAGATCTCCCTTCCAACTGCGTGGTTATATATCAGTGGACCTGACATCGATATTTTTGGCCACTGGAATTACCCATTGTCTTTTGGTAACATACTCAATTCTCCTTGCCCTTGGTGATTGTTTACAAATCATGATAGTGGCTTCAAACTTTAGATAGCTTTGTGATGTTCCCCAATTTTTCCCATCTTGTTTATATTTCCTTGAGGTTGAATGAAGGTTGTGGCATTAGCTGTCTTCCCCTACACTTTCCTCAATATTTCCTTTGTTATATTTCCTTGAGGTTGAATGAAGGTTGTGGCATTAGGTGTCTTCCCCTGCACTTTCCTCTCAATATCCAACGAAAGTTGCAAAGCTACAGTCTTGTTTTTCATGCCTGGACAACTATGAACTGAAAATAAATAAACATTCGTACCCTTCTCGTTATCCTGGTCTTACACTATTCTAGTCTTCATTCCTGAGAAAAATATAGACATGGATTATCTACAACTATAAACTAAAAATAAATAAACATTCGTACCCTTCTCCTTATCCTAGTCTTACACTATTCTAGTCTCCATTCCTCAGAAAAAGACAAACATGGATTACCTTGAGGAGATGGACACGAATATGGATAAATACTAGAATTCCTAATATGATGCCATATTGATTAACATTATTAGCAGAAATTGAATCACTTTGATCTTGGTTTGTTAACTTGGAGGATTAAGAAATGGTGTGTGTCTATATATATCAAAACATAATACATGCATCATATACTATGTAGTAATTTTCTCATCTCCAGGTATTATGATTTTTGTTACACTTTTTTTTTGCATTCACTCTGGAGTTTCTTGGATTCATTCAATGACATGCCCACCAAAAGAAACTTACCAAAAATTTTTACATGTAGTGAAATCCTTAAGCAAAGCAAATATTCTATAAACAACGATAAACCTGATGTCCATGCACGCTTGATCAGATATTACAATGATGTACCATAGTGGCGGTTTCTTATCCTACTGGCAGGAAGCATGGCTCTGTCACTTATAATTTACATTATATGGAAGAATGATATTCAACTTCCATGGTGGGGTATGCTACTGGCATGTGGGCTTGCATGCATATTAAGTCTTCCCAGATGTATTTCAATAATACAGTTTGCTAGTTTCTTCAGATTTTCAATCTCCCAATTCTTAATATGTTTGTTTGTGCAGATTTTTTTTTTTTCATTTTCTGAGAGCAAGCCCTTTCTAATGGATGGAAAAGGTCATGTTTATATTGTATAATCAACGTGTAATGAGAATTCTTGCATCTGGTTGCAGGTTTGGAGGGTCAAGAATGTTTCTAAAGCCCCAGTTCCTAAAGAGGATATTGGCAAATTCTACAGTGGTGACTGCTATATCATACTTTATACTTACCACTCTGGAGACAGAAAAGATGATTATTTTCTTTGCTTCTGGCTAGGGAAGCAGAGCACCCAGGTATAGTGTTTAGGATTTTCTAATTTTTTCATTTAGCAGTACTTTATGCCTAACTGTATTATTATGCATTGTGGCATTTTGAGTACAACCTTCATCACTATTTAGTATTCGGTAACAGTTATGTCATGGAAGATGCTTATTGTTTACATTTAGCTTTACCTTCTTGTTTATATGATTCTTGTTCACTGAAGTCTTGATGTGCTTCTTTCCTTTTACTTGACAAGATCTGCTCGTTTAACAAATACAATGGCTAACTCTCTAAAAGGGAGACCTGTACAGGTTAGCATTCTTGGATATTATGCAAATTTCATAGTTTCTTGCTTGATGTTAGTTTCCTTGAAAACAAGCTTGTTTTTCTCTCACATACATTATCTTGTACATTTCTCATACATGGTAGATAAAATTTCTTAAAACAGTGCTAAAGTTGAGATTGCAGTTGAGATTGTGTCCTTCATGTTGCAGGGATGTATTCTAGAAGGAAAAGAGCCACCTCAGTTTATTGGATTATTCCCTAACATGACCATTTTAAAGGTTTGTACTAAAGCTTTATGATACTACCAAGCTCATATATTCTTGTACTGCCATCATTCTCATCAATCTACACTTTTTAACGTTGATGGTCGAATTCTCAGGCATTATTAGCATCAGATTGTTCTTTCAGATCCTTATCAATTGTGGCAAAGCGACAAGGTCCTATATGAGTTACATTATTTCCAACTTCTTTCATATCCACAACTTATGAAATAGCCCTCTGGCATGTTTCTAGTGTCATTCTTATTTAAATAAGGTGATCATTTCGCTTCCACCAAAAGTTGTGAGAAAAAGGCCATTTTGTTGCATGCCCAATTTTCTTCATATCCTATGCTTATATGTGTTCCATTAATAATAAAGTTCTTAAATTATTTCTTCTTGACAAGGACTTGCTACCTCTCCAGAGATTATATATGTTACATTAATAATGAAGTTCCTAAATTATTTTTTCTCGGCAGGGGCTGCCTCTGCAGCCCTCCTTCCTTGTATATTAATTATTTGAAATTCAAAAATGGTAATGAATCATAATACATTCACTGTTCACTATTTCCATTGATCGATATCTTTAACATATGAATTTCCATGTAATTCTAGGAATATTCGATCATTTCTTTCACCCACAATATGTAGAGAAAATGCACGCTTACGCTTTCAATTCTTTTGAGCTTATACAATCAGGGATGGCATAGGTTCAATTTCAATATGCAAAATCGGTGGAAAAGAGACGATTGTTTCTAAAGAAAAAATGCACAGATAAAAAGTGGGAGATAATAAATATGCACATATAAAAAGTACGAGATAATAAATAAGGATTTAATAGTATTCTCATCATGAAATGACAGTCTGTTCGAAGGCTGGAATCTTGTGCCATTGTGATTATTATCTTTCAACGAAATTATTTGTTCCTTTCCGTTATGAGTAAACCTCATAGGGTTGATACAGATGTATTGATATGAATTCAAGGTGGTTTGTTCCTTTACATTGTGAGTAAAACTCATATTATCATTCAACGAAATTATTTGTTCCTTGCCGTTATGAGTAAACTTCATAGGATTGATACAGATGTATTGATATGAATTCAAGGTGGTTTGTTCCTTTACATTGTGAGTAAAACTCATAGGATTGATATGGATGTATTGATATGAATTCAAAGTGGTTTCATTTAAAGTAGGTTAACAGAAATAGAAATTTATTTAAAAGTTTATTTATATATTTTTTTACTTAAAGTTAAATTGTATTTTTTTAATTTTTAAATATGAGTAATTTTTAATTTTTTTAAATGTCGCATTTCCTATATTAATTTATAAAATGTTTCTCAATGTAAAGATTTAATTATATTTAGTTTTTATATTGTCTACAAAATAAAAAAGAAGAGAGATGGCTAGTTATTTCATGGTGACTCTAATCTTGCAAACTAAGCTTGCAAACTGGTAAAATGAAAAGTCACATAGATATAAAAATGGTGAGTGGGATCAAAGCATCATCGAGGTTGACTTTATTAACCAATCCATCTTGAGAAATAAAGTGACAAAGTTTTACAACTTTGGTACTAGCTATCTTTGAGGTTAAAAATATACTTCAGCTTGTTAGTGACAGTTGAGATCCAATTTTCACAAATGTGGAACTTGTTAGAAACCCTATCATGAGTAATGAAATAAAAAGTTTCAAATTGGAACTTTTGATCCTGAAAAACCACTTGGACCTAACAATGATAGTTGGAATCCCATTATCGTAGATGTTAAGCTTATTAGGAACTCAATGTGAGTAATATAATGGCATGTATTCAACTAGACTACCTGCAACTTTTCAGGATTAAAATCCATTGCGATCCCACAATTATGTTTATTATCAAAACTTTACGAATATTAAACATGCCAACTACCCTAGTGCAAGTAGTGAGATGTGGTTTCCATTTTTTTTTCCAATGAAAATTGGGATCCAAACATAACAAATGTTGATCTTACTAAACATCCCATCTTGAGAATTAAAATGACAATCTTCCAATTTTTACATTTGCAACTTTCAATTATAAAAATATATTTTCTCCTTGTAATGATTGTGGGGATTTAGCCTTAAAAAATGTTGATCTTACTAGCCACTCTAACTAGAATAATGAAATGGAAAGTTTCCAACTTTTATGCTTATGACTTGTGATGCTAGAAAACAACTTCAATGAGGGAGTTGATGTCTTGGGTTTAGTCATAATAGAAGTTGAGCTTACTACCTACCCCAAAGAGAGAAACAAATGACATGTTTCCAAATTTGATACTTGTGACTTCTAAAGTTGAAATGCTACTTCAATCAAAAGGATATATATGTCACAAAGATGAGCTTTGTAGATGTGAGCCTAGATTGAGAAACATAATGATAAGTTCCCTTTTAAGACAAAAAAAACATACTTAGACTCGAACAATGAGAATTAATTGAATTTAGTCATCATAGATGTTAAACATGTTGGTGATTGAGCTCTCTAAATACCATGACTTGTTACCCAATTCTAGACACAAGGCCTATTATCATTTGTTGGTGTTTGACCCCAAAATGTTATAATGATATTTACTCTATATGGGACTCCTTCCTACTATGACATGGTGATATTTTCTCTTTACATATACTTCATATAATGACCCAGAGTGAATTTGTATTTTTACCTATGCTTAAGACAAGGGCCCATGTTAATGTTTCATTGTATTTATTTTTATATTTTTCCCTTGTGCTTCTTAATAAGATTTATGGTCATTTTTAATTATTAACAAGTGTGACTTTTAACATACATGTGTTTTAAATTTTGGAAATTCCAAGTTGTGATAATGCTTATAATTTTATGTTTATGACTTATTTATATCCTAGATAACATGATGAGTTGTTAGCTAACCTTAGACTTTGGGCCTATCATCATTGATCAAGGTTCAATTGTAAAATGTTACAATGACATTTTTCCTACATTAGACTCCGTCCTATTATGTCAAGGTGACTTTGTCTCTATACCCTTGCTTAAGACAAGGGCTCATGGTGTCTTGTCTCTTTACTTATGCTTGATAAGAAGGACTATGCTGATTTTATCTCTTTACTTGCAGTTACTTTCTATCTTTACTTATGCTTCAAAAAGGGTCTGTGTAAATGTTTCCTCATATTTACTTTTGTTCTTCACTCATGGTTATGGACAAGATTTATGACCATATTTTATAGTTAACAAATTTGCCTTTTGATATATAGGTGATTTAAATTTGGTAACTTTACCCTTACTTCAAATCTTTACTTATGCTTAACACAAGAGCCCACGTCAATATCTCATTATAGTTATTTTTATTTTTCCCTCATTATTGATAAGATTTATGACCATCTTTTATAATTAACCAGTATGACTTTTGACATATAGGTTGTCTAAATTTGGTAATTTTTTAGTTTTGATACTGCTCAGGGGGTTGTGTTTATGGCCTTATTTATATTCCAGATGACATGATCAATTGTTACTTAATTATGGACTGTGTTCCTATTGTTATTGATTGTGATTAATCCGGAAATATAAATATAGTAATGACATTTTTCGCTATGTTGAACGTTGGACTTCTTCCTAGGGTGGTGTGGTGATTGTGTCTTTACTTATTCTTTTTTTTTTTTCTGGATAAAGGCTGATCTATTGTATTAAGAAAAAAGAGAAAATATTTACAAAGAGGCCGAGGCCTCTGAAGATGCAGAGGAGCATCCTCTATCAGAGAAGACTACAGGTGCTCAAGGCAACCTGGATTACATATATGGAGAAAGTAGCAGAGAGCATATCCGACCATACATAAACGACCATACAAAAGGGCAGCATTTGATTTGAGAAGTTTGCCTTTCCAGTGTAGCTTGCTGCAGAGACCAACGTACTAAACTGTGGTGTGAAGTCCATATTCTTCAAAAGACTGGGAGTGTTGAGATTTCTTGAGAGCTCCCTACTATTAAACCGACGACTGGACCCTTCTATACCAGAATGAGTCCCCTCAAAATTCCAAAACATTTTCATTAAACAACAGAGAAAGCATGAACTAAGCCTTTGATGGCTCACCTTGATCAATTCCTGATTTGTATATTTCCTCATTCGGCTCCAGATTGCCGGAATAAGCAGGAAGCTGAGGTGAACCAAGAGCCGGAAACTGAGACAAACCTTGAGTTGGTTGCTGAGGCGCTCTCAGTCCCGGAGGAGGCTCCATCACAGTGATATCAACAGCAAATTCATTTTCAGTATTGTCCTTCATTGCCTGTGCCCGAGCAGGGTTCAATTGTTCCAGCTCCCCATGACTGGACGAGTCGTCCTCTTCCTCAGTTGCAAGGACAGTGATAAGCAGTGAGAGACGGGTCTGATTTCTCCGGCAGCGAAAGGTGCAGCGAGAAGTGTGGACTTGACTGTCCAACTGGTCGGACTCTTCAGAGGGAGAGGATTGAGGCTCCAACATGGCCACTGGCTGGGCCTCTTGCCTTCCACGAATACCCCAAACCCCTCTACGTCTTGGGATTCCCCTTTGTCGTGGCACCATTGTCCCTGGAGAGCACACTTTGCAAGCAAAAAACAGTGAAAAAGCAGGACTGTAATTATCTAGCCGGTTCTCCTTAATAGCACTTACCCAATTTTGGTGCCTAACTGAGCCTTCCTCCAGCGGAAGCGTAGAACACACAGTTGAAACAGAGTGCCCAGAACACGCGAATGGAACAGAGGTTAGGCTATGGCCTCTACCCCTTCCGCCAGCATTCGGCTCAATCTTACACCCAGACAACTGAACATAACAATGTCTCAAATCACTGAACTGATTCATATACCTCATTTTATAGGACCTGGAACTGAACTGTATGGCGGCAATGGAGCCAAGACTCCATAGAACTGCGTACAAGGCAATCAATTCGCCTCGCTTGAGGCCACCCCCTTCTGCATGGCCATCTTTTCCACCGCTATCTGCGTTAATGTTTGGCAGGGGCTAGTTAATGTATCGTCCGGCCAGACGGTCTTATAACTACAGCTGCCCTTCATTGCATGTACTCATGCGTATACAAGTGTCACCCGCATCCGGGTGTCTTTACTTATTCTTAAGGCAAGGATCCTCAATGACTTTGTTATTTAATTATACTTACGCAATAATCTATGATGACTTTGTATGGTTAATTAAATTTAAAACAGTAACCTATATGAATATTTTATTGTATTTAATTGTAGTAACTACATTTTTTTAATATTAATTTTTTTATTAATATACTAAGATATGTAAATCCCAATTTACATTAACCAAAAAATCCCACGTTAATATAAATAAACTTTAATATAAAAAGGAGAAAAATCTGAGTATTGAACGCCTACTTCAATATAAAAAGGCGAGAAATCTGAATATTGAACGTCTCGATGAGAGCAAAACCTTGACCATATATGTCATATTAATGGTATTCACTGGTTGATAAAATAAATATGCCAATATTTCCCATTTAGTAAAATTTAATTTAAAAACGACGGATATATACACACAAATATCCCAAAATATCATCATCGTTTTGTAAGTTGATTTAAATACTTTCTTGAGTCAATACCTCATAGCAAGGAGCCCAATGTCCTTGTCCAAAATCATTTGACCAATATGTCAAGACTGTTTCCCACTTAATAACTCTGAAGAAAACCTCCCCTATTCATCATCTTGGTTTTCAAAGAAGTAAAATATTTATCTGGAAAATGATTGAAAATGTTTTTTTTTTAATTATGTATTCAAATACAAATTAAAAAAAGAAAAAAATAGAATATATAAATTTTCTTGAGGAAATTTTGTATCTCATAAACCAAAAAAATGCTCATCCTTTAATTAATATCTAATTCAACTCGAATTGTTGTTATTATGAGTTCCCTATTTCGGCATCGCTTGCCTTTATCCCAAGACATCTTTTGCTCAGAGGCATGACTTAATTTTCCCTGGTGTTCACTTTGGTGTTTGTGTTTCGATTATTTCATGTCTAATCATGAGACAAATTGACCGTTGATTGTGTATATTTTTTAAGGTTCCCATGGGCCTTTTCCACACTTTGGCTTTTTGTGGTCTTATTATTTATTTATATTAAAGCATGAAAACCAGCTCCCTCATGATTGTGTATTTTGAATATTTAGTTTCGCTTTAGTAGGTTCTCCTGGGTCTGTCTCGTGTTAGGGACTTTCACGAATTAAATTATTTAATGGTCATTTTACTCACACCTCGTGTTATGAAAGGGATGAAGGAAAGATTTAGTAATTTCAAGTCAATCATCATAGGTCTCCTAAAGCAAAGACAACCTTCTATTCATGCTACGTTGAAAGTCATTATTATCCTCTAGTAGGGAGACCTGTAGCAGACGCGATTTGTTGCACTTTGAATTGGTGGACACCAAGCTTTTTCCAAGAATTCCAATGATATAGTAGGGAACTTTGAATGGGTGGAAAGCAAATGTTTTCGAAAATTCCCAATGATATAATTTTGGGAAAAGCCTTTCAGCAATATTTTATGGCAACAAGTCTAGGCCGTATAGAGCTTCAATAAGATTTAACTAATGAGAATGAAGTTTCACAGTCCTTATTTTATCATCGGCATTTAAATACTAAATTATTATAAAAAATTACGAATTTATATTATTTATTTGTTAATTGTATTATGATATTTCATTTTTACAATTCTCTTTTTATTTTTTTTTAAATCAAGAAAACTTTATAGTATGAGAATGTTTTCAGGTATAGAACTAATACATCTAGTTATATGTAAAGGGCTTCACTGTCTCTTTAAAATAGGAGAAGGCGTTCACTGTTTTTTATCGAAAACAATAAAAAAAATTATAAAATTAGATATTCTAGATATACAGTACAAAACAGATATACAGTACAAAACATAAGTGGAGTCTAGATTTATTAAAAAACTTAAGAGTCATTAAGAGTTAGATATTTCATTTTTACAATTAAAAAGAGACCACCTCCTATTTTTTACTTTCTATTTTTCACAAGAACAAACTGTGGACCTAGAGCAAAGATAGAAAACATAGCCTAATGTCGACTACATGTCAAGCTCTCATATCCATCTCTAACCTAATTTGAGTCAATGTAGCCAACTCACTAGTTCTTATTATTATATAGCTAATTGATAAGTACCCTTGATATCATGAGCATTCCTCTCTATGACTATCAAGAGACTTGGTTGATCTTGCATGAATAGAGAGACCACAATAACAACAAAAGAAATAATAGGTCAAACATGAGTTAGATCAATAAGGCTACTAATAATATGTCAATGGAAAATATAAACAACTTTTAGAGAATCATACTCTTTAATTGTCTTTATTCCTAATTAAGAAGGTGTAAGAAATGCTTTAAGACTTCTATCTTAAACCTTTGTAATAAATTCAATGCATACTTATATTGAGAAATAAAGACATCATCATCCATTTGTATAACTTGGATGACCAAAAAGAAATGCATTAGATCAATATCAATGACGCCAAATCTATATGTTCACTATTTATTTAAAATGAAACTAAATCAACATTTTTTCTAGTAATGACTATATTATCAATATATAATCTAATAGTTAAGATTTCAACATATACATATAAAACATATATAATCTAATGAGACTAAAAATGTTTGAAACAAATATGGAGGAAAAAACAATGAATCTTCTCATACCATACACTTTGGGCTTGTTTCAAACCATACAGTGATTTCTTTAATTGATAACAATAATTGCATTTCTTCAAAGCGTAGGGGTTGCTCAATATAAATATCATTAATGTAATCACCATGAAATTTTATCCAAATAAATCTCATCAATGTAATTGCCATGTAGGAAAACACCTTTAAATCCATTTGATGTGCCACCCATAAAAAAACTAGTGAGAAAAAATAATCAGTGAAAGATAAATCATATTTGTAATAAGGACACAAGGTTTTATTATAGTCGATACCTTATCATTAGGAAAAACCCTTTGCTACCAAACTAGCCTGATGCTTTTCAATAAAACCTTCATATGCGAACTTGGTCTTTTAGGAACGTGAACATTTCACCACATTATTTTCATTCAATGGAGAAAATAAGTCCTATGTTTGAATTTTCATCAAAGAATGGTACTCATCAACCATGACATTTTCCCATTCAAGGAGACCGTGTGTACTTGAATATTTTAGGATCATGCACCTGTAGAACATGTGCCATTGGAGAAACACTAAGACAATGTTTTCTAATTTTTTATTTTTCTTGATTCATTTAAATCACTTTCATTAGTTCCAATCATATCATCTTAGTTTCCCGTATTAGTAGAAATATCACTCTTATCAAAGGATTTATTATACCAATTTCTTTGAATAGTCTATTATATAAGGGTCCCAAACATTATGGTTAGCTTTCCTATGGAAGGGGAATAGCAAGACAGTTCTAATAAAAGAGACTAGCTAATGCTCATGTGTAAGTAGTAAATTAATACAAAATCCTACACAATTTCCTAATAATCATCATTGTTGTAATCTACAATATTACATAATAACAGTTGCTACTAGTAGTGTAATTAATCGACTATAATATATGAGAAATTTCTATACGTACATGCATACATAGAGGAGTAATTATGGAATCAACAAGTAGTATGTATTGATGTAAGTTCAATAATTCATCCTCTCCATATATTATATCTATGTATATTTATACATTACATCACTAGAGGTAGTTTTGGTTATCCTAACTACCTTGACTATCAAGCCAGCCACTGAATACATCTTTATTCAACTTGTTCTATTACATTGGTTAATTTCCTAGACTAATTGACTAGTTAGCTATGCCCCTATGACATCGCCGCCACTCTCAAATTTTTCTTTCTCCTCAAGAAGGGAGGAGATAGGCATACAAAAATTTACAAAAAAATGGGTATATTTTTTCATGGTTCTTCCATCTATACATTGGTGTTCACTCTTGCAGGTGATGCTTGATTTACTAAACTCCTAACATTAAGAACTATAGACTTTGGTTAAACAAGCCACTAAAGAAACTATACTAGGGCCTACAACTACACTTCCTTTACTACATCTACATATTTTGTACATTCTTAGTGAATTTTTAGAGGATTTTTCTTAAATCATTTTTCATTATCCACATTTTTTAATTTCTTGTTCTATTGTGTTATTATATTCAACATTTCTACCAAACAATACATCTTCTCTTGGATTGGTGCACATTGGAATGCAGTGTAGTGGAGGTTATTTTTTCATGATAATGCCATAATTGTTCATGCATATGCTAAAGATCGTTGGTCACCTTTTTGGCTTCCATTTGCACTTACTTCCATTTTGAAACCACACATGCTCTTGCAAATGTAGTTCTTCTGCTACCCTATTATGCTATGTGATTTGAGATTTCCTTGTTAACCTAATTTGTTAAGTCAACTCTCATATTTTCCAACATTCTAACTCTTATCTTAATGCTTATGTTACCTTTAACTAGTTGTAAATATTGGCATACTGATTAGGCCAATTTTAAAGAATAATGTTAATTATTGAAGCAATCGCTCTAGTCTCATCTAATTTATCTTTAAATCTTTCATATTTCTATTATCATTTTCCTATTATTGCTCGAGTCTAGTCAATTTATTGTTCGTTCTTGGTAGGGAGATCCCACTATCTATAGAGCATGTTAATGACCAATTTTTTTTATAATTGATGAGATAACTTGGTGGGACAACCATCATTATCCCTAACCATGTGTTAACCCTTACTTTATATCTTGTCTAGGCATGTCCTTCCTTTTCTACTCTTTGTTTAAACTTCTTTACTAAGTTGATTAAACTCCTATTTATTTTCTTGCTCATTACTTTGTATAGGTATTAAAATCTTTGAGTTTTAAGAAACTTCCAAGTTAAAGGTTACTACAACTTTTCATTTCCATCCACCCTTCAATTTGAAGGTGATGAAAATTCTTGTCAAATTATCTTTTTTATTGTTCACCTCATATGTTTTCTTAATACTTTTGTCCTTTTCTCCAATAGTAGACTACATTATTTTAGCCACCCATTCAATAGCTTGTTAGGTATAATTTGTTTTCTATATATTGAACCATGCTATGCTGTAAATGTTTTCTCTAATGTTTCTCATATTTCTCTATAATGATCCATAGAAATGAATCTAATATACTCCAAAGGGGGGCCTTCTTTAACAATGAATCCAATACAAAATACAAGATGATATGACTTCTAGAGTATGTCTCCTTGGTATATATAGTAGGTGAATGGTAGATAATGAAAAGGTAAAATGAAAGGGTTTGACCTACAATATAATTTAATAATAGAAATGTAAAATACCAATATATAGGGATTGATAAGGAATATTTTGTGCTTCCCCTTTAAATTAGTGTGTTCCTCAATAGTTTACTAATTACAGATGATTTTTTGAATAAATAATTCATCTTTTCATTTTGTTTCTTCTACTAATAGGTTCTTCTATTTTATGAGGTTCTTAGTAATTTCTCAATTTCACAGCTATTAAATTTTTGCTTTAAACATTGTTTATGATTCTAGTATGTTTTTTCCCTTTTTTATTAATCTTTGTAAAATAGTTTCAACTTGAATCTTGTCATTGATTTCCTTCTTTCAACAATAAACATGGAAGAATATATGTACATGTGAAAATGGAGGAAACTCCAATCTATATGTCATACTTCCAATCCCTTGCATCACCTTATAGGAAGAATAATACTCGGGTTCTAATTTATTATCTTTCTTTTATTTCTTGATGGATATATATTTATATGGTTGTATCCTAAAAAATACCCAATCCCCCACTTTAAATTTCATTTAAATTTGACGTTGTATGCTTGTTGTTTCATCCTATTTTATGCTATAACCAATCTTCCCTTCAATAGTTTAAGAAAATATTGTTTTTGTTGCAGGTGTCCATTCACTACTTGGACCTTTTAGATACATTTTTATGGTGATGTGATGGATGGAGGATGATATCGACGAAGTGGTATGAATGGAGGAATTTTTTATGAAGTATCGAAGGATGTGTTGTACCACCATTTTCCCAATGGAAGCCACTTGACCCATCGTGGCTATTAATAGAATGTAAAGAAGAAAATATATCACTATAAATATTTATTTATAATCCCATTTTCCCCATCAAATTTAGGATGATAAGATGATCTGTGATATAAATGAGTATCCAAACAAGAAAAAACAACTTAATGCAAAAATTTCCAACAAGCACTAGACATCTGTCACTTACAAAAATCATCAAGATGCCATGAAGATTATGTACTATTTGTTGGAAACTGGATAAACTAGCGCTCCCCATGTGTTTCGTCACATGTGCTTAACCATTTCTCGAGGATTCGTTAACTTTGAAGATGTGTCCTTTTACAAACAACTAGGGGTTTTGGTGTAATGGCAATCCTGATTCCAACACTATTTCCATGAATGTTGTTTACATTACACTTACTTTAAAAGGATGAGAAAGAGAGAAAAAATGGGAATGCTTTCTTAGTCAATTTACAATTACCATAATGACATTCTACTAGCTATAACATAATCTACTGAAAATCTCAATGTTGACTTGGTATAGCTAATGGTAGTAGGAGACCCAAGGTCTTTATTATCTCTCCCTTATTATGTTGGAAGACCACATATTCTGCCAAAAAAATATTAAACAAAATTTTTAAGACCTTCTTAGAAAACAAAAAAAACTAATGGGAGGTTTTTAAGAACCATAAACATCCTCCTATAAGCTAAGTGTTCAATTCCAAAAGTACCTATTGTTTGAGATAAGAATTCTTACATCAATATAGGTGATATTAATACCATAACTGATAATCCTTCTAGATAAATTTATCCAATTCACTTGGGCCCTCTTGTAGTTTTTGAATGATATTGCATACCTTCTAATCTTGCTTCCATTATATCCTTTCTTCTTCCACTCAATCAAATTTCAAAATAGAAATAGCACATTTTAATTGCTCTATTTCTTCTTCATTAATTGAAAGTGCATTTTCTACCATATTATATTTTCCATTTTTGTAGATAATTTCAAAATCATAAATTAGGATCTTTGCAACCCATTTTTTTTTACTTTTCTAAAGATAATCATTTCTCCAAGAAGTTTCAAACTATAATGATTTTTTTTACATTGAAATATATTCTTATTAGGTTAGGTAACCATATTTTAATTGCATGTACCATGACCAACATTTCTTTCTCA
Source organism: Pinus tabuliformis (assembly GCA_031772625.1). Taxonomy (NCBI): domain Eukaryota; kingdom Viridiplantae; phylum Streptophyta; class Pinopsida; order Pinales; family Pinaceae; genus Pinus; species Pinus tabuliformis. The sequence continues at coordinate 599,508,091 of CM062818.1, forward strand.
TAATTGGGTTTTAAAAAGTCATTCCATTTAAGTCGATTTCTTTGAAAGGTAAGGGGCCTTATTCCTTGTATTAAAATTACACCAATTTCATGGCTTAAGGAATTTCACTTCACAACAAAGATTTCTAAGATATCATGTGTGGCAAGATAAGAGTTGTACATATATCCTCCTTATGTTTTACAAATTCTTTGGTAGCTTGATGACTCCAAGAAAATTCTTCCTTCTTTAATAATGTTATTAGAGGTGTTGTTATTTGAGCATAACTCATAACAAACATGTATTACTAGCTTATGAGTCCTAAGAATTCTTTAGGATACCTTAACATTTTTTCAAAATTGTCATTCTATCATAGTTTTAATTTTTTTAAGGTTCACATTGACACCTCCATGAGATACAATATTATAGAAGTATTCAACTTCTTAAGCCCCCAAAGACACACACAAAAGACTTTATATATAGTTGTTTCTCTTCTAATTAATTTAAGACTTTGTGAACATGTTCTACATGATATTTCCCAAGATTTTCTATAGATTAATATGTCATCAAAAAGTACTTCCATAAGTTTTCTAAGGAAAAGTATGAAAATAGAATTCATAAAGATTTGAAATGTTGAAGGTGCATTAGTAAGTCCAAATGGCATAACCAAAAGATCATAATGACCTTCTGTGTTCTAAAGGTTGTTTTTGGAATGTCTTCTTGTATCATTTTGATTTGATGTTATCTTGAATGGAGATCCAAATTATTAAGGAAAATTCTCCATGCAATTATTTAATAATAGAAATAAGAAACTTATATTTGATGGTAGTTTTGTTCATATACCTATAATCGGGACATATATGCCATGAACCATCCTCTTTTGTAACCATCACCACTGGTGAAAGAAAGAATCATAGGTAGGTTGAATGAAGCCATCCTCTTAACAATTTTTAAGATACTCAATATCACTCTTAGGAGCATATGGATACCTATGAGGCCTAATTTTGGGTTGTATACATCCATATTACAAATTAATAGCATGGCCATGACTCGAAGACGTTTAGGAATCTATCAAAATACCCTGTAATGATAGTTGGTAACTTTATGGAAAACCACTCAAGTAGAGGATATAGATGTTCGAACATTTAATGATAACATTGTAAAATTACAATGGTTTACCTTTTTTAGTAATTCCATCATGTTCTTAGAGCTTATCGATTTAGAGGATTTCCCTTGCATAGCTCCAAGATCAATTTCCTTTCCTTGTAAGGAAAATGTCATGAAAAGATATTGAAAACTAAGAGCCTTTGTTCTCAATGATTATAACCATTGGACCCCTCATACAACATCAAAACCACCATTTGGTTTGCAAGCATGGGATTATCTAACAAATACACCCATATATTTACCATGATACTATATAATTTCCTTGAACAATTTATGGTACCTCAATCTACAATCATTACTTGATTTTATGGTCTCTAGATGCAAAGAAATTGATGTTTTTTGCTAATTTCCAATTCTTCAAGTTATGGGTGCTACCTAAATCAAACATCATTGTTACCTCTTTATTTTTTTATATATCCTTCTTTCTTGAGGGTTTGTAGACTTCTTATTTAGGAAATCATGGTAATAGATACAAGAGAAACACCTTTAGTAACCACTCACACAACTATATGAGAGATCATAAAACCAATATTTTTACATGGTTAAAAGCTTCTAATAGGGAAAAATCTATCGTCTTAGTCAATGGCCACTTGATGAAATTTTGTTAATGCAAAATAAAATTTGTACAAGATAATTTGTTATTATTTATCATAAGCAAATACCCTCCATGGTATTTCAATAGATGTCTTAGACTAATTCAGTATTAAGCCACTGATAAATAGTCACTAGTATCAAGAAGAACATAATTTATCAGATATGATCACTTTTTTTCTAGAAAATATCATGATCATTAGATTACAATGCAACTAAACACACTTTTACCTAATAGACACAATAGACCACACTTTCTAGCTCAATAAAATGACAAATAATGTCAATGTGATGGATCCAGAAATATTAGATCAAAATTGAAATTGACAGACTACTAGGTTCCTGAATATCCTAACATTCCCCCTCAAGAAAACAATTTGGATAGAATTAAACAATTTACAAAGGTGACATACTAGGAGACGTATGGAGGCATTAGAGCATATCATACCTTACTAAAAAACTTCTAAATTCCTGATATAAATCAAATTTTAGAAAAGTTTACTTCTGTAAGAGATTTTGTGAAAATTTTTACAACATGATTATAGAAAAAGAGATCTTCAATAGCTCAATTATGAGTGAGCTTTCTGATGAAGTACATTTTTAGCTCAATGTCTTTTTTGTTGTTGATGTTGAACTAGATCTTTGGAGAGTTTAACGACACTCTGATTGTTACACTAGAGGGTCACTGGATGTTGTTGTTGGAATCCAAACTATGAGAGGATCTATTGAAGCCATAGTACTTCTTGAATTGCATCGATGACTACTTGATACATTGCTTCTACTCAAGAAAGAGAAATAACATACTACTTCTCACAAGCACAAGTGAGAGGGATAGAATTGAGACTAAAAACATAACCTATATTAAACTTTTAATTATTAGGTTTTCTTCCCAATTTCAATTAGTGAACCCAAAAAACATAGGAGTTCCCCCATAAACTATAGTGTATCTCAATCTGAACTATACCTCTAATACACTGAAGTATTTGTTTTTCTACTTTCCAGTGACTTTCACAAGGTGTTTGCATATACAAGGAAACAAGATCTATAGCATAGGAAATATCATGAAAAGTATAAGTCAAGTATAACAGGCTACCAACTAACTAATGGTGTAAAGTTTCATAAACTTTGAGTGTAGCATATGTGGGATCAAGTTTGAATCTAGACTAAAGGGTATAATGGGTTAGTTTACAATCTTCCATGTGAAATTAATGAGGAAGGCCACATGCATTTTATGATTGAGAAAAATATATCCTTCCTTTGTTTATAATACTTATAGACTAGCCCACAAGGGATAGCTCAATTGGAGATTCCCTTAATAATAAAGTGTTATTTTCCTTGAGATTCTAGGTTCATACGTCAACGTTAGTCAACCAACAAGAAAAAGCAAAACTTGGAGACCAAGGAAATAATGAAAATAACCTAAGTATGTCATTTCATATTTATTCTTAGAGCTTGATTTCATGTAGGTTAAAATTTTAACATCAATATTAGTGAGGGTAATGTCATAAACATATTGAATAAGGATTATGAAATGGATTCCTACTTTCTTAGTGTACACAATAGGGTCATAGTGAGATCTAGAAAATCTAGCATTAAGAAGAAAGTGATTCATTCTAGCATACTAAGCTCAAGGAGATTGTTTAACACCATATAAAGATTTTTTAAGGTGATGAACAAGGTTGGGGTCACTTTGAACATAGAGAGCAGATTGATCTATGTAGATTAATTCATGTATATTCCCGTGCAAGAAGATAAATTTCACATCCATTTGATGGACCTTCCATCCATGAGGTAGCAAGGGTTAAAACAAGGCAAATGGAATTCATTTGGGTGATAGGAACAAAATTTTTATAGTAGTCAATTCCTTCAAGTTGAGAGAATACTTTAGAAACTAATTGAGCCTTATGTCTTTCAACCCTTCTATCTAATGCATTCTTAGTTATATACACCCACTTACATCTAACAAGTTTTCTTCTTGTCAGAAGTGGGAGAAGTTCCCAAGTATCATTCACCATAAAGGAACGATATTATTCATCCATCATTGTTTCCTAGCGTTTATTACTATAAGATTATACAAATGTTTCGAAATAATAAGTCTTTGTTCAACTTGAGAAAAAAAATATGACGTTTTCTATAAATATGAATGAGTACGACATTGAGATCTAGGATCATCGACAAAATATTTGATTACTTCTTGTGTTGAATGAGCATATCTAGGAAGTTGTGGTGTTAGTGCAAGTTCATGTTCAGTGGACTCATCTAGAGGAAGGTGAACAGGAGGAGGTAGATTACATCCTCACTATCAACATACGAAGAAGAAACTATATAGGAAAATGAGATGTAAAAATGTCAAGATGTTTCATAGGTTGAAGATGGAACAAACATTGAATTAGGCTTGTCAACCAAAAACATTTCATTAGATCTAACATATTCTCTAATGATTATATTGGAATGAGGTTGAATACATTTATAATCCTTTACATCTTCAGAGTATCCAACAAAAAAACACTTCTCACTTTTAGGTTGTAATGCATTCCTTTTCTTATGAGGAAAGCGAGTCCATGCTATAATACTAAATGCATGGAAGTGTCTTATATTTAACTTTATTTTAGCCCATTCTTCTTCCAAAGTTATATTTTTTTAAGGCTTTTTGGGAGTGGAATTTACTCTGTAATTTACATGCTTGATTTCTTCCACCCATTAATGAACACTTGATCCCTTAAATTGAATCATATAGTTATCCCTAACATCTAATGTAAAATTTCCCGGATGCGGGTGTACACAATGGATAACAGGACAACAGTGGAACGGGCCGGCAAGTGGCAACTCCACATGGCCACCCATAAGCTCACACACAAAGTAATAAATCCGTCACATAGCATTCGTAAATGCCATTCAATGTGGCACTCGAACCAATTCACCAGTGCCATCCCGCCTCGGCTCTGCATCATGGAGACCTCAGGTAATATTCGGCCCACCTCCTATGTTTTTGCTCCTCTGCCTCTGAATTGCAATTGCCCCCTCGCTACAGTGGAGCCAAGCACTTGCACTGCAACAGGCAGGCGATGCAATATTCTCTGCTACATAGAATTAGGAAAGGGCAACCATTTCTCTCAAAGTCTGATATGCAACCTGACTCCCGCCTCTGAGCCTTCTGAGCCTTCTGCCTCCAATTTCAGCTCAGTGCCGACTTCTTACAGATAGTCCCTTCCTCCCCATGCCATTATGCCTCGAATGCGCCAGCGAATGCGTAGCAGGAGAGGCAGCAACAGAGGTAGACCGCTCCGTCCTTCGCCCTCAATGGTCTCTGACTCCTCTTCCCCCTCATCTAATTCCATCTTAGCTCGTTATCCTGATACACGCAGCGGCAGAGGCTGCACTCGCGTTGTTCGCTCCCAGCCCTCGCAAACCCATCCTTCAGCCATTGCTCCCTCTTCCAGCTCTTAGCAATACAACCATTCTGCGCAATTCACATACCATTGCACTCTGAATCAACCTATTATCACGGCCACCATTACAGTTATGTTTTAGGAGGAGCCTTCCAGAGATGAAGGTCATCCCACTCACGCAACGAAGAAGAGTGATACTGCTCAGGGTGAGCCTTTTGCAGCAGAGCAAAATCGAGAAACTCTAGCGAAGGAAGACACGGGTGAGTTGCAGAATGATGAGGATGACCATGACACCTACAGGTGTCTAATTATTGAAGAACACCCGTCAGCACCACATGACAACTAGAACACCACGTGTCTTCAAGTCTCAGGTTCTCGGCTACCAAGTCTATGGGTTTACTTTTGCATTTTTGAGCAAAACAGTTAGTTTTGAAACTGAATTCAATAGAATATCGTTCTATGTTCACATGTTGGTTTCCCCTGCGAGGGCAGCAAATTTATTTTGGATTGGACTGGTTTCCCACTTCTGGGCAGTCTTCATTCTATTTTTGTTGCAATATGCCATGAACCTTGGCTAAGAACTACAGAGGCCAAAGCCTCCTTGTATCATTTTGTTACAGTAATAGATCTTAGACTTATTTAGAAAAAAAAACATGTAATGTAAAATTAATTGTTTTAGGAACATCATTTTACTGTGGTGTATATAAAACAATATGTTACATTTGAATGCCCTATGTAGTGCAGTAAGTTGTGAGTTAATTTTTGACATATTCACCTCCATTATCTATTTTTTGGATTTACAATTGATGTGCATATTTATTTTCTACAAGGGACTTGTAGAAAACTTCATTTTTATTTTTTAAGAAGTAAACCGAAGTGCATCTGGATAATTCATCAATGAAATTTAAGAAGTAATTGTTCTTAGAGAAAGAAGGAAATGAGTTTGGACCACCAAATCACTATGAACAACTTGCAAAGTGGCTAAGGCATGCCAAGGGGAACAATTCTCAATATTTTCCAAATGATGTTTGTGACACACATAATAGAAACAAAACCATTTGTATAAGAAATGAAAGAAATACCATTGACCATATTTTGATCATATAGTTGCTACAATGAGGGATTCATTAGATGATCAAATTGTTCATGCCAAAGTTTGCTCATGTAATCACTGTGAGAAATAAAAATGGAGGGAAAATATAATGACCCTACGCTATAAAAAATGTATGAAATGGTAATATCATCAACAACTCTAGTACCGAGAACATGATTAGGATCTTTTAATTCTGTGACTACAACATGGTGAGGTGAAAACCCTATTGTTACCTTCACTTAAATGGCTGATTTGATATAATGATAAGAGGTTGTAGGAAATCTTTGGAACACATAATGCATCATTAAAATGACATTTATCTACTTATATTGTTTTAAAACATCACTAAGATATTTATCATCACCAAGAAGTAAATTTTTAGTGTTAAAATCATCAAGAGTAGAAAAAATGGCTATATAATTAGCCATATGAGAAAATACTCCAAAATCGGTAAGCCACTCATCAGAAGAAGTAGAGATTGCATTGAAAGATAAATCTAAAGAAAAATGTGCACATTTATGAGATGCAATGTTAGAAGAAGAAGAATCAAGATTTATGTTGTGCTTCTTCATTGTTGCTTCTATGTCTCCACTCTTTTAAAACATTTAGACTCTAGATGAAATCTTTCCCACGATAATTCCAATGTCTCCGTCTTTTTACCTTTTCAATTTAGTCCTTTGTCACCATTGGGAGTAGAAGCTAGCTAAGATGATTTGTCACCCTTGTTTTTTTATTTTTTCAAGGATGTTGCTTCTTTGGATGCTTTTTTTATCATTCTATTGGAGCACTAAATCCTTGTTATATGTAGTAGTGTTGATGATTCCAATGTGAAATATAAAGTCTTACTCTATATTTAGCGCGTCACCAAAAGATTCAAGAGTAGGATCTTGAAATATAACAGATAGAGGTTCTCCAGTGGAATAAAATGTAGTTACCAAAAAAAATATGTAGAACGAAGGTTAGAAATAATTATATATATGAATCAAATCCATTGTAGAATAATTAAGTAAATATATTAGTGTTTTGAACTCAGATAAATAATATTCAACGAAAAATAAATCATGAGGGATTAATGTCCAAATATGATTTTCAAACTTTTCATAGCTTTCATCCAATTCATCAATTCTTTGAATTTTAAGCCATACATAGGGAGAAATGGACATTCCATGTATTCCACATGATTTTCCATTCTTATTATCACATTTTGCTTTCTTATTAGCAATAGTGGCATTTTTTTCTTTTCCCATGGTAATCCATTACAATCCCTTACTTCTTGATACATCCTCCATGTGGGTTTCTGTGACAAATAGTTGATACATGTAAGAAAATGTTCACTTGGAGTGGCCATATTAAAATATACAAATAAAAGATTGAAAAGTTAAAAATTACTATCTATATGGAAATATATTGAAAGAATGAGTTGTTTAAAAAAATGACACAAAAAATGGACTTCAACTGAGAAATTCATACCCTTTTTAAAAGTGTTGTTTATGGCAACAAAGATTGACATGAAAAATTTCATAGGAAAAATTTTACTACCAACTTTCCTTGTCATCTTGAGAGGATTATTTAGGGATTTAGATAAAAAGAGATGCACCTCGTTATTAAGAGAATTTCAAAGTAAAAAATAGAATTCAAAACAAAAATGTACTAATAAAATTAACTTAAAAAAAAAAAACAAATATAACATACGAAATTTTACAATTATTTAATAATAATAATAATTTACCTATGTAATTAGGTTTTTTAAATAAGCATTAACATTATTTTCTATAAATAATTTTTATATTATTTAATAATAATAGATTGACATATGTAGTTAGGTTTTTTAATAAGCATAAACATTATTTTTTATAAATAAAATTTGTATTTAAAAATTATTATAAAATATGAAATTTTCAGTATCACATCTCAGGAAAAAGTTATATATATATATATATATATATATATATATAAAAGTTATATATATATATATGTTAGCATCCATTACTTAAATGTGTTTTTATTTATATTTTGTCTTTTATTTAAAATTAAATATATAATAAATTTAAATTAGTGTATTAATATAATATTTTTCAAAAGTAATATTGTGTTGCTAATGTGGGATAATATATATATATATATATATATATAAAATATGGTAGCTATGTGTTTTGAAATTTGTAATTTTTAAATATTATAATTATTTATTTTATAATATATATTAAAAATTTTGAAATAATTTTATTTTAGGTTAATAAATTTGTATGTGAATGATACTACAAAGGGTATTTTTATTATTTTTCTTGGATCAAAAAATTAAAAGACTAAAAAGTTTATAAATCTAACATTATTTGTGTTTTATGGGGATTTAATACTATTTTTTAGACAATCAAAATCTAGATAATATTAACATCATCATTCAAAAAAACAAACAAACAAACAAACTTTGTAAATCAGCATTTGCTTTTTAAGACAATCCAAAAATTCATAGGATATCACCATTAAAGAGTTTTATAAAATCTTTTCAGACATATTCCTAAAACTAATATTCATGAAGTTAGAAGAAATTTGTCCGCTTTCGAATTATGTAATCTATCAAATGCTTAATTCCAGTTCAATGTTATCATTGGGTAACATATGAGCTTCTTATAGAATGAGCATAAGCGATGTGATTATGTGATCTCCCAAATGTCTTCTTCCAGTTTAATGTTATCCTTGGGTAGCATATCAACTTCTTATAGAATGAGTACAAGAAACATAAGTAAATGAAGATTTAAATGTTTAATTTCTTAATAAAGGGGTTGTAACAAGGAATTTCTTTGTTTGAGATCTCCATTCACCCATCAAATTGCAAGGAGGAAATTTCTCGGGACTTGAAGATCAATGATTCATCTTTCAATAGAAAGTAGTAATATTCATGGCTATATTATCAATTCAATTCTTTGACAATTAACCAATGTCAGCTTTGAAGCTAATGATATGCTTTTGAGAAAGGAAAATTACTCACCTTACTCCTCCTATGGGTAGAACTCCCTAAAATGATCCATCAACAAGGGCCCAAGGGATTTGGGTATAGATGAGATGTTTTTCCATATACATCAATGAGATATTTATCAATCAATATTTTGGACCAACTTAATGATGGAAAACATTTTCTCCTTTAAAACATTGATTCATTAATATCTCGTGTGATGTCTTAAAATTGGGTTTGAGTATCAATAATCATTTAAGAAAAGTCTTTCAGTAGAAATTTCTTTTATGTGATTTCTACCAAAAGACTTTGCTTAATTCATTATGGATCACAGAAGCTTGAATACAGAAATATCAATAATCATGTTTGAATTCTAACCACATGGAGGGATCGATGAGAATTGAGGGAATGTTCTTATGATATTCAACCTTTGTGATACACATTTAATGGGTAGAGCATCCCTACACTTAGATATTTTTATGCTTCTTGCAATCTAGACTGCCCATGATTTGCTAAGGGGAAAGGTTTTGAAATCTTTTGTTTCATTGTCCTTATGCCAATTCCTTCAGGTTGCTTTTATTGAGTCTGCTTGTCATTTTGATTTCAACCTTGTAAGTGGTTTGATTTCATTGACTTGGTTTGTGAAAGGACATTAAAGGATGAGATGTATGTTTGATTTGAAATCTGATTTACATAAGTTGCATATTCCATGCCCTCATAGTTTCTCTTTTGAAGTAAATCCTATGTTAGGTTTCTATTATTTAGAGAAAGTCACAACAATATTTTAGCTTTGATAGGGCATTCATATTTCCAAAGTGCTTTCTACCACTAATATGAATAATAATTGTTAAGGCCTTCAATGGCCAAAGAATTGTAACAGAGTCTAGGTTGATAGCCACTCAAGGGATTTGTGAAGTAGAGGGATTCATCCTCTTCTTCATTGATGAAAACACGACATTTTTAAAGACATTTTGTAAGAGGTCTAACTTGTTGCATATTCCGCATTAAGGTCAAGTTTCTCAAGTTAAGACATCATTCTTGTCTAGAGTTCAATGCTCTCCCTATTACAGTTTTCCAAAGGGTATACAATTCTTCAATCTTTATAAGAATAAGAGAGATGGACACTTTGTTGATCTTTGCTTCTAACTCAAAGGTAAAGACTAAATATTCTTTTTTTCCCAAACTTTTTATAATTTATTATTATTATTATACACTTTATTTTAAATTATTTTTTGTAATTCCCTTTTATAATAAATTATATAAAATTTGGAAATAATCTTTTAAGAATATTATATTAATTTTTTATTTTTAATTTAAAGTTAAATGCAATGTTTTGTTTTATTAGGATGACACTTTAATTTCAAAATTTCAAATTTGAGGTAAAATTAAATATACGTCAACAAAAATACAAAAAATCTTAAATGTAATCAATTATTTTAATTATTATATTGAAGCATTAATTGATGTGTTTTATTTCAATTAGTATATTTTAAAATGATAAAATGTATTTTATTGTATATTTATGTATTAAAATTGGGATCATGAAAATGGTCAATATGTATTATTAAACATCAAACCGAATCTCTCAACCTTTACTTGTTTGTATATTAAAATCACAATTATAAAACTGTAACTATCTCAACAGATAAGTATGAGGTACGGTTATGTCTGTTGCTTCCCACTGAAGACTACACGAATAATCACACGAGTTCCAGTCATGGCTATATGTGTTCCTCCACACCGAACAGTAACCGAACAAGCATAAAACCAAGCTGATTCCATTAGATGATATGATTGTAAAATCTCTGACTAAGCAATTTCCCTGATAATCGCTTTCAGGACATTTTCACTGCAAAATAGAATATTCATGCGATTATAACTTCTCAATTTAATAATCCACAGATCCCTCTGAGCAAAAATCGAGTTTGAACCTTATTTATGTAAAAAGTATTGAAACATAATTAGAGAACAAGGCGGCCTGTAACTACAGAATGAGGTTTCCATAGGTCACAACTCTGTCATGTCGACAGGAGTTACAGCTCTGGCGTTTTGACGACATATAAAGCGCTTTATATTAACATTAAAAACAAAAAATGCTAGGCTCCCAGATCCTGCAGAGTTATGTTTGAATAATGCATATCAGTGCAATAATGTATTTGCTGTAGTCACCAGCAACTTCTTTATGTATCAGATTCATTGTACTAATTCAAACATCAATGACCATACCATTAGACAAAGCAACTGTATCAACACATCACTGATTGAATATTTCATAATTGGCTGTTGAATGATAAAGCAACTGTATCAACATATCCCTGATTGAACATTTCAGGATCGGCCGTGTTTTTTACGGGTACAAATAAAAATTATATTGTGAAAAGGCCAAACTCTTGGTTTTTTTTTAATAGCTGAGGATAATATTCTTATTTCTGAATCTTGAGACTTTGTGATAAGCTATTGTTAACAATCATTGTTAATCTATGTTGTCATTGATGTCAAATAACACTACTCATGGAGGATCCAAGGATTGAATACACACTTAATAGAAACAATGGAGGAAAGATATCGGAAACCATCAAAAAAGAAGAGAAATAGTAAAGAGGAGAAGCCATCATGAAGCAAAAAAGTAAGAGGAAGAGTTTATCGGAAGCCATCAAAAAACAAGTTATCGGAGCAAGAAAAACAGGTTATTGCATATGGCCAAGGGTAAGTGCTATTGGAAGAAAAAAAGAAACATTACATCGGAGGAGTAGAGCTATCGGAAGAGGAGCCATAATGGAGGAGTTAACAGTAATAAACTGTGAAACTTTCTTTAAAGACCACAAAACATATTGACGGCTTTATATCGACGCTTTATCGGAGACTCTATTACATGCCACCGCACAAAACCCCCATTGCATTTTGAGCTACGGACCCAACTTTCCAATAGAACCAACTCTAATATAATATCGCGTCCGCCACTATAGGAAGTTACGTATCGCAAGTCATAAATGTCACCACCCAAAACCCACGATTGTGATACCACTAGGACCCGATGGTTCCATTACAATACGCCATAATAAAAATATCGCATCCACCATATAAGGTTTCATATTGCAAGTATTAAGAGGATGTCACACCGGTGATTGTGATAAGGGCGTCGACCCCTGGACCGCTGATTGTGATAAAGTTGTGAGCCCGACGGATCTATTAAAAATAATTTAATATAATATCGCATTCAGTAAGGGAAATCAACCATCGGCTATGTTATGGGCACGACTTGTAAAAGACCTCTGAAAGTTGCGATTGCAATTGAGGTAGTGACATGGCGTGTGGGACCTCCCTGTGGGTATAGGCTCTCTTATATGGTTTCCGTGAATAATTAAGTATGTGGATGAAAGACTCTTCAATATATTTTAATATACAAGTCGCCCTCCCTCCAATAAACATGTCTTTTCTGTCATTGGTGAAACCCATATAAATATAAGTTAAGACGCCTCATTTTTTACTATCGATCTTGTCCATCTATAAAAGAACAGAACAATAGTTCACAACTCGTGAACTTGAAGGAACAAAGAAAGCCAAAGATCGAGCAAGAAGGAAGAAAGTCAAAGGTCCAGCAAGAAAGAGGGAAGCCGAAGGATAAGCAACATTGTTGATTAGATTAACCTTTGAAAGACTTGGACCAGTGAAGAACGCAACCTGAAGAACAATTCTGTGAAGGGAAAAATAAAGTTTCATCTGACATCGTATGAAGGGAGAATTAGCCAGCACCAGCATTGAAGCATTTGTGAGTTTGTTTCTCAGAAGTAAGAGATTGCGACGACAAGAACAGTGAGAAGCGTACTCTTGAAGCAGGTACTGCGACAATTAGAACAGAGGGTTGAAACAAAAGGTTGTGTGTGTCCAGAGCTTAGTAAAGTTCATTGAAGATACATTGAAGTTGTGTAAAGACTATTGAGGACCATGGTGTGTTAGTCATCATGATGTGACTTGGAGATTTTGCTTGGGTGTAATGAAGAGCAACCGTGTCACTTTCTATGAGACGAGGTTATCATTGATTATATAGCATGGAGACTACAGTGAAACTGTAGATTGAAAGAATGCAGTGAAGAATATTTTGGGAGCAGAGAATTACTATCAAACATATCTACACAAAATATAGAACTGAGTTGGAGCCTAGAGGGTTGGTGGCCTGAAGGTTGGAGCCTCGAACAAACAAGGTAGGTGCTTTGAAAGATAGGGTCGGAGCTCTTGGGGTTGGTGTCTCAAAATTGGAAGGATTGGTGTCCTTGGAGTTGGTGCTCCTAAATCCAAGGTTGGTTTTTTGACAACATATGGTTGGTGCCCTAGAGATGGGAGCCTGACACAACACTAAGTTGGTGCTTGGCAACGGGTTGGAGCCCCATATATATTGTACTTGATTTATTGTATAGATTATATTAATAAAAGTATTTATTCCTATAGTTCATTTGATGTTCTAAATATAATTGATTTAACTAGTAAAAACAACAATTGAAAATAAATATTAATTCACCTCCCTCTCAATATTTCCAACCATCCATTGCTAAAAACCTAAGAAGATCAAATCAAGATAACTCAATCTCAAAATCCTAGGAAGATCAAATCAAGATAACTAAATCTAAAAACATATGAGACAATCATAAATAAACGTAAAACGCTCTGAATAAATGAATACCATCTACTTAGTAATGAACAGTCGGCCACCCCCATGGGGCTTTGGATTGACGGTGAATGGGTGCACTGTTAAGGCACTCCTTGCGATAGGTCACTGGTTCAATTCCCTGTGGGTACTTAGTTTAGTCTTAACCTAGAAAAAAAAATGAACAGTCGGCCACTGGAGTTCTGGTATTCAAGAAACCAGAACACAGTCTCAAAAAACGTAGAGTAATTCGTATTTATATTCTCTTTCATGGAAGATGCAGCTATATATGATACCCCACATGAAATCATTCTAAACAGAAACCAAATTCTGGCAAATGGGGAATGGAATGTCATGGTTTCTGTTTAGTCCAGCACATATGTGGAACTAAGCAACACATGGGCAATCTAATCATATTCGTGTATCCATATACATATTGAAACAGCAACCAGCACTGTAATAGATGCAGGTTCCCGTCAATGAGTAGTTTTGATCAAGATACCCACATTCTCCAGAAAAAACAGATTGACAATAGAAAACTCAGAAATGGAGAATTGAGGCAGGCCTTCTCTTCGATGAAGACGTTATAGCTGGGTAGGAAACATGGCTCCCAAATTGATAAATCCTGCAACGTCTAGCCGTTGAGGATATTTGGGGCCACTAGTGTTTATGTTATCATGGAGAGGCTGGAAAGGAATAAACGGACAATAGCTGTCGGGGGCAGAATGGAGGTGGGACACACAGTTCATATTAAGGTCAAGTACTGACTTGTAAGGTAAAGTCTTTCCCAATAGCTTCCAGCCGTGCTGGGTTACATGTGCAGAGAAACTAGGGTTCAGGGATGAATATCCAAAGGGGGTTTCAGGAATACCAGTGAAACGCTGCACCATGTCTTTGAAATTTGAAGTGTCGGTGTTCAGCAGCGTCGTCGGCGCTCTCCTGGAGGCCTTGGATCGTTTCTTGCCCACCTTGGCAGTTCCACCGGAATTTACAGACAAACTGGCCGAGTTATTTAGAACTCCAGATTGAGAACGCCGTGGCTCCGTAGTTGTCAACGGCGTTGCTTCTGCGAGCTTGGAATTGGTGGACATGGGCGCGGAGACGTGTCGACGTCGAAAATCCTGCTTGCCGTTGCTTGATATCAGGAAGCTCTGTGTTTCTCCGTGGCTACTGTCGTTGCTTGCCGGCTTCTGCTGAAATTGCGCAGAGGTATCAAGAAACTGAGAACTGCCCGCGCTGTAAGTTCCAAAGGGCGGGGCAGACGGATCTGGAGACCCGAAGCTGTTGTTCAAGAAGAGGGCATTATAAATGTAATCTCCTCCGGCATTTAACATAGACTCCATTGTTCTGGAAAATTCCTCTTCACGACAAATGTAAACACTGTAATGTAATGAAAAACTCTAGTGCTGTCAAGTCGGATATGTAATGTGATTCCTGCTCCTCCAGATTTGTGTGAGGCAGCGTGTTTATACTACGTACCCATATGCCTTGTCAACGGGCACTAGGTCATCGCGGACTGCGGAGCGTTCACATGGGCAAGGACCTAGCTCTCCTGTTGTTCATAGGGTTTCCGCAGTCCGCAGTAATGAGTCCGCCGTACTCCGATTAGGTTCCATATTTGTCCAAATTCAGAGTCAGCCTACTCTTTCCTGAAGAAAGTTGAACCTTATCGTTGTCGGTAATGGCGAAGTTCACATTTGACCCGCAATATAATATAAACAAATACAACAATGCTCCACATACCATGCGGTGGTTAGACTGTCGTAATCGAACACTTATTTCTTGTATTTAGCAACCGACATGAACTTGTCATGAACAATTATCTTTCTTGCGGACTATTTTAGCAATATATTAAAAAATGTTACATTTATGTATTTTATAAAGCACGTATCACCGAATAATTTAGCAATATATAAAAAATGTGACATTTATGTATTTTATAAATTACGTAACATAAGAATAATAATTTTAACCTTTGAGGTATAGATATATGGGTTCTGGATTTTAGTTCATATTAATTCTTACGTTGAAAGTGGAGTTAAGGGTAGGATTATACTTTTAATAAATATCATACAATATTTTAAAAAATTAGAGAGGCAATATTTTACTATTAGGAAAGATTTTTAAAACTATATCATTTTTTTATCTAATATTGATATGGTATAATCATGGTGAAGATATCTTATTATTGAGACATATTATATTTCTATTTAACATTAAGATTAGTCTCAACATATTCATAAAGTTAAAGAAAGAGAAAAGAAAAGAAAGAACATTTTCACTTTTAAGATAATTTTGATTTAAGGTGGGAGTTAATAGTAGGATTATACTTTTAATAAATATCATTTTTGATCTATTATCTATTATGTAATTGTATGGGCAACATCTTATTTATTAAATATCCATACTTATTCACTATTGCATAATTGTAAGGACAATATCTTACTATTGGGAGATATTTTTTTGAAGTATATCATTTTTCCATCCAATATTGATCTTGTATAATCATGGTGAAAATATCTTACTATTGGGACATATTAGCTTTCCATTTAAGAATAAGATTAGTCTCAACCTATTCATTTTGTAAATTGGGAAAAAAAAAGAAGAGAAAAGAAAAAGAAAGAACATTTTAACTTTAAAAAAAAATTGATTTCTATTCTTACAAATAAATCTTTTATTTAATATAAAATTTATTTTTTATTTTAATAAATAAAAACACATATTTACTTTGACATAAAATTTTGGTTTCTATCATTACTTCAATATATTAGCTTAAAACATTCTTAGTCACAAATCTATCTTAACCTTGAATCATGAACAATCAAATCTCTCAAGATACAATAAAGGTGGCCTACCTAAACTTAGCCTTAAAAAGACAAAGAGAGAACATATATACTCAAGCATAGAAGGAATCAAATATTTAGAAGTTCAATAATAGTTGGCACCAAATGGAAACAACCTAAATTGGAAAAAAAAAAACATCTTTACTTTGTTAGCCTCTCTCATAAAACAAAAATAAATCCAAAAATAAATAAATTAATTAAATATTCCAAGTTAGGAATTTGTGCCTAACTCTTGGGTTGTTCCTCTAAGATAGGAGTTAGTTTAGGTAACCCCTATATTGGTGTGTGTTTGGTGAGAAATTATCTCAACCAAAGGAGAAATTATCTCAACCAAAAGTGTCTAAGATAGCACGCACTATCTTGAGAACACTATCTCTCATCTATTTATTTGTAACACTATATTCAATTATTTTTTTGATGTATGAAAGTGAGAGAGAAGCATGAGGCTTCAGCCTTTTTCCGCCAATATTTTGTCTCTGGTTTTTATATGTGTTTTTCTATAATCTCTTTGAGTTAATTTGTTTTTTCAATATGTGGTATCAAAGCCTGTTCTGGATTAACTCCCTCCCATCCCAGGGAGATGTGAAACTTGTGATGCCTGAGTCTTTGTAAATAATTAGATTTGCGTAAAGGTTGTGAAAGCACATAGTTTAGTTTATGTTTGAGTGATTTCTACTGTGTGAGGAAGAGGCCATGGGAGTGATAAGTGAGTGGGGGTAATAAGTGATTTTCTTTTGGGGAGAAATAAGGCATTTTTTTAATTAAATAAGTAACTTTGAGGAGAGATAAGGAGTGGAATATGGTTGAGTGATATTTCAACATGTGATAAATTATTTTTTATTTTTGGGAGTAATAAGTGTGAAGTGGGGATTTTTACATTGGAAATCACATATGTGTGATAATGAAGCTTTTGTAATGGAGGGATAAGGTAAATTTATTTGTGTATTTGGAGAGATAAGTGAATATTTTTATTTCTAGAAGGTTGAGTCAATTTTCTGAAGACATTTTTCTTTCAAAAAGTTCTAGAACTTTGATTCCATGAAGATGTTGTGAAGCTGAACGATTATGTACTCTAAAGTTTAATAAAGATATCATTTTTGTGGTGATTGTGTCCTAGATCCGCCCGAAATTGAATAAGGGGATCTTAGGTACACGAAGAGTGTGTTGATGATGGTTTATACTTCATGTTGTTGCTTTTTTATTTGTGTCTAGTTTTGACACATAAATGATCTCATTTAACACACATAAAGTTCAATGCAAGCAAGCACAACACCTGTAACAAAATAGCTGCAAGGAAGGATAATCAAGATCACACATACAACAACTCATCAAAGTTTTCAACATCGGCATTCTACCTCAACAAACAAATTCACTCAATACAATCAAGTTCATGAATCTGCAGACTCTAGCATTTCAAAGCAAAGTCTACATCACTACATTCAAGTCAATGAATCTGTAAACTTCAACGTTTCAGAGCACAGTGTACATCAACATTATTGAACTTGTAATCAAACTCAAATTACATTGAATTGTAAGGGTGCATTCTCGGTTGAAACCGACACCCAAGTCTTGAGTTGAGTCAAATTGAATTCATTGTAGTGAGTCATTGAAATCATTGTAAGCTTTTTGGGTGCATTTTCGACCGTGTTCGACACTCAAGTGAGTCCATGAATTTTAACTCTAAAGCAAACAAGCAACAAGTTCACATCTCTTGCAAGCGAGCGTGAGTATTCATTCAAGCAATTTGCGTCAAAACAGTACAAAGTTCAAAACCTTCAAGTGAGCCAGAGTGAAGTTCATTGCAGCAACCATAAAAGCAACCAAACAAATTCAACTCTAAATCAAGCAAGTTGAGATCGACATCAAGCGAGCGTGGCTATTCCTTCAAGTAAGGCAAACACGATCATCATCAAGTGAGCGTGAATTCCAGAGTTTAAGCAAGAAAGTTCTACAACTCTAGCAAGTGTTCTCAGCGAGTACAATAAGCAACAAATCAAGCGAGCATGCCATTCAAGTCCCATAACAAACGAGCTTGTCATTCAAGTAACAAAATCAAGTGAAACAGTTCAAAGCACGACATCTACGACAAGCGAGCCTAATTTCAAGTGAGCAAGTTTAGATGGCGCAACATATTCAATGGTTACACATTCTTCATAGTTTGATCATCTCCAGTGATGAAGACATGGTGCACATCAGCAAAGAAACTCTTGCTGATCTTTCACGGCATCTACGACAAACACATGAAACTATTGAGTTTCTTCAACTAGAGTCGCAACTACAAAGAGATGAGCTGCAACAAAAGAGTGCTTCTTCTAAGTCATTCAACCATACAGATGAAGATAAAGATGTTGATTCCAAATCACTCATCCAAACAACTTCAAGTGTCGAAGTTGTTCATGATCAAATTCAAATTTCTTCCAAACCCATCATCAAGCCCTGGGAAGAGATTCAAAATAACAAGAATCGACGAGGCTTAGGATATGTCACTGATGACACCAACTTACATATCCCAGATTATTCCAAGCCAATTAAGTTTGTGAGTGCAGGATTTCTTGACCAACTCATCTCAGAAGGTTCTGAGAAAATTGCAGACAAACAGAATTGCATGCAACCTGAAGTTCATGTCCAACCGAAATGCTCTCATTGTCAAAGAGCCGGTCGTATGGAAGATCAATGTTTTGATCTCCATCCGTGTTTCCATTGTGGCAAGCCCAATCATTCCTCAGAAAAATGTCGCAACCAATAAAAGTCAGCCAGATTGAAGATACATTATGAATGGATTGATCCTTGGGAATGGTCATCCACAGTCAAACGATTGTCTCAGTTCTACAACCGACTACAATCACACATAGTGCAGCCAACAGTGAACAGATGATGGTACTCTCATGCAGTTGAATGAGGGAGTACAACAGTGAAACTCTCCTACACCTGAAGGGGGGGAGTTCAAATATATTATGGAGAAGATTGTCTCTCCTTTCAGCTGAAAAAGGGGGGAAATGTCAATGAAATTGACAAGTGGTTGTCAGACTGAAAGTCTTGACAACATTAGCGAAGTAGCCAATGGGCATCTTCATCAGCCAGTGGGCATTTGTCATCAGCAGTGAGCATCAGCAAATTCGCCAGTGGGCGATCGACAACCAAAGCAATAGTGAGCAGCTTTGATCATAGCAAAAACAACATTGAGTTGTTTTTCGACATCTTCAGCCAGTGGGCAATCATCATCAGCAAACACGCCAGTGGGCGTTCATCAAATTATGTCAGTGGACACCGGATGCTGTTTTCAAACAAAGGACTGTTGGATCCTTTTGCGGCTTGGCACGTGATGGAGTTGTCAAGCAACATTCAGAGATGAATCAGGCATGCAGCTGATTCATGTTCTCTTTAGATTTGACTTTTTTCCAGCATCCAGATTTGGCGGTTTTTTCAGGCAATGTTTTTGAAGATCAACATGAGAGCTTGGAAGATGGTTCCTCGTTCTTATTTTGGATTTATCATTGAAGGGGGGAATGTTAGCCTCTCTCATAAAACAATAATAAATCCAAAAATAAATAAATTAATTAAATATTCCAAGTTAGGAATTTGTGCCTAACTCTTGGGTTGTTCCTCTAAGATAGGAGTTAGTTTAGGTAACTCCTATATTGGTGTGTGTCTGGTGAGAAATTATCTCAACCAAAGGAGAAATTATCTCAACCAAAAGTGTCTAAGATAGCACGCACTATCTTGAGAACACTATCTCTCATCTATTTATTTGTAACACTATATTCAATTATTTTTGTGATGTATGAAAGTGAGAGAGAAGCATGAGGCTTCAGCCTTTTTCCGCCAATATTTTGTCTCTAGTTTTTATATGTGTTTTTCTGTAATCTCTTTGAGTTAATTTCTTTTTTCAATATACTTTAAGATAAAATTTAATATTTTATCTACACCTTAATATACCATCTTAGATCTTTCTTAACCCCAAATCTATCTAGCCTCTACAATAATTGAATCTTTGAAGGTTCAAATCTCTTTTGAAGTGGAAAATGGTTCTTAGAAGTGCAATAAAGTTAGCCCAATCTAAACACAACCTAGCCTTAAAAAAAAACACCTAGAAATCCATCAAATCTTTTGAGGTGGAAATCTAAATTGAACAAAAAAACATCTTTACTCATAAAATGTAATTTCTATTTCCAATTTAATACACCAGATAGATCCTCCTTAACCTTGAGTCTATGAAGTAGATATAAAGATCAGGTCAAGATACAATTTTTTTTGAAGGGGAAATCATGAAAAAAATATATATATTTTGAAAAAATTGTATCTTCAAAAATTTCATTTTTAAAATTAATTTAAAATTAATTTTATTTATATATAATATAATACATTTTTCATTAAAAAAAATTATATTCAAATTACAAATTAACGGTATGTTGCTATATTCCATTTGTGACCTTGCTTTAAAAAAAAATAAAAAAAAAAATTCAACAACATTGTGGTAGTCCTCCTTTCCGTCCGATACTAACAGATAGAAAAATTTAGCTTATTTTGGCAAGACCAATGCTTGGAGCTCATTTAAACAACCATGTTTCCTTGTATATTAATTATTTGAAACTCAAAAATGGTAATGAATCATAATACTTTCGCTCTTCACTATTTCCATTGATCCATATCTTTAACATATGAATTTTCCATGTAATTCTAGGAATATTCGATCATTTCTTTCACCCACAATGCGTAGAGAAAATGCATGCTTACGCTTTCAATTCTTTGCTTATAGGTTCAATTTCAATATGCAAAATCGGTGGAAAAGAGGCGATTGTTACTAAAGACAAAGTGCACAGATAAAAAGTGGGAGATAATAAATCAGGATTTAATAGTATTTTCATCATGAAAGGACCAATTCTAATCAGGATTTAATAGTATTTTCATCATGAAATGACCAAGTCTGTCCCAAGGATTGAATCTTATGCCATTGTGATTATTATCTTTCAACGAAATTATTTGTTCCTTGACGTTATGAATAAACCTCACATGATCGATACAGATGTATTGATATGAATTCAAGGTGGTTTGTTCCTTGACATTGTGAGTAAATCTCATCGGATTGATATAGATGTATTGATATAATTCAAAGTGGTTTCATTTAAAGTAGGTTAATATAAATAAAAATTTATTTAAAACTTTATATATATATATATATATATATATATATATATATATAAAAAGTTAAATTGTATTTTTTTAATTTTTAAATATGAATAATTTTTAATTTTTTAAAATGTCATATTTTCATACTACTTTATAAAATGTTTCTCAATGCAAAGATTTAATTATATTTAATTTTTACATTCTTTAAAGGATAAAGAAAAAGAGAGATGGATAATCATTTCATTAGTAATTGTAATTTTGCAAACTCGTAGAATGAAAAGTCACATAGACTTAGGAATGATGATTGGGATTAAAGCATCATCAAGGCTGACCATATTAACCACTCCATCGTGAGTAATAAAGCGACAAAGTTTTACAACTTTGGCACTAGCTACTTTTGAGGTTAAAAATATACTTGAGCTTGTTAGTGATAGTTGATATCCAATTTTCACAAATGTGGAACATGTTAGAAACCCTATCATGAGTAATGAAATGAAAAATTTCAAATTGGAACTTTTGATGCTAAAAACCCACTTGGACTAAACAATGATAGTTGGAATCCCATCATCATACATGTTGAGCTTATTAGGGACCCAATGTGAGCAATATAATGCCATGTTTTCAACTAGACTGCTTTCAACTTTTGAGGCTTAAAATCCATAGCAATCCCACAATTATGTTCATTATCAAAACTTTACAAATATTAAACTTGCCAACCAGCCTAGTGCGAGTAGTGAGATGTGGTTTCAATTTTTTTTCGAATGAAAATTGGGATCCAAACATAACAAATGTTGATATTACTAAACATCCCATCTTGAGAATTAAAATGGAAGCTTCCAATTTTTACATTTGCAACTTTCTATTATAAAAATATATTTTCTCCCTATAATGATTGTGGGGATTTACCCTTAAAAAATGTTGATATTACTAGCCACACTAACTAGAATAATGAAATGTAAAGTTTCCCACTTTTATGCTTATGACTTGTGATGCTAGAAAACCACTTCAGTGAGGGAGTTGATGGCTTGGGTTTAGCCATAATAGAAGTTGAGCTTACTATCTACCCCAAAGATAGAAACAAATGACACGTTTCCAACTTTGATACTTGTGACTTCTAAAGTTTAAATGATACTTCAATCACAAGGATCTATGTGTCACAAAGTTGATCTATGTAGATGTCAGCCTAGATTGAGCAACATAATGATAAGTTCCCTTTCGAGACAAAAAAACACATACTTAGACTCCAACAATGAGAATTAATTGAATTTAGTCATCACATATGTTAAACATGTTGGTGATTGAGCTCTCTAAAAACCATGACTTGTTACATGATTCTAGACACAAGGCCTATTATCATTTGTTGGTGTTTGACCCCAAAATGTTGTAATGGCATTTACTCTATATGGGACTCCTTCCTACTATGGCATGCTGATTTTTTCTCTTTACCTATACTTCATATAATGACCCAAAGTGAATTTGTATTCTTACCTATGCTTAAGAAAAAGGCCCATGTTGATGTTTCACTGTATTTAATTTTTCTTTTCTGTTGTGCTTCTTAGTAAGATTTATGGCCATTTTTAATTATTAACAAGCATGACATTTAACATACTCGTGTTTTAAATTTTAGAAATTTCAAGTTTTGATAGTCCTTATAAGTTTATGTTTATGACTTATCTATATCCTAGATAACATTATGAGTTGTTAGCTAGCCTTAGACTTTCGGCATATTGTCACTCATTAGGTTTCAATTGTAAAATACTACAATGACATTTTTCCTACATTAGACTCCTTCCTATTATGTCAAGGTGACTTTGTCTCTATACCCTTGCTTAAGAAAAGGGCTCATGGTGTCTTGTCTCTTTACTTATGCTTGAAAAGAGGGACCATTTTGACTATATCTCTTTACTTGTAGTTACTTTCTATCTTTACTTATGCTTAAAAAAAAGGTCTGTGTAAATGTTTCCTCCCATGTCAATGTTTCATTACAATTCTTTTTTTCCCTCATGGTTATTGATAAGATTTAGGGCCATTTTTTATAATTAACCAGTATGACTTTTGACATATCGGTTCTCTAAATTTAGTAATTTTAGTTTTGATAGTGCTAAGGGGGGTTGTGTTTATGGCATTATCTATATTCCAGATAACATGATCAATTGTTGTTTAATTTTGGACTTTGGTCCTATTGTTATTGATTGTGATTAGTCCATAAATATAAATATAGTAACAACATTTTTCACTATGTTGAATGTTGGACTTCTTCCTATTATAGTGTGGTGTTTTTCTTTACTTCTTCTTGATACAAGGATCCTCAATAACTTTATTCTTTAATTATACTTAAAGCAATAATATATGATGACCTTATATCATTAATTAAGTTTAAAACAATAACCTATATGAATATTTTATTATATTTATTTCTATTTTTTACTTATAATTATTAATATAATTTATGTTTTTTTAACGATTAATTAATTAAAAAAAATATAAATTAAAAAATTTATAAATTTAATAAATTTTGTGTTTTAATAATATTTTAGAGTAACTATATATTTTTAATATAATCCTATTTATATTTTAATAAATTTTATAAATGATTTTTTAGTGATATACGAAGATATATAAATCCCAATTTACATTAACAAAAAAAACCATATTAATATAAATAATTTTTAATATTAAAAGGAGAGAAATCTGAATATTGAACGTCTCGCTGAGAGCAAAACCTTGACCATATATGTCTCATTAATGGTACTCACTGGGTGATAAAGTAAATATGCTAATATTTCCCATTTAGTAGAATTTAATTTAAAGACCACGGATATATACACACAAATATCCAAAAATATTATCGTCGTTTTGTAAGTTGAATTAAATACTTTCTTGACTCAATACCTCGTAGCAAAGAGCCCAATGTCCTTGACCAAAATCATTTAACCAATATGTTAAGACTGTGTCCTTATCCAAAATCATTTGACCAATATCTTCGGAATCTGGGAGAGGGTCAATCCAAATAAGACACGTAATACAAAAAAAAAACCACTTTTCATACAATCTCATGGCATATGTTCAACTCTTTTAAAGGGTCCTTCCAAACCTAGACTTCACTTAATACAATCACTTAATAACTCTGAAAAAATTCTCCCCTATCCATTATCTTGATTTTTAAAAAATAAATAAAATATTTATACGGAGAATGATTGAAGATGGGTTTCTTTAAAGAAGGTTCTTTATTCAAATACAATTTCCTTGAGGAAATCTTCTATCTCATAAACCAAAAAAAAAAAACTCATCCTTTAATTAATTATCTAATTCAACTCGAATTGTTCTTATTATTAGTTCCATATTTCAGCATCACTTGCCTTTATACCTAGACATCTTTTGCTCAATGGCATGACTTAATTTTCTCATTTTCCGAAGAAAAAGCATAATATATTCATATAAAAAAGAGATTACATAATGCGAATGCAAGAAGCATATGCAAAAGCGTGGACCGAGCCACATACAAATCTGCATAAATAAATCACCAAATATAGCCCCGAAAGACCAATAATGCCCAGAAAACAAGGCAAACCCATTTATAAGGTGCAAAAATGGCACCAAAGCACAAAGCAGACAAGCAACGGAAAACAACGCAAGATTTGACCGCCCAATACAAAAGGAGAGGCACGAAATGAGGAAGAGATCAGCACAAGAAGCCATTCCTTCCCCGCCCCCTCAAACTCTCCACTCGAAATCAGACGAGAAACAAGATCACTGCCACAATCAACCGCATCTGCCTGCAGAAAAGACCAACGGAAAGATCTATAGAAACGGCACGAAACAGAGCAAAGCCCGTTGTTCCCTCAACGCTCCAAAGGATATTCCGCAGCCAGAACAACCCTGATTGTGCTTGGATTATTTAATATATAATCATGAGACAAATTGACCGTTGATTGTGTATATTTTTGACGGTTCCTATTGGCCTTTCCCACGTTTCGGCTTTTTGTGGTCTTATTATTTATTTATATTAAAGCATGAAAACCAGCACCCTCATGATTGTGTATTTTAAAAAATTATTTTTGCTTTAGTAGGTTCTCGTGGGTCTGCCTCGTGTTAGGGACTTTCCCGTATTAAATTATTTGTTATTTTACTCACACCTCGTGTTAGGAAAGGGATGAAGGAGGATTTATTAATTTCAAGTGAATCATCATAGGTCTCCTGAAGCAAAGACAACCTTCTATTCATACTACGTTGAAAGCCATTATTATCCTTATATTTTAAAGGGCTCTTTATTAGTGAATTGTTTTATAAAATTAACTATAAGTGATACCCAAGTAGGATGCTTGACTCTCAATCACCATTTATATTAGGTTGCGTAAGCAATGCTATCTTAGTAGTTTGTGACATCTTCCTTGAACTTTAATAAACTTGGATAAGATATGACAGAATAATTTTACCAACCTCTTCGATAGAGTTTTTTATAATTTATATATATATGGGGAAGTTGTACACTCATTATAGTGATTTCGATTAAGTTAAACATCAAATCAATTAATTTTTTATATTTAATAATTTATTTAAGTAAAATATACTAATAATTTATCACTTAGAAAGCTTGAAAGTTTTCTAAACACACTCATATTTTTGGGGTCTTATTCTTAAAAAGTGTGTATCTTTCTAACCTTATCACAATGAATAATTTTTATTGGGGGATTGTGCAAGACCTACATCCCCACCACTTGAACCATAAAATCTTGCCATATAGCTCAAGGATTAGGCTCCCCCACCCTCGTGGAGACCAGTCTTTTGCTAAGTCATAAATTCTTGGTATATCTAGCTTATGAGGTATTGGATATTCTCTTGTTGTTATAGAGTCAACCTCTACATTTGATCTTAGGCCTCACTGAGATAACTCCAACGAGTTATTAATTCAGCATGGTAAAAAAAAAAAATAGAGAAATAAAAGAAAGAAAAAAAGGAACTCATAGAAGATTTATATTAGTTGCATGTGCCATACTAGAAACATAATGCTCATTGTAATGGTACAACTCATAACATATGTTAGTCTTTTTGTTGCTTTAAGCTATTATCCATTAGCGATAACTTTCCATCATTTCTTCCTTCTAGGGACTTTCTGTTTTTAGTAATTCACTCAAATTGACTAGTTCAGTAGCGATTAGTCATTAGTGATTTACTTGCATTTAAATAATTAGTTAATTACTTTTCATGTGTTGATTTTCATTTTCCATATAGAGGAGTATGATTGAAATTAATTATCATATGGTCACCGCATGGAGGGATATGCCTGATACGTGTTGGCATGTCTATAGTATTCTTGGCACAATTAGAGTGCATTATTTGGAGAGATGCACTTTTCTAATTTAGAATAATTTTGTATACGTGGAAAATCTTTTATTCTAGAAAAAGAGGTGAAGGGAGCATTACAACTAAGTATCCATTGTAATTATTCTTTCATTGTTAATGAAAAGTATTGTGAGTTTTATTAGATATTAATTGTAATCTAGCAAAAAATATGCATTGGTTAAAAGTAGGAAGGAACAACAAGTAAACTACATAATCATATGCAATGCAAGGAAGAGAGAAAAGACAAAAACTAATGGAGAACCAAAAAATCAGCATTTATATTAAATATCCTCAACAACCAATCAAGATTAGTACATAGAGTCATTCAGAAGCATAGATGTAATATGTCTAAACCGTTATGACAATTTAACCATCTGAACTGACTTTACTAGACTGGTTCGGTTGGTTGACTTAACTGTTGAGTCGACCGACTTACAATATAATCTTTTGTGTCAACTTGACTGGTTTAGTCAACTAAGTCGACTAGTCTGTCCAACATCTTCCCCACCCTTAATTCCATCTTTTTCCTAAAGAAGGGGGAGATTTGGAGACTTAAAAAAATTGAGAAAATTAACAAAGGATAAAAATACGAGTAGAAAGAGCAGAAGAGAAGAGATTTTGGTTGGTAGGGAGTCATTTTGTTGGTGATGACGATGGTTGAGACTTCTATTACTCACAGGATGGTTGTTTAACAAATGTTGTAGGTTGGTGGAATGATGCTTCTTGTGTCGTGTCGACAGAACTTAAGATATGAATTTTGCATCTTAGTTTCTCTCATGACAACTAGTTGGACCCTTCCAAGTTGATCTCTTATATGTTTGTGTGTTTTTAAGGTGTCTGGACACATTATGATATGCTTGGCTTGAAAATATGAAACTTGCGCTAAGGAGGGGTTAGTTCTATCAATCATTCCTAGATAGGTACCTTTGGAAAATCCATTTGGTAGATGATTGGTGCAAGTGATTGAAGGTTTTTGTTGAATATTGACCAACATTTTACCAATTGTTTGGATTTCACCTCCAAAGACATCAAATCTACCAAGTATTGGACTTTCACAATCAGTTAGCTTTGTTGGTTCAACCAATGTGCCTTGATGCTCTAGATATTCAATTTTATTGTGGATGATTTGTATCTAATAAGTGGAATTGACTTCCTTCATCTATGCCTTCTTTCCTTCCCTAGGCTATTAGTATGAAAGTTTTTAGATGGTGTACCAAAAACCCTCACTTTAGTTATTAGTGACAAATAACCATAACAACCAAAAAAATAAGTGGAGAAGTTGCTAACACTCTTCAAATCTACAAAATACCTGACAAAAAACCTTGAAAAGAGAAGTTATACAAAATAGAAAAGTAGACAATAGCAAGATAATAGAGTGAAAACCCAATGGACATAAAATTATATTTTTATTGAAATTAAGTATATTACACCTAATGAGGAGAATATACGGACTTGAATCTACAACATCCCCCTCCATGGGATGGGTTCTTTGATACCATGTGCTTCAACTAAAACTCTCTTTTTCAATGATTATGTGGGCAAAAGGAAGTGATGGTGGCTTGAACTCAAATTTGGGAGCTCAAATGCTATAATACAATAGTCATGATTATGAAATGGACATGTATAAAGAAAGAGGAGAAAATTGCTCTTCTTATAATAAAATATTAGGATAGATCTAGATCTAGAAAAATAATAAAAAAATATTACACCAAATCAAGATCTAATCATTACGAATATTTTATTATATTTTAGAGAGGGAAAGATTATTTCAAATGATCAAATATATTTATTTAGAAAATGGTTCAAGTAATTAACAAAAAACAAATGACTTATTAATTACTTTATGGGGATAAAGTCAAAGATAAATTAGAAATAATTATTAAATATTGATTTAATAATTATCTCAGGAGAGAAATAAGGGATAAATATGAAATAATAAATAAATAATGATTTATTTAATTATTCATGAGCAGTTAAATAAAGAATGGTTAGAAATAATCATTAAATAATGATTTAATAGTTATTTAAAGAGAATGATAAATAAATAATGATTTATTTTATTATTCTCATGGAGTTCTTTGGGTAATAATGAGGAATGATTTAGGAAAATGGTTCTCTAAATTATTTTCTAAGGTGAAAGTGAATTTTAACATGTAAAAACACATTCCACAAGGTGTACTTCGATCAACCTAGTAAGAAATGGTTAGATGATCATTTTTTAGGTGATAACAGATTTCCCCCCAATGTATGAGTGTTAGGAGCACATCGTATGACTGAAATACATTGTAGGTTCACTTTCAAGAGACGCCAAAGGGAAGTTACACACACACACACACAGAGAGAACTAAATCAGTGAAGGGAAGAAATAAAACTAGGGGTGGTGAGATCTACTTTCCATATAGAAATCTCCTTTTATGGTGAGTACATGATCTCAATGTGGTGTGGGTGGCATACCCATACCTGCCTAGATAACTTAGTACAAAGAATAATGGTGCAACCAACAATGTGGGTCTGAGCATCATAGTACATGATACATAATGTGCTAACAGTAATGGGATAGAAAGTAATACAATGTTATAATGAGTCTAATATACATATGTTCATCGAAGACAGAGGCAAAGACTAATAAAATGAAAATTGTTGCACTAACTACATAGGATGGAATTCCCCCAAGATAATGTGAGGGGTAGATCACAACCGAATACGCCCTGCTAATAAAGAAAGGGCTCTGAAGATTTGAATGAACTATCTAAGGAGAGGCTCATGTTGTGTTATCTTCGATTGGTGGAAACTAAGCCAGTCAAATTTATGGAACTACATCTAAGTTTGGATCGTGATATGCTTAGTGTTGGGCATGTGGGGGGCTACCTGAAGGGCCAACCCCTCATGAGGTCTGGAACATTGAACAGACACTCGGTGAATGTCAAGATAATATGTTGGAGCACTTGGACCATCAAGTGTATGATCCTTGATCGTGTTAAATGAGATGAAGTTGGCCACATGAGAAACAACCAAGTCAAAGGTAATAATGATTACCTTTGGTTAATCCGAGGAACCAAACAATGATGAAGGCTGGAACCAAGGTACATGACCCTCTAAACCACTCTCCTAGAATAAAGGTGTTGAAGTTGACATAAGAGGGCCCCACTAGAGTTGAGATAATGAGACGTCTTCAACAAGGGCATGAGGATCATAGTAATGTGACTAGTAAAGACTTACACCAGGGATGATGATAGGGAAATAAGGGGAGAGGTAAATGCATGACTTCCCTTCTTAGAGTGAAATATGAAAATTTGACCTCGCAGTGATTATCACAGGTCAAGAGGGGATAGTTAATTACTTAAGCGAAGGATTTTCAAAGATAGATTAGGATAATTGGAGGCCAAATAGGAGAAATACAGGATAAGTGCAACACATAGAGGGAATAATATATTATAACAAGACTCAATGTGTTAGGCCCCTATACTATTAGTGTAACCCCTTATTGTTATTAGTACAACCCCCTTATTATATTGTTGTACCCATGTAGTCCCCATATGCTTATTATTATGCCCCATAGAAGCTCACTATTGTTATTATTGTGCCCTTACATTATTATTGTTATGTCGGTTTTGATTATATTATGACCCCTTAGACTCCTATATATAGAAAGGAGGTCTTGTCATTTGTATCATCTAAGAATTGTTCATTTGTGTAATGTAAAGGAGGTTGCCCCCTCG
Organism: Pinus tabuliformis; assembly: GCA_031772625.1. Classification (NCBI taxonomy): domain Eukaryota; kingdom Viridiplantae; phylum Streptophyta; class Pinopsida; order Pinales; family Pinaceae; genus Pinus; species Pinus tabuliformis. Next base: position 599,538,934 of record CM062818.1, read on the forward strand.
AAGAGGCTTATTTCTAAGGCATTGATCTATCTTTTATATCTTTCTGTGAGCTGGTTTCATAACACAATGGGCCACTTAATAGACTCCATGAGACATAAGGGTGACTCATCTTTAATGCTCTGAACAAGGGTGACTCATCTTTAATGCTCTGAACAAGGGTGACTCAATAATGCTACCACAAGGTAGAGGCCCAATGGGGACCATTAAAACATGAGTAAAAAATTGTTAATGATGATGAAACTTGAAGCATATGTCGACATGAGTAAATACAAAGTGGTATGGTTCTAATGTATGAGATACTCATGTGAAGGGATTCTATTTTAATAAGTAGCAAAGTGAGACCTCATGGAAAAATTGTCTTCCTGATGAAGTATCAAATAACCAAAATTGAAGAGATACCCATTATAGATCTTGGCGAATTCTTACTAATGGTTTAGATGGTTCATTAAACTGTGCTAGATTTTTCTCGTAATGGTCAAGGAAAAAATTAGGGGTTTTCCTATAAAAGGGATTCTGGCTCCAAATTTTGATTCATTAGTGCATAGTGTTGTTGGAGAATATGGAGAGAGGGAGAGAGCCCTAAATTTTAGTGAGCTCATAGCAAACAAAATAACTATTAGAATTTGGATTTGCAACTTTTAGGTTAGTGGCCTAACCCTACTCATAAGTTTCTATAGACTGGATTTCTAGATTAGGGTTTTATTTCGATAAGTGAAACCCTTGTCTTTCCTCAAGGTTATACTGTAGCTGTTTGGCCATTTCCTGCACTGGCTAGATTAGGAAAGACGCAAAAAATTTTGCCCCAGTGTAGATTTTGAAAGAAAAATTGTGTTGGGGTCCCAGTGAGAGGAGGAAGACAAGGGTCTCCTATAAGTTGAACCTTAGGTCTAGAAATATGTTTGGGTGCTATTTAATTGAAAAAGGATCATGGTCTTGGACTTATTATGGCAGAGAACAAATTATTATGGTGAGAACGATATTTTGATGGTCTTCACTCTCAGGTTCAAGGGAACCAATCAACCAAAGGGGCTCTTGCACAGTATGGGTTGCTGAAGTTTGTTGAGAATCCATTGATGAGGGGGAGCCATTATTATCATGAATAGTGAGCTAATGGGATGCATACTAAGAGGCATTTGTGATACAAGGCCAGGAGATCAAGATAACCATTGAGGACATATACGTTTTAATGGGATTTCCACCCTTAGGGATGGTTAGTGAGATACATATAGTGAAGCCTCGAGGGAGGCATGTGGAGGAGTTTGTGGAGTGTCATTCAATGCTAGGTACTTGAATAAAGGCTTTGAGTATTAGGATACAATATTTTGAGCTACTGGATACATGGGCTACGAAGATAAAATTGATGTGCATATCGAGTAGCCATGTTTTCCATCGAGTCATTAGGGGGCAAGTGATTCTAGTGGAAAGTGTTCTCGTAGGGACATACTATGGGTGGGCCCAAATGTTATTAATAATGATGAAACACCAATTGAGTCTATGCAGGTGAATGATGAATGGGAACTTTTCATTTGGGGTAGTATTGTGCTCATTCTTGTTTGAGAAGATCTCCACTCTCTGACCACATGTGCAGGTCCTTGATGTGGGGCCATAGGGGCCCAGGGTGTGTCGTTTGGGACAACTACTATGACAAATAGGAGGATGGGGTGTCAGAAAAGTGTTCCAACTTGAATTTTTCACCCAATGGGATCAACTTCATATCTACGTAGATGATTATCCATATTCTACGATGAATTTCCAAAGGGATCATTAGCTACCACTTCTTCCAAGACTAGCATAGGGACTGGACAATAAGTGATAGATGTTATATATTGGTTACAGTCATATATTAGAAAGAATATGTATACGGTACTGATGTTTGAACATATGACATGCATATATAGCATTGGTGAGGCTAACAGGATATTTGGAGTGACCTACAACACATGAGGCTACAGATCAGGGTGGATCCACATCTCAGCAAAGCCCATATAGTGATGAGCACATGTAGGACATCAGGTGTAGGCTCGACATAGTACTAAGTGATGTGACAGAGTGTGCATGGCATGAAATGGAGGATTAGTACATGGATGTGTGTGAAAATCTTCCCTCTAATTGCTGAGTGATTCTGATATGTGCAAATATGGTCGGTCAGACTATCAATGATCTATGGGATGGAGAGTGGCCCCTTTGGCTTGAGATCCTCCAAAGGATAATGATTAGGTATGGGGGTGTAGGTTCCTCTAGTTTTGTATGTATGCTTATAACATGATATGGAAATTCCGAATGTATTTAGAATAGTGGACTCTAAACACTTATTATGTATGTTTTGATACATAATATTATTATGCATGGTTTTATGATGTTGTCATCATTTACTACTCAAGGTTTCCTTCTTAAGGATTCATGTGATAAATTCCAATCTAGAATGTTATTTGCAATCATATATACATAGTTATTTTGGGCTCTATGAACATGATTAAATGAAATAGATTCAAATTCACATGCTAGAAGCGTAACTCTTAGATATTTTCTAAATAGGATAGGGTTACATACATCATAAACTCCATTCAATTGCATGACGAGAAACAAAGAATTATGAAAAACATGAATGTGAAGGATGTGATGATCAAAGGCATCGACTAACAAACCTATAGTTGCATCATATTAAAATTGATTGTTGGTGGCAAATCCAATGCATATACCATTGTAGTGGACTAATGATTACAAAGGAGTAAAATGGACCAATCTACCGAGGCTAGGTTCCTAGAGAAGCGACTCGCACCGTCAGCATGCCAATATACATTGTGGATGATGGATCCATATGAAAGGCACAAGAAGAAAATCTATGATGAAATATGAAACCTACCTAAAAGAATGTGAAATGAAAAATAAATAATATGCATTCAAGAGGTAAACACTATGGGTATAATTTCTTTAGGTAGAGTGCATTACGAGGGTTAGTGAGAATTCATATTCTGGGCCTTCTAAAAGATATGCCCCCTTTCCAAAACATTTAAAAATTATATAAGGACCATGTCATCTTTCTTCAAATTTTCCATGTCCCGAGACATCATGGGATTGATTGTAGATGAGGACAAGATTGCCTTCATGATAGGTATGGCGGTGGACCTTACGATCATACTAGGATTTGGTGCACTTTTTAGCTACTTCTATACTTGGAAATGAAACTCAATGATATTCATTGGCATGTTCCAACATGATGAGCCTTCTTTCCAAAGGCTTGGTTCCTGGGAAAAATTCGACTGTAAAATGAAGGGAGTGAATTTTACACTTGCTTGGTAAGAATTCCTTATCTCCATGAACAAGGGAAATAAGTGAACCTAGTGGAATTTTTAACATAAGTTCTATAGACCCACAATGCATGGAAGAGCATTAAATTCTAGTTGGTCTTATGTTTATTCATTGTTCATTGAAGCATGGTCTTAATAATTTTGTTGATGGATTCAACTTGTCCATTCCATTGGGGGTAATAAGACGATGAATATTGATGTTCAAAACACAATAGTGAGGATAGATCATGCCAAGTCTCATCTTCAATGTGTCAGCCATGGTCAAAGACAAATTGTTTTGGAACCCCAAATTGAGAGATTACATGGTTGAAAAAGAAGAGGGTTGCAGTAGTTGTGGTATTATTGAAAGTGGGCATAGCTTCAACCCATTTGATGAAATAGTCAACAACACAGATAATGTATTTATGGCCATTGGAATAGATAGGTCGACCCTCTCTGAATTTGATGTCCCATTTATAGAAAGGACCAACCGTGATAATAGGGTGTAGAGGGGTAGGTTGAGCTCATGCCCTTGTGACATATAAATATGTTGTAGCTGCTACAACCACCCTTTAATTTCTTTCCCATGCTTATATTTTGGAGCCTACCTTCTATCAACAGGAGTTCAGTATTCATTGTCATCAAGTATTCATGTTATCTTTGGACTTATCTTTCATGTAGTGCTTGTGATGTTTTGTTTTGATCTGGATTTGATACTTTTCATACACAAGCTATCTCTTTCCTTGACTTTGCAACTTTGTCACTCTTCCTTTCAGAAATTGCACAAAGTTGGAAGGTATATGAACCTTCAGGATCTGAATTATGCAACAGAGGAAGGCATGCCAACCTTGACCTTAGAAACTGCACGATCCTGGAGAGGAGCCCGACCTAGAGCTTAGAAATTATGCAGAGCCATCCTTCCCTTATAAACTATGAAATTGACTAAGGAAAGCAATTCCCCAACCCCTTGAGTCTGGGAATTGCACAATCTCCTTTGACAATGTGATAAAAGTAGTTTTCCGAAAAGGAAGAGTTCGCATCACTAAAAAATAGGAGTTGCCCAATTGATGTCCAATTTATTACACTAAGTTGTTAATTATGGCTTTCACACAAGTGGCTCTTTTTCCTTTATTTTAGGCATGTGCATTAGAAACCATAACCAACCTAGATTTATATAATAGGCACCATTAAAGCTCATTTTCACACTCATTCTTAGAGCTCTAGCCCTCCTAAGGAGATCAAGCAACCTTCGATTGAGTTTGTGGCGCTTTTTTGGGTGATTTTTTCTTTTGTCGCTTTTTGTTTCTTTTTCTATCTCTTTTTTTCGTTTCACTTTTGTGAGTGTTGTTTCACTTGTTTCTCTTCATAGTTTCTACTATTTTATCTTATATTATCTTTTACAAGTGTTTTTTTGATCCTTTATTCTCATTTTACAAGTGTGTCATCATCTTCTTGTTTTTACCCATTAGTGATCGTTGTTTTAGGGACTCCCTATGCATGCTTGTTTTTCCTCTCTCATGTTGATTTTCTGCACTTGATTTTCACTCATCTATCTTTCCCTTAGTCATATTTTCACTCTTACTTACACTATCACTGATATCTGCCACTTTCCGATCCTCTTCCTAGGCATATTTTCCGCTTACTTGGCCAACAGTTTCCATGATCAATTGGGCATTACACAACTCCAAAGCTCAAGATTCATGCTTGGCCTATGAGACTACACAATGTGTAGTCCCTGTCTTGCCCAAGTGTGTATTTTTTAGTTCCAGGGCTCAATCCTCAAATTTGGCCACTGAGACTACGCAATGCATAGTCTCTCCCACAGTTTTCCCAAGATGAGTGCAGTCTCAAGCTTCAAGCCTCTCCCCTAACTAATGAGGCTATGCAATACATAGTTCATGAAGTCAATCTCTTCTGTCAACCTATAAATTGCATGTTTTCCCCTTTGAGTCTTGTGGTTGCTGCCTTGGTCTTGCTTTATGAGTTAGTTTTCTTAAGCTAATTTATGTTTTTCATGAGTGCATTTTTCTTCTATAGGTACTGCAATTTTTAAGTAGTTCTCTTCATCAATTACTGTCACTATGGATCCCAAGAGATCTATCTCAAAGGAAACTATATCAAGCAACACCTGGGAGGAAGTTGAGAGTACTCTAGTGAATTTTCCAATTTTCTCAGACACTGAGTTGTTCATAGAGAAATATTCATACTTTACATTGTAGAAGGTGAACGAGGTGTTCTCAGCAAAAATATTCAAAGAATATCTAGAAGACCAATAGGTGAATGTCAGTGTCCAAAGGCCAGGATTACAGAAGGTTGCATGCAGGTACCTGATTTTTCCATGTGCACACATTGTTAGCTAGATACTATCCCATATAGATAAAAAGACAATGAATCTCAACAGTGCCAGTGGACAAAGGCTTGAATCTTTTATGGCACATGATTTTTAGGTTTGTATGATTTGTCACTTCTAGAAGCTTACATGGATTCCCACTTCTATGTGATCACCAACAAGTTGAGTAAAAAGGATATCGATGCAAGTTGGGTGAAAAATCCTTCTGAATTCTGCCAAACACCTATAAACACTTTGAATACCAAATCTCTCAAGAAAACATACTAGTACTAAGTTGGTAATATTATGTTGTATTATATATGGTAAGAGTAGTAATGAGACCTTCATATAATGTTGGGAATTCTTTCTTAATCAAGTTGTGAATGAAGGAAAACCATTCAACAGGTTGGATTTGCTGGCTCAACGATTGAGGACCCATGTGAAGAATGCTAAGAACCCTCCCAAGGATAAGCAAGCCAGATTCTACATGTCTACTTACTTGTTGGATGTAAGCTGTGTTCAAAACTCCTTTCCTGGCTTGAGTTGGGACTAGTCACCAAAGGAACCCACCATGCACATTTACTACAAGTTTCTTTTGGAGTGTAGTTATAAAGGAGTAATGGAAACATTGACTGATCACTTCTGCATTCCATTGTACAGGCTAATATTTTAGGAAGAGGCATCTTGCATGTCCCATGGGGAAATAGAAGCAGTGTGAGAGTTAGTAGATTGGTTTGCCTCATTGGATGACACTTTCCTCTAAGTGTTTGGTGGTCAGAAGCCTCCACATCTTCTACCGAGAGATGGCATCGATAAGTTGGTCATGCAAGAGGTCACTGATATCTCCATAGGGTTATCAGGAGTGTTGCACCAGAATAATAAGGAACCTTGGCCCATTCTTCCTCTGCAAATTAGATTGTATGCGATCAAGAATTTGAAGGTTGCAGACACCAAAGGAAAGGACATAGAGATATTTACATTCAGTCATTTGGACTTCAATATTTATGATCGTATGAATGTCTACAAATAATAGTGTGCGAGGATTCATTTACAGTGGTCAAGCGGGATGTTTTACAGGCCCGAGGAGGAAGAGATGAAGAATTGTTACAATGCCTCCAAGTCCAACGAACTAGTCAGCTTCGCAGGAACATCACAGGTTACTCCTCATAAATAAGTCACTTTATAGGCATCACCAGTAGAAAGGTGGAACCCAGTGTGTGAAAAATTAAAGAGGAAATTTGTACATAGTCTAGTGGAAGAGCAGAGGGTTAAGATGAAAGCGGATCCAATCATCCTGAAAGTGGCCATAGTAGAAGAAAAAAATTGAAACAGAGGAAGCAAGAAGAAGAGATGAAGTAGAGGGAAGAACAAGAGGAAAGGAGTTTGGAAGAAGAAAGGAAGAAATAACAAGAAGAAGAAAGGTAGATAATAGAAGAATTAGAAGTAGTATAGAAACATATCAAGGAATAAGAGAAGAACCAATTACTAGAAGAGGAGATAAAACAGATGTTGGAGAAGGATCTTGCTCAAGAAATCAAGGAACTGATTGTGATTCAAGACATGGAGGTGGAACTAGAGCTACTAAACCAAGATGTTAATCTTATGCCAGGTGCTCAGTAGGTCACCATTCAGTCCCCCCTCCTCCGATAGCAGAGCAAGATCTAAGTAAAGAAGAGGAAATTGTTCCTCTTGATGATGGTTTGGTCATGGATACATACAATATAACTTATGATGAGATTTAGAAGAATACTGGAAAAGTAATAAAGAAACATTTAATAGATAATCTTATATCTCCTACATTCATTAGAGAAAGGGTAATTGTAATGGATACTAGGAGAAATCTAGAGGCCATTGTTGCAACCCACTTGGCCTTCATAGGTGCTACCAAGTCAAATACAAAGTATCTCATGGGCGATAATAGGAAAATGGAAACGAACTTGCATGATACAATGGAATAAATTGAGCGGCTCCAAGTAGAGGTCTAGAAACAATTCTCGCCTAGGTATATCTAGAGGAACTCAAGACACGCATACTTGGTGAAGTATCAAAATTGGGAGAGACCATGCAAAGCCTTTATGAGGATCTTGTCACTGTGGATAAATGAGTTTTCTTCTTGCATGACATGCATAAGAAGTGCAAGGATAATGCTAAAGATCTCAATTTTTTCCATACAGCCATCACTTTCGTGCATGAGTGGTTAATGTAACACAAAGGGGCATCGTTTGAATTCGAAAATAAAACAAGGCAAAAACCAAAGTTGGAGAAATCACAAATGTGGATGATCATCCATAGTATTAAGAATCTAACCTCATTCATTGCCAACATTCAGGCCTCATATGCATGATTACACAATAGCGTGGATTTCTTGGTGAAAACACATAACATCCCCTTAGTTGGCTCACCCGTTGAAGCCAAGCATAGGAGTCATGTCAGAGAGGAGGTTGAAGAATATTTGGATTAGCTCAAATAGACTGCCACCAAGGAAGATCTGGAGGTGAACAAGAACAACATGTATAAGTACATTGGTGGCCCTGTCCAGATGAACATCATGTTCCTCCTGCTGAAGAAAGAAATTAAAATTGGTTCTAAATCAGTTTACCTGGATGCAATGGAGGCTACAGTCTTCTTCCAGCCTAATCCCATCATATAATTTGGGGAATTCATCGCACATTACCAATCTTCGCACCACTAAGTGATCGAGGAACTACCAGTTGAGGTGGTTAAGCTAGAGTTTCCCCAAAATCAATCTTAACTTGTTTTGTCTTAATAGGTTGTGTAGTTGACTCAACCCAATTTTGTCTTAGATAGGTATGAGCGATATTGTAATATTTTTTGTAATCAATTGTAAGTGAATTCCAAGTGTCAATTGTGGAATGTGAAGAGTCATTTGTAATGAAGTCCAAAGGTCATGGTTGAAGGAAGTCAAGTAGTTACGAGGGAAGTCAAAGAGTCACAAAGGGAGATGAATATTCACCCCTTTTGTTATAAATATACCCTCATTAGTCATAAAAATGGATTTTGGGGCTAGACTTTTGGCCGAGCTTTTGTCTTAGGAGCAAAAGCTTGGGAGTTTTTAGGCTTGGATTCTTCGTAGCATAGATGGAGTATCTTTCTTTGGAGGAGCAGGTGTTGGCTTCATGTTCCACTATTGGGGCTAGTGGTTCGTCAATTTTATATGTATGCTTGGGACTTTCACTTTAATAAAATATTAGAGCCGATGTGTTTCCATGCATATGTTGTGAATATAATAGGACTATTCTTATTATGATTACAAGAGGAGTATCTCATGGTCGAGAACAGGAGAATGGAAAAGAACTTGCAGGCTACAAGGAAAAAAATTGAGCAACTCCAAGTAGAGGTCCAGAAAGCAGCTCCTACATAGATATATCTGGAAAAACTCAAGGCAACCATAATTGGTGAAATATCAGCATTGGGGGAAACCATGCAAATCCTTTATGAGGAGCTTTTCGTTATGCATAAATAATTTGTATGCTTGCACGACATGTAACATAAGTGCAAGGAGAATTATAAATCCCTCAAGGCTATCCATACAACCATCACCATTATGCATGAGTGGTCAATGCAACACAAAGGGGCATCGTTCGAATTGGCAAAGAAAACATGGAAACATGCATTGTTTGAGAAAGAACAATTGTGGATGATCATCCAAAGTAACAAATAACTCACCTCATTCATCATGAACATTTAGGCCTTGTATGATTGATTATACTAGTTCATATTTCTTGGTGAAAACACATAGGGGCACCCACCGAAGCCAAGCGTATAAATAAAGTCAAGAATGAATTTGAAAAATACTTAGACTAACTCAGACATATCACCACCAAGGAAGATCTGGAGGTGAAAAGGGACAACATGCAAAAGTACATTACTGCCCTTATCGAGATGAACACCATGTTTCTCCCGTTGAAGAAATAAATTCAAACAGGTTCCAAATCAGTCTACATGGATGCAATGGAGGCTACAATCCTCTTCTAGCATGATCACATCGCATAGTTTGGGGAAGTCACCCACAATAAAATGCTTGGCACCATTACGTGACCGAGGAGATACTAATTGAAGTGGTTGTGATAAAATCAAGATTAACTTGTTTTTTCTTAGTAGGTTGTCTAGTTGACTGAACCCAATTTTTTCTTCCATGGGTATGAGCAATATTGTAATATTTTTTGTAATTGATTGTAAGTGAAATTCAAAGTGTCAATTGTGGATTGTGAAGAGTCATTTGTAATGAAGTCCAAAGGTCATGGTTAAAGGAAGTCAAAGAGTCACAAAGGGAGATAAATTGTCACCCCTTTTGTTATAAATATACCCTCATTAGTCATGTAAAGGGATTTTGGGGCTAGGCCTTTGGACGTGCTTTTGGCTTAGGAGCAGAATCTTAGGAGTTTTGAGCCTTGGCTTCTCCATAGCATAGAGGGAGTATCATTTTTTGGATGAGCATGTGTTGCCTTCCAGTTCCACTATTGGGACTAGTCGTTCGTCAATTGTATATGTATGCTTGGGACCTTCACTTTAATAAAATCTCAGATCCGACATGTTTTCATTCATACGCTGTGAATAAAATAGGACTATTCTTATTATGTTTGTAATACATGTTATTTAATTTACGCTAACACTTATGCACTATTTCATTTGCATTAGTATGAATCATGTTGAATGCATGTTGTTGTATATTTCCATCATGGTTAACTTGTGAATTATTTTGCAGGCTAACTTGTGATACTTTTATGCTCATGTTTTCCTTTCAAGATGTGTACTATTACATGCTTCTAAGCAATTTACTCACTTTCCTTTCATCATGTTATAACTTTTCATGCACTTCACTTGAACCTTTCCAAAGTTATACACTTGTTTCACGAAAGTCACAAATACATAATTCTATGTGTTATTGAAGCCAAGGCATAACACTAAATCCCACTATTTTGGAAACCAGGCCATATTCTGGATGGAGCTCCTACTCCAAACGATGTGAGGTCTAATTGGGAATTCATATCAGGGAGATCCTCTGAGTACTGGCAGGTCTAGCACCGTCAATATTTTTGGCGCAAGAAGGAGGGCCAAAGGATAATCTGAGCCTGTGAAGTCTTTTGTGAACTTTCTTATCTTTTAATAGCTTCTTCCCATATCTTAATCCCGACATGTTTTTCCAGATATGCAAATCTAAAAGTGCCGAAGGGGATAATTAATGAGTCTTAAAATATGAAATTTGACGGCTTCGGTGGAACAAAAATTCTTGAACACACTGCCTTCTTTCTTGAATTTTGCAGTCATTATGATATTCATTGTGAGGATGCTACTTGCAAGTTGTTCATTCTCACATTCGAAGCATGCGTTAAGGACACGGGGGCTTCATTGGGGGAGAAATACCATACTAGTTGGGTTCATATTTAGGGATATATATTAACGGAAAAATGACATAATATATTGAAAATATATTAGGGGGTAATGGGTTTTTATATTGGCAAGTATAAAAAATGAAGCACAAAGTTAATGAAAAAGTATAAAGGGGTATAAAAACTATTAATGAAAAATGGATACCTACAATATCTAGTGAAAGTAGGGGTTTTTTAAATTGGTAAGGTGTATTTGGTTTGTATTCATTGGGGGTTAAATAATGTGTTTTTTAGAGGTTTTTTTCCAATATGTGGTCAAATTAGAGGTAATGTTCAGTAAGCCATGAATGCACGTGATATGTCAGAGGCTCAATGAGTGAATCCACCGTGGTTAAGGAATGGTGCTACACATTTCCAAGAAATTTTATTCACTCTTTCGAACATCTTGTCAAGGAGCTCTACCACGCCTTTGACATGTATGATTATAAACTTTTTTATAGAAAATCATGTATCTAAGAAAAACACCTTATGAATCTCTTAACAATTTTCATGATTTATTTAATAATATATGTTCCTAATTTTCTAAAGATGATATTGATTGGAATTTCATGAAAGAGAAGTTCAAGTTTCTTGTTCATATTTCGATGAATCCAAAAGTATATAAATATTTTGAAATTCTCCCAACATATATTGGTTATGGAGCTGTTAAATCTGTGATGAAGGAAGTTGTTGTTCCAAGTGACTCTTCGTATTCTTCTCATAAAACAAATCTATTTATGCAGGGTGAGGTTGGAGAACTTAAGAGTTCATTCATTGATTTACCACCATCTCCTCCCACCCCACATATTCAAAATTTAAATGCAAGTTTGGACTCTAGATCTGATGTTTCTAGTGATGATCTTTCTCCTTGTCCTCCATCCATTGGTTCCTTTGGTCCTCCTGATTGTGATTCGTTATATCCAGCTGTTTGAATCGTTTCTCTTGATGTTCATGAGGATAAAATTCAAGATGGAGTTAGTGTTGACCAACCGACTTGCAATATCATTTACGATGATTATGTGTGGGTTTCTATTTCTAAACAAGAATATGTGATGAAATTTGAAGTTTCCCCTTTTCCCCTCTCCCTCGTTATCCTAATATTTTTTATGATTTTGTCATACCCATTGTATCTTTCGAAGAATTAGTTTCTGATGATGTTAGTTATGATTACACTTAGGACTTGTGGAATGTTCGTTTTACATTTGAATTTAGAGAGGGAAAATCTTCTCTTCCTAATATTTCCCATCCATCATATAATCATTATGATGAAATGAAGAGTCAAATTTGTTGTTTTCAATATCCACCTCTCTATGATTCATCAGATCATGAGGATCCTTTTCTTCTTAACGATGGAATTTATGAACATGGATGTTGTGATCTATTTATCAACCAACCTAATCATGACTCTGTGTTTTTCATTGTTGATTTTTCTAAGCCACCAATTTTCAAGGATCTAACTTATGATGTCTTGGAACTACTGCAAGCTATCGAGGTACTTCAACCCACATTGATGGTTTTGTAAGGTTCATGTAGTCTTGATGCTAGTTCCAATCATGACTATTAGAGTACTTCATCTCATAGGAATCGTCATTAGTTGATTATGCAGATTGAAAATCAATCCATTTCATAGTTTTCACGTCCTCCATCTATCTTGCATGATCCTATCGCTCAATCATTGGAGGAGTCATACATGGAAATTTTGTTATCAAAACACAGATTATTCACTTTGTTTGTGTTTACCAAGTTCAAAAGGTCATAAGAATGATTTTGCGTGTCATTCTGCTACAATGTGTATGAATTCCATAATGCATCTGCAGAATGTCTTGCATGTGCTTTCCTCATCTATTTTGTTTTCTGCATTTTTAGTCTTTGAATGTCGTAGCATGTAATCATTTATATTTCTTGTCTACCTCTATTCCTAAATATATTTATTTTTGTGGATTCCCTCGCCTATATATGTTAGTCTATGCTTTGGTGGTTACACTAGAAGTTTAATTTTACATAAGCCTCGCCTATTCTTGCTTAATTTAGGAGTAGGGGAAATTTTATTTGTTTATTTGTTCTATTTCATTTCGTTTGCTTTCCACATGAATCCTTTATTTCTTTTATGTTACAAATAATGTTTTCATGAGACCATGTTTGGTTTCATAGCAACCATGGTGAATTTCAAGAGGAAATGGTGCTACTATCAATGCTTGGTTATCTATTTATTGCCTCTCTTTTCATGGATCTTGAACCTTTTAGTCGATGACACCCTGATGGAAAATATGTCCTTTCTTGCAGATAGAAACAATGGAATCAAAATGCTTGAATCTATAAATAGTTCCACCTACTCTAATCAGTTTTAATGATTTGTCAGTTCTTCCTTGTCAACTAAGTCGAGTAGAGTAAGGAGGGGAGGAAAAGTTAACAAATGAACTATGTTTCAGAGGTGTAAAAATATCATTCTCTGAAGGGACAACCTCCTTTTCTCTCAATAAGTTAGGATCCCTCTTCCGCCCCATGATATCAATAAGTTCCAATGCACAGTTCGATGAATAAAATGGAAAAAAATGAATAAAGGGTGAAAGAAGAGAAAGACCTCCTACACATGGAGGTGAAGAAAACAAGTTTTTTGAGGTATTGTCCAAGCTTGCTAGTAGTGGAGAAATTTTTGTGTCCCTAAAGTGACTTCATTAGGGTAATTTCTAGGCCTGCTGGTAGTGGAGCAACACTAGAGATTAAAACCAAGACTTTGACAATCCTTTTTCACTTTTGTATCTATATAGTCCCCATCCCCAATTGAAACAACTGAGTTTGACTTGTCTTTGATAGTGTGCCATCGATGAAGAGAATGGTAGGGACTCTATCTTTAACTCAAGCTGAGTAAAGAAGCTATGGTGATCAATGAAATGAAAAATACTTCCTGAAGAGTTAGACCTATTTACATGATTTAAGACCCATACAGAGAGCTCAAGTTCTACCATTGTGTCACCAAGTGTTGTAGCTACTACAACCACCCTCCAAAATTTTACCCATGCTTATATTTTGGAGCCTTCCTTTTGTCCACATGATCTCATCATTCACTGTTGTCAAGTATTCATGCTATCTTGAGACTTATCTTTCATGCAGTGCTTGTGATGTTTTGTTTTGATCCTGATTTGATACTTTTCAGACAAGCTATCTCTTACCTTGAATTTTCAATTTTGTTAGAATTCCCTTCAGAAATTGCGTAACCTTAGAAGGCATGCCAACCTTGAGGATATAAATTTCATAATCTAGAAATGCAACCCAACCTTGGTTTTAGAAACTGTGCAATCCTAGACAGAAGCCCGACATTGAGCTTAGAAATTGCACAGATCCATCCTTCCCCTCAGAAAAATTGCAATTCACTGAAGGAAGGGATTGCCCAACCCCTTGAGACGAGGAATTACACAATCTACTTTTCTAGTGCAAAAAAATAGTTTCCTAAAAAATCAAAGTTGGCATCCCTAAAGAATACGAGTTTCCCAATTGATGTCCACTTTATTAGACTAAGCTACTAATTATGACTTCCAAACAAGTGGTGTTTTTTTCTTGATTTTAGGGATGTGCATCAGAAACCCTAACCAACGTAGATCTATATAATAAACACCCATAGAACTCATTTTCACACTTGATCTTGGAGCTCTAGCCCTCCTAAGGAGATCAAGGAACCTTTGGTTGAGTTTGCGGTGCCTTTCTTGGTGATTTTTTCTTTTGCCACTTTTTGTCGCTTTTTATGTCACTTTTTGTCGTTTTTATTTTTTCAGTGTTGTTTCACTTGTTTATATTTATAGTTACTAGATTTTTATCTTATATTAGCTTATAAGAGTGTGGGTTTGATCTATCATTCATGTTTTCCAAGTGTTGCATCAACTTCTTATTTTTACCCATTAGTGGTCATCATTTTGACGACTCCCTATGCATGCTTGTTTTCCTTTTTCATGTTGATCTTCCACAGTATATTTTCACTGATCTGTCTTTCCCTTAGTTATATCTGCTCTCTTACTTACACAATCACTCAAATATGCCTCTTTCCTATCATCTTCCTGGGAATATCTACCCCTTACTTTCCCAGCAGTTGCCATGATCAACTGGGCATTACTCATCTCCAAGGCCCAAGCTTCATGCTTGACCTCTAAGACTGGGAAATGTGTAGACCTCGGCTTTCCCAAATGCACATTTCATAGTTCCAGGGCTCAAGCCTCACCCTTGGAAACTAAGAGTGCACAATGGGTAGTCTCTCCCTTAATCTCTCTAGGCCGTGACTACGAATTGTGCAGTTTCAAGCCTCGAGCCTCTCCCGTAACTTTTGAGACTGCACAATGCCTAGTTCTAAGGTGAGTCGCTTCCCTCAACCCATAAATTCTCCAATTTTCCCTCTCAGTATTATGGGTGCTGCGTTGATCTTGCTTTGTGACTCAGTTTTCTTGAGCTAATTTATGTTTTCCATGAGTACATTTTTCTCCTACAAGTACTATACCTTTTGATAATTTCTCTTGATTAGTTACCGTCACTATGGCTCCCAAGAGATATGTATCAAAGGACAATATAGAGTGCAGCACTAGGGAGGCAATTCAGAGTACTCCAGTGAATTTTCCAGTTTTTTTAGACACTTAGCTATTCATAGAGAAATAGTAAGATATTACATGGAAAAAGGTGATCGAGGTGTTCTCAGCAAAAATATTCAAAGCAGATCTAGAAAATTGGTAAGTGTATGTAAATCTCCATAGGTCAGGATTAGACAAGATTGCATGCAGGTACCCAGTTTTTTCATGTGCAAGTATTGTCAGCTGGATACTGTCCCATATAGATAAAAATACCATGACTCTCAACAGTGCTAGTGGACAAATTCTTACATCTTTTATGGCACATGATTTTCATATCATGTATCATTTTCCACTGCCAAAATCTTACACGGATTCCCACTTGTATGTAGTCACCAGCTACTTGAGCACAAAGGACATCTCCAAAAGTTGGGTGAAAGAGCCTTCCAAATTCCACAAAACACCCAACAACACTTACAAGACCAAATCTCTCAGGAAATCTTATCAATACTTCATAATATTGTGTTATTAGATCTATGGCTGGAGCAGTACTAAGACCTTACCAAAGGCTGGGAATTATTTCTTAATCAAGATGTGAATGAAGGAAAACTATTCAACTGGCTAGATTTGCTCACTCAATAATTGAGGACATATGTAAATAATTCTAAGAACCCTCCCAAGGGTAAGAAAGTTGGATTATAAATGTCTTCCTACCTGCTGGATGCAATATGTGCTCAGAACTCTTTTCCTGGCATGAGTTGGAACTGGTCACCAAAATATCTTGCCATGCACATTTACTACAAGTTGATTTCAAAGTGCAGTTATAAAGGAGTAATGGAAAAGTTAATCGATAACTTTCTAATTCCATTGTATAGACTTATCTTTCATGAAGAGCCACCTTGCATTTCCCATGGAGCAATGGAAGGAGTGTTAGAGTTAGTAGATTGGTTTGCCTCACTAGATGACACTTTCATTAGAGTGTTTGGTGGTCAGAAGCCTCCATGTCTTCTGCCAAGGTATGCCACCTATACATGGGTCATGCAAAAAGTCACCTATCATCTCTTCAGAGAGTTATCAGGAGCATTGCACCAGAAGAAGAAGGCACCTTGGCCAATTCTTACTCTACAAATTAGATTGTACGAGATCAAGAATTTGAAGGTTGCAGATACTGAAGGAAAGAAGATAGAGATATTTTCATTCAGTCATTTGGAACTCAATCTGTACAATCCTAGGAATGTCTTAAAAGAATAGTGTGAGAGGATTCATTTCCAATGGCTAAGTGGGACATTTTACAAGCTCAAGGAGGAAGAGATGATGAATTATTACAATGCCTCCAAGTCTTGAGAACTAGTCAGCTTCACAGGAACATCACAAGTTACTCCTCATAAAGAAGTCACTTCAGAGACAACACCAACAGGAAAGTGCAACCCAGTGTGTGAAAATGGCAAGAGGAAAGTTTCACACACACTAGTGGAAGAGAAGAGCTGCAAGATGAAAGAAGATCCAATCATCCTGAAACTGGCCATAGCAACATAAAATAGGTGGAAACAGAGGAAATAGGAAGAAGGGATGACATAGAGGGAAGAAAAAGAGAAAAGGAGATTGGAATAAGAAAGGAAGAAACAAGAAGAAGAATAAAGGTAGAGAATAGAAGAAGTAGAAGTAGCACGAAAACCAGCCGAGGAATAAGAGCAAAACCGACTACTAGAAGAGGAGATAAAAAAGATGTAGGAGAAGGAACTTTCTCAAGAAATCAAGGAACTGATTTTGATTTAAGACATGAAGGTGGAACTAGAGCTTCTAAACCAAGATGTTGATCTTATGTCGAGCACTTAGTAGGTCACCATTCAGTCCTCCCCCCTCCGATAGTAGAGCAAGCTCTAAGTGAAGAAGAGGAAACTATTCCTTTCGATGACAATTTGGTTATGGATATATATAATATAACTTACAATGAGATTTAGAAGAATATTGTACAATCAATAAAGAAACATGTTCTAGATGATCTTACATCTCCTGCATTCATTAGAGAAAGGGTAATTGTAACGGATACCAGGAGAAATCTGGAAGCCATTTCTGCAACCAACTTGGCCTTCACAGGTTCTACCAAGTCAAATATGGAGTATCTTATGGTTGATAATAGGAAAATGGCAAATAAATTGCAGGATGCAAGGCAATAAATTGAGCAACCCCAAGTAGAGGTCCAAAAACAACTCTCGCATAGGTATATCTAGAAGAACTTAAGGTAGGCATAATTGGTGAAGTATCAACATTGGGAGAGACCATGCATAGCCTTTATGAGGAGCTTTTCACTGTGCATAAATGATTTTTCTGCTTGCATGACATCCATAAGAAGTGCAAGCATAATCCTAAAGATCTCAAGGCTTTCCATACGATTGTCACTTTTGTGCATGAGTGGTTAATGTAACACAAAGGGGCACCATTCAAATTGGAAAAGAAAATAAGGAAACAAGAAGAGTTGGAGAAACTACAAGTGTGGATGATCATCCATAATAACAAGAAACTTGCCTCATTCATCACCAACATTTAGGCCTCATATGCACGATTATACAATAAAGTGGATTTTTTGGTGAAAACGCATAAGATCCCTTCAGTTGGCTCACCCACTGAAGCCAAGTGCAGAAATCAAGTCAGGCAGGAGGTTGAAGAATACTTGGATTAGCTCAAACAAATTGCCACCAAGAAATATCTGGAGGTGAACATGAACAACATGTAAAGTACATTGGTGGCCCTACTGAGATTAACACAATGTTTCTCTTGCTAAAGAAAGAAATTCAAATTGGTTCCAAATCAGTCTATCCAGATGCAATGGAGGCTATAGTCTGCTTCTAGCCTAATCCAAATCATACAATTTGTGGAAGTCATCACACGGTACAAGGCTTTGCACCACTACATGACCGAGGAACAACAAGTTGAGGTGGCTAAGCTAGAGTTTCCCCAAAATCAAGATTTACTTGTTTTGTCTATTAGGTTGTCTAGTGGACTCAACCCAATTTTTTCTTAAATAGGTATGAGCGATATTGTAATATTTTTTTTAATTAATTGAAATTGAAATTCCAAGTATCAATTGTGGAATGTGAAGAGTCATTTTTAGTGAAGTCAAAAGGTCATGGTTGAAGGAGGTAAAACAATCATGAGGAAAGTAAAAGAGTCACAGGGAGATAAAGTCATCCCTTTTGTTATAAATATACCCTCATTTGCTAGGTCCCTATAATACTAGTGTACTCCCTCATTTTGATTATCACTGTAGCCCCCGTTTTTTATTGTTGTGCCCATGTAGTACCCATATTGTTATTATTGTGCCCATAGAAGCCAACTATTGTTATTGTTGTGCCCTTACATTATTATTTTTATCTTGGCTCTGATTATATTGCGAGCCCTTAGACTCCTATATATAGAAAGGAGGTCTTGTCATTTGAGTCATCCAAGAATTATTCATTTGTGTAATGTAAAGGAGGTTTCCCCATCGAAGAGGCTAATTTTGAAATTGTTGATCTATCTCTTCTTCTATTTTGTGATCTTGTTGTATAACATTTGGTATCAGAGCTTTGGATTTTAGGATTTCACTGCTTCAAATAGGTCATCATGGAATTTTTGCTATAACTTTGTTTCTACAAAGATTCAGAAGCTGAAATTGAAACCATGTGGAGCTAAAATCTTGGTGAACATCATGTATGAATTTCAGATCTTTTATCGCTATATTGATGGAGATATGATCCGAGGATGTTAGGGTCATTGCAAACTCCATAATTCCATCTCAAATAGGTGACCTTGGGAAAATCGTAATGTTATCGGGAAATCTAGTGTCTATGCAGAGCTGCTAGTCCCACTAAGACTGGTAGCTATCTTAGAGACAAACAAACTAAAACTACTTTCGTTTTCCTTTATGAGAAGTAGATAAGAGGGGAACAAAGGAGACCAACCTCTGTCTTGCGCTTGGTTCCTTGCTTGATTCCTCTCCCTTCTGATAGATCTTTGCCACTCGCTTCCTCGTCTACCCAGCTTCAAAGAGCACCTGTGGAATCAAAGCAGCATAACACTATCCAAGAACAAAGATTTACTATCATAAACAATATAGGACCAGATATATATTGACCACACAAATGCATATATCATCAATCATACGAGAAAGTGGAGGAAAACTTGAATAGCTTTATTAATATCAAGAATAGCAAAGAGGATTACAACCAATTGTTCTGACCCAGCATCATCCTCTCAGCAAGAAAGCCCTTCTTCACCTCATGGAAAGCTTATATCACCCAACACTATGATGTTACACCAAGAAACCAACAACACTTCCTTACAAGATACAAAATTCCAGCCTCTGGATCTCTGGGATGAGGGATCCTTATATGGATGTTTGCAAGGGGGGCGAGTTAGCTTTTGAGATTTGATTAGTGTCCTCTCTGTGATAGTTCTTGATTCCACTTGGAGATTGATGATCTCTTACTCATCTCTGGGTGAATGCAGAGAGGCAAGTGTCACAGGAGAAGTTTCTGGAAGATTCCATGATCCTCCACCTCACAAATTGACTCTGCCATTTGTCCACTCTCGCCCATCACACCCCATAGAAGGGCTTTTCAGTATGCATCGCACTTCCCGTGTGCATTTAGGTGGGATGCAACGCACTTTGACCATGGAGCAGGTGAGATGGTCCAGTTTTGACCAGTTGTGAGTAGTTTTTCATGGATGATGTAATCAATTGACCTTGTTCTTTTAGGGGTTGGAACAACACTTTTAGGGACTTAGGAGCCCTCGGTTTATGGACATAATTGATTGGGGTTGCAGTGCCCAAAAATGTCTATAACAGTTGCCCCCTAAAGCATGAAGTTGTTAATCTTTTGATGTCGGGTGAAATGCTTTATCATGAGGATCTGAAGTTTTTTCAAGCTGGAAGGTGACCTGTAATAAGATACAATACAATACATTATCTTCATAATATTTTCATGATCTAGCTAAGGCGGGCATTCCCATGCTCAGATTTATAAATTCATTTTCATGTACATAAGACAGATAATCATCTGTGTGTAGACTGACGATTTTGGTAGAGCCATCATCCCTTAGATTGGATGATTATCTGTGCAGCAATGATGTACATTTGATGTCTTTATTTTCCTAAATATATATCACAGCCCGGATGGATGAAACTAGATCTGGGGTCTTCAATCTCGTTCGATCTTCACTCAAAGTACAATTCAATCCATGTGAGATATGTTTTGGAGTCGAACATGGAAAGACATTGCCTGATTACCAGCCAATGATGTAAGCTGTTAACATGCGCGAGAGGAATCACTGATAACGATGATGACCCTCAAGGTACTACAGTACAATTCACGTGGTTTGAATAAGGGACTTGGCGATGAACACCAAGCAAAATCTTTCGGTCGAAGGCCATTGATGTAAACCTGTCGCCGGAAGTGAGAAACTTGCCATTGAGGCATGCAAGCTTCAAAGTACTGAAAGGGTTGTTCCTAGATCGACTTCCTAGATAATGAGATGATGTCGACAATAAGCGATCTGTCATAGGAGAGCCTTAGTGAATCCCACATCTATGACATGGAACGGAGCAAACGATTTTGAAGGTGAAAACGATATGATGATATAAAGTTCAGGGTGGCGGTCATGAAAGAATGGAACGTGAATGTATTGCAGTGGATGAGACACAGGTGAATTCTCTGAGTGACTTCTCTTGAACATATCGGTGACACTGACATGATGGATTGGTAGCATTAACCCAAAATATGGATGGTGTGATGGACCAATGGTGATATGACCAGTGAACGGAACAACCCAACCCGACTTGGACGCGGAGTGAAAGTGTCATGTTTAAGAGTGACTTGCTACCAATAAAGTTTTTTCAAGTTTTCTTCCCAATTTTTCCCCAGTCATTGTTGACCAGTACCTCTTTATTTTTGACAATCTTGAGGAGGATAACATATTCTTGTTCTATAATTTTCCCTTCGGGCAAACCCATCGCTATGTTTTAACGAGCCTAGCGATAGTGAAAATCGTTCTTGTCGGTATGGACAAGTTTGTCTGTATTCAGTTTTAACGAGTTTAACGACAAAGATAACTCGGTCCTTTTTAATTTTATAGAGTCTGAAAGAGACGTAAAGAAAACTCCAACAATCCTTTTTCGTCATATAATCCCTTAAGTCCGGAAAAGTATAAAATAATACAAAAGGGATGAATTTTCAGTAATTTTAATGAGCCGAACAAAACAAGCGCTCGATCTTTTTGTGTAATAATCCCTCAGGTCCAAAAAGATTAAAATTTAAAGGAGGGATAGCACTTCTGGTCACTTTAATGAGCTGGAGAGGCTAATTGCTCGGCAATCTTTTCATATTTTACGAGTTAGATGAAAATAGCTTAAAGGAGTCTTGTTTTTCGAGGAACGAGTGATAAATTTGGGTAGCAGCTAATTCCAGGTAATGTTTGGAATTTTCCAATCACGGCAGTGTCACAAGGATGCCTAACAAGATCACTCTTCGCAGCTGTTCCTTGAAAAGGGTAAACAATCAAATGGAGGTGAGTGATCGGCCAATATAGAGTGGAGGTGATGATGACAACACAACCAAGGCTTCAAAGGTTGATGATAGTGCATGCACAATGGTTATTTACTAGAAATTGGTTCATTTTTTAATGAATGAGCTTAAACTCTGGGGGAAACATTTGCTCACTGCTTATGTTTAATTTTTAACGAGCTTGAACTCCACATAAAAACTACTCGATATAATATTCATTGATTACCTTGATTTTACCATTGACAACTTTGTTCCTTCAAAGGTTGTACTGCCTATTCAATTGTTTCATCAAACTAGTTAGAAATGAATAATATACGCTTGAAAAATGAGTCAAAACACTAATATTTTACTTGAATTACGTGAAAAGTAATTTAAAAGTGGTTTTTACCTCTCATTTTACCATTTCATTTGAACTTTGGTTTGTTGGAGCTTTGGAGGTGCTTTCCCCCTTGATTTTCACCAGCTGATTCCGGGAGATTCTGTGGACGATTCTTGGCACTGTCTGGACCAGGTAAGAGCCAAACATGAGCTCTTCAATTTCATTCTTTCCTTTTTGAATTCTAAGCATGTTTCATAGATTTTCTGAGCCCCTGGGGTTTGAAGAATTCGCCTTGGCTCCATCGCACCTTTCCTATATCGAAAGGTGCAATGCATGCTGGCTTTGCCATTGGCCAGTCAGCATGCATCCCACCCAGTACACTACTAGGGGTGCGATGGGCACAAGGAGGGAAACTTGTGCACAGTTTTTCATGGAAATTTTTTGCCTGTTTTTCACCGAATCAAGATCCTGACTCTTCTCTTGTTTGTTTTCAGATATTCATTGGAGAAAAATTCCTGTTACATGGCGAGAATGTGAGCATGAAGAAGAGGACTTGCTTGCTTTACATGATCCGGTTATGGTAAATGCACTGTGGAACTGGCCTGTTCAAGTTTTTCCGTATCTCTAGCATGAGGCAACAAATCGACTTGTTGCAATATTTTCTCGATGCATGGGATCCTACCAACCAAGTGTTCCAGATTAGGGGCAAAACCATCCCCTTGACTGTCGTGGACATCTATTTTTTGACCGGTTTATCGAGGCGTGGTGCCCCTATCTCATTATCAGGTTCGGCCCGTGGGGGGGAATCCGTGAGAGATTACATTCGCCGGTATTACAGAGAGGGATCTCAGCTGAGTAAGGATGGAAAGATCAATATCCGAGATGTCACTGACAGGTCTTTGAGGACCATTTTGTTCACTTTTGCTAGACTGGTTGGTAGTGCGGCTCTTCATGTAGCCAATAGGTCTTATATGCAGTATGCCTTTGAATGCCTTGAACCAAAGGTGTTCAACTGGTGTGACGCAGTACTCTCTGTGATGAAAGAACAACTGACCAAGGTAAAAAATGGAAGATTGAAGAAATTTGGATATGGTTCTATTTTGACCGCTTTTGCCTTGGAAAAGATCGCGCTGATGCAGCCGCAGTATGTTTCACTTGGTTTACCTCCACCGACTAAGCCACGGATGCAAAGATGCGTCAACCTTATGGCCAGAAATGCTGGTCATTCCCAGGTTTCCTTTTCTGATACCTTCTTCGAGTGGTTCAATCGTCAAGAATGGTTTTTTCTGAGTATCCATATGCTGGTATGGATTTCCGGGGTGACCCGGATTTGGTACTACCGGCTGGCGAGCAGTGGGGTGCCATTGGTAAATTATTTTGACCATATATCTGTTTATCGTTTCTCTTTATAATATTATTGTGTTTTATTCTATTAGGACTAATCAAAACCCACGTGCTCATGCAGATGTTGGACCAGTTCGACCAGTAGTATGCCTGAGAGTGCCAGCTGCTGCCCCAGCAGGAGAGGCTGTGGGAAGGGCTATACTTCACGACCTTGATGTGGCTGAGACTCTTTCAGCATTGCAAGATTAGGTCGAAGGCATCACTCTTGGTATTCTAGACATGAGGACTGATGAGCTGCCTCTGAGGCTGCAGTGACATACTACCGGCGTGCCGAGTCGATGGACTAGGCTTTTACGCATGATTGCACAGGCGGTGACTTGTTATCACCAGCATCATTAGACTAGGGTGCCCCGTAGCATTTTGAGTTTTGGGTCATCTGACCAATTTTTTTCTTGGTTATAGAACATTATGTGTAAACAATAAACAGTTATATATATATTTTTGATTCTCAGAGTTTTATTTTGGTTAAGTTACATGATCCTGATGCAAATATTGATGAACTACTTTTTATAAATGTTGCAAATGTCTATCTAACACATAATTTGCCAATGAGTCTGTTAATGTGTTTAAGTTTATGGAAATATGCTGATATTGAATAAAATCAAATTGCCTTTCCAAAATCTTGACCCTTAGGAACATGCGATAGATAGCTGGATTTCGGACAGAGTAGATGCCAGTGAGTTGTAGGATGACGAGTTGTGAGTCTAGCCTGACGACAAGTCGGTGTATGCCATGGGTGATGGCATCAGAGAGAAGTTCTATCAACGCACTATATTCAGTGATGTTATTTGTTGACCGACCAATACATACCCCTCTGAAACTTACTAACTCGCCGCTTGGATCAAAAATGGCCTAGGCCGCAGAAGATAGGTTCCGTGAACTACGACTCGCTCCGTCGGCATATCCAACAAATGATTCCAATAGGTTCGACATCTGCAACAAATGTAAAAAGTGGATTACCTAACCAAAACAATTACCCTTAGCGAAAACAAAAGCATAGGGGTTACTACACTGAATCATGCATAGTAACGCTTAAGGTACAACCCGTTACGGGGTTGCGCCAGTGGAATCCCATCATAATCTACTAACTCGTAGGCTCCTTTTGCTAATACACGTTTAACAATATAGGGGCCCATCCATAAGGATTTGAATTTACCTGCTCCCAATTTATCATATTCCTGGTCGTAAAGTAAGACCAAGTCACCTTCTGAGAAGACACGGGGTTTGACATTCTTGTTGAACTGCGCTTTGACTCGTTTCTTATGGGCTTCATTAGCCAAAGCGGCATCACGACGGGTTTCATCCAATTGGATTAGTTCCAAGAAACGAGCCTCCTCTTCTGAAGTTCCGAGGAGAAGGTCGACTGCGAGTTTGAGGGACGAGATTTCACACTGAACTGGTAAGATTGCTTCTAGGCCATACACCAGTTGAAAGGGTGTAAACCCGGTTGCATTCCTTATCGATGTTCGGTATGCCCACAAGGCTGAGTACAGGATCAGGTGCCAACTCCTTTTGTGGACTCCAATCATCCTTTGCAGCATCCGCTTCAGGACTTTGTTGATTACTTCAACTTGTCCATTGGCCTGCGGGTAATATGGAGTAGAGTTGTCATGGGACAACCCCAATTTGGCAGCCAATTCAACCATCATGTGATTGCGAAAATGTGATCCATGATCTGTGACTATGGCCTGTGGAACGCCGAATCTGCCTACTACATGATTGAAAAAGAAAAGGGCAGCTGTTTCGCCGGTGTTGTTTATGTAGGCATCGCCTCGACCCATTTGGTAAAATAGTCTACCGCGACTATGATATACCCATGCCCCCCGATTGAGGTGGGGTTACATGTCATGAAATCTATGCCCCATTTGGCGAATGGCCCAACAATAACTATTGGTTGTAGGGGTGTGGGTGGTCTTCTGGTTTTGCGATCGAAGATTTGACATGCATGGCAACTTCTGACTGCGGTTATGCAATCTTTGAACATTGTTGGCCAGAAGTATCCTGCTTGTAAAACTTTTTGCACCGTAGCGTAACCAGATTGATGCCCCCCACACATTCTTGAATGGAAATCATTCAGGACTTTTTCGGCCTCCTCATGGGTGAGGCACCTCCTCAGAATTGTATTGACACCACGACGGTAAAGCGTATCACCGACGATCATGTAGTCTTTTGATTGGTAACAAATACATTTTTGTTCCGAGTGAGAGGTATTAGACCTGTATTTTTGGGTTTGGAGATAGATGATTATATCTCCATACCACGGATTGCTTGAAGATATCAGAAACAAAGATTCATCCACGATGGTTTCTTCGGATGTTTCATCGTTGGACAATGATGGGAGATCGCATAGTAATTCAACGAAAACCAGGGATTTCTTCGATTTGGATTTTAAAAATTCCAGATCAAACTCTTGAAGAATTGCTATCCATTTTGAATATTTGCCCCCCAGCAACTGTCGCGACAATATATAAGTCATGGGGTTGCAATCTGACAAAATGGTAGTTTTTCGAAAGAGGACATAGTGTCGAAATCTCTGTATCGCTTGAACAGTTGCGAGAGCCAGCTTTTCAACATAGGAATACTTGCTTTTCATATCATTTAAGTTTCTACTCAAATAATATATGGGACGTTCAATTCCATTGCCTTCTTGAACTAAAACCATTGCGATGGTTGTATCCGCTGTAGCCAGATACAGGTTAAAGTCTTTTTGATAATCAGGAGCGTACATTAATGATTCTTTCATTAGGGATTCCTTTAAAGCATCAAAGGAAGCTTGCGCGACCTGATCCCAGACGAAGGGTACTTATTTTTTCAATAGACGTGTATAACCTTTAGCAAGTTCGGTGTAATTTGGAATGAACCTCCTCAGAAAGTTTGCTTTCCCTTGGAGTTTCTGAATCTGAAGCAAATTTGAAGGTGGAGGCAAATTTATGATTGCGTGAACCTTACATGGGTCGAGACGAATTCCGTCCTTTGAGACTACAAAGCCAAGCAAATGACCAGAACTGACACAGAACACACATTTGTGTGGATTGAGTCGTATCTTGTAGTGTCGGCAATGTAGAAATATCGCTCTCAAATGCTGCGGATGATCGGTCCGCTTTCGCAAATGAGCCGGAAGGTTGTCGAGATATGGTTGAACGATGTTTTTTATATCATGGAAGGTGTAATTCATTGCCCTCTGAAATGTTGCCCCTGCGTTCTTTAAACCAAAGGGTAACTTGCTATATGCAAATGTGACCCATGGACCAATAAATGCAGTCTTTGACTGGTCCTGTGGGTGGATATTTTTTTTATTATACTCGGAGAATCCATCCATAAAAGAAAAGATTTCACATCTGGTGCATTCATCAATTATTTGGTCAATAAAGGGTGTAGGGTAGTTTTCTTTTGGACAAGCTTGATTTACATCCCTATAATCGACACACACTCTAATCGTTCCTTGTTTTTTCATTACAGGAACAATGTTCGATACCCAATCGGTTAGAGGAACCGAGTAAATAAAACCAGCATGGAGAAGTTTTTCAACTTATGCCTTGATGGCAGCGGCTTTCTTGGGGTGCACCTGCCGTAGCCGTTGTCATAATGGTTTGACATCTGGATACATCTTTATTTCATGTTCAACTATACTCGAGTCAATGCCTGGCATTTCATCATATGACCAAGCAAAGACATCTCTGAATTCGCGAAAAATAACTTTGTATATTTCCAGTTCTGAAGGAGAACAACATTTGCCAACATAAATATTCTCTACAACATCTGTTTTGGTTGAGATATTTATGGCGATAGTCTCTTCGATATTGGACAAGTTTTGCTCGGAATCCACCGTGTTTACAGTATTTGATAGGAAATAAAAAACCGAAGGATGATGAAGGTCATCAGGAGTATCTTCTTGACAATCCGGAAGATGGGAACGATGGTGGTAATCTTCCCATGGTGCCCCGTCAATTATCATTGATTGAACAATTCCTTCGTCGGTGTAATGCACTTGCGACCAAGGATCTAAAGGGGTGCCATATTCCTTAAACCTATCTATCCAAACGCTTGATGAGCATTGATTTGGGTTTGCCTCCCATGCCAAAAACATTGATTGCTACGATATTTCTATTGACCTTGGAGGCAATACCTGCAGATGATCCATGTTAATATCTTTTCTGAGATCTTTTGAATAGAAGATATCATATTGCAGGTTCCTACCGTTTCCATTTCCGCCAGATTGATTGGTGGTGGGAGGGCAAAAGTCCCCATTAATATAGGGTCTTTTAGTAGGCCTACTCCGATATTTTGAAGCGAATGGGGGCTTCCATGGATCATTGGAATGCTTCCCATAAATTGGGAACTATTGGGGAGAAATGTTTGTTGGTCGAAGATTGTAATTCCTCCTTGAAAGGGAAATGCAATCTTTCTAAAGTAGGTCGACACAACGGTAGCCATAGCATATATCCAGGGCCTTCCCAGCAGGATGTTGTAATCGAGATTTTTGTCGATTACTTCAACATCTATTTCTACTTTTTTTTCCCCCAGTTCAACTTGCAAGTTACTTAAAATCCCATATGGGGTATATGTTCGTCCATCAAATGCTTTTAATGTCATCAAAGATTACGACAATGTTGGAGATCCTAAAGTTTTCCAGCAACTCATCGACATAATACATGTAGATGCCCCCTCATCAATAATTGTTCGATGAACAGTTTTGTTGAGGGCTTTCACTTGAATGAGGAAAGCTAGTTGAGATGGTAATTGAGGGTCATATCCTTTATGATTAAAGGACACAAGGTTAGAATCCTTTGGGTCAATCCCACCTATTGCTGATAATAAAGCCTGCTTTTGGGAGGGGCAATTTTGCAATACCTCAAGTGTCGACATAGCAGATGGCGATTGGGCCAGATCATCCACTATGTTATAATGTTGTGCTGCTCTGGCACGCGGATTAAATGTCGACTTGTGTACTACTCCCTTTGGCGGTTTTATTGTCAGCTCTGGAATGATGGGCGAGCAACTTCTGTCGAAGTTGTTGTCGAACTACTAGGTTGATCTTTATCCTTGTTGTTCGACATCTGTGGATTCCCGTAATCTTTATTCCTTGTCGTTATCAAAGCAACATTTTGTTGTTTCGAAACCAACAACATCAACACTTGGGACGAGGAAGCATTGTCACTAGCAACCAGATTTGTTCCTGGATTTGGAAACGGATCAGTCAATACTGCCAAGGTTTTTGAATTCTTGAAGAATTTTCTAAGCTCAGCTTTATATGGACACTCTCTTGTCCAATGATCCTCATCACATATAAGACATGGACGATTTGGTTTCTTATCTCTAGAAGGGTTTGCAGAAGATTTTTCAGGTGATGATTCCTCCTGTTTCTTCTTCTTCCCTTTGTTTTTCTTCTTGCCTCATGGTTGCTTGGTTTCTTTGCCTTTGTCAGTTGAGACGGAATTTACTTCCGAGGCGAGAAGTTCTTCTTTTGCATTTTGATTAGAAATCTTACGGGCCTTTTTAGATGTAGCCTTTGTTGATTTCGTGTCTGTTGTACCAATCACGCCATCGCCGGCATGAGAGTCATTGTTCGATTTAGGAGGAGGAGGAACGGAAAATTTTGGTCTGGGAGCGTCAGGGATTTTATCGTAGAGCATGCCAGACTGAGTATAAATCAAGTCTAAATATTGCGCATGAGCAATAACTTGCTCTTCAGTGACGACTCCTCCCTTTGCCACATCTTTTGTAATGGAAGGTAATAATGACTTTATAAACCATTCAGCTAAGAGCTGATCAGGAACGTACATTTTTACCATTCTACGATGATGTCGCCACTCATGAATATGATCAGATATGTGAGTGGCCGTCGTTTGCTTGAAATTGGTAAGAAGTTCTGTTCCCGTTTTGTACATTATGGGTAACTAAAAATGGGTTAAAAAGGTTGTGGCTAGGGTACTGAAGTTATCAAACGAAGATCTAGGGAATTCAATATACCATTTTGCTGCCGGACCAGTTAACGTTCTCTGAAAAAGGTGAAGCCTAATTGAATCATCGTTTAGGGTGTTTGATGAACACCACAGATGAAATGTCATCACATGATTCGACAGGTCTTCACCCAGATTCCCATTAAATTTAGGAATATCTGACGGAAGTTTATGTGGAATCACTGGCCACCAAGGGGCGTAAGCAATTGGATCGTTCGTTAGCTGATTTAGATCCGGTAACTCTAAAGTCGCCACGAAGGGTAACTATTGATTCAGGTTTGGCGAAGCATACCCAGGATAAGATGGAATTGCCTGAGCAGTTAGTCTTTGCATACCAGCATAATGCATTTGATGCTGGTAACTTTGGTAAGGTTGATGGGCATAACCATTCTAGAATGGTTGATTTTGACCGTTTTGAATATATGGCTACCCATTATTTGCAAAGATTTGTTACTCAGATCCTTGGTAAACTTGTTGGAATTGCGGTTGTTGATATTGCACCAACCATGGTTGTGAAGCCATGTGCTGTTGTCCAATACTGGTTGTTTGACCAAGATGAGGGGTAATTGTACCCATTTGGGCCTATGTCATTCCACTAGTTGGCGATTGTGGTTGAGTCGCAGGGATAAGAGGCTCTTGCATTACAACTTGAGAAACCTGAGGTTGGCATACAACAGGCAACACTTGTACTTGTGACACTGTCACAATAGCCGGTGTAGTTGGTATATTTGACATAGGTAAACATTGTTGCATCGAGTATATAACTCTTGGTTGTTGAGGCAGTATTGGCACCCAACCGCTAGATGTAATTCCAGCATAACCTGAATTTTGTTGTGAACTCTCGTATGGTTGTCCTCCTGGAGGAGACAATGAAAGGGTATATTTCCCCCCATACGGCGGTAATCCGGTACTTAAAGGAATGGTTTGCCCTTGAGGATCGGACTGCCCAAATTGACACCGTGAAGGATTAATTTGTTGAGACTCAACATAAGAGTTCCCGGATATTATTCCGGATGAACAAACGGGAACGGACCATACTATCAAAATAGCCCCTGAGTGGGCCCCATCTAGCGATTGAGAGCTAGTCGGGATAGATGGTATGTGAGCGAACATTGTTGGAGTGACAGCAGGAAGTTCTGCCGTCGCTGTGTCAGATGACACAGTCCTAAATGTCGACGGTTGTTCAGACATTTCTAGTCTATCGAAAAGATTTCCTAGCGATTCTACAAGAGCTTCCGATAACGGTGGACTAATTTCTGATGAAGAAGGATATAGGGTAATCCCGACTCGAAATTGCGATGGAGTACTAGATGGAGGATCCTCCACAATCTCTTCTATAGCAATCAAACCAGGTGGAAGAGGTAGACCGTCAGGTCCGTAAAATATTTTCGGTGTCGAAGAAGGTATAGATTCTACAACGACAGATGTTTGGGGAATAACACCTTCCGAATCAGCTATAGATGGACCCGGTTTAGTAATACAAGTGTTTACCTTCACACTAGGATCAACGCTACTGTCCTTTGGTGGCTGCGGAACTTCTTCTATAGAGGTAGGGATACCAGAGATGTTTGGAGTAACCGATATCTCCGATGGTGTCGGAACACTTGTTCTAACTTTACCAGGGGATTTTGAACCGGTTAAGTGAGTTCGCTTCGTCCGTAACAGTTTGGATTCTAGAGACAAAGACGGTTTACTCGTAAGCCTCCGCGAACGACGGGGTTTCAATTGACTTTCTTCCATGATTGCGGATTACTCGGTCAACTAAAAATCAAGGGGAAATATGTTTCTGAATTAAAAGAATTTTAGACGCTTTGACACAACTTGTTTTTTCAATTTTTAAGAGTCGAGATAAAACAAAAGATGACTCTAGTCGCCTTCGATTTTTAATGAGATTGAAGTGACAAGTGCTCAGATGGACCTTTTCCTTTAAGGAGCCTGAAAAGGAACGAAAGAGATTACTCTGGAAATCTAGACAGAGGGATTACCAAACCAATCGCAAAACTGCAGAATACTTTTTACGGTGCGACAGTCAATCTTCTCGAATGTTGTGTTCAGTGCATTGCGATCGATAGGGCAGCAGACACGGCTTCCTATGGATAAAGGATATAGCCTATTGTGGTCTCCTAATATATACTCGACAGTACGTGGGAGCACAAGTCCGTACTGGCACTTATCGTCTCAAAGTGGAGGAATCAGCCAACCAACAATGAAAACAACAGTTACTAGGCTTTACGACGCCGGAATACGTCTCTAGCCTAGACTTCTAAATGTTGTGTGTTAGGTTCCAAAGCATTTTTAGATTCATTAAATTTATTTTACAGTTGATCTTGCTTAAGAAATTTTCCTTTCAGGTTCACCGCGTGATGTAGATATACAATTCCTAAAATGCAATCTAAGATGATAAACAATCGTTTAATCTTCTTTTTGCAATGAAAATCCTAGCTACTAAAGAAAGAGAGATGATATTCTTTCAACATAGAGTAGAGAGCACACACTATATGCACTGTCCTAAATCAAACCAACAAACAGTCTAAATGCAAATGCACATGCATGTATTTGTTTTCAGCCTTCTTAATGTGTGAATGATAAAAAGAAAGCTAAGCGCAAATCTGAATTATTTTTCAAAGCGACATTACTAACAAGCTTCTTTTCAAGACAAAATGAAGACAATGATGACACTTTGTGATTCAGAATTGAAAACTTGCTTTCGACACTTGAAAAACTACTAATTCAAATCAAATACAAGAGTAACAGTGTAATCGACTATCAAGAACAATCAGATTCTCTTCTATGACTGAAAACGACACTTGCGACACTTCCAAATCAAGAAACGACAGTTCAATTATGCTACTTCTTTGTAAAACAGAACTGAAAATGGCTCACAATACATAAAAACATTTACAGTTCTTTGCACAATGGAGGTGAAATAATGGCAAGGAAGGGGGTTTTCAACAGAGGTATACTGACTACAGATAGCAAAACTCCTGAATAGAGCTGAAAAAATTGAAGAAAAACCAAAGTCTGGAGGCAAAATTAGCCTTTTTTGATCAGTGCACCTGTTACACGGGGATTCCAGTATGCATCCCACCTACAGCACACGGGAAGTGTGATGCATACTGATATCCTTGAAGAGAGGGTGCGATGGTACGGTGCGAGACTTTTGATCTAGTTCTTGATCACAGTTTGCAGCACAGTTCAGGGATTTAGGCCGAGCAAGTGGTAATCAGTAAACAAATCACAGAGGTAGATCTAAGGAGGTTACTAGAGCCACCACAAGGGCAATTAGAGAGTTTGTAAATTGATTGTTCAGTTCATAAACAAAACCCAAAGATAGACTAAAGCAGCATTGATCTACTTTGCACTTGCATAGCAAATGCAGTTCGAAGGCTAGCTAGCTTGACTTCAGGCTCCGTCTGTAAGTTTATAAAGCAAACAAATATAGACAAACAAACAATCTATTCACTCCCCAGCGGAGTCGCCATTTTGTTATTGGGAAATCTAGTGTCTATGCAGAGATGCTAGTCCCACTAAGACTGGTAACTATCTTAGAAACAAACAAACTAAAACTACTTTCGTTTTCCTTTATGAGAAGTAGATAAGAGGGGAACAAAGGAGACCAACCTCTGTCTTGCACTTGGTTCCTTGCTTGATTCCTCTCCCTTCTGATAGATCTTTGCCACTCGCTTCCTCGTCTACCCAGCTTCAAAGAGCACCTGTGGAATCAAAGCAGCATAACACTATCCAAGAATAGAGATCTACTATCATAAACAATATAGGACCAGATATATATTGACCACACAAATGCATATATCATCAATCATACGAGAATGTGGAGGAAAACTTGAATAGCTTTATTAATATCAAGAATAGCAAAGAGGATTACAACCAATTGTTCTGACCCAACATCATCCTCTCAGCAAGAAAGCCCTTCTTCACCTCATGAAAAGCTTAGATCACCCAACATTATGATGTTACACCAAGAAACCAGCAGCACTTCCATACAAGATACAAGATTCCAGCCTCTGGATCTCTGGGATGAGGGATCCTTATATAGATGTTTGCAAGGGGGGTGAGTCAAATTCTGAGATTTGATTAGTGTCCTCTCTCTAATAGTTCTTGATTCCACTTGGAGATTGATGATCTCTTACTCATCTCTAGGCGAATGCGGAGAGGCAAGTGTCACAGGAGAAGTTTCTGGAAGATTCCATGATCCTCCACCTCGCAAATTGACTCTGCCATTTGTCCACTCTCGCCCATCGCACCCCATAGAAGGGATTTTCAGTATGCATCGCACTTCCCGTGTGCATTTAGGTGGGATGCAGCGCACTTTGACCATGGAGCAGGTGAGATGGTCCAGTTTTGACGAGTTCTGAGGAGATCTTCATGGAGAACTTCTAGGAGATGATGTAATCAGTTGACCTTGTTCTTTTAGAGGTTGGAACAACACTTTTAGGGACTTAGGAGCCCTCGGTTTATGGACATAATTGATTGGGGTTGCAGTGCCCAAAAATGTCTATAACACGTAATAAATTTCTCTTTGAGAATTGGATATAAATTTTGTAGAAGTGATAGAAAGAGGA
Source organism: Pinus tabuliformis (assembly GCA_031772625.1). Classification (NCBI taxonomy): domain Eukaryota; kingdom Viridiplantae; phylum Streptophyta; class Pinopsida; order Pinales; family Pinaceae; genus Pinus; species Pinus tabuliformis. The sequence goes on from CM062818.1 coordinate 599,573,292, forward strand.
TGGAATTTAGTTTTCTAGATATCATTTTCAAGGCCGAAGGTTGAGACAGTGAAACGTGTCACTCTATACAAGTTCATTCTATCGAACCAGTATATAATCAGGTCATCGTGGGAGATTGGGAATAACTCTTTATTGAAGAATCCAATCTCGATCAGACTTTTTCAGTTGAAAATAGGACTTAGAGGGCTACCATAAGACATAAATTTAGACATTGGAGATATGAAATTATAGATATATAGTAGATTCAATATCGAGATCCTACAAAATGAAAAAAAAGGTGTGTAGTTTTAAAAATTGCATAGGTTTTGTTTAAAAAATTAGTTTGAATTAATTCAAAGTGAATCATGAAGAATAATTATCATTAATTGATGATGGGAAGAAATAAAATGGAAACACATGGGAGTTTTGAATTATGGTTTAAAATCAAACATGGAAGAATTGATGAATATCAAGATAGAGGGGTTGAAGGAAGGTTTGGAAAATTTGCTAGAAGAAAGGTGTCCCAGTGGTGACAAGGAAATCCAGGAAAATCATGATGAAGACAAAAGGAATATCAGTTGTGATTTTAGAGACTCCAATTTGGGGTTTAAGAACCACCACATTCCGAAGATATATATGAGGAAGTTTGATGGCAAGGATTTGGTAACTTGGATATTCTCGATGGAGCAATATTTTGATCTACATGATGTGAAACCCTCACAAAAGGTATGTATTCATCTTTATATTTAGAACCCAATCATTTTAGATGGTATAGATGGATTTTTTCTTGTAAACCACCTGTCACTTGGTCAATTTTTACGGAGGAAATGATAGCACATTACGAAGATAAAAAGAGCAACACGTTCTTTAGCCAATTGATGAATCTCAAACAAAAGGGTTCAATGGTGGAACACATTAAAGAATTCCAGAAATTGAATATAGGGTAACCGATATTACAGAGAAGCATAGGGTTGATGTCTTCATAGCGACTTTAGAAGATAACATCCAACACAAATTTCTCCTTTGGGAACCTGATTCATTGGAGGAGCCATTCAGGGTGGAAACAAATGTTGAAAGAAAAATTATGGAAACAAGGAAGTCTACCACTCACAACTCTAAAGATGGAAGTGTGGATGGTCCTAGCCTTCCACAACCTACAAGGTTGAAACTGCAAAAATCGAAGGAAAAAAGAGCAAAACAGTTTTGTTACAGTTGTGATAGAAAATACAGTAAAGGTCATAAGTGTGCTGAGAAGAAATTATTCTACATAGATTGTGAAGAGGAGGAAGAAAAGGAACAAAAAACATAAAGAGAGGAGGATATACACCATGAGCCAACCCTGGACAAAGAAGAAAGGAATTCGACCATATCTTGTAATGCATTGGCGGGAATTACCACTCCTCAAGTTGTCAAGATAGAAGGACATATCAATAAGAAAAGGGTAATAGTGTTGATTGATTTGGGTAGTACCCATAACTTTATTCATTGTAATATAGACAAGGAATTGAATTGCTTCCTATATCTAGCATCGGAGTGTCAAGTGATGGTTGCAAATGGAGGAACCATAAATTTCTCTGGAAAGTTCCATAATATCAAGCTATCCATGGGAGAATATGTATTGAATAGTCCAATTCTTTCATTTCCAATGGGTGGTGTTGATGTTGTACTAGGAATCCAATGGTTACAATCTCTAGGTACGATAGCTTTTAATTTTCTAGAACTTTTCTTGATTTTTTTTGGGAGGGAAAGTAAGTTGAATTAAGAGGTATCACGGGGAAACCAAGAAATATAATCAACTATAATGGCATGACCAAGCTTCTAAAAAAAACAACAGGGTGTAATTGCACAATTATGTTCACTGGAGGTTCTGTTAGGATTCCAAGAAACTCTCCTATGTTGTAGCTCAGAGATGCCTGGTAACATATAAATTCAACTATTGTTGCAAGGTTTAATGGAAGGAATGATGGTTTTGTTTAAGCCAGATAACCACTTCTACTCTGTTTCTCTCCAGACATGCATGAACAACCTCAAACTACAAGGCTTTAGACCACCAATGCTCACAGTTTAGATATTACGTGAATATGGAGAATACTAACCACGCCAGCAGATACACAAGACCATGTGATGGCTGGCTACAACTATTACAAAAACCAGCAAATCTAATCTATTAATGCAAAGATAGGATGACAACTTTCCTGCATTAGATAGAAAGAAACCTGAGTAAATTGTTTAGTGATGCATTCAACATTCTAACATAGAGATAAGATGACAGTTATCTAGTGTTAAACATTAAGAGATCAAGAACACTGCACATCAGACACAAGCTTAGAACAGAAGAAAATGGATAGTGAGTAATTAATAGCAAAAGAAGCTTGTATTGCTGAAAATGAAGATGAGACGCTGTAAGTGACAAAATGTCTACAGTCTCCAGAAGTTGAACCTTACATCAAATGCCAACCATGATTACATCTTGTTATAGACAAATTTGTGCCTTACAGCAACAAGCATGAATTGTCAATAATCCAAGGGATCCAAAGTTCCCTAAACATGATGTTCCTACCCCTAGAGGAACAAGGTCAGTAAACCAACAGCTCTCAGATCAGTTCTCCACCTGAAAACACTCAAAAACAAGCAATCCTGAAATCAAAGCAGGTGCTCCACTAGGTTTCTGCGCTGAAACTCAGTTGCTCCATGGTGTACCTGCGTTGCAAAGCAAGTGGAACAAAGGCCACCTGCGCTGAGCGAGATGGGACAAGTGGCACACTGAGTCATTGCTCTGGAATCTTCCAAAAATGACACTTGGATCAGGTATTTCGCCTTGTGATGAGTCAGAGGCTCTGTTTCTCCAAGTGGAAGCAAGGTTCTCCAAGTGGACTCAAGAACTGAAGATCAACTAAAGATTAACTGAAGAGAGAGAGGACACAAGGCAGCTACACATCAGTTGCAAGCTGACTCATCCTTTCTCAATTCATCTATATATTGAGCTCTCTCCTATGAGCTCAGGAGGCTGGAATTTTGTGCAAAGTAATGATATGCTGTTGGTTTCACTATAGAACTATTGGGTGATTGTTTGAGAGAGGTGAAGAGGAGAAATTCTTTCTGCTGGGAGGTGTTGCTGGGTTGGAGCCTTCAATGGTTGTAATACTCTCAGAACCTTTACTTCTTCATTAATAAAAGCTATTGAGGTTCTTCTATGTGCTCTTGTTTCAATAATATATTGTGATGATTGCATGTTTGGTTTACACTAATCCATGAACCAGTTATGATTGCATGCCTCTTGTAGTTTCCTTCTTTGTTATTTTGCAGGATCTCATTGTAGCTGGGCAAGCAAAAGAACAAGGAGCTAGGAGCAAGCGGCCAAAGAGAAGAGTTTGGATTCGACATTAAGCGCAAGGCAACGGTTAGTGCATTTCTCCATTCTCTTTTGCTTTCATAAAGAAGTAAACCTTAAGTAGTTTGTTTTACAGTTGTTGCTAAGGAACTATCACCCTTAGAGTGGGATAGGGTCATCCGAGTCGGATACTTTTCCCTACAACAAACTGGCGACTCCGCTGGGGATCGTATCCGTTTGATTGTGTTTGTAGTATTTTGCTATTCATTTCCTGAACAAGAGAGTACCAAATCGAAAAGCTTTTGACTATATCAAAAGCGAAGTAGAGGGCAGCTACTCTGGCTCATTTCTGAGCAAGTTCATGATTTGAAGAGCTGATCTACAAGGATCCTTGTAAGCTCTTAGTGATAGCTTTTCACCTTCCTAATCATCCCTTTGAGTGTGCTTGACTGATTGCTTCTGATTTGAGCAAAAACTGTGTATTTTTTGAGAAAATTATGACCCGGAAACTGTGAAAACGCAACTTTCGTTTTCCAAAGCAGGTAGTACACAGGCTACCTGCTTTGCAACGCAGGTCCCGAAGGGGCTACCTGCGCTGAGAGCCAGATTGGCTGTGCAGCACCTGCGTTGGCCCAAATTTGCCTAGTGCATTTGGGGTTTCCTTCCTTTTCTCTTGCCTGTTTTCACTATTGATTTGGCTGCCAGTTACCAGTCTTGCACCTGTTCTGAAACCAATATTACTTGCCATCATTCCGCCTCTGTTATATAACGAAATTGTACTTGTTCTTTTGTATTTCTTATTCATTTACAATTTCCCATAACGAAGAGTAAACTAGTCTCGCTTTTGGCCTCTTAGATCTGAACCTGTGTTAGGCATTTTGCTGGTCTGAAGAGTTAGCTTGTTTGCTGTCCATAGCTGATTAGTCATTTACTTTCGTCATTATGGTTTGATTTCATGCATTTCCAGTGATTAAGCAAGTGAATCTTAAGGTGTCTTTTGATTTTGGACAAGCTTGTTTGTTTTCGCTTTAAATCGAAATCAAAGTTATATAACAACTTTCTTTTTGTAATACATCAACATTAAGAAAGGGAAAAGAAAATACATGCATTGTGCATTTTGCATTTGAAAAAGTTTGCATGATGATTTAGGAGAAAGTGCAGTAGTTTGTGCTGTATGAACTGTGTGAAAAGATTTGCCTTTCTTCTCCCTCAGTAGTTAAGATTTTCATCAGTCGAAAAGATTTGAAAAAGCTTGCTTCTCATCTTAGGCTGCATTTAGGAATTGTTCATATACATCTCGTGGTGAACCTCGAAAGGCAAACTTTAAAAAGATCAACTTAAAATATACTGAATGAACCTAACAACGCATTTGAAACATAACGCAAACACATAGAGGTCTAGGTAGAGACGTGTTCCGGCGTCGTTAAACATAGTGACTGTCGATCTCTACGAAGGTGGGTGATTCCTCCTGAGAGTCGGTGGCACTAATACGGACTTGTGCTCCCACGTACCGTCGCGTATATATTGGGAGACCCCTATAGGCATTTATCCTTTATCCTTAGGAAGCCGTGTCGGCCGCCCTACTGATCGCGATGCAGTGAACACAGCATTCACGAAGATCGACCACCCGTACCGTAAAACGTATTCTGTGGTTTCGCGAAAGGTTTGGCACACCCTCTGCCTAGATCTCCAGAGCAGTTTCTTTTGGCCCTTTTCAAACTCTATAACTGAAAAGGTCCAACCGAGCATTTGTCACTTCGGGCTCGTTAATACATCGAAGGAGACTAGAGTCATCTTTAGCTTTTTCTCGACTCTTAAAACATGAAAAAGCAAAGTTATGTTTAAAAGCGTCTAATAAAATTCATTCAAATCGGAAACACAAATTTCCCCCTTTATATTTTAGTTGATCGAGTAATCCGCAATCGTGGAAGAAAGTCAATTGAATATCCGTCGTTCTCGGAGGCTTGCGAGTCAACCATCTTTGTCTCCGGAATCGAAAACAATCCGGACAAAGCGAGCTCGTCGAACCAGTTCAAAATCTCCTTTAAAAGTTAGAACAAGTGTTCCGACAACATCTGAGATTCTGGTTACTCCAAACATTTCCGGAAACCCTGCCTCTATAGAAGAAGTTCAACCGCCACAGAAGGACAGTAATACTGATCCTAGTCTGGGGGCAAATACTTGTATAACTGAACCAGTTCCATCTGTAACTGGTCCAGAGAGTTTTGTTCCTCAAACATCTGTCGCTGTTGATACAACCCCTTCTTCGGCACCGGAAATCTTTTACGGACCTGACGGTCTTCCTCTTCCACCTGGTCTGATTACGATAGAGGAGATTATAGAGGAACCGCAAGTATCCACTCCAACTCATTTTGGAGTAGGGGTCACTCTATTTCCTGCTACAACAGAAGTTTGTCCATCACCAGTGGAAGTTCCCGTAGAATCACTAGGCAATCAATTGGATAGACTCAAAATGTCTGAACAACCGTCGACATCTAGGACTGTGTCAAATGACACGGTGACGGCAGAATTACCTGCCGCAAATCCAACAATGTTCGCCGACATACCATCTGTCCCAACTAGCTCTCAATCGCTAGAAGGAGTCCACCAAGGGACTATCTCGGCAGTATGGTCTGTTCCTGTTTGTTCCGGAGTAATGTCTGGTAACTCTTATGGTGAAACTCATCAAATTGACCCTTTTGGGAATCAATTTAGGCCATCCAGTCCTCCAAGACAATCAATTGCCTTGAGTTCTGGATTATCACCGTATGGGGGGCAGTATGCCCTTTCATTACCCCCTCCGGGAGGGTACCCATACGGGAGTTCTCAACCTTATTCAAGTTATGGTGGAATTGCAACGAGCAGTTGGGTACCTATGCTGTCCCAGCCACCAAGAGTTGTATATTCTATGCAACAGTGTGTACCTGTGACGAACATCCCAACTACACCGGCTATTGTAACCGTGTCGCAAGTTCAAACGATGCCTGTTGCATGTCAACCTCAGATTTCTCAGGTTCTCATGCAACAGCCCCTTGACCCTGCGACCCAACCACAATCGCCTACTGGTGGGGCGACACAAGTACAATCGGGTATAAGTACCCCACATCTTGGTCCAATGGTTAGTGTAGCACAACAACCCATGGTATCACAACCGTGGATAGTGCAATACCAACAGCCACAATTCCAGCAAGTGTACCAAGGTTCTGAACAGCAAATCTTTGCGAATACTGGACAACCATATATCCAAAATGGTCAAAATCAACCACTTTATAGTGGTCAAGTCCATCAACCGTATCAGTCATACCAACATCAACTCCATTATGCTGGTATGCAAAGACCAACTGTTCAGGCGATTCCATCGTACCCTGGTTACGCTTCACCTAACTTGAATCAACAGTTACCATTCGTGGCGACTTTAGAGTTGCCTGATTTACATCGGTTAACCAATGATCCAATTGCTTACGCCCCATGGTGGCCAGTGATCCCACACAAACTTCCATCCGACATTCCTAAATTCAATGGAAATCCAGGTGAAGACCCGTCGAATCATGTGATGACTTTTCATCTGTGGTGTTCGTCGAACACTCTAAATGATGATTCGATAAGGCTTCGCCTCTTTCAGAGGACATTGACAAGTCCAGCGGCAAAATGGTATATAGAATTGCCAAGAGCTTCGTTCGACAATTTTAGCTCCCTCGCCACGACATTCTTAACCCACTTTCAATTACCAATAAGGTATGAAACGGGAACAGAAATATTGACTAACTTCAAACAGACAACCGCAACTCATATATCAGATCATATACATGAGTGGCGACGTCGACGAAGAATGGTTAAAACATACGTTCCTGATCAGCTTTTAGCTGAGTGGTTTATAAAGTCGTTACTTCCGGCCATAACGAAAGATGTGGCGAAGGGGGGAGTCGTAACAGAAGAGCAGGTTATTGCTCGTGCACAATATTTGGACTTAGTATATACTCAGTCCGGCACGCTCTATGACAAAATACCAGACGCCCCTAGACCAGAGTTTTCAATCCCTCCTCCTCCTAAATCAAATAGTGACTCTCATGCCGGCGATGGCGTGATTGGCACGGCAAACACGAATCCGAAAAGGACCCATCAAAAGAAGGCCCGTAAGGATTCGAACCAAAATGCGCATGAAGAAGTTCTTGCTTCGGAAGTAAATGCCATATCGACAGATAAGGGCAAAGAAACCAATCAACCAGGAAGCAAGAAGAAACAAAACAAAGGGAAGAGGAATAAACAAGGTGAGTCATCCCCTAAGAAAAATTCTTCGAACCCTCCTGGAAATAGGAAACCGAGTCCATGTCAAATATGCGATGACAAAGATCACAACACTAGGAATTGCCCATTCAAAGCTGAGCTAAAGAGGTTCTTTAAGAGTCCTCATACCTCAACTGTGTCAAGTGATCCATTTCCTAACCCAGGTCAAAATTTGGTTGATAGTGGAAACGCTTCCCCATCTCAAGTGCTTATGTTGTCGGTTTCAAAACAGCAAAATGATGCTTTGATTTCGACAAGAAACAAAGATTACGGGAATCCGCACGTGTCGAACGATAAAGGTAAAGATCAACCTAGCAGTTCGACAACAACCTCAGCAGAAGTTGTACCCCCCATCACGCATGAATTAACGATAAAACCGCCAAAGGGAGTAGTGCACAAGTCGACTTTTAATCCTCGTGCCAGAGCAGCACAGCATTATAACATAGTGGAAGATTTGGCGCAATCGCCATCTGCTATGTCGACTCTTGAGGTACTACAGCATTGCCCATCCCAAAGGCAGGCATTGTTATCAGCAATTGGTGGGGTGGATCCTAAAGATTCCAATCTAGTGTCCTTTGATCACAAAGGGTATGATCCTCAGTTACCAGCTCAACTAGCTTTCCTCGTCCAAGTGAAAGCCCTCAACAAAACAGTTCATAGAACGATTATTGATGAGGGGGCATCAACATGTATTATGTCGATGAGTTGCTGGAAAACTTTAGGATCTCCAACATTGTCGCGATCATCGACAACATTAAAAGCATTCGACGGAAGGATATATACCCCTTACGGTATCCTTAGTAACCTGAAAGTTGAACTAGGAGGCAAAACAGTAGAAATAGATGTTGAAGTCATTGATGGCAATCTTGACTATAACATCCTACTGGGAAGACCATGGATTTATGCCATGCAAGCGGTTGTGTCGACTTATTTTAGGAAGATCGCATTCCCCTTTGAAGGAGGGATTACGGTCGTCGATCAACAAAACTTCCTCCCTAATGGTTCACAAGTTACAGGAAGCGTTCCCATGATCCATGGCAGCGACCGGTCGATTCAAGATATTGGAGTAGGTCTGTTGAAAGATCCCACTATGATGGGAACATTCACGCTACCACCTCCTATTTGCATAGGAAATGTACCATTTGTAGCAACATGCAATATGGTATCCACCTTGAAGGAAACCGAAGGCAAGGTCGCTATGGATCATGCAATGGTTTTGCCACCAAGCCCCATTGAAATATTGTAGCAATCAATGTTTCAGGCCTGGGAGGCGAACCCCAATCAGCGCTCTTCGAGCGTTTGGGTAGATAGATCTAGAGAATATGGTACCCCATTAGATCCTTGGTCAAAAGTACATGGGACTGACGAAGGAATCTTACAATCAATGATGATTGAGGGGGCACCATGGAATGACCACCACCATCGTTCCCTTCTTCCGGAATACGAAGAAGATACTCAAAAAGATCTTTACCACCCTTCAGTCTTTGAATTCCTAACAAATACTGTAAACATGGTGGATTCCGAGCGAAACTTATCCAATATTGAAGAGACTATAGCCATAAATATCTCGACCAAAACAGGTGTTGTAGAGAATATTCATGTTGGCAAAGGTTGTTCCCCTTCAGAACTGGAAATATATAACGCTCTTTTTCGCGAATTTAGAGATGTCTTTGCTTGGTCTTATGATGAAATGCTAGGCATCGACTCGAGTATCGTTGAACATGAAATTAAAATGTATCCTGATGTCAAACCAGTAAGGCAACGGCTTCGACAGGTTCACCCTAAGAAAGCCGCTGCCATCAAGGCAGAAGTTGAGAAACTTCTCCATGCTGGATTCATCTACCCGGTTCCGCTAACTGATTGGGTATCGAATATTGTACCTGTTATGAAAAAACAAGGAACAATACGAGTGTGCGTCGATTATAGGGATGTAAATCAAGCTTGTCCAAAGGACAACTACCCTACGCCCTTCATCGACCAGATAATTGATGAATGCGCCGGATGTGAAATCTTTTCCTTTATGGATGGATTCTCCGGGTACAATCAAATTAATATCCGCCCACAGGACCAGTCAAAGACTGCTTTTATATGTCCGTGGGGCACATTCGCTTATCGAAAGTTACCCTTTGGTTTAAAGAATGCAGGGGCGACATTTCAGAGGGCTATGAATTATGCCTTCCACGACATCAAGAACATTGTTCAACCATATCTCGACGATCTTCCGGCTCATTCGCGAAAGCGGACTGATCATCCGCAGCATCTAAGAGCGATATTTCTACGTTGCTGACACTACAAGATAAGACTCAATCCACACAAACGTGTATTTTGCGTCGGTTCTGGTCGTTTACTTGGCTTTGTAGTCTCCAAAGATGGGATTCGTCTCGACCCCTGTAAGGTTCAGGCAATCATCAACTTGCCTCCACCTTCTAATTTGCTTCAGATTCAGAAACTCCAAGGGAAAGCAAACTTTCTGAGGAGGTTCATTCCTAATTACGCAGAACTTGCTAAAGGTTATACACGTCTTTTGAAAAAGATGTACCCTTCGACTGGGACCAGGTTGCGCAAGCTTCCTTTGACGCTTTGAAAGAGTCTCTAGTAAAAGCATCATTAATGTACGCCCTGGATTATCTTAGGGATTTCAACCTGTATCTAGCTGCAGCGGATACAACCATTGCAATGGTTTTAGTTCAAGAAATCGATGGAGTTGAACATCCTGTATATTATTTAAGTAAAAACTTAAATGATACAGAAAGTAAATATTCTTACGTTGAAAAGCTAGCGCTTGCTGCTGTTCAAGCGGTACAGAGATTTCGACATTATATCCTGCTTTAGGAAAACTACCATTCTGTCAGATTGCAACCCCATGACTTATATACTGTCGCGACAGTTACTGGGGGGCAAGTATTCCAAATGGATAGCGATCCTTCAAGAGTTTGATCTGGAATTTGTGAAATCCAAGTCAAAGAAAGCTCTGGTATTTGCAGAATTATTATGCGATCTCCCATCGTCGTCCAACGATGAAACTTCCAAGGAATCAATCGTGGACGAGACTTTATTTTTGATATCTGTGAGCGATGAATGGTATGGAGATATAATTATCTATCTCCAAACCCAAAAGTTTCGGCCAGACACCTCACACTCCGAACAGAAACGTATACGATACCAAGCAAAAGACTACGTGATCGTCGGTGATACCCTTTACCGTCGTGGTATCGATACAGTTCTGAGAAGGTGTCTCACCCATGAAGAAGCCGAAAAAGCCCTGAATGAGTGTCATTCAGGCGCGTGTGGAGGGCATCAATCCGGTTTCGCTACAGCCCAAAGGATATTAAGAGCAGGATATTTTTGGCCAACCATGTTTAAAGATTGCATAATCGCAGTCCGAAGTTGTCATTCCTGCCAAATCTTTGATAGCAAAACCAGAAGACCACCCGCACCACTGCAACCAATAGTTGCAGTTGGGCCTTTCGCCAAATGGGGCATCGATTTCATGCAATGTAACCCCACCTCGACCGGGGGCATGGGTATATTATAGTCGCAGTTGACTATTTTACCAAATGGGCCGAGGCGATACCTACATTGGACAATACTGGTGAAACAGCTGCCCTATTCTTTTTCAATCATGTAGTCGCCAGGTTCGGCGTACCCCAGGCTATAGTTACAGATCATGGATCGCATTTCCGCAATCACATGATGGTCGAATTAGCTGCCAAACTAGGGCTATCTCACGACAGCTCTACTCCGTATTATCCACAAGCCAACGGACAAGTTGAAGCAATCAACAAGGTCCTGAAGCGTATGTTGCAGAGGATGATCGGAGTTCATAAAAGAAGATGGCACCTAATCCTGTATGCAGCCTTGTGGGCCTACCGAACCTCGGTAAGAAATGCAACCGGATTCACACCTTTCCAATTGGTGTACGGTCTAGAAGCAGTCTTACCGATCCAGTGTGAAATTTCGTCGCTTAAACTCGCAATTGATCTCCTCCCCGGAACTTCAGAAGAAGAGGCTCGTTTCTTGGAATTAATCCACTTGGATGAAACCCGTCGTGATGCCGCTTTGGCTAACGAAGCCCATAAGAAACGAGTCAAGGCTCAGTTCGACAAAAATGTCAAACCCCGTGTCTTCTCAGAAGGTGATTTGGTCTTGCTTTATGACCAAGAATCCGATAAATTAGGAGCAGGTAAATTCAATTCCTTATGGATGGGCCCCTATATTGTTAAAAGAGTGTTAGCAAAAGGAGCCTACGAGTTAATAGATTACGACGGAATTCCACTGGCGCAGCCCCGGAACGGGCTGTACCTCAAGCGTTACTATGCTTAAATAGTAACCTGCATGCTTTTGTTGTATTTTGTTTTCGCCAAAGTTCTTGTTCTGGTTGAGTGATTCCCTTTTTCCGTTGCAGATGTCAAACCTTATGGAGACATGTGTTGGATATGCCGACGGAGCGAGTCGTAGTTCGCGGAACCTCTCCTTCGCAGCCTGGGCCATTTTTTATCCAAATGGCGAGTTAGTAAGTTTCAGAGGTGTATGTATTGGGCAATCAACGAATAACATCGCTGAGTATAGCACGTTGATAGAACTACTCTCTGATGCCATCAGACGTGGTATATGCCGACTAATTGTCAGGCTAGACTCACAGCTCGTAATACGGCAACTCAATGGTATATATTTTGTTCGCAATCCAGCTATTTATCGCATGTTCCTAAGAGTAAAGATCTTGGAAAGACGATTTGATTCAATTCAATATCAACATATTTCAAGAAATCTAAACACATTAACCGACTCATTGGCAAAATATGTGTTAAATAGACATTTGCAACATTTATAAAAAGGACGCATCATAAAAAGTGTACATATGAATCATCCAAATCAACCAGAATGAAAATCGAAAATCAAAATATATGTAAGCTGTTCATAAAGTTCATACATAATGTTCTGTAACCGAGACAAAATTGGTCATATGACCTAAAAACTCCAAAAGTGCTAGGGGGCACCCTAGCCTAGTGGTGCTCCTGATAGTAAGCCACAGTCTGTGCTATCATGCGCAGAAGACGGGTCCATCGTCTAGGTACACCGATAGTATGCTGCTGCATCGGTAAAGGTAACTCGTCAATCTGTACATCCGGAAGACCACGGGTAAGGTTCTCAACCTGCCCCTGCACAGCTGTAAGGGTCTCAGTATCGCTAAGATCACGGATAATAACTCTCCGAGCAGGTTCCTCTGCCGGAGCAGCAACAGGTGGTCTCAGACGAACCGCAGGACGAACAGGACCAACATCTGCAAGCACACATGAGTTCAAATTAAAGTCTTGATAGAATAAAGCACAAGAACATTATAAATGAAAACAAAGAACAGTAATATGGTTGAAGTTCTTACCAGTAGCATCCCACTGAGCACCGTCTGGCAGTACCATATCCGGATCACCCCGGAAATCCATACCAACATATGGATACTCGGAAAAAGCCATCTCCTGGCGATCGAACCACCTGAAGAAAGCAGCATTGAAAGAAATCTGGGATTGACCTGCATGTCTGGACATGTGATCGACCCATCGCTGCATACGTGGCTCGGTAGGAGAAGGCACTCCGAGATCAATATACTGAGGTTGCATCAAAGGGATCTTCTCCAAGGCAAAGGCAGTCAGAATCGAACCAAAACCAAAGTTCTTCAGCTTCCCGTCCTTCACCTTGTTCAGTTGATTTTTCATCTGAGTAAGCACTGCATCACTCCAGTTGAAAATTTTCGGTTGGAGACACTCCAAGGCGTGCTGCATATGAGACCTGTTGGCAACATGTAAAGATGAGCTACCGGCCATCCTACCAAGAGTATACAGAATAGACCTGAGAGGCCTGCTGGTAATATCACGGATGACTACCTTGCCGTCTCTGCTAGGCTGGGACCCCTCCCTGCAATACTGGCGGACATAGTCTCTCACGGAATCATTCCCCCGAACTGTACCAGATAAAGAAATGGGAGCACCCCGCCTTGACAAACCAGTCAAGAAGTAAATGTCTGTCACGGTCAATGGAATAGGTTTGTTCCTGATCTGGAATACTTGGTTAATAGGATCCCAAGCATCAAGCATATACTGCAGTAGTGAAATCTGTGCTCTCATGCTTGAGATACGGAAAAACTTCAGCATACCACAGTCTCGTAGCGCGCCCACCGTAACAGGATCATGAAGGGAAATCATATCTTCTTCTTCATGTTCTCGTTCTCGCCATGTGAGGGCCATCTTGATCAAGAATCCCTGCAAAACAAACAAGAGAATGAGTCAGCTCCTGAAATTGATGAAAAACTGGCGAAAATTTCATCAAAATCTGTGAAAAAGTGTTGTTTTTATGCCCCAACGCAGGTGCCCAGTGTACTATCTACATTGGGGGACAAGCTGCCTTCAAACAGCTTGAATCCCAACGCAGTTTTTGAATGGGGAACCTGCGCTGATCAGAGGGCACCCTGGCAAAACCCCAGAGGCTCAATAGAATAGCAAAACAGGCATAAAACAGGAAAATGAAACCATGAAAATGAAGAGCTAAGGTTTAGCTCCTACCTGGTCCAAACGGCGCCGAAAATCGTCCGCAGAATCTCCCGGAATCAGCTGGTGAAAATCAAGGGGAAAGAGGCTCCTCCGAAGCTCCAACAAGCAAAATGCAAATGAAATGGTAAAGTGAGAGGTAAAAACCCTTTTTATTTGCTTTTTACGTAGTTCAAGGTAAATATTAATGTGTTAATCTCATTTTCAAGTAAATATTGCTCATTTCTAACTAGTTTGTTGCAGCAATTTGAAAATGCAGTGCTATCAGTGAAAAAAGAGAAGCTAGTTATGGTAAAAATCAAAAGTAAACCATATATTCGAGCAGTTTTAGCACACAGTTCATGCTCGTTAAAAAATAAACGCAAGATCCGAGCAGTTTTAGCACATAGTTCATGCTCGTTAAAAAATAAACATAAGTTGTGAGTAATCTTCCCCTAGAGTTCAAGCTCACCCAGAAAAAATGAACCGGTAAATAACCTTGGTAAATGTAACCTTTGACAGCCATATTAAAGCCCTTGGTCGTGTTCTTGCAGTCTCACCTCCATCCGTTCATTTGGCCAATCGTTCATCTCCATATGTTTGTTTACCCATTTTGAGGAACAGCTGCGAAGAGTGATTCCACTAAGCCATCCTTGTGACACTGCCGTGATTGGAATATTCCAACCTGTACCTGGAATCTGCTGCTGCCCTGTTAATCACTCGTTCCTCGAAAGACGAGTCGTCTTTAAGCTCTTTTCACTGACTCGTAAAATATGAAAAGATTTCCGAGTTTTGGCCTTCCAGCTCGTTAAAGCGACCGAAAAGCTATCCCTCCTCTAGATTTTAATCTTTTTGGACCTGAGGGATTATTGCACAAAAAGATCAAGCGCTTGTTTTGTTCGGCTCGTTAAAGCAATCGAAAATTCATCCCTTCTGTATTGTTTTATACTTTTTCGGACTTAAGGGATTAGAAGACGAAAAAAGGAATTTTGGAGTTAACTTTCCGTACCTTTTCAGACTCTCTAAAAATGAAAAGGACAGAGTTTTCCTTGTCGTTAGACTCGTTAAAATGATTAAATAGCGACAAACTTGTCTTTAGACGAGAACGAGTTTCCCTATCGCTAGGCTCGTTAAAACATAGCGATGGGCTTGCCCGAAGGGCAGGTTATAGAACAAGCATATGTTATCCTCCTCAAGCTTGACAAAAATAAAGAGGTACTGGTCCGCAATGACTGGGGAAAAAATTGGGAGAACCTCACAGCATTAATGGTAGCAAGTCACTCTTGAACATGACACTTTGTCCTCCGTATCACATCGGGTTGGGTTGTTTCATTCACCGGTCTCATAACCATGGTCCTCGCCACACCATCCACAATTGGGGTAATGCTACCGATCCATCACATCAGTGTCGTTATATGTTCAAGAGATGTGGTTCTGCAAAGAGTCAACCGTGTCCCATCCACTGCCATACATTATCCTTCATCCACTTCATAACCGCCACCTTGAATCATACATCACAGTCACTAGCTCCGTTCCGTGTCACTGATGTGGGATTCATTAAGGCCCTCCTTTGACGGATCGCTCCTTGTCGACATCAGCTCATTATCCAAGGAGTTGATCTAGGAACAACCCCTTCAGTACTTTGAAGCTTGCATGCCTCAATGGCAAGTTTCTCACTTCCGGTGACAGGTATACATCAATGACCTTCGACCAGAGGATTTTGCATGGTGGTCGACGCCAAGTCCTTTATTCCCACCATGTGAATTGTACTGCTGTACCTTGAGGGTCATCATCCTTATCGGTGATTCCTCTCGCGCTTGTTAACGGTTTACATCATTGGCCGGTAATCAAGCGATGTCTTTCCATGTTCGACTTCAAGAAATTCTCACATGGATCGACTTGTACATCGAGTGAAGATCGGAAGAGATTGAAGACCCCGGATCTAGTTTCATCCATCCGGGCTGCGATATATATTCAGGATATAAAGACATTTGATATGTACATCATTGCAGCAGATGATCATCCTTCTCAAAGGATGATAATTTCAGCAGAGAATTATCAGTCTACAATCAGACGATCGTCTGTTCTATGTACCAAAATGTATTTATAAAGCTGAGCATGGGAATGCCCGCCTCAGCTAGATCATGAAAATGTATGAAAAATAATGTATCGTATTGTATCTTATTACAGGACACTTCTCAGCAGATTGAATGAACTTCGGATCCTCTCAATAAAGCATTTCACCCGATAAACGACCTCATACTTTAGGGGGCATCTGTTATAGACAAATTTGTGCCTTACAGCAACAAGCATGAATTGTCAATAATCCAAGGGATCCAAAGTTCCTTAAACATGATGTTCCTACCCCTAGAGGAACAAGGTCAGCAAACCAACAGCTCTCAGATCAGTTCTCCACCTGAAAACACTCAAAAACAAGCAATCCTGAAATCAAAGTAGGTGCTCCACTAGGTTTTTGCGCTGAAACTCAGTTGCTCCATGGTGTACCTGCGTTGCAAAGCAAGTGGAACAAAGGCCACCTGCGCTGAGCGAGATGGGACAAGTGGCACACTGAGTCATTGCTCTGGAATCTTCCAAAAATGACACTTGGATCAGGTATTTCGCCTTGTGATGAGTCAGAGGCTCTGTTTCTCCAAGTGGAAGCAAGGTTCTCCAAGTGGACTCAAGAACTGAAGATCAACTAAAGATTAACTGAAGAGAGAGAGGACACAAGGCAGCTACACATCAGTTGCAAGCTGACTCATCCTTTCTCAATTCATCTATATATTGAGCTCTCTCCTATGAGCTCAGGAGGCTGGAATTTTGTGCAAAGTAATGATATGCTGTTGGTTTCACTATAGAACTATTGGGTGATTGTTTGAGAGAGGTGAAGAGGAGAAATTCTTTCTGCTGGGAGGTGTTGCTGGGTTGGAGCCTTCAATGGTTGTAATACTCTCAGAACCTTTACTTCTTCATTAATAAAAGCTATTGAGGTTCTTCTATGTGCTCTTGTTTCAATAATATATTGTGATGATTGCATGTTTGGTTTACACTAATCCATGAACCAGTTATGATTGCATGCCTCTTGTAGTTTCCTTCTTTGTTATTTTGCAGGATCTCATTGTAGCTGGGCAAGCAAAAGAACAAGGAGCTAGGAGCAAGCGGCCAAAGAGAAGAGTTTGGATTCGACATTAAGCGCAAGGCAACGGTTAGTGCATTTCTCCATTCTCTTTTTCTTTCATAAAGAAGTAAACCTTAAGTAGTTTGTTTTACAGTTGTTGCTAAGGAACTATCACCCTTAGAGTGGGATAGGGTCATCCGAGTCGGATACTTTTCCCTACAACACATCTTGCTCCTGGGTATTTATAAATTTGCATTAAAATGGAACCTAGCCATTTAGGTATGGAGGGGTCATAATTGACCACCAACTGCATTTAGTGATCTGATGGAGTCTTTGGACGAGGTTGCTTGATTCACTGGGAAAATCTAATCTGTACAACTGCTGTGCTATCATTTAGGTGGTTGGAATGCTCGAAGCAGTGAAGTCCGTGACTGATAAATTATGTTACAGAACCCTTCTATGTCCTTTTCTCCTTTTGGCCATGATTTCTATTTAATGTGGTTGCTGGGGATATTACTGTAACTGATCCTAGTAGAGCTGGTCATCTCTTTCTTCAGGCAACAAAATGGTCAAGGACGTGGGATGCATGGGTACATAGACAGTTGGGATGAGAGAGAAGGATGACTGTTGGATCAGGGAAATGGACGGAGAAAATGGCTTGGTGGAGGCTATCGGCCGAGATGGGAGCAGGGTGTGTTAGGGCCATTCGATCTTTAGCGGACAGATCAGACAGTCATTGGCTGACGGAGTTGCACGGGCGTTTAATAGGCGAGGGCAGTTTGCTCCGGCAGTAACGGTTTTCATCACACCACTTTCGGGAACTAAGTGGTAAATGCCCGGGGTGAAGTGATTCCATTCAATCATCGACACGCAGTGGTGAATGAGAGAGAAAAACCACTTTCATCGCTCGCTATTACTCGATTATGTTTTCGGTGCAATGTATGCGAAGACCGTCGATCAGGCAGAGATGCATCTAATGGTGAAAATTGGTTGAGCGAGTCACCTTTATCGAGTGCGATGTGGGCCATTAGATTGTCGGGGAATGATCAACGATGGAAAAGTGATGAGGGGTTTATGAGCGCGTGATGGTGTATGGGTAACGTTTTAGAGGTGAGTGGGGTGAAGGAACAAAGGGAAAAATGACCGATGCGAGCCCCATTTGGACACAACCAAACAGACCATGCCTCTTTCTGACCTTAGAAAGTCAGCGCTGCATAGCAGAGCTAACACTGGCTCCTTTTAGGGATGAAAGCCTCCCTGTGAGTTTTCAAGAACCATAGACCACTGTCTTTCATACCAAAACAAGATCAGCAACATTTCCTAGTGTTCCATTGGGCATGGAGTCTAATTAAGCCTACACTAAAACTTGCAAAAAAAAAACATATTTAAAATATTGAGGCCTAAAGGCCTTAATTAACATAAACTTTTAAAAACCGCCCATTGACTGGGCCATCAAAAACTGTTTCTCCTTCCATATTTTGCAGCATGAAAGTGTTGTTCCCCTGGACTTGAGAAATGACAAAAGGTCCAGTCCACAGAGCATCAAACTTCCCATGATTGCCTTTGTTTTCCTTCAATGCATCCCATTTAAGAACCAAGTCTCCAATTTTAAAATTGTCCATATTTTCCTTTCTGTCAAAGGCTTCCTTGATTCTCTTTTAATGTGTTGCAAACTTTTCAATTAATTGATCTCTGATTTGACGCACTTCAGCCAAGTCACCAATCCTCTCTGCCATGTCATTTTCCTCATTCTGCTCTTCCTGCAAGAACTTGGCCACAGGGAGGGTCAACTGGATTGGGAATACAACCTCAGTTCCATATACCAACTTGAATGGATAATTCCCTGTGGATTTCTTGATGGTCACCCTGTCAGCCCACAATGAAAACATCAGTTTGGAATCCTAGTTCCTTTTGTTGTCTTCCAGCAGCTTTTTGATTATCCTTATCAGGCTCTTATTAGATGATTCTGCTAAACCATTACCTTGAGGGTAATATGAGGTGGAATGCACTAGCTTAATGCCCATTGAGTCACACATGCCAACCAACTCTTTTTCCTTGAAGGCTAGTGCATTGTCTGTAACCAATTTGTGTGGACAGCCAAACCTGATGAAAATGTTTTCTGTCAAGAACTTCATGACAACATGGTGATCAGCTTTCCTAGTAGGGATGGCCTCAATGCATTTAGTGAAGTAATCAGTGGCTACTAAGATCCATCTGTGCTGGCCACTAGAATGTGGATTAATTTCCCCTATGAAATCCAAGCCCCACTGCTGGAAAGTGCCACTGGCATGTATTGGCTTCAAGGGTAAGGATTTCAACTGTTGTTTTCCTTCAAACCTCTAGCATTTGTCACAGGATCTTACAAATGAAAAGACATCAAAAAACAGAGTGGGCCAATAATACCTAGCTCTGAGGATCTTGTGGGTTGTGGTTTTCCAATAGTGATGTCCTCCACAGATGCTGGAATGAAACTGATGCATGACCTCCACAGATTGTTCTTTGTCCAGACATCTTAAAAGGATTCCAAATGGATCCCTCCAATACAACAAGTTTTCATGAATACAAAACTTGGCTGTTCTGAGCTTAATAGTCCTAGCTTAGCTTGAACTAAGGCCTGGAGGAACTTCTAGCTTCAGCAAAAATTGAGCTATTCTAAAATACCATTCACAAGAGGCTATATTTTTTGCTAACGACCTGTCATTTCCTTGTCCTACTGTTGCTTCTTCTGTCTGCACATCGTCTAAATTTGTACCCATGCAGTTTATTTCAAGGATTTTGCAATTTTCTTTAGCCATCAGCTAAGCAAGGCCCTGGACCTTGACAAGCTTGGTGGGCTTCAATTCTATGTTGAATTCAATAAGCTTTGCAATCCATATATCCCTTCTTCCATCAACATATGGCTGCTTTAGGACATCCTTTACTGAAGCAAAGGGCACATATGTGATTACCTTGGAGTGCATAATGTATATTCGGAAAGCTTTTAAAGATTTCATAAGAGCATAGCCCTGTTTTTCGATAATATCATACCTTAGTTTATCATCCCTTAAGGTTTTGCTAGAAAATGCCACTAGATGCTCTGAATCCCCATCATTTTTCTACAATAAGACTGCTACAAGGGTGTCATAGGAAGCAAAGGAGAAGATATGGAACTCCTTGCTATAGTCTAGGTTGATCAAAGTGGGGGCTTCCATAATAGCTCTTTTGATGGCTTCAAAAGATCTTCTTACTGCATCAGTCCATTTGATATTTGATCCCTTTTTCAACATAGAGGTGATGTGTTTTACCAATTCTGCAAAATTAGGAATAAACCTCCTTACAAAATTTATTTTTCCCAGAAAGGATTGGATGTCCTTTTTTGATCTTGGGACAGACAAGGTCTATATCGCTTTCACTCTCTCTAGGTCAATCTTGACACCTAAAACAGAAACAATGTGTCCTAGAAGCTTTCCCTCTTCTAAAGAAAATTGTGACTTCTTAGGATTCACTAATATCCCAAATCTTCTACACTTCAGAAACACTTTCTTCAAATGCTACAAATGATCTTGATGGCTACTGGAGTATACTGTTATATCATCCAGGTAGACAAGGACAAACTTATCCTTCTCTCCTACAAACGCTATATCCATGGCTCTCTGAAAGGTAGCCCCAGCATTCATCAGCCCAAAGGGCATCTTAGAGTACATAAAAGTGCCCCAAGGAGTGGCAAAAGTAGTCTTTTCTTGGTCATCTAGATGTAAAGAAACTTGGTTATACCCTGAAAATCCATCCAGGAAAGACATAACTTTGGCTCCTGAGACTTTCTGTAGCAAATGTTCCATCTTTGGTAGGGGATAGTTGTCCTTTCTGGAACATTTGTTCAGGTTCTTGAAATCAACACACAGCCTGATTTCTCCACTTTTCTTCCTCACCACTACCAAGTTGGCTACCCACTTTGAATACCTCAGAGGAACTATGATTTTGGCAGCCAACAACTTCTTGATTTCTTTTTCAATCAGAGGGAGGAGCAAAGGATTAATGGGTCTCAGCTTCTGTTTGAAAGGAATGGTGTCTTTCTCCAATGGGATCTTATGCTGGATGATATTTTTGTCATAAGTTTTAAGGTCACTATATTCCCAGGCAAAGACGTCAACAAATTTCTTTATTAAGGTGCAATACTCAGAACTTTGGGCAGTAGACAAATGGGCAGACAGATTTATATACTTTGGATGATCTGGACTCCCTATGTTATGCCTATGGACTGCAGACTGATTTTCTTTTTGGGCAATCTTATGAGGCACATTGTTATGATCAAACAGCTTCTCTAGAGGCACTATACCTTTAGGTATATGATTGCTAGGCAACTGAATAATGCTCTCTTGGCCAATTCTATTCCTTAGCTGGGGTTGGAGACATTCCTCCAAGGTTTCATTCTCTTGATCAATTTGCATTTCAGAGAATTCATCAATGACTTGCAGAAACCTATTTACTTTATCATCATCCTCAAAAACTTTCCTGTGCTGAACATTATTAGGCAAGGATGGTCTATATTTTACCTAGATTTGATAAGACAATCTAGGGGGCATGGGAGGGATGAACATGCCAGCAGACACAACAAGGGAATCAGCAAGTTGATTTTTAACTCTAGGAATATATGAGATACAAAATCTATGAAAAGATTCTTTAAGTCTCCATACCTCATCTCTGTACGCTTTCACCCTTAGGTGCCTTGCTTGGAACGTTTTGTTCACTTGTTGAATGATAAGATCAACATCTCCAAACACCTTTATGTCTCTGATTCGCATGTCTTTGGTAACGTTTAAGCCCAATATCAGGGCCTCATACTCTACTATATTGTTGGTGACCTGAAAAGTCAGTTTAAAAGATAGATGTGTGCTTTCTTGTTTTGGAGACACCAGCACCACTCCTGCTCCTGCAGTTTCCTTTGAACAGGTTCCATCAAAGAACATATCCTAAGCTTTTGTCCCTTCCTCTTCCATGGCCTAGCATACTGGTTTCTTGAGCTGCATCGAGGCCCTATGGGATTCTTCAATTTGGAGAATACATGCTCCAAAATGAGTGTCCACAGCGTAAATGGGATGATTAGTGGGATTATTCTCATCACTGATGATATAGGCCAGCTGGGCTTCCTTGCATAATCTTTTGCTTTCTCCCCCAAAAACTAGAACAGTGGCATAAGACAAGTCATTTTGCAATGTCCCACCCAACCTCTTAATCCATCCTCTAGAAAGTAGCATACCAAACTTAGGGGGGACATATGCTACCACAATATCCATCATCATGCTTTTCATGGGCAACTGAGTTAGGGTGATAGCTAAGTCTTTGATTAACCCTAGACATTTCACCTTCCTTGAATCAAAGGAGAACAAGTCATGATAAGGTCTGGTAATATCAAGGCCTAACTCTTTCATGATAGCTTTGGGCATCAGATTATGGCTGGCACCTGTGTCCAGTAGACAGTTGTGGAGGATTTTGTCATGAATGGTCAAGGAGACATAAAATGATGGGGAATTGTCATCAGCAGGTTCAGTCATCGGGCTAAGCACAACTGCAGGTTTATCATCTTGTAAATTCGCATAGTCATTGGATGCTTTTGTGGCTTTCAGCTCAAGGGCGTCAAGGATGGGCTTCTTAAAGACCTCACTCTTTACAAGTTCTATCAGAGGTATAGATATTTTTAACTTCTGGACTTATGATTCGAAACTAAAAGGGGAAGGGGACTTGTCAGGGCCTCTTACCTCTTAAGCTGGTGCTTTGAGGATGATGGGATCGGCTATCGGTCGCTTCTGCTTGCTGATCTGCTGCTCTGTGGAACAACAGCTCTTTGGGCAAGATTCTCTTTGACATTACTCGTTCTTGACCTCAAGTTATATCTTTGCTAGTCTTTAGTCTATAGAACAGCTTCTCTGTCCCACTCTTGACTGGTCTGTCCCACTCTTGACTGGTCTGGTCCCTGAGTAATGACTCCTCATAGGCAGCTAATGTCAAAAAGGCAGCATTGCCCTTGTCTTCCATGCAGTGAATCTCATCCTCTTCATCAAACTGCTCCTCCTCCATGACTACATTCTGGAAAGGAGTCTTAACCCTTTGTTCTTCACTGGCCTCTTTGCCCCTTTGAATGATATGCAACTGTCCATTTGCTCTTTTGAATGGATTTGGATTTTTTGGAGCAAATGTATTAGGAAGCCTTACTTTCCCAGAACTCTGCTCAACCTTCAGTTTCGATATTTCAGTAACCAATGACTCTATAATTTTAGTCATTTTTTCTATTTTGGGTTCTGAGGATGAAGAAGAAGAGGAAGACTCACCTCTCTACCTCCTTCTATCAGCATGTCCTTTGATTTTCTCTGCAGCCATGATATTGGATTCCACCTCCAAGGCTGCATCTTGCATTTCAGCTAGAGAAGAACATCTTATTTCTCTTAACAGCAGGCAGAAATCAGAGTCAAAGGCATTGGCATAGGTGAGTTTGGCAGAGGTGGGGGTAGGCTTGACTTCAGCTAGTATCTTTCTATACATACGATTGAATCTTTTATTAAAATTAGACAATGACTCTCTATTTTCCCTTTTCAGGTTGCCAAACTCAGTATGGTAGTATAACAGGTCTTTCTTATCTCCCCAATGCTTTAAAAACACATCATCTAATGCTTCAATGTCTGCTATAGACCTAGGGGTCAACTCTCTGAACCACTTTCTAGCCTCTCCATCAAGGCTTTGGACAAATACTCTCATCCACACATCATCTTCACTGATATCTAGGTTATCAGCATAGCTATAAAAAGACTCAAGGTGTTCTTTAGTTGTTACTCCCTCTGTCCCAATGAACTTAGGCATGTATTTGTGCTATTCTCCTACAGGCATGACATTCAATGGAATAGGTAGGACCAGGGGTCCATACCTAGCAGCTATGATTCTCTCCATTTTGGTGGGTGCTTATGGACCTGCCATGACTGGGGTAGATAGAAGGGTACTGGCAGTTTGAAAGGTAGGGAGTTGAGAAATGGATGACAGGGCTGAAGGAAACTGATGGACTATAGGGGAGGTTTTCTTTGGGCTAAATCTGAAGGGGGACTTATTGAACAAGGAGCTTTATGAATCTCTGAGAGAATTTATTCACTAGTAATGCTACGCTCTATATTTTCAACATGTGCATGCTCAATCACAAGCCCTTCTTGCAGAGATACATAAGATTGTTTAGGCTTACCTGATCCTGATGCTCCTTTCCATGATATCTTGCTTTGCTTGACAATCTTCTCAGGGTCAGGCACTGGGTTAGCCGATGATTTTTGAAGATTTCTCCGAGTATGCCTCACAAACTGAGCTAGAACTATGATGTGGAGTTGCCACGAGGTTCAGCCTCCAGTAGAGTCGCCAGATAGATGATTACAACCAAAAATGTGTCTAGACTTTGTCTATCATCAAAGTTGGATCTGTGTTGTTCTCCTAGGGAACCTGAGCTTCAATCTCCTCTCCCTGGCAGTGGCGCCAATTATGTTAGGATTCCAAGAAACTCTCCTAGGTTGTAGCTCGGAGATGCCTTGTAACATATAAATTCAACTATTGTTGCAAGGTTTAATGGAAGGAATGATGGTTTGGTTCAAGCCAGATAACCACTTCTACTTTGTTTCGCTCCAGACATGCACGAACACCCTCAAACTACAAGGCTTTAGACCACCAATGCTCACAGTTTAGATATTAGGTGAATATGGAGAATACTAACCACACCAGTAGATACACAAGACCATGTGATGGCCGACTGCAACTAGTACAGAAACCCGCAAATCTAATCTATTAATGCAAAGACAAGATGACAGCTCTCCTGTATTAGATAGAAAGAAACCTAAGTAACCTGTTCAGTGATGCATTCAACATTCTAACACAGAGATAAGATGACAGTTATCTAGTGTTAAACATTAAGATATCAAGAACACCACACATCAGGCACAAGCTTAGAATAGAAGAAAAGGGACAGTGAGAAATTAACAACAAAAGAAGCTTGTATTGCTGATAATGAAGATGAGACACTGCAAGTGACAAAATGTCTACAGTCTCCATAAGTTGAACCTTACATCAAATTCCAACCCTGATTACATCTTGCTCCTGGGTATTTATAAATTTACATTACAATGGCACCTGGCCGTTTAGGTATGGAGGGGTCATAATTGACCACCAACTACATTTAGTTGTCTGATGGAGTCTTTGGACGAGGTTGCTTGGTTCACTGGGAAAATCTGATCTGTACAACTGCTGTGCTGTCCTTTAGGCAGTTGGAATGCTCGAAGCAGTGAAGTCCATGACTGATAAATTCTGTTACAGAGCCGTGCTATGTCCTTTTCTCCTTTTGGCCATGCTTTCTGTTTAATGTGGTTGTTGGGGATATTACTGTAACCGATCCTGGCAGAGCTGGTCATCTCCTTCTTCGGGCAACAGAATGGTCAAGGACGTGGGATGCATGGGTACATGGACAATTGGGATGAGAGAGAAGGATGATTGTCGGATCGGGGAAATGGATGACGGAAATGGCTTGGCGAAGGCTATCAGCCGAGATGGGAGCAAGGTGTGTTAGGGCCATTGGATCTTTAGCAGACAAATTGGATGATCATCGGGCGACGAAGTTGCATGGGCATTTAACAGGCGAGGGCGGTTTGGTCAGGCGGTAACGGCTTTCATCGCACTGCTTTCAGGCGCTAAGTTTTAAATGCCCGCAGCCGAGCGATTCCACTCAATGATCGACACGTAGAGGCAGATGTGAGAGAAAAGCCACTTTCATCACGCGCTATCGCTCGATCAAGTTGTTGGCGCGATGTATGTGAAGACCGTCGGATCGGGCAGAGATGCATCTGACGGTGAAAATTTGGTCAAGCGGGTCACCTTTATTGGGTGCGATGTGGGCCGTTAGATTATCGAGGAATGATCAACGACAGGAAAGCGATGAGGGGTTTATGAGTGCGTGATGGCATATGGGTAAGGTTTTAGAGGTGAGCAAGGTGAAGGAAGAAAGGGAAAAGTGACCAATGCGAGCCCCCTTTGGACACAACCAAACATACCATGCTTCTTTCTGACCTTAGAAAGTCAGCGCTGCATAGCAGAGCTAACAGGTTCAAACAGTGAAATCATATATATCTCCATATCTCGAAAAATTCTTGTACAATCATTCCAAAGTATTTGAGACTCCCAAAGGCATCCCACCTATTCGTCATCATGATCATGTTGTTCATTTAATTCGAGGAAGTGTTCCTCTAAACATCAAGCCTTACATATATCCCTATGCCCAAAAGAGTGAAATTAAATGTATTGTTGCATGAATGCTAGAGGCTGGAATAATTCAACCTAGTAAAAGTTCTTTCTCTGCTCCATTAGTATTGGTGCACATGAAGAATGGATCATGGCACGTGTGTTCGGATTATAGGGAGCTCAACAAGATCACTATTAAAGATAAATTTCCCATTCTTGTCATTGACAAATTATTGGATGAATTACATGGAGAACTTTACTTCACCAAGTTGGATCTTCCTTCAGGATATCATCAAATAAGAATGAAGATTAAAGAAATTATGAAAAAACTTTTAGAAATCATGAGGGTCATTATGAATTTTTGGTGATGCCTTTTGGCCTTACCAATGCACCTTCTACATTTCAAGGTTTGATGAATTCCATTTTCAAACACTTCCTTATAAAATTTGCGCTAGTATTTTTTGATAATATACTAATCTACAACAAGTCTTGGAAGGATCATGTTCAACATGTTGATAGGGTGCTCAAACTATTGGAGGAGAAACAATTATATGTAGAAGCATCGAAATGTTTCTTTTGAGTACATGAGGTGGAATATTTGGGTCATATTGTATCTCATGAGGGTGTTAAGGTAGACCTTAACAAAATTAAATCCATTAGGTAATGGAAAATCTCCACATCCATAAAGAATCTGCAAGGATTTTTTGGGTTGACATGGTATTATATCATGTTTGTTAAGAATTGTGGGAGAATATCTGCACCTCTAACAACATTACTAAGGAAAGATGAATTTTCTTTGACTCTAGAAGCAACTAAGACCTTTGACCATCTTAACAAGGCAATGTGCCAAGAAATGGTCTTAGCTATGCCAGACTTCACAAAAAACATTTATTGTGGAATGTGATTCCTTGGGAAATGGAATTGGTGTTGTTTTAATGCAAGAAAGAAGACCCGTTGCTTATGAAAGTCATCCAATCAAAGGAAAGTATTTACACAAAGCTATTTATGAGAAGGAAATGTTGGAAATACTACATGCACTTAAGAAATGATGACCTTTCCTAATGGGAAGACAATTCAAGGTAAAAACATATCATGATAGTCTTAAATAATTTTTAGAATAAAGATTATCTTTAGGAGAGAAGCAAAAATGGGTCACAAAGATGTTGGGTTATGACTTTTAAATCATCTACAAAAAAGGGAAGCAAAATATTTTTACAGATGCACTCTAAAGAAATGATGAGGATGTGGAAGCATTGATTTGTGCCATTTATATTATCCAAGTAGATTGGATAACTGAAGAAAGGAATGAATAGATGAATAACGAAGAAGTGTGGGCACTCATTCAAAATTTGGAGCAAGATCCCAGTACATATGACACATTTAGCTGAAAAATGATTCATTATGGTACAAGGATTTCTTATACCTTTGTAAGAATTCCCAACTCAAACAAAATATTCTTATGGAATTGCACACCTCTCCCTTAGGAGGGCACTCACGGTTTTTAAAAACTTACCACTCAGTTTGTAACAGCCCTGGTGGAAATTTCATGTAATAAAAGTTAATAAAGGAAAAATGAGACCACGAGTAAGGGACACTTATTCCAAGATGAATGTTGGGCAAAGGTATCCTAGTGGGCATCACTAGATGTGTGTTTTGGCTAAGGAAATTTGGCAAAGGCTAAGGGTAACGCATTAAAAGGTAAAAAGGCAATTTTTGAACATTTATTAATGAAAATAATGGAAAATAGGAGAAAATGAAGGTAAAAGGTCACATGTTGCATGTGAGGAGGAAATTGAAGGAAAATAATTAGAAATGAAGGAAATAGAGGCCACATTAAAAAAATTCTTCTGAGGATCAGTGGGTAACCTTTTGTCAGTTCAGGTTCGCAGCTCTCTCATTATTCTCTCTCTCTCTCTCACTCTTGGTAACTTAGAGTTTTCTTGGATCACTCTAGATTTGGATCAAGGAAGGAAAAACAGGAAAGGGAAAGGAAGGAAAGCAAGGATAAAGGAAGGAAAGGCAGGATCAATCAGCTTCAGCAGGAATACCTGCAAGTAACCTTTTTCATGTATCATTTCCTAGTTGGTTTGGACATGCATTTATTTGCATGTTGGTGTATGGTTCTGTTTCTAATGGTGACATGGTTTTGTCGGGTTATCACAGTGGTTTTCATCCTAGCCTTGCCTTTTTCTAGATGTCATGGTGTTGGGATGTTTATCTCAGTTTTTAGCTTTGGTTTGCCGAATGGATTTCAGAATCTAGGGAGGAGGTGGTCTCAAGGTTCATTCCCAAAGGCCTAGGAATCCTTTGATCAGTTTTGGAGGGATACACGGTAAAGCCCGAGGGAGAAGTCTTGGTTTAGGGCCTAGTTATCTAGGTTTGGATTGTGGTAAATCCTGAGAGACTGGTCTCAGTTTAGGACCTAGTGATCCAAGATTAGATTGTAGTAAAGCCTAAGAGACAAGGATATGGAAAATTCCTCAAGGATAGTGATGGATTTTGGATGGCATTCCAAGTTCGATTTGGTTGTGATCGGAGCACATTTTTTGGTGTGATCATGGTTTGGTGAGTGTGGAGGTGGTTTAACCTTTGGACTCCCTTGTTTGTTCTTGGATTTGTTGTTCTATGAGATCCCACATTCATGCTTGGAATATGGCACAGAGGTGACTCGCTGAAAGAGAGATTTGGTTCAGCCAAGTCTATGGTCGGGTGGTATGTGGAAGTCTCGAACCTAGTAATACTTGCCTATTATTAATAAAATAAAAGCTCTCTTACTTTTTCACTAATTTATATGTGGATTTAATGGTTGTCATATTGTTGTAGAGGCTACAACCACGCTCCAAAATTTTTCCTTACCTTTGTTTTGGAGCCTCCCTACCAACCTTTGACAACACCTTGTCTTGATTCATTGAGTACACAAGATTCAGTATTTTTCTTGCACAAAGTCAGCCTATCGATCAAATTTTAATGCATTCCCCTCACAATCTGATCACCCAGCCTTGGTCCAGCTGCAGGCTAAACAACGCCCCCAATAAATTGTGCAGTTCTGGAGAGAAACTAGCCTTCCCTCCAAAAATTGCGCAATTCTGTTTGGCAGCTTGCTAGGCTCCAGAATTGCACAATATTGCTAGAAAATCTTCACCCAGAAAACTACACAATCCTTCCAAGCAGGCCTGCTCAGCCCAGGAATTGAGAAATTCTAGACAACAGTCAGCTGTTTTGCCCTGGAATTCCGCAAATCTCCTCGGCAATGAGCCCAGCTCCCAACCAAAAATGTGCATTTCCTCCCAGCAGTTGAGCAGTCTCATGCATGAGCAGTTGGGTTGACCAGTTCCCCCTAGGAACAAGGAAAATTGACTGCATGCATGGCTTTCTTTTTCCTAGAATAGCAAAAGGCATCCCATTATTCAGGGAGCTATTTTTAGCAGCCAGAGGTTACATGCAAAGTTCGTTCTAGAAACTTTCCTCCAAGTGTCGCTTTTTCCTAGATCTGTGGCATGCGCGTCATAAGGTCAAACTTATTTATTCGACACATCAGAGCTCATTATTTAACATCAATATTGGAGCTCTGACATCCCACAGTACATCCAGGGCTCTTTGACACATCCTGCTCAGCTATTCATGGGTAAGTGCTCTCAACTTGTCTTTTTTAGCATTTCTATTGCTTTTTGTGTTTTTGCTTGTCTAAGTGTTGTTTTCTTCATTTCTTTGAACGCTTGCTGTCATTTACATGCCTACTAGCTTGTACTAGCACTGTTTCATTTTTCGTTGCTATTTCATTGTTGTCACATGCATGAAACTATTTTACACGAACAGTCACCGATTCGACAACTCAATTCACTCACATGCATGTTGATTTGTTTACTGAATATTTCATTCGGTGTTTGCATGCATGAACAATCACTTCTACTTTCACTTAATGCTGCCATGCTTTCACTTTTAGATTTTTCTTTCAGTCGCCCATCGACAGGTGTGGGAAGTCTTGGCCCGGACTCTGCCTCACCCAGATAACATTACGCAATATGGGAAAGGAAGGCTCTATCTTCCTCTCCAGAAATGCACATTTCTACCTAGACATTATCCTCCAGAATTGTTTTTCACATTTCAGAGGGATAGTGACTACTCACCCATAAAATTGCGTAATGCAGTACCTGAGCCTGCAGTCATTGCTAGTTTGAATTGTGCATTGCGCAACCCCAACAGTCAGAAGTCAGCCTGGATTGCACATTGCGCAAATCCATCCACCATTCTTGCCCAAACTTTCTTTTGCACAGTTATGGCAACCATCCACCCAGCCTCCCAGAAGAAATTGTTCTATCTTTGCCTATCATTCCCCAAGTATGTGTTATGTCATTCCTTGAATTTGATTTCGTTTTTGCTGACAGATTTCTTGCCATGCATGTTTCTTTGTCTCTAGATCTTTCAGGTGTTCATCCACCTCTTAGCCATACAAGACCAATGGCCTCCAAGAGAGTGGGGTCAAAGGACACTGACGGAAGTGCAATTGGAGCAGTAGTTGAGTAGGTGTCTGTGTGTCTACCGATCTATGAAGATACCAAGTTGTTTCTAGACAAGGAAAATCAAGCTGAAATGGAAGGAAGTAAATGAAGCATTTGCAAGAACTTTTGGGGAAGACCTTGAATACCGTCAGGTGTATGTGAACATTCACAAGTCTGGCTTGTACTAGAATGCATGCAGTTCCCGTGCGCAGACATGATACACTGGATCGTCTCACACACTGATCCTGAGATGATGACTTTGAGTAGTGTCAGCAGGATGAAGCTTGCTACCTTCTCGGCACAGGATTATGATGAGATGTATTAGATGTCAAATCCTGTGACTGTCATGGAGTCTCCTTTTAGCTTACCCAGCAGCAGTGCCAACTCCAAAGACATTCTGAAGAACTAGGTAGAGGAGCAGGCGAGATTCAAGATGACACCCAACTAGATCTATAAGACAAAGATACTACAGAAGGCATATCAGTACTTGGTCATATTTTCATGTCAACTATGTGGCGAAGAAAGCATGGAAACCTTCCCACAGAGTTGGGTGATCGCGTTGGACCAACTGGCCAAGGAGGGAAAACCATGTAATTGATCTGACATGTTGGCTCATCAGTTGAAGGAATAGGTAATGAAGGCTTGACAATCACCATGAGGGATGCAAGCGGAGATCTACATGCCCCCCTACATCTTAGATGCAATCTGTGCCCGACAGGAGTTCACAGGCTTGGATTGGGCATGGTCACCGACAGAGACTGCTATGAACACATATTGCAAGTTTTTGTCTGAATGCAGCTTTAGGGGAGTAATCACACAATTGTCTGATCATTTTTTCACCCCAGTCTATAAGATGATATTTCAATAGGATCCAACCTGCATGTCGAAGGAAGGAATGGAGGCACTGATAGACATTGCTGATTGTATTCCTCACCATTCGACACCTTCATCTAAATGTTCAGTGCAGAGAACCCTCTGCATGTTCTACCAAAGTTTTCCTTGGACATACTCGTCATGTACAAAGTAGCATATCACATCTCGGTAGGATTAACAACTAGACTGCACCAGAAGAAGAAGGCACCTTGGCTAACTCTTTTGTTGCGGATTGGGTTATATGAGATTCACAGTATCGAGCAAGTGGATGTCGAAGCAGAACTGATGAAGAAGTATCCATTCAACCTTCGAAGCTACAGCCTGTATGACCCACATTGTATTATGAAGGATCACTTCACGAGAGTACAGTTCAACTGGATCCATGGGGAATTCATTAGGCTGAGGAGGAACCATGGATATATTGTTACAGTTTCTCTAGACCCAATGAACAGGTTGGCTTCACTGTAAAGTGGTTAGTGAAGCAACGTGAAGCAACATCCCTGAGAGAACTAGCTCGAATATCAGTAGTAGTAGAGGCAAGCATACTAGTGCGCGACAAGGGCAAGAGGAAGATTGTCGATCACATGGAGGAAGAGAAAAGATGCAAGTTTTGAGCAGACCCATTGGTAGAGAAAGCAGCTATGGATATAGAGGCGAATAGGCAACAACATGACAAGAGAATCACGCAAAGGCAGAGGGAGAAGAGAAGAATGGAGGAAGCAGAGAAGGAGTTTCATGAACTGAAGGAGAAACTCTGAAAGGAATAAGAGCTACGCAAATAGGAGAGGGAAGCACAGCAACAACAACTACAGGAGGGGGTGCAATATGTGTGAACAAATGAAACAACGCTTGTATAGGGAGTGGATTCATCAAAATAGCTGGCATCACGCAAATAGGGTGAACCATCACAGGAGAAGGAATTTTCTCATGAGTTAAAGAAAGTACTTCAATAGTTGGATACAGATATGGAGCAATGGGAATTAGAACAGGACATCAATCTTATGCATCATCACCAAGAGGTCGACTTACCTACTTCACCGTATCCATATGATGAGAAATTCTCAAGTGACTGAGTCTCAACATAGAGTTGTGCAGTCTCGTAGAGTGTCAACTTTGGATGATCATATATCTCCTGCACAAGTTGAGGAATGAGTGATCATGTCTGACATGCACAAACATCCAGCAGCCTTGGCTGATGCAACTAGAGTGTATGTCGAAGCCACTAGTTCAAGTGCTCGCTTTTTGATAGTAGAGAATGAGCGAATGGCTAAGGAACTACAGATGGCCAAGAAAGGAGGAGAGTTGGTGACAACGTCTACCCAAGCTGAACTGAAGAAGGAAATACCAGAGGAAGTATTGTCCCTTGACACAGTTATGTGAGCGTTGTACTCCAAGTTTGCCACCATGCATAAGGCATTCATCCATCTCAATGGATTGCAGTAGTGATGTGCTAGAAGAGAACATATCTTAACGAACTTTCATGTTGTCGTTGATTACATGCAAGCATGTACAATGAGATACAAGGGAGCCACTCTTCACTTGCCTAAGATGATGAAGGCCAGTTTGGTCGAGCTGAAGGCACGTATTCGGAGTCAAATCTGAAACTATGAAGAGCACCCGTAATCCATCACTAGCATACAGGCTTCCCATGCACATGTGTTCAATAGTATGGATGTTGTGGTGTGCGCACATGCGATCCCATCTATTGGGACTCTCACCCAAGTGAAGACAAAGGCACAAGTATGACTAGAGCTTGAATAGTACTTCAACGAGTTGATTCGCATTGCTACCAGCCCATACCTACCCATAAGTGCAGATATCATCCACAAGTATGTTGTTGGTCTAGCTGCATTGAAGACAATGATGTGCATTCTCACAAACAAGTTTGACAGAGGAGCCCGAGCAGTGTACCCAAATGCTATGGAGGTAAGGGTGACGTTCTAGATAGATGTCACCTTAGAGCACACAGACACCATCAAGGACTACCAATCTTGGCATCAGTATGTTATTGTTGATCATCGCGAGGATGTTGAGGAGTTGGACTTCCATGGTTGTCTAAGTCATAGTGAAGTCTAGCATGGCTTTCTCAAGACATTTTGTATCACATGGGTATGTGTGCATTGTAATGTAATGTCATGTTAAGTGTAATTCAAGTTGTGATAGTTGGATGTAACAGTGATAGAGTACATGAAGAGTCATGAGGGTAGTTGAACTGTCACAAAGGGGAATGTCAAGGGTCACCCCACCCTTTGCTACAAATAGTCCCTCATAACTCATTGTATAGGCTTTTGGTCAGCCAAGCTTCTGATAATACTATCTTGGAGAGAGCTTGGACAATATTGTAACGAGCCTTGGCTTCTCCACTGCGTAGAGATAGTACATCTTTTTGGAGGAGTAGGCAGTTGTGGCTGTAACATTTCGCTATTAGAACTAGTGGTTGGTCATGGATGTATTGTATGATTGGAGCTTACACTTCTTAATATAACAAGAGGCAACACGTTTCATGCATATGTTGTATTGTATTCTATGCTATCTAGTTTACTCTAAATGATATATGTATTGGTTTTCTTATGCATGTGTGTATAGCTATATGTGTGTGTATTTATCAATCTTTCTGAAATGTGTTATTGGTTTAACCATCACTTTGGATTGCTTACTAACTTGCCTTCCATGTTGTGAGGTATCTTTGCTCATGTGTTCCCTTCTTAACTGCGTGCTATC
Source organism: Pinus tabuliformis (assembly GCA_031772625.1). NCBI lineage: Eukaryota > Viridiplantae > Streptophyta > Pinopsida > Pinales > Pinaceae > Pinus > Pinus tabuliformis. Next base: position 599,607,846 of record CM062818.1, read on the forward strand.
ACAAGTTTCCAAGGGGTGAACTCATCTTAACCCCCATGTGTTAGAACCTCTCATGCACCTTCCTTGGCTCACCCCAACTGTCACACCCTTGCTACCAACAAAGTTATCTTACTTGCTTTTATGCGAAATTGTGGTGAAGGCATTACCGTACGAACCACTGCTGGGACTCCTACACCAAACGGTCTGAGGTCTAATTAGGACTTCTTACTGGGGAGATCCCCTGATGTGTTGGTGGGTCCAACATCATCAACACATATCTATGATATTTATATGGTTTAATGCTAGTTATAAGCATGGTTATGTGACAGGGTCATGTCATGTTTATTTCATGTATTTACTTGTACTTGTTAAATGGATGGATGCAAGACCTAATTGATGACATAATAGTCCAATGGAGGAGGGGGTGATCCTACTAGTTATGTTTCATAAGTTCATTTAGTCATTTATGCTCTGTCTTGTATCCTAGACGTGTATGTTGCATTAATTCCAAGTGTTTGACAGAATGTTAGTCTCGGTTGGGGATGCTCAGGCCTAGTTCTGAGGTTGATTTTTGATTTATCAACATTATTTTCATTTCTTTGATGGTTTTTGAAGTTGGTAGCAAGTTTTGGGCAAATGTTGGGATTCTAGGCTAGAAAAGTGGGTCAAATCTCAGGGTCGATGGCACAGGTCTATTGAGAAAAGTCCAAAGTCATTGGCACAAAGGTCTATGAGAGTGAATTTGAGTTTCTAGTCACTTTGTTTCTTATAGCATGAGAAAGAATCTAGCTTAAAAGGCTTAAATCATTAGTGGCACTTAGGGATAGGCTATCTGAGTGGCTGACATGTCTCCTAAGGGTGTTTTGTTAATGTGGATGGGTTTGTTTGATATGTTCTATTCATTCCATTTCCTTCAGGTCACCTAGGAGATTGAATCCTTTAGTAACCTCTCTCATCACATGTTTTCTTGTCTGGATGGTTGCTTCGGTGGACCTGGGAGTAGGGGGTGTTATCGATTGGTATCAAAGTGTGGTTGTGCTCTCCTTGGGTGAAGGTGCTTGGTCATGCATGTATGTCAGTTGCATGTGTCTCTCTTACACTTGCATTCCATGTGCTTGTTGGAGTGCATTGTGTTGATCATGATTGTAGTAAAGTTGTCATGAGGAGCTTGATGTGATTTTGTGGGATGCATCGTCGAAATTTTATGCCTAGTTGCATATGGTTATATGTCGCTTACATGTTGATCATATGTCACTTGACTACATCCTTGTATGTCAGGTGCATTATTGAATGTTTTGATTACATGTATCAGTCTTGTAGGTTGATTACAAGAATTGATCACTTATGCTCAAATACATGTGTTCATATGTATGTGTAGTTGACTAGGAATTTCTTATGCATGTTGATAGTTTTATGTGGAAATGTGTGCAATGGAGTAATGGTTGTTTTCATGCACAAGGGCATAGCATGCATTGTTGTGATGGCCATGCATTAATGACTGGACCCTAGCTAGAATGATGTTGATGCATTCATACACTTATTTGATATATGTCTATATTTTGTTATGATTATGTTACACATGTATCACATTGATTTGATTATGTTGCAAACAAGTTATACTCTCTGGATTATGCTAAGGTATGTTGGTTTATTATGATTTGGTTTAGCTGACATAGTATTCCTTGCAGGAAGGAGATCAGATGGCTAGCAAGGTGGTAGACTACGTAGAATCTTCCTATGCATCAGATGGGCAGTGTGGTGTGGGGCACTCTTATGACCTGGAAGACACATTGAGAAGTCCGAAAGAAGAAATAATGAGTTGCAAAGTAGAAAATGATAAAATCATGTAGGTATAAGAGAAACAAATAGAGGTGAATGTGATACTACTTCAGAGTTTGTCAGATTTGCAATGACAGGGACCACTTTGGATCAGCCATGGACATGAGGACAAAACTAATGGGGCATATGGTAGTAGGTCTCCTAGTAGAGATACGTCGGATAGATCTAACACGATCAGAGATGGAAGGTTGTTGGACATTATGGATAGGAGAGGTGATCAACATAGGTATTGTTCTATTTTTGGCTCTGATAAACATCATGATCGTCATCATCATCATCCTTATAGGATGTTGGCTTAAGGGGGCATAACCTAGGTTTAATGTTATTCGTGCCAACCAACAAAACCCTAATTGCTAGCCCTTTCTGCAAAAACCTGCATATAGCAGGATGTAGTCTCACTCGAAGCAGTATTGGGGGATGCTAAAACCAAGAACTAAAAGAAAAAATGACATTGGTGAGGGGCAGAAAAGGTCACCATAAGCTCATTGGTGACGATTAAAAGAGAATTCGTCACCAAAAGCTAAACGTCACCAAAGGTGGCATCGCCAAAAGTATAGGTGTTGTAGTGACATACAAAGTCTGTCACCAATAATGATTTATAATGATGGATAGTGACTGTTACCATTTCATATGAACAATGGTGATGGACCATAGCCTCTATCACCAAAAACTGAATGTCACCAAAGGTGGCATTACAAAAGGTATAGGTTTTGTAGTGTCATTAAAATTTTGTCACCAATAATGATTTATAATGACGGATAATGACTATCACCATTGCATATGAGCAATGGTGACGGACCATAGCCTCGGTCACCAAAAACTGAACATCACCAAAAGCATAGGTGTTATTGTGACACTCAAGGTCCATCACGAATATTGATTATAATGACGGATAGCAATCGTCACCATTTCATATGAACAACAATGATTTATTGTGATGGATCTTTAATGGCTGTCACTATTGGTGCATATATATTGTGATGTTCGTTGACCGTCACCAAAATCCACATTGCTAGAAGTACAAGTGTTGTGGTGACATTCAAGGTCTATCACGAATAATGACTATAATGACAGACAATGACCGTCACCATTTCATATCAACAACAATGATTTATGGTTACAGACCTTTGAGGGTCATCACTATTGATGCTTATATATGATGGTGTTCGTTGACCGTCACCATTTCATATTTTTGGTGAGGGTCGAAAAATGTCACCAAAGCTCATTGGTGATGGTAAAAATAGCCTCCATCACCAAAAATTGATCGTCGCCATTCCATATGGATGTCAGGGCATGATGGAATTGAACCATCAACCTCTTGCTTGTAAAGCAGGTGCTCTTCCATTGAGCTAGCACCCATTAAAGAATTATACTAATAAAAATTATACCTTGAAACTTCATATATTGTAAATTCTACAACTTTTAATAAATTAAAGTCTTGACAATATTTTACTAAACAAGGAAAGCAACATTGAAGCTGCAGGTCCCTAACTAATGGTTATTTAAGTTATGAAAAGTGGGCGTAGGGAAAAATAGTTTTGTATAAGAGAATCAGTATGTTTAGTTGAATACTCAATTAGAAGTGAAACTCTGAAGACATTTATAACCTATAAATGACCTACAACTATCAAACACACCAAATATTTCAAAGGAAACATCATAAGTGGATAGCATATGGAAGAAGAGGAGGAAGGGACTTGGAACCCTTGTACATCTTGGCATGCCTTAGCACTTGGCACATCTTAGCGTGTTTGACATGTCTTTGTACTATCTGGCACATGTTAGTATGCCCAAGAATTCCCTAACACACCTTGGCAGTCATGACCTCACAACTAGCATTACATTTTTCCATGACTTGGGAACCTTACATTCACTAGAACACCTTGGCATTTCGTAGTTGTCATGCCCTCTATTATCCCCCATAATGCCCCAGGCTGATGAGGAGATCGATGGAGGTAACCACAAACCAAGCTTTTAGTTTGGTAGCTAGCCCTACCAAACTAGAGAGGGCTCTCTCTATGAAATCACAACCAAGAGATGACTGGAATGTAAAGGATTTTAGGCTAGATAGCTAGGCTCAGGTGGGTTTTTGGAAAATTTAGGGACTTGGAACTTTGTCGACCAGTGCCTTGTCTGCCAGGAACTTTGTCAAGGAGGCAAGGACTTGGAACTATGTCTATGATAAAACACCTAACATGCATGATAGAAGCTCCCTAGAATAGAGTACCTCCTACCTAAAAGAGTGTCCCCTACTCAAAATATAGAACCCTTCTCTACTATGCACTTTTCTTAAAGATAAATATGTGCATAAAATAGTACTAAGAAAAACACCTAAATTAATAAAATTGAGTATCTAATGTAAACTATAAAAGTATACTAAATATGGCTCTATATAATTTTGGGAAACACTAGACAAGCATGCTTGCATACAACAACCATAAGATGCCTAAAATCGAGGTGATTCTTTCATCGTTGCTATACCCTTGCAACAAAAATGGAATGTATAGCATGTACCCCAAGGCTATATGCATCTGCTGAAGGTGTAGATTGAAAGGATATGCTAAGATGAAGTAATATTGAAGGAGAAACACCTTCAAAACAACAAATAAAGTCTACTATGAATACAACCCATTTGCACTCAGACAAAGGGTGCTACTGGGTACAATTTTTCACTGAATGGAAATTGCAATGTATTGTAGTGCTGCTGAAGAAAAAAACACCTTTAGTGCAACACGGATAAAACTCTAATAGATATTGTCACTATGGCCTCAGTTGTAGATGATCTCATCAATATAGGTAATAAATTCAATAATTGAAAAACCAAAAGGTGAGATGCATAGATCATTTGAAATGACATATTTGGTCATACTTTATTATTATTTAGGAGTGTTAGTATAGAAAATGAAAGGTAGTTTGTTGTGTCTTTATGTCACAAGCCAAGGATGTGAAGAAATACATAAAATATTAAATAGCATGGTATAATTCGTTGGCAGTTTCTTTTAAAACGTGAATGGAATTCTCCTTGTGGGGGTTCTAATCTAGTGGGTATAACTTCAAATAAGAAATTGACAGTTGTGGGGTTGGAATTGTCTCACAATTCATGAAAGACCCAAAATTTTTCACTAGAAAGAAGAAAAGCGAGTTGCCAGGTTTATGGAAGGGAACACCATATTCACAAGAATATAACTTGAAATTCGTCAGGCATATTATTTCTTGTCTTCTTGTATGTGTGTTCTTTGAAAAGATAACCACATCCAAAGACTCAATAACAACTTTGGTAAAGTTTATAGATGTGAAGCACTTCTCAGAAAACCCATTGCTTAATGAAAATTGAGTGAGGAATATTTTGAAGGATTCAATCTTGCACTCAATCATAAAAAGGAAGTTGGGGTATCCAACATCTTTCCAACAAACCGACTCCAACCATAATGTGAAAGGCAAGTTAACTGTAAAACCTCTTTCCCACTTTGTAGTATTGTTGCCTCTTGAATTCCAATAGGTATCTGGCTACTTAGATCCACGAAACTCGTTCCAGGTAAAATCTGCATGATATAATTGTGTTGGGCATGGAATCCCCCCACAACGTGTTTTGGGGCTCAAAACCCAAGTTTTGGTAAAAGGTTTTGTAAGACTCCGTGAATTGTGGGTGCGGAGCACAAAGTATAGGATGAGGCATAGGGTTGTTCGCCCTAAAATATTGTACTGCAATGTAAATTCATGTCGGCCTACCCATGGTCCACGAAACATGGGATTGTATAAATAGAGCGAGGCTCTAAGTGTAAAGAGAGCGAAGTAGAGAGAAGAGAGGAATGGTTCAAGCATAGAAGAATAGTCTAAGTGTACTAGGTCGTAGTAGTAGGAAGAGGCTCTGCAGCTGAGTGCGCAGAGGCCTAGTAGAGTCTGCAGCTAAGTGCGTGGACCCCTGCAGCTGAGTGCACAGGGTGGTGTCGAGTCTGTAATTGAGATTGAAGATTAATAAAGTGAAGTTAATTCTTATTTCTGTGTATATGTTATCCATTGCCTTCTTTACATTGATTCTGTTTTATTTACCGTGCGCACTGATATCATTGTTGAATATGCTATAGTAATCGTTAGTCTTACATAAACAAGTCAAGTAATCGATAATAACAGATTAAATAACAAGGGAATTGGGTATTATACGAGTTGCACCCCAAGTAGGGCTGCGCGGAGTAGCATCACAAGTTATGAAGGATAGCAAGCGCGCATAGTGATGGGTCAGACCGCGGACCTCCAGAAGCTCATCAGACATCCCCAAGGTGTGGAAACCTGGTTCTAGCACCCTCCCATACTACTTTGGGTGAGACCTCAATCTGCACTCTGCGGACTGTTTCCGAAAGGGCTAGTAGAATCGGGATTTATTTGGCTAAATCACCTCGGAACCTGGGTCAGGCCTATACAAGCCAACAAATGGTTTTTTTGTCGGGACCGAGATCTACATAAGGGATGTCTGATGTCCTGCCACTGGAACCCAACAAAGAAAGAAATTGAAGAGTGGTTTTACAAGACGATTCAGAAGTTTGCGACGCAGGAAAACATAACTCCACGAGTATCTAAGGAAAAGTGGTTGGAACGTTACTTGTATACGGAAATCCAAGAGATTTTCTTTACATCCTTTCCTTCTGAATTGTATGAGTGGATCGCGAGGTTAGAAAACAGTTAAGGAAGGTGTAGGCTCGACAAACCAATAGTGTGGACTTCGGAATTAGTGCACAGACTAGAAGCATCAGAAGATAAGATCATGCGAATTGTGGACCATTGGCTCAACTAGATAATAGGAGGATTTATCACTGAGTTTTCGGTAGACACGATCGTCAGCTACAGTGAGGCAGAGTGGCGTTTTCTCAAGGGACCGCAAGGTAAGTATATTAAATCTTTGAACACTTGGATTAAGATGCTATTATGTGAAAAGCGGGTTATGCGAATAAATTAATGTTTGGGCCTATGCGGAGTGGGAATATCTATAGAAGCAGAAGTAGTGAAGGATTAGAAACCAGTCCCTTAATTTCACCCTCGTGAGAGAGACAAGAAGATATTGCAAAGGTTTCTCCGAAAAGTGTGGTTAGTTTGATAAGACAACGAATTCTGCGTTTACCACCTGCACCCACACTGCCACCCGTTTCAGCCTCCTCATCTCCATCTCCACACACTCCCCCTCCACCACCACCACAGTTTAATATGGTGAGTGCGATCAAACTACCAGTATTCAGAGGAGTGGGTAATGAAGATCCGAGCCAATTCTGATTTGTGGTAAGAGTAGTATGGGAAGCACAAGGTGTTGCGGATGAAAATATTAAGAAGGTTATGCTGGTGAGCGTGCTACATGATCGAGCATTAACATGGTATATTGAGCATTCTAATGACCACCCAAACGCAACAATCACAGAGATCCAGGCCACGCTGAATAGGGAATTTAGCAGGCCAAAGTTAGAAACACAATCAATCATCGGGTTTAAAGAGATCGCGATGCTCCCCGGTGAGACCCCCTAGGATCTAGATCAAAGGCTGAAGAGTACGATTCGTGAAGCCAATATGATGTTGACGGATGGACAACATTGTGCATGGTTTGCAACATCTCTAACACTGCACTTAAGGACGGTGTTGTCACAACAAAAACTTTCCACCCAGGCCAAAGTGTTGGAAATGGTAATGAGATTGCATGAGACCCATATACAAGATCCTGGGTTGGGAGTCCAACAAATCCATGTACAACTACAAAATCTGTGTCTAGAAATGCAAAGTTTGAAATAGGACAGGACACCTTGGTCGGAGGTGCTTGACAAAGTATGGTGCATAAAATGCAAAGGCCAAGGGCATGAGAAAGATCACTGTCAAGTGTTCGCGAACTACTTGGCAAGAGGAGGGCCGATTCCATTAAGATAGAAGGCACAGGTAGGGTTGAGCGTAGCACCTACATTATGGTGTGTGATCTGTCAAATAGGAGGGAAACACACTAAGGATAATTGTCATCTATTGTAGAAGTATACGTAGACATCCCAACAATTGTTTCATAATTTTTGCAGGTCGGTAGGCCACCATGAACGCACCTACCGAAGTTACGAACTAATGATGGATCAGACCCCTACCTACAGGGTGCAGACCAAAACGAGAGCCCTCGACCCAAATGCAGGGATGGCACGCGCTAGGTTTCAAGGGTACGGTCGAGGATGAGGCGGAATGGGACCAGGAAGGGGTCGTGGACAACTAATTTTTTACAATTGGGGAGGGCCAGGGCACTATGCCCACGATTGTACCAACCTGACAAGGATATCATGTTTGTATTGTACTCAGTTTGATCATGAAGCAGAACACTGGCCTTCGCTGATCGCAAGGATGCACAAAAAAGGGGTACTCCAGCTCCCTTCGACTCAGAATTTACAAATGATGAGGCCCAAACCATGCGAAGAAGACTCGGATGTAAACATGATTCTCAGGAGAGTTATGACCATAGGAGATGATATGGGGAAGTAGCCAGAAAAAAGTGCGTGGGTTTGCAAGACTCCTGCAAACGAACCTAAGTTTGATTTAGAATGCGTGAAGGAGACATTCATGGAAGCTAAGGAGAGCTTCACGAAGGCCTCCACTTTAGGTAGTAAGGATAAACTAGAACCAAGAATGGATCCTTCAATGCTCACTACCTTTTTCAAGACATGCATGAAACTCTTACATGATAGCAAGACAGTCAAAGGACTACAAGAACTTATCACTAGATGCACGGGGTTAGGAGAACTATGCATGGTTCGGAAACTGGGGAAGCATGCATTACGCACCGAAAGGGAAATGAGGTTGACTGCATAGATTGGCAACTATGAAATGGATCAGGTAATCCTAGATCTTGGTTCGGAAGCGAATGTACTGCCAAAACAAACATGGGAACACATGGGCAGACTCACGTTACAATGGTCCCCTATTCAGTTACGAATGGCGAACCAAGATAAGCTTTTTCCCATGGGAAGATTGCAAGGGGTAGCCATAGATATTGAAGGGGCGAGCGCGCAGGCGGATTTTGAAGGGATATAGATTGTCAATGATAGTAATCCCTATCCCGCGCTACTAGGAATAGAATGGGCCACCGATATGAACGGAATCATAAATCTGAAGAAGTGAAAAATGATCTTTGAGAAAAAGTCACTACGCGTATTAGTACCACTGGATCCAGTTGAAGGAGCGTGATACACTGAACTGGTGTGCAATGATGATAGTGATGGCGATCTCAATTGTATTTACAAGATAACTGCATGAGAACATGATTGGGTGAATTCGACTATAGATGGGAAAATTTTGTGGGAGTGTGAAATCTCCTGCACTTTGGATTCAGACGAAGAAGTAGAGTGATGGCAGAATTGGCTGCATGAAGTAACAATGCTTAATTGCAACATGATGGTTAGATCACTGCGCTGCGTGACAACAGAGGCAAGGGAGCTGCCGACATATGATGGATTGTCAGCAGTGGATGAATTTCTGAGCAAATTTGAAAGCGTAGTACCAGAACAACAGTGGTTCAATGCGCTGAAGTGAGAACTGCATGCAACACTTGCATGATGGTGGGGTATGCATCAAGGAAATTTTGAGGATTGGCACAGATGCAGAAGGATGATGCGCCTACATTTTTGAAAACCCTAGCTTCGAGCAAAAGTCAGTCAATAGGGGTGGAACAATTTGCGCGCCCACCTTTCTCGATGGGTATAGACATATGTTGTACAACCTGCATGAGTGCACACCAACCCTAGAATAGAGAATTAGAACAAACCGCAGTAGCAAGAAAGGTGACACACGCTACCAATCATCCACGTTGAAACATTTGATAGGGTGTGCAGAGTACTGAACAAGTTTGACCAGGTGAAATGAACTGATTGGGACTTGTGCGTGCCAGTGGTTCGATGGGCCTATCAGACCATGTGCAAAACCTTGAATGCGGAGACGATTCCAAAGGTGCAAAATGGAGTGCAGACTATACTTATAGAAGAATACCCAAAAAGGAATCCACGCGTACTGGCTCCCGCAGTGACGACAGTGTGCGATGGAAAGGAGGAAGAAATCACACATCTACGCGAGGACGAACATCTAAGGATTTAGGAAGCCATCTAGTGATGGAACCTTAGACTCTGCGAACTCAAAAAGGACCGGGTACGATTAACGAAGAAAAGCATTTTGATGGACATTGAGATCACGAGGCTAGAAAACGAGATCGCGCAAGCATGTCTCGTCGAGAAACCAAGGATGACAGGGCCAGATATAGATGATCATACCACTACATTAGATGAGTGTCACCGAGAATTTATGACTCTACTACCATGGCTACGATCGCACCTCACCAACCATAGTAACCAAGGGAGTGCACTACATACAGTAGAATGTGCGGCACCGGCTGTGGTGAATGCAATTGAGGAATTCCGGCAGACTACTTTGAAAGGTGAATTGAAGTCTCACACAAGTGGCACGACCACCTGACTAGCTGTAGGGGGCACAATCTCAACGCTCCAGGCAGTTGAAAGAGAGCATGGGACTCTAAAAGAATCTGGTTGGGAATTGCGCGATATGAGAGGTGCGCGCAGAATCAGCATGTCCCAAGGTTCATGCTTGCACACGGGGGGTTACGCTGCTATGTGGGTAGGCTGGGAAATGACCGTTGGTATCACTGTTCATGTTAGGATGTCCAATTTAAGGAAAAAGGGAGTGGGTAGCGGGCATTTAAGAAACGAATTAAGGGCAAGATTTGGAACAATCTGCTACCAAGAAAGAATTAATGACTCAGAATTGGGGGGAAACGGTCGAATTCAAATTCCAAAGGCGTTTAAACCCCAAGGGCTAGCCACAAGAAAACACTTGTTCATTTGAGATTTGAGCAATTATGTAGAGCACAGAGTGTTGAGTGCCAACTGATATTTGAGCCCCGAAGTTCGTGAACAAACACAGACAGTTCAAAAAGGATGATGACTACCAGGGGCAGTGTGGGTTTTGTAGAAATTACCGCTGACGAAGCCGCACAGAACCCCACAGTGCAGGATTTCCACAGAGTTGTTGGGGATGCGCCAAAAATTTCGAAATCACCTCGGACTCCGAGGCCCGAGAAGGATAAGCAGGCAGCGGGACTAGTCTGCATGTCCTCGCAGAATTCGCAGTTCCGTAAACTCTTATTGGAAGAAAAGGGAAAGGCTATCACCATTGAGATAGATGATGAGGAGGAGGACCTATATGCTCTCATCGATGAGATAGATGCAGTCGAAGACATGGAAGAAGACATCGAGCCGGTGCGCGCTGTGGCGAAACTGCCCGAGTACATCCCTCCGCGAAAAGGGAAAGCTAAGATACCCAAGGATTTGGATGTCGTGAAGATCACTCCAAACCTCGCTCCTCCCCGATGGAATTGTGTTTGAGGGCTCGCCCCTCGGCCACATACAATGAAGTTTGAATATTGGGACCTTGCGGGCAATGAGAAGTTCCCACATTTAGAGACTGAGAACCTCATGAAACAGAGCACGGAGGGGTCGGTCACAACACTAGAGCCGTGGAAATGGCTGCACGGTGTGGAGAAGGCTAGATTACTTCATCTACTATGGATTCCACACTTTCACCGCGCACCTATCACAATTTTCATCATCAGGCAGCTGCTTTGCCTGGTGCATGATGGGTAGTTATGGCTGGAGGAGCCTATTCTCATCACGATGGACCTTATCCATAGGATTTCCCGCCTCCCATATAAGGGAAAGGACCCCGCGGAGATAGCCGGAAAAAGTGGAGATCTGGTGCTCATAGAGGCCATGAAGAAAAAATACAAACTGGAAAAGAAAAAGAGGGGTTATGCAATCAGTAGAATTAAAGATAAAGGGGTGTGTGTAGCCTCCCAACTCCTAGCCAGGAAGGTAATGAGAAAATGCCGTAGAGATGAGGTACCAGTGCCAGTAGTTGCGTTAGCAAAACAATGCGCGAAGGGGGTTGAATTCAACTGGGGCGAGTTCCTCTATGAGGAGTTTCTAACTAACTATAAGGAAGCCTAGGAGTAGGGCAAGGCCTTCCACTATGCGTGGTTGCTCTCGTCTATTTTACTGGTAATAGGGGAACTTCCAGAGGATAGTCAGTTCCCTAGTATTGAACAGGACTTACCAGAGGCTGCAAAGTATGCGTTGCTTTAGGCTACTAAGGATGCCACGTGGATCAACAAGAGGTCGTGCCTGTCCCCCACAATGTACAAAAGTCTGCAGAGCTTTGCAGACTACAAGGCGGAGATGCATAATGTGCACATCAAGGTGTGTAAGGACCCGACGCAACAATGGACCAAGATCCCTTCATCGCTATTAATAATGTGATCTTTCTAGTGCTAGAATCAAGGCACCCTAAGTGGCACGCCCCGGATCTGGAAGAGATCGATAGAATAGGAGCATAAAAGCAAAAGGATGCAACCTAGTTACGTGTCACGCAGTTGGCCCAGCAAAGGCGCAATGAATAAGCAACCCTGGAGGTAAGGGCTGTCTGTGAGGTAGTGAAGGCAGTCGCAGAACAGGCAAAGGTCGCCGAAGAAGTAGCAACAGCATAGGCAACAGGGGCCACCATGACGTAGGAAGAGGGCCAGAACTTGTCTCCAGGATAGGGAGCAGAGGACACAGTAGAAGGCGCGGACCCAAGCACAACGTCCACCCAGTTGAAACGAACATGTGTCATGGAGAGATCGGGTCCACGAAAAAATGTCAAGGCATCCAAATTGGACATCGAATCGATTACACTAACAAAAGGGGACCTCTATGACATCGGCCCCCACAGGAAGGAACAGTAGCCGTAGATCCATCAGCAGCAGAGCAGCTACTACGTGCAAAGATGGCCAACACCATAGTGCTACAGAAAGGAGCGCTAACAGTGGAGAATGAGGATGACAGAGCTGCGGTAAGCAGGATCAAGGGAATGGGCCTTAATTTGGCTACCCTGCTGTGAGACACATTGTATCAACTACAGGATGGCATTACAGCAAAGCTCCACGTGAGGGAGGGCCATGCGATCCAGGTAATGAGTGAGCAGAAGATCAACATCAAATAGCTTAGCCTGCAGCATGACGAACTAGTGACACAGAGCTGGAAGATCATGCAAACAGTTGATGAAGCATGCCAGCAAGTTCCAGAGTTGTCCATTGCCGCAGACCTACTAGCAGAGATGTGCATCCACTATCTAGCAAGTGGATTTTGAAGCGCATGTGAGGAAACAATGCGAGTGCAGCTGGAGCTAAACCTCCAAATTACTGAACTATGGCTAAAGGCGCAGCCTTCCACTCCTCTAGAAATTAGAGAAAAGTGCGTTAGCGTGATTCAAATAGGACTAGAAGAAATTGGATAGGAAGTGCACGACTTACTGGTATGTTGGACCAAGCTTTTGACGTCCTCACATCCTTGCAGAAGGACCCCAACATACAACGCCTAGAAATAGAGGCACGCGAAGTACAGGAGCAGTATGACAGTATAAGGGGAATTGCACAGACAACCATCCTCACCCAACGGCTGGCAAAGATGCAGCAAGCAAGGGTACTGAAAGAGCAGGTGGATGTTGCAATACAAAAAGAGGCACTTCTCAAAGCGCGCATCCAGCCTTGGATTGATGAAGCCTTCACCATTATGGCTGATATTGAGGGCAAGCTTGTATAGATGTAGGGACTCTATGCGTTAAGGTAGGTAGCTGACCCTCACAAAGAAGTATCAGAAGAGTGCATGCAACAGGTCTAGCACACTGCAGAATATTGTGACGCGGACCTCCAAGTAGTACGGGACCAGTTGGAGGGGCTTAGTGTTAAGATTACCGCACTAGCAGAGCGACTCGGGATGAGTCACGATGATTGTGTTGGGGGATTATTGGGCATGGAATCCTCCCATAGCATGTTTTGGGGCTCAAAGCCCAAGTTTTGGTCAAAGATTTTGTAAGACTCCGTGAATTGCGAGCGCAGAGTGTGAAGTATAGGATGAGGGATAGGGTTATCCACCCTAAAATATTGTAATGTATTGTAAAGTCATGTCGGCATACCCATGGTCCGCAGACCATGGGATTGTATAAATAGAGTGAGGCTCTAAGTGTAAAGAGAGTGAAGTAGGGAGAAGACAGAAGTGGTTCAAGCACAGAGGAAGAGTCTAAGTGTACTGGGTCGTAGTAGTAGGAAGAGGCTCTGCAGCTGAGTGTGCAAAGGCCTAGTAGAGTTTGCAGCTGAGTGTGCGGACCCCTGCAGCTGAGTGCATAGGGCGGTGTCAAGTCTATAATCAGGATTGAAGATTAATAAAGTGAAGTTGATTCTTATTTCAGTGTATCTGTTGTCCATTGCCTTTTTTGCGTTGATTTTGTTTTATTTACCACGCGCACTGATATCACTGTTGAATATGCTGTAATAATCGTTAGTCTTACATAAGCAAGTCAAGTAATCAATAATAATAGATTAAATAACAAGGGACTTGGGTATTATACATGTTGTGCCCCAAGTAGGGTTGCGTGGAGTAGCATTGTAGGTTGAGAAGGATAGCAAGCGTGCATAGCGACGGGTTAGACTGCGGACCTCCAGAAGCTCATCAGACATCCCTAGGGTGCGAAAACCTAGTTCTAGCACCCTCCCATACTATATCAGGTGAGACCTCAATCCATGCTCCGCGGACTGCTGCTGAAAGGGCTAGTAGTACTGGGATTTGCTTGGCTAAATCACCTTTGAACCTGGGTTAGGCCCATACAAGCCAACAAATTGTGAAGTGCAAGCTTGACACACACTCTAGTTTCCCTCTAAAAGAGGGTAAGTAAAAATATTATGACAATCTTAACTGGAATTTGATCATGCACTATTGAGTTATTGCATGGAGTAAACAATACTATCAATGCACTACTGAAGAACTCAAAATAAATGAATTCATTATTGCCACAATAGCGCCACTCTTGGGATTCTTGGATAATGCATCTAACCTGCATGGAAAAATCTTCCTAGAATAGAGTACCTCCTACCTAGAAGTGTGTCCCCTACTCAAAATATAGAACCCTTCTCTACTGTGCACTTTTCTTAAAGATAAATCTATGCATAAAATAGAACTAAGAAAAACACCTAGATTAATAAAAGTGAGCATCTAAGTCAAAATATAAAAGCATACTAAATATGGCTCTATCTATGCTTGGGAAACACTAAACAAGCATGCTTGCATACAACAACCACACAATGCTTAAGATCGATGCACTTCTTTCATCAATGCTACACCCTCATAGGAAAACTATAATCTACAACATGTATGCCAAGGCTGCATGTGTCTACTGAAGGTGCAGATCGAAAGGATCTACTGAGTTGAAGTATTGCTAAAGGAGAAACACCTTTAAAACAACAAATAGAGTCTAATGTGAATTCAACCCATCTGCACACAGGCCAAGGCTGCTATTTGTACACTTCTTCCCTAAATGGACACTGCAGTTTATTGTTGCTCTACTAAAGGAGAAACACCTTCAGAGCAACACAAATAAAACTATAACATATATTGTCACTATGGTATCGATTGTAGAAGATCTCATCAATATAGATAACAACTTCAATATTTGAAAAACCAAAAGGTGAGCTACATAAATCATTTGAAATGATAAATTTGGGCATACTTTATTATTTTTTAGGAGTGTTAGTAGAGAAAATGCAAGGTATCTTGTTGCATATTTATGTCACAGACCAAGGATGCGAATAAATACAGAAAATATTAAATAGCACGGTACAAGTCGATTGTGGGTTATTTCGAAACAAGAATGGAGTTATCCTTTTGAAGATTCTAATTTAGTGGGTATAGATTTAAATAAGAAATTGATAGTTATGGGGATGGAATTGTCTCATGATTCATGGCAATTCCCAAAGTTGTTCACTAGAAAGAAGTAGAGCGAGTCATCAGGTTTATGAATGGGAACACCCTATTTACAGGGAGATAGCTTCAAATTTGTTGGGCATATTATTTCTTGTCTTCTTGTACTTGTGTGCTTTGAAAAGCTAACCACCTCCAAAGACTTAATAACAAATCTCGTAAAGTTTATAGGTGTGAAGCACTTCTAAGAAAACCCATCACTTAATGAAAATTGAGCCAGGAATATATCGAAGGATTCAATCTTGCACTCATTCATAAAAAGGAGGTTGGGGTATCAAGCATCTTGCCAACAAACAGACTCCAACCATAATGTGAAATCCAGGTTAACTGTGAAACCTCTTTCCCACTTTCTAGTATTGTTGCCTTTGTAATTCCAATAGGTATCTTGCCACTTATATCCACAAAACTTGTCCTAGGTAAACTATGCATGATACAATTGTGACGTGAAATCTTGACACACACTCTAATTTCCCTCTAAAAGAGGGTAAGTAAAAATATTATGACAGGCTTAACTGTAATTTGATCATACACTATTGAGGTATTGTATGGAATAAACAATATACTATCAATGCACTAATGAAGAACTAAAAATAAACGAATTTATTGTTGCTTCAATAGCGCCACTGTTGGGATTCTCCAAGGAGCTACTAACTTATACACATTTAGAATCTTTACTTGGTTTATAGAAAGACTAAGAAATGGTAGTGATCGCTATTTTCCCTCCCATGGAAGGTCTATACAGAGTTAGCAATAAATTGATTTAAAAGTGAGGTATATGCCTGACAAATAGGAGTCTGACTCTTCAACTCTAATTTAGTGGCAAGGAAATATTCAACTGTAAATGCGTGATCTTCTACAGTGTAAATTTCCAGATAAATGGCTAGCCTAAATTTTTCCATTGTCTACATATCCCAAAAAACCATGTATGTTTGGACTTTGGTTGTGTGTGAGAGAGGGGAGATCACATAAATAATCCATTATCAAAACAAAAAGTTAAAGCACAACATTCTATGGAGATTTTTTTTAAAATTTTATTACATACCTTAGAAATTTTGAAAGGACATAACTGAAGCTTACCTTTCCTTCCACACTTCATTAAATATGCCCCTTTTCCAATGCAAATGTGGTCTACAGAATCACAATCAGAAAACATAATATGAAAAGTAAGTTTAATGAATTAAAGTAGATTTGTTATACCTCAAGCAAATGGACTCTGATAAATTGAATTCATTCTCTACAAAAGATGATATAGAAATATCTAATCACATTTTTAACTGAAACAAAGGTAAATTGTAATCATACTCTACAATAGACGATATAATGATATCTAATGACATTTTAAACTCAAACAAAGTTAAGTTGAGTAAGCTCAAGCTCCAAAATGATGGCATCCAACTTCTGAGTGGAAGTTACTATATATATCTTGCTAGAGGCTATAACATAAAGATATTTGTTATATGTGAAGATAAAAAAATGAATGGAATGTGAAATTTTGACCATCAACTATAAGTTCCTTTCAAGGACTATATCAAACCAAAACATTGTTATCAAGATAATAAACTTACCCATGCTAGTACACTTCTAGTAGTTTCATGATAAAAATCAAACACAATAAACTTCAAATAACATAAATTAACCAATGATATGTCTGAGGTTGGTTACATAAGGATTATATCATACTAAATTACCTTTTGCATCTAACATTGGAAATGACTGTGAAAGAAATGAAGACAAATAAGTGATTATGATGGATGCATGTGATGAAATAAAATAAAAAAAGACCTCTCTTCTTGCTACTAATGAGCCTTCTAGGGGATTCTTGGATGAAGTTGATCCTGGTGTGCTTTCTGAAATCAAAGAGACACTTTCTAGCTACTCTAATTTGATGGACAACCCTAATGCTTATGAAAATGAATATGGAAAGCAATAAGCATTGATGAACTTGGTCTTGAAGAAGGTGTCTCAAACTCTAATATGGATAATATTTTAAATTTCTACAACTAGCAGAGGGTTTTCCTAGTTGGGTTCCCTAGAAAATTTTGTTCTTTTGCTATAGTGTGACTGTGTTTTATTTATGTTCTATTCCACTGAAAATTGGTAGAGATATTTTTTGTCTTGGTACAACAATTAGTTTCATATTTATTCATTCAAATAGTAGCAGAATTCCAAGGAAATTCTACAAAAGGGACAATTAATCTATATTTGCACTTATATCTTTTGCAAGTAAAATTCACAACTAGATTTTCATCCAAAGTGTTTAGGTTACTAGCAAGTGGTATCACAACATATCTCAACATTGCAAGGCATAAAACATGCTATTCAATAAGGTTGAGAATTTAGATACAAAAATCTTCCCAAGTTATGCAAGCAAGAAAACTACTGATTTTCAATTCTAAATCTATCCAACCAGAACATAATTATGCCATTTTCAACACCCTCTAGTCAAAGCTATTCCTAGCCTCATTCAACTCAATTAAGAATATATAAATCTCATTGAGATTTCTTCTTCAGTTCATGATTCTAAGCTATATATTTATGCAACCTAGTATATCATTTATGTTAAGTGATTATTCATTCAAAATTATTTAGTCCGTCCAGCGCATCTACCTAATTTTCTGATTAGTTTCTCGGTAGACTCTATGAAACATTTGCAGCAGAAAATAAAACACTGTTTTAGTACTTAGTGTTATAAAACTCTAATATAGAAAAATTATTTTGGGTTTCTTCCCTAAAAATATTTACAAAATTTTCAATCCCAAAGCCATTTCAGGGAGAATTTTAGTCAAGGAGAAATTTAGTATTATTTTTGGAAAAATTGAATGCAACTAAAAGAAATTCTTCCCATTTTCTCAAAAAATTCGATCACCAAATTTGAGTGAATTCACAGAACTTAAGATTTGGAAATAATTAAGTTTCACTTCACTTTTCCAAGACCATATATGAGAGAATTCACAAAATCTGATATTTGGATTCTAGAAACACTTAAATTTCACCTCATTTATTAGGATTGGAAGTTCGCCGAGATGAAAACTTGTAGCATTAAGGAGCTACTTTGCTTGTTTAAGGACAAGATTCGTTTTATAATTAGTGATACAAGAATCCTTGTATACATGCCTGACATAGTTCTTTGGTCACAAGTAATGAAACTGAACTCCACCAATACATAACAGACAAGGTAGAATGTAAGAGAGCATCTACTTTTCAACAAATACTTTGAAAAAAATAAACATCTATATGGTCATATAAAGTTGTCACCACACCAAAAAAGGAATTAAAACCAAAATAAATATAGGTACATGCTTGGATTGTTATGGTTACTCTAGCAAAATGTTAAACAGGATCAATATGTTAATATGGAAAATAGTGTAGTTGATTATGATTTATTGAGCCCAAGGGGTTAGCCCAACCAAATGTCATTAATGTTACTGGGTATTTGGCTAGTTCTGTGCTGGCAGGTGCCCTGTTCGAAATCCCTTGGGTGAGGTGTACTAGTCAATGCCAATGGGTTTACCAGGGATGCCATCCATGAATGTGGGGAAACATCCATTAGGATTCCCTAGAAATTTTTTCTTGGAAAGAATAAAAATTAGATTTCCTAAAGAGAAACTTTGGGATGCATATAGTGTACACCCAGTAAAATCAACTCTATAGAGACAAACCATAAAAGAAGTAAAAATACATATGCTTTTACCTATGTTCCCTTGTGAGTGTGCACTTCATGTGAGATTTTACCATGGATATCACCTTCTCCTTTGCACCTTCAACTTTGCGGACTCCATTTTCGTGAGGTATACTAAATGAACTACCTTTGTTTGTTGGTGATGTAAATTGTTACTTCTTTCAGTTAATCTTATACCCAATATCTCATTAGAAACACTAGGTGCGGGCAGCCTATTATTTGCAACATCCCTACATGAGATCTCCTCTATTATCCTTTCCAGATTTTCCAAATAGTTAGTAGTTGCAGGAATGTGTCTATCTTGACTATATCTAGTTCTTGATCCTACATGAGCAGTTAAGATGCTTTTGCTCATAACAATTGACCTTGCATTGCCCATCAATTGTTATACATAATTTTTTTATGACTAGAGGATGATCCCTACCAATGTCTTCCATATTTATGAGAATTATCTGGACCTAAATTGTCTTATCTTGATGCTAGAGTACGTTCCATCATTGCCCATGCCTGATCAACATTAGATTTAACTGTGTAATTTTCCATCTCTAAAACAGGGGCTAAATTACTTCTCCAAGCTGATTCACGAAAGAGACGTGACCTCTTGTTGGGTGTGGGTTGTACAATTGCATCAGTCCCATCTCTGGCGCCAAATCCATCAAGGGAAGAGCTAGGTGAAAACTGCTAAAAGCCTCTTCCTGGTGCAGACCAATTGTCATGTAAAGCTTGTACACGCTCCTGAAGTATGTGCTGAATTGAGAGAGTTTTTGTCCATACAATGGATACTTGGGATGTAGACCTAGATACTTCAGTTTGCCTAAGTGAAGCCATTTCTGCATTTGGCAATCTAGGAGATGGATTTGGAGTGCTTCATCGCAAAATCCTTCTGTGAATTGTTCTTACATGAGTTGGCCTTGTCTATGTGAGAGGAGCAGAAGAAGAAGAAGGTGGTGATAAATTGAGCTCTAAGTTTATTCTTTATACAACCATCCCAACTGGAGAATCTTCCACAAATCCTCTGATTCCTAAGCTTCATCCCCATTGTCAAAATCAAGCACAAAATTCTCAACATCTTCATCATGTGTGCTGGATTATCCAGGCATAGATGTTTGATAGCCTTTACAATACCAATCTCCTTAAGGGATAGCCCTTCCAAGGCCAACACAATATTTATGATATGTTGAATCATAGTGATCACACAATAATAAAATATCACCATCACCAGCCTCATTACAATCTAAGCAAACTATATTTACATATGGATCAAGAGATCCCATCACTTCTTCTTCTGAAGGTTGATATACATGCCAAACAAAACCAAATCATATAAGAAAATTGTCCTTCAAATGTAGAACCAACTGCTTAAACTTCAACCCTACGTATGAAAATAAATAATCATACTTCACAGGAAAGATAGTAAGATAAAGGCAAGGAAATATCTTTAAGAGATCCAACAAGGTGTTGCAGTTGGAAACTGATATCACCAAATAGTAAATCACCAACAAACACAAGGATTGATAGAATAAAAGGATGAAATTCAATGAACTAGACCAAGGGGAACTCAAATGCATATGTATTTAAACATGCACCTATAAATTCAAAGAATCTTGATAAATAAAGATCACTGCTGCAAATAGAACATAAACTACTCCAAATAGTTATTGGGAAAATAACTAAATTCTAGCATTCAAGCAAGGGCACAAACATCTTGTCAAATGGAAAAGTTGAAAGCAGTTAAAAACATCAGGGGCATGTTGCAAATCCAATTCCTATCATTGAATTCAAGAAAGCTACCATTGGAATCTTAGGCTTGGATCCACTTCTCTATTGAATCTATTCATCTACTTGTTTACTCAATCTATTATAACTGCACCAAATGGTGCCACATGATAAATAAATTGTAACTTCAACATATATTTTCAAACAAAGGATCTCTGTTGGACATTGGAATGAGTGATGCAGTAGCATCCCCAGTCCATTAGTGTTCTTGCATCACCAATAACATGTTTAAATTCTAGCATCTCGTTCATGTTTAATCATCAATTTGTGCTTGTGAGACTTACATGAGCTCACATGAGATCACTCTTAGTTTCATGACTCTATGCCCACAAATATAATAATGAATAGTGTCTAACTGAATCAAAACCCTAACCATCGACCCAATCTCCATTGATGAGGCTTCAACCAATGGTCCTTCCTTAAGGTAACCAGTTATAATTATTGATGGCACATTTTTCCAGCTCAATGAACCTTGTATTAACTAGGGGAGTTAGATGGAACCTCAATGACTTCAAGGTGAGCATAATAACCAAAGTTAAACATATACCATAATAACCTATACATATGTCTTTATAACAGGGGCATGATACAAGTATAAGGAACTCTATCAATGAGGGTGTTAAATAGCACATAGCTCGACTCATACAATTGAAAGAGAAAAAATTATTTGACCCAAGACCTAAGAAGAGACTCACAGATACTCACGGGCATAATATTTACAGGCCTTGATGCATTCAATGAGGGCGGGGAGATATTTTTCAACCTATTATCACACATGAATTTTTCTCCTCGCTCACATATTGTCGATTCTAGAACAGACCTAGGAAGAGGGCAAATGACAGATGGGGAGAAAATGGGAGGCAAAATGGCAGGAAAGGGAAAACCCATTTAGCCAAGCCCTAACTAACAAGAAGGATGGAGTGAGAAGTAGATAAAGAAGAGAAATCGGGATAAGGATAATAGGAAGAAAAATAGCACATTGAGAGGAGAGTAAGGGAGAAGGAACTGAGAGTGAACAAGATGAGGAGAGGGCAATCAAAGGCAAGGAAGTCACTGGGTAACTACCGAAGGGTGTTGTTGCAAGGAGGGTGTCACACTTGGACATCGTGGGATTTATACCACAAAGATAACAAACTGAATTTTGATGTCAAAGGCCTCCATCATGTTGTTGAACTATACATTTGGCACTTACTGTATCAAACTACCACTTCTCTACATGTAATTAACAATCGAGTTCTCGGGTCTAGTGCAATGGCAAAATCACTACCATAAATCTCCTTAGAGAACTACAAATTCCCAAAGATCTTATGGTCACATATTTGTTGGTTATTTTTACAGTCTAAGATTCAATAACCTTACCGTCATTCTCGTGGCCTAGCCACCTTCCAACTAATGCGATAAAAACACCTAGTAATATTTTCACACTGAACACTATACAATAAACTTAACCCTAATATCTTAGTGAAGAACAAGTAACTAGCTAAACTCTGGAAGGGTTTTTGGATTGACTGTTAGTGAAAATAATTGCAATTAGGTGTGCCAATGTGTACTGGATTGCTAGGGAAACATAAGGGAGCACTAGGTAAAAATACATGGAAATGAATGAATAAGAGTGTCTAACAGGGAGCGTCAATGAGTTACAGGTGTGGTAAGAGCGGAGTGACATGGTATGCTAAGCAACGCTAAATCATTATAGTGTGCCAGAGCGACGTGCAACCAATATGTGCTAGGTGCCAAGGTGTGCCAAATAGTGCTAGGAAGTGTTACGGAGTGTTAGGGAAACACAAGGGAACACTAGGTGAAAATAATGCATGCAAATGAATGATTAAGAGTTTTTGACATGAAGTGTTTGTGATTTCAAGGTGTGCTAAGGAGGTACTTACAAGGTATGCTAGGCAACGCTAAGGCATTCTAGAGGCCAGGGAAACATGCCAAGATGTGTTAGGTGCTAAGGTGTGCCAATGCATGCCAGGGAGAGTTATGGAGTGTCAGGGAAAATAAGGGAGAACTAGTTTCAAATGCATGGAAATGAATGAATAAGAGTGTGTGACAGGGATTGTCAATGAATTCTAGGTGTGCTAAGGAGGGAGTGACAAGGTATGCTAGGTAATTTCGAGGAATTTTAGAGTTCCATGGTGACATGCCAAGATGTTCCAAGTCTTAGGGTGTGCTAATGTGTGTGAGGGAGTGCCATGAGAACACAAGGGAGGACCAGTTCAAAATGCATGGAAATGAATGGATAAGAGTGTGTGATAGGAAGTGTCAACAAGTTCCAATTGTGTTAAGGAGGGACTGACAAGGTTATACGCTAGGAACTGCCAAGGCATGCTAGAGTGTCAGGGCATGTTAGGGAGTGGTAGGGTCTATTAAGGAGTGAAAAATCATGCCAAGGAATGTAGGGGATGATAATGTGTTCCGTGTAGTGCCAATGGATTGTTATACGTGCCAGATGTTATGGCATGTGAAGATGTAAACTATGTTGCTTAGTTGTTTTATGGGCACGATTGGATGTGAGCCTTGACTTGGTAACTTGTTAAGTGGGATGAGTTAAAATTTCACATGAGAAGCCTAAGATGAGTTACAGGCCATTAGGGGAACAATTCATAGTCTAGTTGTAGAAAATGTAACTTGGTAAAGTTGTTGTAGTCGAGGCGGGACTTGGTTGGGTTGCCAAGTCTAAAAGAAAATAAGGGTAGTTATGAGGGCATGATAATTAAGGAGTTCCATGGCTTGCCAAGGAATGAAAAGGTGTGTTGACATATGCTAGATAGTGTCAATGCATGTCGAGGACTGTTTGGGAGTGTTAAGGAATCACAAGGGATAACTAGGTCAAAGTTCATGGAAATGAATGAATAAGATATTATGCGAGGGATTGTTAGTGAATTCTAGGTGTCCCATGGACGAAGTGTGTTAGGAGAATTTCATATTAGGGCTTGTAGGAGGAAGGCCTATGATTGTGATAAGAGGATGGAAAAAGAATTTTCAGACAAAGGGAGACTTTGGTCTAGGCACAACACTATTTTTTCAATGACTTGGTTTGGTTCCCAAGTCACAAAAAAAGTAAGGCTATCTATGAGGGCATGAAAACTAGGGAGTGCCAAGGTGTGAGGGGAATTTTAGGAAGTGCTAACACATGTTAGAAATTTCCAAGGAATGTTAGGCATTTTAATACATGTCAAGTGCTAAGGCATGCCAAGGTGTGCTAGGTTCTAGGATGTGGTGCCAACACATGCTAGGGATTGCCAAGGAAACACAAGGGAGGACTCGTTTCAATTACATGTAAATGAATGAATATGCATGTGTGATAGAGAGTGTTAACAAGTTATAGGTGTGCTAAGGAGGGAGTGAAAATGTATGATAATGTTGGCATTATGATTCAGGTTTGGCACTATGGCACAGGTGTTGTACTTGATGGAAACTCACTCAAGTGGCAAATCTCTGTTCTGGCTCTCAAAATGATGGAAAATAAGGGGTTCACAGGTACACCGTTCAAAAGGTGTGGGCCCGCAGGCACGCCGTTCACCAAGTGTGGTCATGTTTGCAGGTTATCCGAACAAAAGGTACGGACCCCAGTCCACTCACTCCAATGCAGAGAAAGCGCGCACATGTGGGAATTCTTATGTATGGCCCATGGTATTTAGCCCGACGTTCATGATCCTATGGTTTTGGCCCGTGGTATGGGATCTAAATTATTGAACCCCAATTTGGATCCCTTGTATTGGTTTTCGATGGTTTTGTCCCATGGTGTGAATAAGGGCTTGCCTATAAAAAAGAAAGGAGATCTCTTGGCTAGTCACTTGTGAAATTTGAATATCTTAAGATCTGAAATTTTGGGCGATCGGTTTGAAAAGCTAGATCTAAATCAAGGTGAAATTTAAGGCGAATCTATTGATTGGTTGTGATCTCTCGGGCGCATGATCAGATCTGTGGATCTGACTGTTTGTGGCACATTCAAGGATTGTTAATTTGGCTCTATTCAGAAGTCCGCAGGCGATCCACAGCGCAGGTGCGGGGGTCTGCAGCGCAGCAGAAGGCCCAGGTGCGGGGTTCCGCAACGAAGCAGAAGGCACTGGTGTGAGGTACGCAGCGAAGCAGAAGGCACAATGCGGAGGTACGTAGAGGAATAGAAGGACCAGGTGCAGAGGTACACTATCAGGCAGACAGTGCAGGTGCGGATCTGCACAGAGGTACGCAGTGCAGCAGAAGGAGTAAGTGCAGAGGTACGTAGAGCAGAAGAAGGACCAGGTGTGGATCTGCGCAGTTTAGACACAGAAAAACTACGGATATTCGCATTTTTTCTATTGGTGAAGTTGCAGACTTTTCTTGAAATATTTGTTGGCTGCCTTTTATCTATTGCTGAAGAGTTCTGGGTTTAGATTACTGGTATTTCTGTTTTGGTTACTGCATTCTGAGAAGTTCTTGGTTGATTCATTGAAAAAGGAGATTGGTTGATTCACATGTGCTTGATGATTATTTGATGTTTATGGATCCAGTTTGAAAATTTATGAAAAGTGGTCCTTGGAAGAAAATAAGTAGGGGGGTTGTAGCTCCCTTCCAGGAGAGACTGGAAAACAAGAGAGGGTTGTAGCTCTCAACAGGTTGCAGCCTGTGTACTGGTAAAGGACTGCACCAGTACAAAATCATTGTAAAAGAAGTTTCTAATTGAAAGAAGATAGAGACATATTGCAGCAGGTGGTTTTCACCCACATTGGGTTTCCACCTTATATCTGGTGTTCTTTGGTGTGATTATATGTTTTTCTTGTTCTTGCTCATTATTATATGGTACTGACATACAAAATAATGATCAATATCTGAAGAATAAATTAAAGTATAAATCTGGAAGATATATTGAAAATAATTTGATAATACTGATTCACCGCCCCCTCTCAGTATTATTTCCAACAATTGGTATCAGAGCAGGTCCTTCTGAAGAAGCTTGATCGCTTGAAGGAAGATCCATCATCATGAGCAACTACGAGAGAGAAGCATCTAGCCACCAATTTTTGACGGGACAAACTTCATATATTGGAAGGTAAGAGTTACTGCCTATCTTCAATCTCTTGGTACAGAAGTCTAGGATATCATAGATACAGGGTACACTTTTACATCAGCAACTCCTATAGATCCGGCTGAGAAGAAGAAATATGAAACAAATGCAAAGGTTGTCAATACTCTACTAGGATGTCTATCTCAATCAGAATTCATGAAGGTTATACAGTATAAATCTGCAAAAGAAATATGGGACAAGATTGTTCTGAGCTATGAAGGAGATGATCAGGTAAAACGAGCAAAACTTCAAACCCTCATAATTCAGTATGAAAATCTCAGAATGCACAATGATGAAAGTGTGGCTAACTATTTCCTTCGTGTAGATGAGATTGTTAATTGTATGAAAAATTTGGGTGAAGAAATAATAGAGGCTGTTGTGGTTGAAAAGGTTCTAAGATCCTTGTCCCCTAGGTTTGAATCTAAAGTTTCTACAATAGAAGAAAAGGAGAATCTATGAAACCTTACTATGTCTCAGCTGCATGGAATTCTGACTGCTTATGAAATGAGGAAAGGAGGACCATCAGACAGGAGAGAAGCTGCCTTCAAGGCTTCTGGTAAGGGAGATTACTATGAGTCAGGACACATGTCAGAAGAAGAAGAAGAATCAAATTTTGTCAAAAACCTTCAACGGGGTGTTGGACGATTCCGAGGTAAGTTACCTTTCAAATGCTTTGCTTGTGGAAGAGTTTGTCACTATGCTGCCAAATGTCCTCATAAGGATAAGATTGACAATGGGAAGGAACCTGTTAGATGGAACAAGAAACAAAATGCAAATAAGAAAAGCTATTACACTCATGAAGATAGTGATGGACTTTCAAATAGTGACGAAGATGAACGAGGTAATAGTTATAAACTTTTAATGGCTTTTGAAGATGTTGATTATATGGATGTTGTAGATGAAGAAGGTCTTTATGAAGAGATTTCTAATCTCAAAATTTGTTTAGAAGAGAAAAATGTGATTATTGATTCTCTGCAATGTCAACTCGCTAAAAGGGAAAAACATCACGAAAAATTGGAATGTGAAATTGTTAGTCTTAGAAAATAGATTGAGAAAACAAAAGCTCTTAATCTTAAATTTTTTAAAGGATCTGAAACTTTGGATGAGATTATGAATGTGCAGCATTCTCCACTAATCAAGACAGGTCTGGGATATAATGGAGAATCATCTCAAGCATCCACCTCCAAAAGTTATCTTGACGCATCAAGGAGGAGTGAGCAAAGGCCTAATAGAAATCATCAGGTAAATCAGGGACAGTTTACCTCAAGAACGAACAAAGACTATCAAGAAAATCGGGGGCAAGGTACCTTAAGGACAAACAGAAGCTACAACCAGCCATAGGTAAAATCTTCCCAATTCGCCTCAAGAATGGATGTTAGTAGAAACTACAATTGGTTGGATAATCGCAGGAGTTTCTTCAATGGCCAATGTTTCTCTTGCCATAACTTTGGTCTTAAAGCAGCTCAAAAACAAAGAAATATGATTGGAATCACAAAAGGGACCTATAACAAATTTTCTGCCCTTGAAAGTGAAATTGAATGTTCTATTTGTAATAACTTCGGTCATGAAGAGTCTGAATGCAGGAGCAGGTTTCGGAAGACAACTCAGAAGGAACAAACCTCAAATGCCAGAACATGGAGAATAAAGGAACCGCAACCAGAAAGATGTGGGATAGCTTTATATGCAGAAGGACAGGAAAATCAATGGTACATCGACAGTGGATGTTCGAAGCATATGACAGGTGACAAAGAAAAACTTCAATCATATAGTGCTTTAGAAAAAGGAAAGAAAGTTTCTTTTGGAAATGATATCCCTGCAGTCATAAAAGGAAAAGGCACTGTTCAGTTGAAAGAGAAAGTCAAGGCTGGAAATGTTTTGTATGTTGATGGCTTGAAGCATAATCTACTGAGTGTCAGTCAGATGTGCGATCAAGGAACTGAGGTAATATTTCGATCAAATGGATGTAGTGTTCGTGATCTTAATACAGGAAAAATAGTGATCAAAGGCATAAGAACTCCAAATAATTTATACATATTTGAAGAAGGACAACAACAATGCTATTTGAGCAAGAATGGTGAACACTGGTTATGGCACCGGAGGTTGGGGCATCTAAGCTTTTCACAGATAAGGAAAGCATGCAAATACTAGGCAGTTCGTGGTCTTCCAGACATCATAATTCTAGACAATACAATATGCAAATCATGTCAGTTTGGTAAGCAAACCAGAACTAACTTCCCTGAGAAGGAAGGATCAGCTAGCAGGCCTCTTTAACTAGTCCATACAGATGTATGTGGACCATCTAGGAAAAGGTCACCTCGAGGAGAAGAATACTTTATATTATTCATTGACGACTTCTCCAGGATGGTTTGGGTAGGACTTATGAAGCACAAAGACGAAGCCTTCGAAAAATTCAAATCTTTCAAAGCCTTGGTTGAAAACGAATCAGATCACAAAATTAAGTGCCTCAGGTTTGATAGAGGTGGGGAGTTTACCTCAAATGAATTTTATGATTTTTGTGAAGAACATGGAATAAGAAGGGAATTCTCTACAGCTAGGACTCCTCAACAAAATGGAGTAGTGGAAAGGATGAACAGAATGGTTCAACAAATGGCTCGTGCTATGCTTGATGAATCTGGAACTCCCGCAACCTTCTGGGGTGAAGCTGCATTTGCTGCGGTCGTTATTCTCAACAAAACAAATGTCTGGGTGAACGACACTCAAACTCCTCATGAGCTCTGGTATGGTGAGACTCCTTCGGTAAAACATTTCAAAATTTTTGGAAGCAAATGTTATATTAAGAATAATGATGAACATCTTGGCAAGTTTGAACCTAGAGCAAATGAAGGGATTCTCCTTGGTTATTCTCCTCACAGCAAAGCATATAAGTGTTACAACAAAAGACTTGGAAGAATAGTTGACAGCATTGATGTAGTGGTTGATGAAGAAGGAAACATTCCTAGGCAAGTAAATTATGAAAATATCGAATAGGATGAAGATCATCCTTCAAATCAGACTGATGATGAAGAAGAACCTCAAGAGGCACCAGAGGAACAGATAAGGATAGAAGAGAAGACTCTATCCAGGTATGCTCAAAAGAATCATCAGAATCTCAAATATTGGGGCAAAAGGAGGTAGGCGTACAAACAAGAAGAACAATTGCAGAAGCCTCAAGCTATTTGGCATTACTCTCCTCCATTGAACCACAAAATGTAAGAGAGGCATGCAAAGATGAATGCTGGGTCAAGGCAATGGATGAAGAACTTGAGCAGATCGAAAAGAACAACACTTGGGAGTTGGTTCCTAGACCAAAAGATAATAATGTCATAGGGACAAAATGGATCTTCAAAAATAAGTTGAATGAAAATGGGGAAGTAATTAGAAACAAGGCCAGACTTGTTTGTAAAGGGTATGCTCAACAAGAAGGAATAGACTTTGAAGAAACTTTTGCTCCCGTTGCTAGACTTGAGGCCATCTGAATGTTCCTTGCTCTCTCAAGCTTTCAGAAGTTCAAAGTATTTCAAATGGACATGAAATCAGCCTTTTTGAATGGAGACTTGGAAGAATAGGTGTACATTGAGCAACCAGATGGTTTCATTCTTGGAAATGATCGAAATCTTGTATGCAGACTAAAAAAGGCTCTTTATGGTCTTAAACAGGCTCCAAGGGCTTGGTACTATCGTTTGGAAAAATATCTTCATCAACAAGGCTTTTCAAAGGGATCAACAGATAGTAATCTTTATATAAAAATTGAAAATGACAAATTGCTAATACTTGTTGTGTATGTAGATGATATTATCTTTGGAAGCAATGAAGAAACTATGAGTCAAAGCTTTGCCTTGGTGATGCAGAAAGAATTCGAAATGTCATTACTTGGAGAGCTGACTTATTTTCTTGGTCTACAAATCCAACAAAATGAAGGCGGTATCTTTTTGTCTCAAACCAAATACCTCAAGCAGATCTTGAAGAAGTATGGCATGGAAGATTCAAAACTAGTATGTACCCCTATGGTTACAGGATGCAGCCTCAGTGCAAATGATGAATCAGCAGTAGTGCATCAAACAACCTATAGATCCATGATTGGAAGTCTACTTTATTTGACAGGTACCCGACCAGACATCATGCATGTAGTAGGAATAGCTGGAAGATTTCAAGCAAATCCCAAGGAAACTCATCTTCAGGCAGTTAAGAGAATCTTCAAGTACCTTCAAGGAACTCAAAACTATGGCTTATGCTATCCTAGAGATACAGATCTCACACTTCATGCTTATACAGATGCAGATTGGGCCGGAAGAGTGAATGACAGGAAGAGCACAAGTGGTGGTGCATTCTTTACGGGTTCCAGATTAGTATCTTGGTTCAGCAAGAAACAAAGTTCGATTGCTTTATCTACAGCTGAAGCGGAATATGTGGCTGCTGCATCTTGCTGCACTCAACTCCTTTGGATGATGCAGACCTTACAGGATTTTCAAATCACTTGTACACCACCTATCTCCATCCTATGTGATAATACAAGTGCTATCAGCATTTCAAAGAACCCAGTCATGCATTCAAAGACCAAGCATATACCTATCAAATATCATTTTCTTCGGGAACAAGTGCTTGAACAAAAGGTCAAGTTGGAGTATGTTCCTTCTAAGGAACAAGTTGCTGATATACTCACCAAACCATTGCCCAGGGAGACCTTTGAATACCTCAGGCAAAAGCTGGGGGTAGTTGATGCATCATCTTGTTGTTGAATCTCATCTGTTTCAGAGATTGTTGGTTGTACGCGAGTTTCACATGGGGTATACGCATACATTTGCTGGGTTATGGATTGGTCGAAAATCGAATGGCACAGGTTCAAGTGGAGCATATATTCTTCTAATAATGCATTGTTGACATTATGGTAGAAGATCTTGGAGGAGAAAGTACAGAAGGAAACATGGATGTTGATCTGAATATTGCTGCTAATATGTCTCTATCTCTCTTGTCAAGGTCATGTATGGTGTATAGTAGATTATGGTTCTTCTTGAAGAATTTTTCTTTTACAGATCTGGTCTACAGTCAGGGGGAGCTCATTCAGAAACTTCAGCAGGCTCTCAGGGGGAGTATGGACAACAAAGGAAGAGAATATCTTGGTCTGCCCTTTGCCCTGATGTCAAAGGGGGAGAATGAATTTGAGGATCTTGGGGTTGCCATCAAGTCCAAAGGGGGAGATTGTTGGCATTATGATTCAGGTTGGCGTTATGGCACAGGTGTTGTACTTGATGGCAAGTCACTCAAGTGGCAAATCTATGTTCTGGCTCTCAAAATGATGGAAAATAAGGGGTTCACAGATACACCGTTCAAAAGGTGCGGGCCCGCAGGCACGCCGTTCACCAAGTGCGGTCATGTCTGTAGGTTATCCGAATAGAAGGTACGGACCCCAGTCCACTCACTCCAATGCAGAGAAAGCGCGCACACGTGGGAATTCTTATGTCTGGCCCATGGTATTTAGCCCGACGTTCATGATCCTATGGTTTTGGCCCGTGGTATAGGATCTAAATTATTGAACCCCAGTTTGGATCCCTTGTATTGGTTTTCGATGGTTTTGTCCCATGGTGTGAATAAGGGCTTGCCTATAAAAAAGAAAGGAGATCTCTTGGCTAGTCACTTGTGAAATTTGAATATCTTAAGATCTGAAATTTTGGGTGATCGGTTTGACAAGCTAGATCTAAATCAAGGTGAAATTTAAGGCGAATCTATTGATTGGTTGTGATCTCTCGGGTGCATGATCAGATCTGTGGATCTGACTGTCTGTGGCACATTGGAGGACTGTTAATTTGGCTCTATTCAGAGGTCTGCAGGCAATCCATAGTGCAGGTGCGGGGGTCCGCAGCGCAGCAGAAGGCCCAGGTGCGGGGGTCTGCAGCGAAGTAGAAGGTGCTGGTGTGAGGTACGCAGCGAAGCAGAAGGCACAGTGCGGAGGTACGCAGAGGAATAGAAGGACCAGGTGCGGAGGTACGCTATCAGGCAGACAGTGCAGGTGCGGATCTGCACAGAGGTACGCAGTGCAGCAGAAGGAGTAAGTGCGGAGGTACGCAGAGCAGAAGAAGGACCAGGTGCGGATCTGCGCAGTTTAGACACAGAAAAGCCGTGGATATTCGCAGTTTTTCTATTGGTGAAGTTGCGGACTTTTCTTGAAATATTTGTTGGCTGCCTTTTATCTATTGCTGAAGAGTTCTGGGTTTAGATTACTGGTATTGCTGTTCTGGTTACTGCATTCTGAGAAGTTCTTGGTTGATTCATTGAAAAAGGATATTGGTTGATTCACATATACTTGATGATTATTTGATGTTTATGGATCTAGTTTGAAAATTTATGAAAAGTGGTCCTTGGAAGAAAAGAAGTAGGGGGGTTGTAGCTCCCTTCCAGGAGAGACTGGAAAATGAGAGAGGGTTTTAGCTCTCAGCAGGTTGTAGCCTGCGTACTGGTAAAGGACTGCACCAGTACAAAATCATTGTAAAAGAAGTTTCTAATTGAAAGAAGATAGAGACATATTGCAGTAAGTGGTTTTCACCCACATTGGGTTTCCACCTTATATCTGGTGTTCTTTAGTGTGATTATCTGTTTTTCTTGTTCTTGCTCATTATTATATGGTACTGACATACAAACTAATGATCGATATCTGAAGAATAAATTAAAGTATAAATCTGGAAGATATATTGAAAAGAATTTGATAATACTAATTCACCCCCCCTCTCAGTATTATTTCCAACAGATAAGCAGTGCCAATAGACGATGGAGTGCTAGAAAATCCTGTGAAGATGTGACAAGTGCCATGGTGTGCCAATGTGTGCCTAGGAGTGTTAGGCAGTGCCAGGGAAACACAAGGGAGCACTAGGTCATGATGCATGGAAATGAAGGAATATGAGTGTGTGTCATGGAGTGTCAGTGAGTTCCAAGTGTGTTAAGGAGGAGTTACAAGGTGTGCTTAACAATGCTAAGGAATACTAGAGTTCTAGGGCGACATGTGGCCAATATTTTCCAATGCGTGTGAGGAATTGTTAGCTGGGAGTGCCAGGGAAACACAAGGGAGCACTACGTCAAAATGAATGGAAATGAACAAATAAGAGTTTGTGATTAGAATTTTCAGTGAGTTCCAGGTGTGCTAAGGATAAAGTGACAAGGTATGCTAGGCAATGTTAAGGCATGCTAGAGGCCAGGGTGACATGCCACCATGTCATAGGTGTTAGGGTGTTGTTAGAGTCCTATAGTGATAGGATTCATAATTTTGAATTGGCTAAGGTTAAGCCTTGTAATATTGTACATACCTTTGCTTTCTGCAAATGTTTTCCATATAAAAAATTAAAAAATGTAAAGAGGGTATGTCATAAAGAAATATCAAAGGACAAAAACAATAAGAAAATATCAAAAAATGAAAATATATGAACCCCAAAAACAAAAATAGATCATGAAAGTGTGCAAGTCTAAGTGCCACTACTATTTTACTTCTTTTGCAAATAATGGTTTTATGCAGCTTGTCATACATGCCACAACCCATGTTAGTCAAACTGTTTGATCTTAACTATTTCATGCTTTGAATTTTATGTTTATAGCTAGAGAATAAAATCTGACCAAATAGCTTAATCTTAGCAGATCATTAGATAGGCAGAGAAAATAAAAGGAGCTCATCAGCTTAATCTGAGCCCTTGGAATATATAAGGTTAGAATTATATAGTTAATTTATAAAAGAAAAAAGAATCATAAGGGTCTTCTAGTCTAAATGCACCCAAATAAATGAAGAAAAAATGTTAGGATAAGGGGTAAGTAGAAGAAAGGTTGCTAAAGTATAAAGTTGATTGGACAAAAACACATTTATCATGCTTAATTATATATTTCAATGTGCATGAGCAGTTAATAAAGCAAAAACAATGGTTTACAAGTTGATTTAATTAACTCCTCCTCATGCATTTCATCCCTATACTTACTAATTTACTCATCCACAAGTATGTTCTAGTACTAAAAATCCTTCAAGTCATAAAGGCTCAGAGCATTTCTCTGACTTTTGGTGAGACCGAACCCTCGGCTTAATGACTTATGGACATCAAGTATTATAATTCCCTTCATAAAATTCATTTCCCTTCATTACCCTAATAAAACCCCTTTTCCTAAGGTTAAATTCCATTTGCCTATGAAAAGTAAACAACCCCATCTTAAATTCCATTTCATTCAAAATACCCACAAAATTTTTTTAACCTAAGTATAAGTGTATGTGAAGAAAATGTAGAAATATTACATTATGCTTACTGGTATGTTCACTCCGCTCATTTCATTTCATATTAATTTTTAACATAATAATATAGCTCTCGATATACCATTTCCCATATAGAAATAAATCCTGTATATAATACCCCAACCCTCAGTTTAACTATAAACTATACCTTTATCCCATACCCCCGACAAAACCCTCTTAACTCACCACTTCTCGGTAAAGTTAAGATAATCCCTTCATTAATCCCTGTCTGATCATTTAATCCCATGTTTAACTCATAAATAATCCAAAACCACCATGGATTAAAGCCCCAGGCCCCCCTGAAACCTTTGCCCATTTCATCCATGCACATCCATCACGTGATTGCCATCCGATTGTCAGCGCCCAAATCCAATGGTCCATAGCCATATCGGGTTCACCCGATGTCCGACCTTTACCTGCTAGATAAAGTGGTTTTGCCCAGGCCCCCATATGCTACGTGTCAAGCGCTAACATAGATTGGGTGACCTCGCCAAAATACTGCCTCCTCAATAAAAGCAGTGCAATGGCTTGGGAAACCACCTCCCCACCCAACCCAAAAAACCACCCACTATTCATTTGTAATTTACCTACCAAAAATTGATTATTATTCAATAAAAAGGTCGAGAAGCCTTTCTTTTCCTTTTTCACTCAATTTATTTGTGAACCTCTGCAAACCATTACGACACCTTCAAACACTGAAATCGCTAATTAACCTCAATTTTACTCCTGAAGAACTCGCAGAGACCCCAATCAAGCTCCCAGTCTGTACCAGAGCCCATTCAACCTTCTGCAGTTGCTTAGAACACCAATTTGAAGTTAATTTACCCTAATTCGAGGTATTTGAAGACAAATTACCAGACACCCTTTCAATTTGAAAATGTTTAATCTTTAAAGTGTTTTAATTGAGTAAAATTAATTGAAATTACTTTAAAAATAAAGTGTGTGTCTGACTAAAATACCCAAACCCTTCTAAAAGTTTCCAAATTACCTTCAAACCTTTGATATAAACCTCCATTCTCAAATTCAAATCCACAAGAACTGAATTATGGTTGCACCCTTCGCCATTGATGTCGAACCAGTGACAACCCCCCATTTGGACCTTGACCACCTTCCCCTAGTGAACAGGGATTTTCAAATCAAAGACACAAGTTCCTATACACTCCTGCTCAAAATTCATTGTTTGAGTAAGGACAAATATCTAAACCATGCTGATGACATTGGCCTTTCGGACTCCAATTTTCCTAAATACCAGTTTCCACAAGTACATGTCTTTCTTGAGATTGTCCATATGTGCCATGCCTATTACATTTCCAACCAGAGGCTATGATGTCCCTAGACCAAAAAGTCTTGTTTACTATTACAACTGATTCAATCAATGAAATGTTGCAAGTCCAACCAGGTCCAAACCTGACCCTACTCTCCATTGGGGATTTGTTAGACTAGTACACCGAATTGAGTCCATCTAGACTGGCCCAAATATTACAAACTTTCATTGTAGAAGAATAGCACATTCCTACAGATGCCCCTCCATATGTTTCTACCATTTTCTCTTAAAGGGGAAAGAAAATTGTAGCCATGATATCATGTATTCTGGGCTATACCACAGATGAATTCATTGACGAGCTTATCCTAGCCTTCATGTCCATTTTGACCCCAGGAAAGCCTCTTGCTACTTTGTACAATTGTGCCCAGTTCATAGTTGAAAGGATGCATGAACAATTTACCAGAATGCACAAGGAAAGAGTATTCAAGTACTCATTTGTATTTTACCACATGTTTTTGTATTATCAGTCAGACAGATTTCCCTTCACCATCCAGAATTTGGATACTAAAGGCCAGCCCAAGTCTGTTATATTTTGGACACCACTAATCCATAGGTATTCATCACCATACACCTATACAGACTTTATTGACTCTTTTGTCCATCCAGTCATGACCATGTTGACAGGAAGCCCTCCACCCAGAATAAGTCAAGAAATCGAAAGAGTGCTCCAATTGTCCAATCAAAGTAAGGTGGGAGATTGGTACCTTTACCAAAATCACACTGAAATAAGAATCTATGGATGCCAACTTGCCCCATACAAACTGCCCAAATACCTCCCCATGAGGTTATTTTCTCTAGAATATTATAGGAAGATAATGAACTCTGATGATATCAACTTTGTCTTAGCCAAGAAAAGGACTCAGTTCAAGGTCAAAAATTAGTTAGGCCCTTTTATTTGCAATTCTAGAGAGGTAGGAGAGGAAGCAGATCAAATTCTACAACAAATGAAGTTTCAGAATAGTTTCATGTGGAGGTATGACCCTCAAGGGTTTATGACCAAACTAAGACACAAGGTCAAATTAGGGCCTTACATTCATCACCCTATACCAGAAATAGAAAGATATGCCAACCAATCTAAGTGGTTGGAAAACACTCTCATAGATAGGGACAGTACAAAGGTAGATGTTGAAAATACCTTGCTTGATTTAGAGAAACAACTTGATGAAAGCTCATTCCTACAGGTACCAGAGCAAGAAAGAACCAAGAGTACCCCTATTGTTTTGCAGACTCCTCATAATGAGGAAAGGAATCCCAAAAGGAATAGAGAGGGAACCTCCAGCTCAGGTATGGACACTTCCAATGTACAATATGAAGCTAGCTAGAGCAAAAGGCCTAGGCTCAATCCTGTTTCAGAATAGGAAGACACAAAAGTCTTAGTAGAAATAACTAATACTGAGTTGGACTTGAGCAAGGGAACAACTCCATCTGTAGAAACATAGGAGCCATCTACATAAAAAACTCAAATGTTAGAAAGGCAACTCAGTGTAGAAGTCTCCTCACTCAATAAGCCTGTTGTTAGAGATAGGGACATTAAGGATAGGATCAAGGAAATCAAAATGAGAAATGAGAAATTGAAGGCACAATCCTATGCACAGTATCTCAAACTTACACCCCCTAATCAAACTAGGTTGATGTCAGCTTTTGACATCAAGGAAGGAAAGATGCAAATTTCCTTCATAAAGCCAATTGTACAACAATGAAGAACATTAGCAGATTTCAAGAAGATAGACTTTGAAGTATTGGCAAGGGATATTCATCCTATTGACCAAATTGAATTTCACACAAAGGCTCGGAAAATGATTTACTCCACTCTTACAGAAAAGCCATAGTTGCCCATCAATTGCAGAATTCACTGAATAATATTTGGGCCCAATATCAGTTGGAAAAGGCCTCATCACATGCCAAAGATACCAGAATCAAGTCTTTGGAAGACTTGGTAATTGAATTGGGGCATGATCCAAAAGACATCAAGGCTATTGAACAACTAATCAAAAAGAAGAATGATGACATTGCAGCACTTAAGAAGCAGTAGAAGATACCTCAACTGCAGCACCCCCAGACACAGGAAGTCTTGGAAAACCAAACAAGGCATGAAGAGTTGATGGACTTAGTCCTTAAACTAAATGATCAGTTGAAGGAAACAGAAAAGGAATTGGACAATTTGATCCAATTAAAGTAGATTGATCTTGGCACTACCTTAGTAAATGTCATCTGAGCAGTTACGACTGTTGTTTCTTCCACATTGGCAGCCTCATTGGATGCCACAACTCCAATGGCCACAACACAACTAGTTTCTACAAAATCTACATCAACAACAGGTACATCAGGTGATGAAGCAGCAAATTTGGTTAGAGCTATGGAAGAAATGTCCATACAAACCGCAAAGATGAATAAGCTCAAAGAGAAAATGACAAGCCTGGAAAATGATTACAAGCTTAACACTGAAAGAACCCCTTGGGCAGGCTAAGGAACAACTATGGGCCAATATCATTGACTTTGTCAATGATATTTGGCCATCTATTTAGGCGATTTTTGAGCAAATAGATTTGATAAAGCTCACTAGAGAGGATATCCAAAAAGTGAAAGTAGAATTAGGAAAAATGCCAGAAGAGGCTACCAGAATTATCCAATTCCTTAACATCAAGAATAAGTATGAGCTTCAGGAATTGGAAATACAGGAAGAAACAGAGACAATTTTGGAGGTTAAAAAGGTCCTCTCCAAGAGGAACTTGATGCAAAACTTGGAGGATAAAAGTCAGAATATGCAGGTAGCTGTTGACAAATTTATGGTTAAATTCCAAATTTTTATAGAAAATGGATTACCCAATCCCTTAGTAATAAATGATAATCTGATGACACAGGAGGATTACAACAAGAAAATAAGAGAGGTAGCAAGAGATCAGGTAAATGCATCATCAATGAAGGCATTTCGAACAGGCAGAGTACTCTACCATACATTTGAAAACTTGTTTTACCTCCAGCATGAGGTAAAACACTTGTTTATGAATAAGCCTACTTTTTCCAAATAAACAGAGGCAGATGAAACATATAGAAAGATGCTAAAAATCCAATTACTTGATGCTGAAGCATGGGAAAAATTAACTGATTTACTATAGAAATGTGCAGTAAAAAAGTTAATGTACAGTAAAAGTAAAACAACATGGTGAAAGGATGTTGACAGAACAACAACGTCAAAGTGTATCAGATTCAAAGTGTATTAGATGAAAGGCTAAATTAAAAGAAGCATCTAGAGTGAAATATCAAACAGCAAAGCAGATTAAAGGGCAAAATATCAGAGCCAGTAGAACCAAAATAAAAGGGACAGCATGAACAAGTTCAATAGCTGTCTTTATCTTCTTGCAAGAAGATATTTTTCTTTCCTAGATTAAATCTCAAAGTATTTTGAGATATTTTGTAATAAACTTTTGTATAAATATTTCACAATTCAAAGTATGTAGTGTGGACTCTACTAGATATTTCTATATACTTTTTTATCAAAAAACCCAGAGGGTTATTCTATCATTCATTGAGCCAGCAAGCTGGATTGATGAATAAAGATCAGACGTTTCAAAGGATTCGTGTGTTAAGCGAATTTTAAACAAGTATTCTCATGTGTTGTTGTCATTTTTCTCAAGTTATTCATTATCTTTAATGTTTTTCTCAATCTAAATGTTATAACTAGAATAATATTTCAACACTTGTTTAATTACACTTTGTCTTAACAGTTATGCATTTGAATGTTTTCTTCTGATATTTAAATTAAAGAATTCTTAATTTCTCGTTGGTTTAGATTGATTTCATGAATATCCAGGTTAAAGTATTCTTAATTTCCCTTTGATTTTGATTGCCCCTTCATTCCTCATTCATTATCTAGGTTTGAGAACCCTTAACTGCTCTCTTACCCCGAGTGAAACCCTTTCACCCCTCTGTCTTAATGATCTGAAAAACAATTTTCTATCTTGCCCTTTGAAAATTCCCTTTAGTGAGTTACTCTAGTTTTACTTCCTTATTGTTTGACTCCATAGCCCAATGGTCTAAAAGACATCATTTTATCCATCTGTCTAAGTAGATCCCACCACCCAATCTCAAATACAAATAAAAAACCCCTTAAACAATTATAACTAGCCTAAAAACATCTTAACTAAAACAAAGTTAAATTTTAAAGAGAAAGCCCTCTTTGAGCATCAAGAAGGCTAGGTCCTGATCTCCAAAAGCGGATTGTGGTTACCTTTGGTTTTTCTTTCTTTTTACTTCGAAAGAATTATCAGAGTGATAACATTTATGGTGACCATACTGGGGACTTCGATCCTCAATATCATAAAACTTTAAGGCAACCTTAAATTAAATCTTGAGCCCCTTAAGGTCATAACCTGAAGTATTTTTTCAGAAAATTTCAGAAAAAGCAGTTTAAAAACTTAAAATTCTGGCTCCTAAAAAGATTCACTATACTAGGGCCAACCCAGAACGAAACCATGTAACTATAGTGGATGACCCAGAGAGGATTTTAGAACAACTTAAAACAACAGAAACTCAAGCCAGTAGTAGCAGGGAAGTTAGATCCAATTCACTCCCTGAGGAGTTATCAACTTTAGAAGACATCCCTTTCAATTTGTCATTTGACCTCTCATTATTCAGAAGAAAATATGAGAATGAAATCCATGAAACAGTCTTAGATCCTAGGTTTGTTCAACTCATTGAATAAAAAAGGGTTATTCATTCAGATTTAGATAAATTAGTCGTTGAGACTTTTGACAAATTATAATCTTGGGCCTCTAAATTGATAAGTAATGTAGGTGATTCTTACATTCAACAATCTACTGAACTAGCTACCCTTACTTCTGCTGCCCTTGGAGTTTCTCCACAAACTTCACTCACTATAAGTACCCCTTCCTTTACCACAACTTCATAAATTGTATCTACCACAATCCAATCACCTAAACCACTTATTAATCAATCATCTTCATCATCATCTAGTTCACCTCCATCAGTTTCAAGCCCTTCTTCAACCACCACAACTTTACCCCCAAGTCAAACCAGAATCACAGCAATGGCAAACAGATATGCTCCTCTTGTTTTACCTACCCAACTCCATCCCATGCCTACAGATTATCAGAGTAAGATTTTCCTGTTTGATGCTACTGGTCATTACACTACCCAACAGCATGTAAACAAGATGTTTGACTTTTTTGAATTGCATGAAATAGATGAAGTAGATGTCCAAATGAGATTGTTTGCCCAAACTTTAACTGGGGATGTTAAGAAATGGTTCAAAGCATTTCCTCCCAACCATATTGCAGACTTAGAAAATTTTCAAAGGTTATTCATTGATAGATGGTAGAGAAAGAAGAATCCATTACAAATACTTTAAGAACATGACAATATTAAAAGAGTTCCTAACGAGTCAGTTTAGGACTATTGCACTAGGTTTAATAATATCTATAATGCAATTCTAGCCAACATTAAGCCTCCACCTGACCTAGCATTAATGAAGTTCCCTAATGGTTTTGACGCTGACATGTCATACCAGCTAAGGGAGAGAAATCTTGAAACACTTGAACAAATGCAAAGTAATGCTGTCAGTGTAGAGGCCAACCTGTTAGATAAGAAAGCACAAATGAGGAATGAAAATAAAGTTGTATTTAAAGAAGAAGCTTAAACTTCAGATGGAAAAGTAGATGTTTTAGCTAAAATTTTATAAAGAATCATGGATAGGTTAGATAACATGGATAGGAAAAACCAATGGGAGAATCAACAACAACCCCCAATAAGAAACCCAAATTTTAGGAAGAATCCTAATACTGCAAAAAATGCTACACCAGATCAACAGATTAGCCTCCCCTTCCAAGAAAACTATGTTGAAGATTCACAGAACCAAGAAGCAGAGGATGATAACCAGATTAACTTACTGGAAACCACAAAGGAAGACATTGTTTTTCTTACTTAAGAAGAACAAGAGTTATATATTCTTCAACAATTACAGTTAGAATCTGGGGAATCTTTTTATTTTAAACAGGGATATGAGTCAACTATATATGAGGTACATAAACAATATAGCTTGAGAAGTATGATGAATAATGATACTCCCATTAAAAGATCCATCCAAACACAAACTAAGATAGTAAAAGAAGCTCCAGTTAACAAGGTGTTGAAAATTCTCCCTAGGGGAAAAACTGAAACTTCAACCCCTAGGATTGTAGATATAACCTCCACTAAAACCCAAACAAAGCCAATCACTAAAAATAATCAAGATAAAGGAAATAAAGGCAAAACAATAGAAACACAGATTGAAATGCCTACCACTGAGAAACAGGATAAAGACACTCAAACTGCACACATTAAGGAAGATTTGAATCAAACAAACAAACCTCAGCTCCCTTTCAATATTAAAAATGAAATAGCTAAATTAAAGATATTAGTTCCTTTGACCGAACTGGTAAAGAATGAATGTTATAGGTCATAGATAACTAAGACTTTGAACATAGGAGAGGGACAGGATTCTGTTAATTTGAATGATGACCAGCCTGAATTGTTGTTTGGCCCTAAGGCCAATGAAATTCACCAGCAAGGGGGATTTCCTCTTTTCTACATCAGCCTAAACATTCATGATAAAATTTTGCATAACGCTATATTGGACTCAGGAGCATCACACAATCTCATTCCAAAGGCAATAATGGAAAGACTGAACCTAGACATTACCAGGCCTTATAAGGATTTATTTTCTTTTGACTCCAGCCAGGTTAAATGCCTTGGTCTAATCAAAGACATATGTGTGACTCTTGTCCAGTGCCCTGCAGAGAGCATTCTAATGGACATTGTAGTTGCAGACATCCCACCAAAATATCGAATCCTACTATCTCGCTCATGGGGAGCAAAACTGTAGGGATCTTTGTAGTTGGATATGTCTTATGCCACCATATCTGTTTTTGGCCAACCAAGAAAATTATATGGGGAGACCTTGATGAAGTACATGGTTAGTAGTGAGGAAAAGCCACAAAACATTCACATATACTCCATGGATTCAAATATGGACTCTTTCATCTTATACAATGCAGAAACTGATAAAAACGAAATCACAACCAAAGACCTTAAGTACAGAACAACTAACAGTGATAACATATTCCATGAGTCACTTTGGCATTTAGACTTTGATGGGTCTATAAATAGGTTAAGGGCTAGTGCAGGAGTGTGGATCCATAATATGGAAAATAACCATGCTAAGGGACATGCTTTTAGATTGAACTTCAAATGTACTAATAACATGGCCGAATATGAAGCCCTGATTCTAGGGTTACAATTGGTTAGGAAATTGGGAGCCAAAAGAGTTTAAATCATGGGAGACTCAGAGTTGATTATGAAACAGATCAGTGGTGAATATTCTGTCAACAACCCTAGGCTTGGTAGATATAGGGATATTGTTTTATACTTGATCAAGGACCTCCTGGAATCAAACTTTACTGCCATTCCTAGAAAACAAAACATGTAGGCCCACAGTGTAGCTACCTTTCCTAGTATTTGTAAATTTCCATTCCACCCAAACCACCAATACACTGTAGAAGTCAGGCATAGGCCTGTTATATCATAAAACATTAAGTATTGGCAGATTTTCTCCCAGGACTCTCAGATCTATGATTTCATGAACAATGAAGGTGAATTTCGGAACTGTAAGATAGATATTGACTGTACAATAGATAGTAATGTAGAAAACAGCTTAGACAGTAATGTAGAAAACAACATAGATTTAAATATTTTTGATATAACTAAACCAAATAAATTTACTAAGCTAGAAATAAATACTTTAGAAAATGTAGAGATAGATAAAATAATGGATGATGATCCTGAGATTCTTAATTTGAAAGACAATTTTTTGCCTAATGATCCTGAGATTCTTAATTTGAAAGACAATTTTTTTCCTAAAGGGTTAGTACCTTTAGAGGATTTGTTTGACTCTAATGATGTAGCTAGGG
The DNA here is from genome assembly GCA_031772625.1 of Pinus tabuliformis. Lineage (NCBI taxonomy): Eukaryota > Viridiplantae > Streptophyta > Pinopsida > Pinales > Pinaceae > Pinus > Pinus tabuliformis. Next base: position 599,651,564 of record CM062818.1, read on the forward strand.
AACCCGAGATGGAACCTCTAAGTGCTGAAATAGGAGAGGTTAATATAGGAACTGAAAATAATCCAAAACTCATTAAGATATCTAAAGCCTTACCCCTAGAGGAAAACGTCAAATATATCAATTTGTTTAAGGATTTACAGCATGTTTTTGCTTGGAGTTATGAAGACCTAAAATCTTATGACACCAGCATAATCCAACACAAAATACCTCTAAAAGAAGATCATAAACCTTTCAAACAGAAACTTAGAAGGATAAACCCAGTTCTTATGCCATCCATAGAAAAAGAGGTTAAAAGAATGTTTGATGTCCAAATAATAGCCCCCATTAGATACTCATACTGGAATTCAAACTTAGTTACAACTAGGAAAAAGAAAGGTGAAATTAGACTTTACGTAGATTTTAGAAACTTAAACAAGGTCTCTTTAAAAGACAACTACCCCTTACCAAAAATGGACCATATATTGCAAAGGGTAGTGGGCTCATCTAGTATTTCACTGTTAGATGGATTCTCTGGGTATATCCAGATCTTAGTTCAACCTAAGGACCTAGCCAAAACTGCGTTTACTACTCCTGGGGTACCTTCATGTATTTGAAGATGCCCTTTGGATTAATGAATGCAGGTGCCACATTTCAAAGAGCTACGAATATAGCTTTTGCCAATGAAATCCATGATTTCTTAGTAGTATACCAAGATGACATCACAGTCTTCTCTAAATCTGACAATGAACACTTAGACCACCTCAGAATAGTATTGATCAAATGCAGGAAATTTGGGATTTATTTAAATCCTAAAAAGACACTTTTCAGTCTAGAAGAGGGAAAGTTGTTAGGAAACATCATATCTAAAGATGGGATTAGGATAGACCCTATTGAAGCCATTTTTACCATTTCACATCCCCGAAACGTTAAAGAGAAACAATCATTTATAGGTAATATTAATTTCCTTAGGAGATTTATCTCAAATCTAGCATAATTAATTAGGGAGTTCAATAGCATGTTAAGAAAGGGCTTAGCAATTAAATGGACAATGGAGGCTAGACAAGCGTTTGAAGCTATTAAGGAAGCATTAACCAAGACTCTAGTCCTGATTAGTCCTGACTTTAATAAAGATTTTATCATTTTTTCTTTTGCTTCAGAACACACTATTGCAGCAGTCTTGCTGCAAAAGAACAATCAAGGATATGAACAACCAATAGAATTCTTTAGTAAATCTTTAAGAGATGCCACACTCAAATACAATATCATGGAAAAACAGGCTTTAGCTTTGGTTAAGGCTATCAAAGATTTCAGAGTATAAATTTTGTACTCTCACATTATTGCTTATTTTCCAAACTCTGTAGTTAAGGACATTTTGACTCAAAATGGGCCTGAAGGAAAAAGAGGAAAATGGATTGCCACAATATTTGAATATGACATAGAGATAAAACCCACCAAGCTCATCAAAGGCCAAGGTTTAGCCAAACTCATGGTAGAATCGAACTGTCAGGCCCTTGATATCAAATTCATTAGTGCCCTTGATGATCATGAAGAGATGGCGACTCCATAGATCATTGAACCTTTTACTGATTCACCATGGTATGCAGATATTACATTTGTATTACTAAACTTACAGGCTCCTCTTGGATTGACAAGAACTAAAGATACATTCTTAAAAATGAAGCTAGTGAGATATTGTATTGTAGATAATGCATTGTTTTGGAAAGAAAATAGTGGTATTCTTTTAACATGTTTATTAAAAGATGAAGCTAACAAGATTTTACTAGAGTTTCATGCAGGGGATTGGGGATGACACTTGTACTAGAAGAGTACTGCTGACAGGATTTTGAGGGATGGTTTTTATTGGCCTACTTTGTTTACAGATGTTAAAAAACATGTGACATCCTGTCATAAATGTCATATTTTTGAGGGAAAGAGGAAACTTTTACCCTTTCCTCTTAAACCAATTTCCATTGAGATGCCATTTCAACAATGGGGGTTAGACTTCATTGGATAAATACACCCAGCCTCCTTAGCTCAGCATAAGTGGATTCTAACAGCCACAGACTATTTTACCAAGTGGATAGAGGCCATACCTTCTAAGCAAGCCACATACATTGTCATAATCACCTTCCTAGAGAGTAATATCCTTTCAAGATTTGGATGTCCCCAGAAGCTCATTATTGATAATGTAGCAGCCTTTAAATCCAAAATAATGATAGATTTCTGTAAAAAATACCATATCACCCTTGGTACTTCCACAACATATTACCCTTAAGATAATGGACTAGTAGAGTCATCCAACAAAATTCTGGTCAATATTATCAAAAATTTACTGGAGGATAATAAAATGACACGGAACAAGAAGTTAGTCAAAGCCTTATGGGTAGATAGACTGATTACTAAGAAGTCCATTGGAACATCACCCTATCAGCTGGTTTATGGGATGGATGTAGTTTTTCCATCATCCTTGGGAGTGCCAGTCATGAAGATCCTCCAGGAATTACAGGTGGAACCAAATGATATTTAGAGAAGAATAAATCAGACTATACACCTGCAGTAGACTAGAGAAGAAGTATATGTTAAATCACAGGTAATCCAGGAAAAGATCAAGAAATTCTTTGATAAAAAGACTAAAGTAGATGATTTTCACATAGGAGATAATGTCCTTAAGTGGGATTCAAGGAGAGAAGACAAAGGCAAGCATGGAAAATTTGATTTTCTATGGCAGGGGCCTTATGTCATTTATGGTTATAGAGGCAACAATGCCTTTTCCTTGAGAAACATAGATGGATCAGATCTACCAGGAGGACCTATTAATAGTAGGATTCTGAAGAATTACTTTTCCACTGACTTACACTAGTTCATTTACTTTGTGTCATAGCATATAACATTGCAAAGTGTAGGTTTGATTGGATGGTAATCCTACAAAGTTGAATCCCGGAGAGAAGTCCCTAAGCTTTGAAAGATTTACTATCATAAGTATCAATAATGCAGATTCACAGAAGGACACTGTGCAAGGTAACTTTAGCCATAATTCAAAGGCTACTGGTCTTTAGATTTCTTGACATTTCACTAAGAAATTCCCTCCCCATGTGGAGCAATTGTTAGAGTCCTATAGTGATAGGATTCATAATTTTGAATGGGCTAAGCTTAAGCCTTGTAATATTGTACATACCTTTGCTTTCTACAAATGTTTTCCATATAAAAAATAAAAAATGTAAAGAGGGTATGTCATAAAAGAAATATCAAAGGACAAAAACAATAAGAAAAGATCAAAAAATGAAAATATATGAACGCCAAAAACAAAAATAAATCATGAAAGTGTGCAAGTCTAAGTGCCACTACTATTTTACTTCTTCTGCAAATAATGGTTGTGTGCAGCTTTTCATACATGCCACAACCTATTTTAGTCAAACTGCTTGATCTTGACTATTTCATGCTTTGAATTTTATGTTTATAGTTAGAGAATAAAATCTGACCAAACAGCTTAATCTTGGCTGATCATTAGATAGGCAGAGAAAATAAAAGGAGCTCATCAGCTTAATCTGAGCCCTTGGAAGATATAAGGTTAGAATTAGATAGTTAATTAATAAAAGAAAAAAGAATGATAAGGGTCTGTTAGTCTAAATGCACCCAAATAAATGAAGAAAAAATGTTAGGGTAAGTAATGGGTAAATAGAAGAAAGGTTGTTGAAGCATAAAGTTGATTGGACAAAAGCACATTTATCATGCTTAATTATATCTTTCAATGTGCATGAGCAGTTAAGAAAGCAAAAACAATGGTTTACAAGTTGATTTAATTAACTCCCCCTCATGCATTTCATCCCTATACTTACTAATTTCCCCATCCACAAGTATGTTCTAGTACTAAAATACTTCAAGTCATAAAGGCTTATAGCATTTCTCTGACTTTTGGTGGGACCGAACCCTCAGCTTAATGACTTATGGACATCAAGTATTAGAATTCCTTTCATAAAATTCATTTCCCTTCATTACCCTAATAAAACCCCTTTTCCTAAGGTTAAACTCCATTTGCCTATGAAAAGTAAACAACCCCATGTTAAATTCCATTTCATTCAAAATACCCACAAAAATATTTTATCCTAAGTGTTGAGCTAATTTAGTCACACAAATTAACACAAGTATTCTTTGTCAATCCAGGTTTGTAAAACTTGGAGGCAAGTCCACAATATATGGATATCAGGTATAGTCAAGCTTAAAAGATGAGTTTTTAAAAACTAAAGAAGTGCATATTACAAATATAAGCCTACATTAACAATTTCTAATTCACTTTTGCAATGAAAGAAAGATGAAGTGGCTCTTAACTTAAGAGGTCCAATTGTGTTCTTCTCTCTCAATTATTACTTGATGAATAGAAATCAGAAACTATGAATTAACAATAGCTTAAGATGCATAAATCAAAAATGAAGGAGACTCTTAACTTAAGATATCTTTGGGTAATTTCCATCACAATTCATTCATCATTATGCTATCATTTGAAAACTAAAAATACATAAGAAAAACTGTTTGCATGTAACAAAGGAGAAGCCTAGTTTTGATCTATCAATTTAATAGAAGGAGAATTCAACTTGAACACTTTGTTATCCCATCTTACTAAAGTGATAAAAAAACTAAGATCCAATAATATAAATCATCACACATCAATTCATAAGCAAATCTGAAACAAAGCATATAAACAAGTTCTAAGATAACCAGTTTATGGAAAATGAAACTAGTCTAACAATGAAGTGTACTTAGCTTGGAGTGGGGGCCCTCCACCCTTGCTTTGCACACTTGAAGTTGATTTCAAAAGCTGAAGCTTCAGTCACTCATCCACATCAATGAACAACAAAATGAAAGTAGAACAGGTTCTTCAAATTAATCTTCAAGATCCAAATGTCTCAACATAAAATTATATAAAAGTTACATATCATAAGCCATCAAAGTCTTGGATTAAATAGAAGTTTTATGAAACAAACTGATCTATAGTATCTCTAACAATAATATCTACTCATATCCACCTATCTAAGTCGAACTCATCCAATCCATCCCAAGAAATATGGTCAATCCCATAAAATCTCAAAACTGCCCTATTTTCTAAGGATTTTCTGGGTGACTAGTCATGTTTGACCAGCCTTGATCGGGCCTAATAAAGCTTGTTCTGATCGAACCAAGTGGAATTAGTTCAGTCCTCGTTCCCATGCTATCCATCCATGCATCTAACTTGACCCCAAGTGCCTTGTAAACATGTCATCCACATAGTATTACAGGAATTTCTGAATCTGTCAAAATTTGCACTTGAAATCAAATTTTCATAAAAACTTTAGAATTTGCAAAATTAAAATTAAATACCTGAATATACATGAAATACATCAAAATGGGATAGATATAGTGGAAAATAGATGGAAAATATATGGATTAAGTAAGTTTCCTCAAGCAAAAATAGACCAAAATTGAGGGCCAACATCTCCCCCTTGTTGATCATCAAGCATGTCCTCATGCTTACTGCTTCTTTTTTGATCTCCTGACCCCTATTGTGGATGCAGTTCCAGACCCTGATGCTTCTTGCTGTGCTGCTTTTATAAAATAGTCCATACATGTATCATGTTCTTCTCTATATAAAATGGCCTTAACTTTCTGCTTCTCATATTTAGCTTTCCACATGTTCTTCTCCTTGAGCCATTTAAATGCCTACTTGTAGATTAGATCATTCTTTCTTTTTAACCTTCCTATTTCTTTAGTTAACTTTTCATTTTCCTTAACCAACTTAGCATTATTCTTTTTACTTGCTTTGTTTTATTCTTTCAAATGCTTTTCCAAAATTTTGTTTATTTCCAGTTGGTTTGTTAACTCTCTAATCTTGCTCAAATGTAATTCATTTTCAAGCTCTTGTGTGTTTTTCACAAATGATGTTGCTGCTACATCATCATAGTAGGAATCTTTCTCTAATGCCTCTTTCTCAATATTATTCTCTGCATGTTTTTCTGTTGAACGTGTGTCTACCATCTATACTTTTTTATCCATGCTATTTATCTCAGCTGGACTCTTGTTCCTAAACCTCCTAGGAATGGACATGATGGATATTTCATTTTCTTGCATGACTTTATTGTTTTTCTTTTTGGCTCTAGTTCTGGGATAAAAAGGTGAGCTCATCATCCCCGTGGTTTCCTACTCTACCTTGTTTTGTTCCTCAATGACCTATTCATTATACTGGTTTTTGCTCAAGAACTCCCTCCAAATCATCCCTTGCGATCTTACTTGATATTCTACCAAGATTTTTATCAACCCTTGGTGATAAATTTTTGCTTCTCTTGGCTTATGTTCATGTTTGACTGACTCTATCATCTTTATAAGGCTTCTAAAGAGTAAATATAGCAGGTTAATCTTAACCTCTCCCTTAATGTGTTGTAGGAGTCTAATGTGATACAGATGTGCAACGTTGTATCCCCTATCACTTGTGAGGAATTTTTGTATAATTAAAACCAGTTCTCCCCATGGTTCATTGAACCACTCCCTGGGTATACCTTTGGCCATATCAAAGGTTCCCTTTCTATTCTTTTCAAGGAACAAATTCCACGCTTTCTCCTTGAAATGCAAACCCTTATGGTAATTCTCTCCTATCATCGGGAGGTCCAGTGCTTGTGAAAGGAATACCTGAGTCATGGGAATAATTATGTTTCCTACTCTTGTTTGCTCCTGAGTGTAATTGTTTATAAATTCCCTTGTTACTTCTTCACTGTGGCCACTAAATATTTGCAAGAAACCTACGAGCCCTGCCTGATATAGCTTCTCTATTGTTTCTTTCCTCTAGTTTTCTATTTGGAATCTTGACTCTATCCTTGTTGTCATTGTCTCTGTAAACCATTGAATATAAGCTTCTACTGTCATTAACTTCATTCTATATAATGACAATTAACAAGTACTGATTCATAAAATAAATCTTTTTTGGTTTAGTTCGTAGAAGCTTACCTGCCCTCTTCAACAATTAAATTAATTGATTTCGGCCCCTGTCTCTTTCTTTGCTGCAACACTGTCTCTGTTTCAATACCCTGTTCTGTTCAAGCAATCAAACATTCTCCCTTATACATCTCTGAAAAAAAAAACTGTACTCTATTTTGAAATAGAAATATATAAGAAAACAAAAATCATGTTATAGTTTTTGTTTTTCTTAATATAATCTCAAAATAATGTTTTCACTGAGTTTGAATTAAGGCTCTTTGTGTAAATCATCATACAATACTTTTCTGCTCAATCACCAAGATACACTACTATTCAATAACCACTCTCCGGCACTTTATTGTTTATACAATTGAGATACTTCATTACTTAATGGCCAACATACAACACTGTATCACCATATAAAACTTCTCTACTCACTGTTCAAATGACTCATATAAACCACTGCACTATTGATAGAATCAACATATGATAGTCAATGCGCTCAAATATAGACCCAAATCTTCAAACTTAAACCCAATACTCTGTTTTTATTGACCCATTCCTTCATGCATCGAACTAAAACTTGGTTATTTATCACACTGTTTGATCATAAAAACATATGTACAGGTGTAGTTGTAAAATGAGTTGGCTATTCGTTTTACAAAGACTGCACGTTTCAGTTCTACACAAAATCCTTATCTCATGCATTCAACATTTATGAATAAACTATGTTTTGAATTCTCGTGGACGATTTATCATGCACAACTAAATTCATTTTGTTTTGCTACCTCCTACAGTTAACAAAATGTTTATCTCCAGCTATGTCACAGTTTTATTAACCCACTGTTTGTGCATTTGAACTTTATTTATAAACCTCTATTTTGACTGAAGACTTGGCAATTTTTTTTAGTATAGCTGGCTGCTTGTAGAATGGTTGTGAATGGTTGACTCCGGACCTCTTAGCTGCACTCCATGTTATCCTTAACTCCTTCAATCTACATTTTGAACACCTTAGTTTAATGACTGGTGGCATAAATAGAAAAACTCATTAAATGAGAGGTAGTATTAGCAAAAGATTTGGCGATAGGGATCCCAACATTTCTTCTGAAATCCTCATCCAAATAGAAACAAATCAAATCTTGGATTTACCTTAAGTTTTCCACGAGATTTTTGGCAACTAACTTGCACTTCCTTCATCGATTTACCCTACTTATCTCTCCACGGCCTCAACATTCTATTTCTACCCTTACCTTCGCTGTCAAAACGTTTTAATGCTCCCAACCCCTTGCTACTATTCTCCTGAGCCTTCAATGGCGGTGATGGCAGACAAATGCAGAATGGTAATGGCAGAATGGTTTTGAGAATGGTCTAATGAGCACTTAGAGGTTTATTATTTAAAAGAGTTTTTTTCATGACCATTTCTAGTTGTTTACCATGCTTTGACTGATAAGCCGTAAACGCTTTCTATTGGACGATGCCATCGTGGCTATCTCTTTGACCAGTCGCCACTTATGGAGCCATTTGCAATGATATTTTCTAGGCTATATGTTTCATCATTCAAATTCCTCGTTCCTTTGTTTTATTGTAGTCATGTTTTTCAATTTGGTAGTGGCCGTCCTTCTGCATGCCAACATACCTGTTGTGGCTATCCTCTCACATGCCAATGCACCATTCCTCTGTCTGTTGAATGTATTATGCATTGCCACATTCGCCTGCATGAGTTCATTAAAGTTTGCGTTGGGTTTTCAATACATTACCATCGGCCGTATGGCTTGGTTTATTTGCAGCCACACTAATAACAACCTTGCACCATTACACTTACACCATCGATTGCATGATTCATGATTTCTCTTTACACCTTTGCCACTACACACAACTACTTATTTTCATCATTCTTCACTTTTCATTGTTTATATGAACCATCCACCCATAAATCATTTTGATTTAATGGCTTCCATAATGCGCATGTTTGCTATTTATTGAAATGATAATAACCTTACCCCCGTTGTATTACCATATGCTTGCTTATCATTTCGTATTTGCCATTATAATTTACACCATGCATATAGTACTAATATCATTTCTTTATGTGCTATGACAAGGTTATTACTTTGATCATTTCGATTTTGTATTTCTTGCAACATATTTCATAGTGCGCATATCTTTTTGTTATATGATATATCTTATAATTTTAAAATGACCACCTAGGTCATGTTTAAAATTATCTCCACGGTACTAATGTTTGATTTGTTTGTGCAGGTTCCATCTCATTGCATTTTTTTAAATCCCTTTTGCTTTGAGGAAAAATACTTAGGGTTATAGACTTAGGGTTAAGGTTATGAAATGAATATAGGATGTACATAGGTTATGGAATATGAGGGTTATAGGATGTACATAAATAAATGTAAGATGTACATAAATAAATGTAAGATGATACTTAGGATAATGGGTGGAGGTAATGAAATGAATGGAAAATATACACTCAGGTACTAATCTCAATTCTAACAAAGAATAAAAATTTCTATAAAAAAAATTGAATTTACAAGAGCAAAATTGTGTACTTACTATACTTGTACTTCTCAGACAATATTGGATGATATATGTCGTTCTTTGACAATATTGGATGAGGTCTTCTGATCAAATGTCTTAGATAGATTGAAATATAGAGTTTATTTCTTCTTCCTATTCTAAAATTATTCATTGATTCTGGTTCCTAGATTGTCGGTTGTCGTTCAGGTCCCTCTGCAATTGTTTCATAATAACTCAGGTCCCTACTTTCATGCGATGTATACATGCTTTTTTTAATATTTCAGGTTCATGCAATATATACATGTTGTTTTCTAACATTTCAAGTCCCTAACTGTCATCAATTTCAAAAATATTTCAGGTCCCAACTGACATTGGTTGCAAAAATATTTCAAGTCCCAACTATGAACAATACAAGTTTCATCGTCAATTTCGTTGCATAACTAAGTTTCTTGTGCGACCTTCCCCCTTTCTTATCTAATGACTTATCCTCAAGTCATGCTTCTATGGAGGATTTTCTAAAAACAAAGTTGTTATAAATGTAGAACAAGAAAGTGTGAATTCATACAATCCAAAACGAGTTGGTTTTCCTCTATGAATTCTTGTTTTCTTGGTGCCAGTTTCCTGGTTTTCACTAGCAAACCTTTTATTTATTTATTTATTTATTAATTTTTAATATTAATTTTTTATTATTTTTTAATATTATATTTTTTATTATTTATTTGTCTTTTTTTAATTCTTCTGGAGTACTGGAAGATACATGGCTATGTTGTGCCATTACTTCCAGTTCAGTTTCTTGTATCAGTTGTTTCATAAATTCTTCTTTGTTGATAGCTTTGTTGTAAACTTTGAGCCTATGTCCATTTACCAAAAATGATGTAGATTCCTGGTCAATTGTTTTGATTTGAACTGCTCCATTATCAAAGATTTCCTCTATCTCATATGGCCCTAGCCAGTGTGTTGTGAACTTGGCCTTGAAATCTTTGAATTTGGAGTCAAGTAGTAATGCCCAGTCCCATTTGTTGAATGTTTTGTTCTTGATGAACCTGTCGTGCTATTTCATTCGTTGCTACTGGACCAATGTTGTGTGTTCTATTGCCTAATGTCGATGTTCATCTAGTTGGTTTAATTCCATTATTCGTTGCTGCTATGCTTCAGACAATTCTAGTCCTAGTTCTGCTGCCAATTTATATGTGTGTATCTGAAATTCTATGGGCAGTAAGACTTCTTTTCCATACACTAACTGGTATGGACTAAAAACAGTTGTGTTTTCCCTCAATGTTGGCTTCATCAAATATTATGCCAGCCTTCGTTTGCTCCAAATTAAATATTAAGCCCCAGAAGTCTGCAGTTCACATTGTTCAATTAGATTGAACTAAGGTCCATGTTTTAGGAGAGATAAATTCCGTTACTATCAGATTAGCAGTTGATCCCAGGGTTGTCCAAAGAATTGATATATTAATCGCTGGCATCCCTGAGTTTTATGGTTTGATTCTGAGCAGAGATTGGTCCAAAAAAATTCACGGTTATATTTTGACTGATTGGTCTCACATGTGGCTTCCTTATAATGGAAAGCCAAATCAAATCAGGATAGATCGCGAAAAACATTTGACTCATACAGTAACTGAGTTTGAACAAGAGAATAAATCTGTAGCCTTCAATAATAATATTCTCGGTAACTATTCGACTGGGTTATTTTTTGGGAATTTTAATGCTCAACAGTCTCCTTTCCCTGTTAATAGTGTCATATAACAAATTGAAAATTTCTCTCATGCTGATACCTCAAAACGTGTTAGTGTTATAGATGAACTTGTAAATAAGCCTGTAAATAAGCCTTTATTTTGGTCATTGTATTTCGATGGATCAAAATCCAATGATAATGTAGGAGTAGGATGTATTTTAGTTAGTCCAGAAGGGGAAAAATGATGTTATCATGTAGATTGGAATTTGAGTGTACCAATAACACTGCAAAATATGAGGCATTGATTCAAGGGCTCTATAAAGCAATAGGCTTGAATATCCAATATCTGAAAGTATTTGGTGATTATGAGATTGTTATCAAACAAGTAAGAAACACTATCCATTGTCTCTCGGGTCATCTCAAACATTATCAGTCACTTGTTCAAGATCCCATAACTCATTTTCTAGAATTTGATATATCTCTTATTCCTAGATCACAGAATGCAGCAGCCGACCTTTTGGCTAAAGTGGCTTCTAAGGTCCTTCCATCCGAGGATTATAGTCCTGATAGATTTTCAATTGAATTAATTTTTTGACCATCTGTCCCAGATAATGTCACCAATTGGCGTGTATTTAATCACGATGAGGATATCTTAAATTTCCTGACTTCTGAAGGATCTTATGACAAGCATATTATCGATGAAAGCGATCATGATCTTCAATTGAAACAAAGACTCAATGAAAATCCTATTCCTAGATTTGTGGTCAAGCTAGAAGATCTTTATGATATTAAGGATAGATTCAAAAAGGTTACTAATTCAAAACTTCAAAGATCTACTTTAAAGTTTGAATTAGTAAATCTTGGCACTGATGCCAAACACCAGAACGTCAATCTAGGACTTGGAATTTCATCAGAAGAAAGATTTGCCTTCATCATATTATTAAAAAAATACAAAAATGTTTTTGCTTGGAACTATGAATATCTGAAAACTTATGATACCTCTATCATTCAACACACAATTCCAGTGATTTATGATGAGAAACCTGTACAAAAAAATCTTAGGAAAATTCACCCAAATCTTGAAATTCAAATCAAAGAAGAGTTGAATAAACTCCTTAAGGCTAAAATAATCTTTCTTGTCAGACATTCTATATGGGTCTCAAACTTAGTACCTGTAAGGAAGAAGAATGGTGACATCAGAATTTGCATAGATTTTAGAAATCTCAACAAAGCATGTCTGAAAGATAATTTCCCATTATCAACCATGGAACAGATACTTCAATCAGTTGTTGGCTCAGAGTTAATGTCTTTTCTTGATGGTTTTTTAGGATATAATCAAATACTAGTACATCTAGATAACAGATTAAAGACTACATTCCGGACTAAATGGGGAACATATGCTTATCAGAAAATGCCTTTTAGTTTGATAAATGCTGGAGCTACTTTCTAATGAGCCATGGACATAGCCTTCAAAGGTTTGATCAATAGAACAGTCATTGTTTACTTAGATGACATAACTATCTGTTCTAAGAAAAGGACCAATCATCTGCATGATTTAAAACAGAGCTTTGAACATTGTAAAAAATATGGGATTTATTTAAATCCCAATAAATCATTCTTTTCTTTTAATGAAGGTAAGCTATTATGGTTTATTGTATCCAAATATGGCATATACATTGATCTAGACAGGATAAAAGAGATTTCTGATATTCCTTTGCCACATAACAAGAAATCTATGCAATCATTTTTGGGGCAGATAAATTTTGTGAAAAGATTTGTTCTTGATTTTTCTCGAATAGTTTTACCCTTGCAATCTATGATTAAGAAAAATTCAGTTCTCAAATGGGGACATAACGAGAAAGAAGCTTTTGACTCGATCAAACAAGCAATCATTAATGCTCCTTCATTGAATACTTCGAATTTTTCTAGCCATTTTACTTTGTATACTTTAGCCACTAAAACATCTTACGCTACTGTTTTAACACAAATCAATGACTAGCAAGTAGAAGCACCCATATCTTTCTTTAGTTCTAATTTACAAGGTTTCGAGCTCAACTATTCAGAAGTTGAAAAACAAGATTTCGATGTATTTAAATCTATTAAACACTTTAGACCATTTCTCCTAAAAACAAATACTAAAGTAATAGTCCCATTCTCTGCAGTGAGACAATTGCTAGTTCAAAGAGATGTAGGAGAGAAGAGAGCCAACTGGGTAACAACTTTACAAGAATATAATATTGATATTAAACCAATGAAAATTGTTAGAGGGCAAGGTTTTTGCAGGTTATTGGCAGGAGCTTTCAATATTCCAAACCATGAAGATTGAGATAATATTGCACAAGTAAATGAGATAAGTATCACCAATTCAGAATCTCAATATATTGATCTGATCTTTTACTTGAAAAATGGATATGCTCCCCTTGAACTTGGTTACAAAAAAAAAAACGTGCCTTAAGATTAAAAGCCAAACATTTTGAAATCATTGATAATGTGTTATTCAGAAGAAATCATGATTCAATTTTATTAAGATGCCTTGAAAAAATTGAAGCGCACACTGTTTTGCAGGAATTACATGATGGCCCAATAGGTGGACACTTTGGAGGAGACACTACAGCTCACAAAATAATACATGCTGGATATTATTGGCCAACTTTGTTTAAAGATGCCCATGACTACGTAAGGAAATGCAAGATATGCCAAACTGCTAATGGAAGACAAAGGAAACCAACCTTTCCTTTGCAACCAGTAAACATTGAGAAACCATTTGAACAATGGGGACTTGATATTATTGGAGAAATTGTCCCACATTATTCCAAGCAACACAAATACATCCTCATGGCCACATACTACTTTAAAAAGTGGGTAGAAGAAATTCCCCTAAAAGTAGTCAATTCTGATGCAATTATTGAATTTATTGATCATTTCATCATTACAAGGTTTGTTTGCCTAACCCGCCTATTTTTTACAATGCATATTATTTTTCCGGAAATAATATAGTTGAATTTTCTCTTAAAAGAGGTTCTAAGTTAAAATACTCTGCAAATTACTATCCTCAAGGAAATGGTTTACCAGAGTCTACTAACAAAAATCTCATCAAGATTATCAAAAGAATTGTTGATCAAAACCAAAAGAATTGGCATAAATCTTTGATATTTGCATTATGGGCAGATCAAATAACTCAGAAGGCCTCAATAGGTACTTCTCCTTTTAACTTAGTGTATGGGAAAGAAGTTGTAATACCTCCAAATTTAGCACTCCCATCTCTAGCCCTAGTGCAATTTATTGAAGAAATCCCTTCTTCCTCTATTCAATTGAGGTTTGATAAAATCCTTAAATTGGATGAGGAAAGAGAAAAGGCCAGAATTACTCATTCTAAACATCAAAAAATCATTAAATATTCTTTTGATGCAAGTTCTGTCAGCTCAAAATCATTACAGACCGGTGATCTCAATTTGAAATGGGATAAAGCACATGAAGACAAAGGTAAGCATACAAAATTTCAAAAGATGTGGCTTGTACCATTTCAAATTGTTGAAAAGATAGGCTCATCAACGTTTCTACTACAAGATTTATCAGGAAAGAGAAATCCTCTTCCTATGAATGGGCTTATCTTAAAGAAATTCTTCTCCTAAGGAGGTAATCCCTTCTTACATGTACATATTATTTATGCAAGCTAGTTTCTTTTAGGAAATAATGTTGTAAATAGTCTCCCATTGACTTTTCACTATTGAAAATCTCTTTGAAAGAATATTGTGAATACTTGCTTTCAAAAATAGAACTTTCTAAGGAAATGATTACAGTTTTGGAAATTAGATAAAACATGAAACTCTGAGAACCTCTTTAATTTTGTGAAATCTTCCAAACCTTGAAAATACGGTAAATCATTTTGAAGTATTCTAAAGTTAAGAAAGGTTATTTATAAAAAGGTAAAGACTTTCTCCAACTAAGCATCCACAACTCTAAAATTGTCAACCACAAACTCTTAAGGAGTAAGTCAATCACCCCATCCACTAAGTTTATGATTTTTCAGAGTGTAATTTTAAAATATATTTTATTTAAAAGATAAGAGGTCTCATGACGAACTTGCTTACCATGATCATAGGGAACTAATTAAATTGACATTACCAATACTTCATATCAAAACAGGGTAATGGCTTATAATCATAAGACAAGGGGTCTCATTACGAGCTAGCTTGTTTAGTTCAATTACAACCAGTGAATGGCATTGTCATCATCTGGATCCCAAACCAGGAAAATGGCTTTTATTCTAAAAAATGAAAAAGTAAAAAATAAAAAATATATGTAAACATATCTTTTGGATTTATCTCTCAAAAAGTTATACTCTTAGATGGATGGGACATTGAATGACTAATGGATAAAAGGTAACCTTGTTGAGACTATAGATGTTTGTTGGCAGTAGAGGCACTATCTGTGGCAAAAGAGTAAATTTAAAAAGCTAAGTTGGAGGAGCCCCCTACTTTATCTTTAACAACCAATCAAAGCCAGAAAAAACCAAAAATGTTTTTTTTTTATCATAATGTTTTGTACAAGAAGTTGCAGAATTCATATATTTTTATTTCAGAGTAAAGTTTTATCTAACCAATTCTTAGATACTTGTCTTTTCCTCAATTGATTCTACATAAGAAAGTTTTAGAAATTTCATTATTTTTCAGAGATAATTGGTTCTCCCAGTGAATTGCCAATTGTTGTGCTATACAAAAACCCCCCCATTTCAATTTTTAACTCTTAGTCTTAAAATACTAAATAATAAATGGGTCCCCTTTTGAATATAAATAAAAACAATAAACTTTTGAATAAAATAAATTTTCCATAGAATTCATATTAAAATTGCTTTTAGAGTAGTTAGGACTGCTCATCGCAAATTGCATTTCTTTAGAACCCGTAAAAATCCATTTGAAGAGCTTGCGATATGATCATAATCGTAACAAGACCCTTGTTGCAAAGTTTTATCAAGGTAAGCCTTTTATATGCATGAAGTAATAAAATTGTCGCATCTCACACAATGTTAATCCCATCGGACGATTTAAAGCGACATTGAAACTTTATGATGTGATAAGGGTATCGCAAATCGCATATTGTTGATTCATAAGAGAAGCATTCATAAAAATCCATTGAAATCTTGCAATGCGATAAAACTATTGCAAATCGCATATCGCTGATTCATAAAGAAGCATCCAACACACTGCATTGAAGAATTTTGATGCGATTTAATTATCACATGGCGCGCTCTCAATAAAAATAAAGTGATAAATATTAGGAATACATGCGGTAAAGGGATAAATCGATTACAAAGAAATAACGTGATTTGCCAAGATTAAAACCCATTGTCTCCCCATCCCAACTCAGCAGTCATCACAATTGCAAATATGCAAACAAATATTTTAAGTATGGCACTTGTAACTCTCGATTTGTGATACGTGATTATTAAACAAATATTAAATAATGCAATCTTTGATTGCAAATTGTGGAGTCACAACACCTATTCTACAAAAGACCATTACAAGATTTGCGATGCGACATATGGTTTCAACATTAAAGTTTCACGTTGGAAGTTACGACGAAACATTAAAGAGTAGTTATGGGTACGTCCTTTGAAGATTTCATCTGAGTTAGCTAAGTACAACATAACATCTCATGTATCTAATGTGCTTAACTGCGTTTAGTTTGTAATTTGTATTATCTATGTTCAAGTTTTTCAAATGTTATGCTCCTCTTTCTTATTTTGCAGAGTTGACTGAGAATCACACAATCAGGCAGGATATCTAAGAAATCTCAGAAGGCAAAGGCCCCTGTTGTAGTGGAAGAAGCACCAGCGAAATTGGTTGTAATTGCAGATACTGCCTGTCTAGGACTTGGTAAAATCTTGTGGGAAGGCATCTATGCTTTACTCGAAGTAGAAGATCCAATGGAGATAGAAGAAGAAGCAACAATGGATGGAACCGATAAAATAGGAAGCACGTTCAATGATTTGGCTAGGTCCTTCCTCCATAAAATAGCAGCCCAAGCCAACGTCTTACCATATAATGATCTAGTGAGATGGGTGATTGAAAGTATTAATATAACAGATAGAGCCTTCTTCACAGCCAATGGAAAGAGATGTTCGGGACATTCAAGCCTGAAGATGTTAAGAAGATGTATCATTTTCCGGATCCCCAGCATGACTACAACAAGGCATTTCTGGAAGCTTTCGCTAAGGATAATGACCTAGAGTAAGACCCTATCAAATAGTAGATACAGTATGATCCAAACAAGGTCACTTACAATTTCTCCAGTCAGGTGAAAACTGTTAAATTTATACATGAGGAAGATGAGTTTGATGATTTAATCACTTCTGCAGAGTTATTTTCACAAGTAACTCATCTAGAAAGATTCAAACTAGGAGCTGCAAAAGTGGATAAATTCATGGAATACAAGACAAGGAGGTTACATACATTGCCTCTAGATTTACTAAATACTACCCCTACTGTGCAACAAGAAGAACACAGCGGGGAGCATACTATTGAAGAGATTTCCGAGAAAGGGGAAATATTTGAAAAGACCAGTGAACCCCTTGGAACAGATGTTCATATTGACCCCATCTTGATAAAAGAATGGGAACAATTTGATCAGCAAATCAAAAACCAAAGCGACCCCCAAAACAGTATTGCATCAGCATTGCCCACAATTTAACAACCCATTGTTACTGAGAGCACGATTGAAGAGACACCCAATACGGTCATAGCTCAGAAAGAAGTTGAAACAATCCCTACAAATCCTTCAGGTGAATTTACTTTAAATATTGAGGAGATACCACCTTTGGATGTCTTTTACAGTCCTAAGCGCAGGGTTGTAGCCAGGAAATAGAGGAAAAAGAGGAAAATTGACCAGACATCATCCATAGCTCCTCAATCAAAATTTATGAACGTTATATGGAAGGATTCATAGGTCAATCCTTCTGAGGATTTGACTAAGCTATCCCAATATGTAGGGGCTTACATGGCTGCCACAATTGACAAGACCACTGAGGTTAATATATTAATCAAAGAAAAAGATGAAAGGATTGCTCAGATTGAAGAGCAAACAGCAGTAGAATAACAAAAGATTAATCATCTTGAGGAACAGTTGGCCGAAGAAAAATAGAGGAACGAGCAGCTTAAAGTTCAATTAAACCTGGAGAAACAAAAGATTGACTAGCACACCATTAAGAAACAACAACAGTTGTCCCAATAGCTCGAACAACTTCAATTGACACATCAACAAGGAATGAAGGAAAAAGAGGAGGAAATCTCACAGCTTCAACTATATACACAATAGTTTAGAGATTATCCTAAAGTCGAGGAATTCAAGAAGGAAGCCTTAGGAGAAAATAAGGCCTTTTTGCAATAGCTCAACCTCCTTTGCCATAAAATATCACTCTTCGATCCATTATGCATCATAACTGCATCGCTGATCGATCAGGCAGTTAATACCAGATTAGAATTTGAGGACGCAGATGACAAGGTCACCAATTTTCTCAAATGGCAAAGCACAGTGGAAGGCAGAGCTACTAACCTACTGAAAATTCAAGAGTCACATAAAGAAGTATTATTTTCGGAATGGGAAATGCATTTAATAAGGCAGAAAGGGCTACTTCCAGGGCCAAAGTTATAATGAACAATGTGACAGAGCTGGTAAATGATAATTTATATGGAGTAAATTTGATTTCTGACTGTTCCCCTGGAAAGCTCCCAAAAGCGAAAATGTTAGAAAATCAATGGAAGCAGGATTTGGCCACCAAAGAAGAACAACTCAGCAGAGTACAAAGCCTTACTTGGGATGCATTTTGGTCCTTTTTGGTTAAGATGCATAGTCAATAGATGACTATCAAATTCCTTATCGACGTTGTTGATTGCATGGTGCCCAAGCTTTCAGATGCCACGTACACGGGACAACTACACTCAAGGATGAATCATCATCTAGAAATCCAAAACATGCTCTCAATTTGTTAGTTGCGGGTACAGGAGAAGAAATAGATACAATGAATCCTTTTCAAAGGCAATCACACTACTATTTTTGCAATGCAAATCCCAGATTTGCATATTTACAGTTCCAACAACTCTAAGTGATTTATATTGACAGTTTGTTTTAGTTCTATTATATAAAACCTTTTATGTTATTGAGCAAAGGGTCCTCAATTTGCACAAAAATTAGACTTGGGAAGTTGCACTGTTGCGCTCCTAAATTTATTTTTTTATAAGCAGTGGATCAAGGTTTCAGATTTCTGTGAAAGAACTTTTTCAAGACCTGCATTTTTGTATCTCCTGAAAGTTTCTGGAATAAAGAGGTGGAGCCGGAATGTTATTTACAGATCAAGACTCAAATGCATGCGGTATTTCTATCACTATTCTTTTTGTCTTGATTTAATTGGCATTTCATTTAATTTTTCTATTGTTGATGTATTCATACACCTCAAATAATTCTATATTGAGTCATTTCGGAACGATTTAAAATTGTTACAATTAGAGATATATATCAGCGATAAATATTACGATGTCATGCAATATGTTTTCATAATTACTTTGTTTAATTTCTTAAACAAAGTAATCATTATTTAAATGCACCTTTCTATAGATAAGTAAATCATCTACATGATTGTTTGTCTATTAGGAATTATCAAGAATCGCATTGTTATAAGATTACCTGGGCTATGTAGGTATATTTGTATATTTTAAAGTCGTAGATCAAACCACCTACCAACTCCTATATATATTTTTTTAAACATTCATTCATTAAGCCACACATTATTGGGAAACTAGTCCCATAACCCCCAGTGGGAGCCACCATCCCAAACGGAAAAGGAGTTGTACTAAGGTCCGGACTGGGTGGTTATCCCCCAATGTTGGTGCTATGATTTTAGAAGCATCAACACCTTCATAAAGCCAACTGTACGACAACCAAGAACATCAACAGATTTCAAGAAGATAGAATTTGAAGTATTGGCAAGGGATATTCATCCCATTGACCAAATTGAATTTCACAAACAGGCTGGGGAAATGATTTACTCCACCCTTACAGGAAAAGTCGTAGCTGCCCATAAATTGCAGATTTCACTGTATAATATTTCGGCCCAATATCACATCATAGGCCAAAGATACCAGAATCAAGTCTTTGGAAGACTTGGTAATTGAATTGGGGCATGATCCAAAAGACATCAAGGCTAATGAACAACTAATCCAAAAGAAGAACGATGACATTGAAACACTTAAGAAACAGTTGAAGATACCTCAACTGTAGCACCCCCAGACATAGGAAGTCCTGGAAAACCAAGCAAGGCATGAATAGTTGATGGAGTTAGTCCTTAAATTAAATGATCAGTTGAGGGAAACAGAAAAGGAATTGGATAGTTTGATCCAATTAAAGAAAATTAATCTTGGCACTACCTCAGTAAATTTCATCCCAACAGTTACCATTGTTGTTCCTTCCACATTGGCAGCCTCATTAGCTCCCACAACTCCAATGGCCACAACACAACCAGTTTCTACAAAATCTACATCAGCAACAGGTACATCAGGTGATGAAGTAGAAAAGTTGGTTAGAACTATGGAAGAAATGTCCATACAAACCACAGAGATGAATAAGCTCAAAGAGAAAGTGATAAGCTTGGAAACTGATTACAAGCATGCCAGAAGAGGCTACCAGAATTATCCAATTCCTTAACAGCAACAATAAGTATGAGCTTCATGAATTGGAAATATAGGACAGAACATAGACAATTTTGGAGGCCAAAAGGGTCCTCTCCAAGAGGAACTTGATGCAAAACTTGGAGGATAAATGTCAGAATATGCAGGTAGTCATTGACAAATTTATGGCTAAATTCCAAATTTTGATAGAAAATGGATTACCCAATCCCATAGTAATAAATGGTAAGCTGATGACACAGGAGGATTAGAACAAGAAAATCAGAAAGGTAGCAAGAGATTAGGTAAATGCATCATCAATGTAGGCATTGCCAATAGGCAAAGTACTCTAACATACATTTGAAAACTTGTTTTACCTCCAGCATGAGGTAAAACACTTATTTATCAATAAGCCTACTTTTGCCAAATACACATAGGCAGATGAAACATATAGAAAGATGATAAAAGTCCAATTACATGATGCTGAAGCATGTGAGAAATTAATTGATTTACTGTAGAAATATGCAGTAAAAAGGTTCATGTACAGTAAAAGTAAAACAACATGCTGAAAGGATGTTGACAGATCAGCAGAGTCAAAGTGTATCAGATGAAAGGCTAAAGTAAAAGAAGCATCCATCATGAAAGATTAAACAACAAGGCATATTAAAGGGCAAAATATCAAAGCCAACAGAACCAAAATAAAAGGGACAACATGAAACGGTTCAATAGTTGTCTCTATCTTCTTGCAAGAAGATATTTTTCTTTCCTAGATTAAATCTCAAAGTAGTTTGAGATATTTTGCAATAAACTTTTGTATAAATACTTCACAATTCGAAGTATGTAGTGTGGACTTTACTAGACATTTCTATAGACTTTTTGATAAGAAAACCGAGAGGGTTATTGTATCATTTTCTGATCCAGCAAGCTGGATCGATGAATAAAGATCAGACATTTCAAAGGATTCGTGTGTTAAGCGAATTTTAGACAAGTATTCTCATGTGTTGTTGTCATTTTTCTCAAGTTATTCATTATCTTTAATGTTTTTCTCAATCTAAATGTTCTAACTGGAATAATATTTCAGAACTTGCTTAATTACACTTTGTCTTAACAGTTATGTATTTGAATGTTTTCTTCTTATATTTAAATTAAAGAATTCTTAATTGCTCTTTGGTTTAAATTGATTTCACGAATATCCAAGTTAAAGGATTCTTAGTTTCCCGTTTATTTTGATTACCCCTTCATTCTTCATTCATTATCTGGATTTGAGAACCCTTAACTACTCTCTCACCACGAGTGAAACCCTTTCACCCCTCTGTGTCAAAGATCTGAAAAACACTTTGCTATATTGCCCTTTGAAAGTTACCTTTAGTGATTTAATCCAGTTTTTCTTCCTTATTGTTTGACTCCATAGCCCAATGGTCTAAAAGACATCATTCTATCCATATGTCTAAGAAGATCCCACCACCCAATCTCAAATACAAATAAAAAACCCCTTGAACAATTATAACTAGCCTAAAAACATCTTAACTAAAACAAAGTTAAATTTTAAAGATAGAGCCCTCTCTGAGCATCAGGAAGGATGGGTTCTGATCTCCAAAAGCAGATTGTGGTTACCTTCTGTTTTTCTTTCTTTTTAATTCAAAAGAATTATCAGAGTGATAACAGGTGTAACAAAACGTGTCAAGGAGTGATAAGGAGTGCTAGGGAACACAAGGGAGAACTAGGTAAAAATGCATGGAAATGAATAAATAAGAGTTTGTGACCAAGAGTGTTAGCAATCTCTAGGTGTGCTAAGGAGACAGTGACAAGGTATACTATGTAGTTCCAAGTAATGCTAGAGTGTTAGGGAGTTAGGCCAAGATGTGTCAAGTGCTAGGGTGAGCTAGGGAGTGTTAGGGGGTGTCAGGGAAACATAAGGTAGCACTAGGTCAAAATGCATGGAAATGAACGAATAAGAGTGTGTGAGAGGGATTTTCAATGAGTTCTAGGTGTGTTAAGGAGGGAGTGACAAGGATATATGCTAGGCAATGCCAAGGTATGCTAAACTACCAAGGCATGTCATGAAGTGCCACGATGTGCTAGGGAGTGTCAAAGCATGCCAAGGGATGTAGGGGATGTTAACGCATGCCACATAGTGCCAAGGCATTCTAAGACATGCCTTGTGCTATGGCATGTCAAGATGTAAATTGTGTTTCTTAATTGTTTTAGACCACGGTTGGATATGATGAGACTTGTCTTGGTAACTTGTTAAGTGGGATGCGTTGAGATTGTACATGAGTACCCTAAGATGAGTTACCGGTAGTTCTTAGGTGAACAAGGCTTATGTTGAATTTCCATGACACATGAGAATCTGGGTTTGGCCTTAGAATCTTTGATGCGAGCACACTCAAGTGCCACAACACATCTACTATGCAGAATGAAATCTACCATGAAAGAAAAAACAATAGATTGAATGCACAGAGTTTAGGGTGTGCCACATCTTCATATGTTAATGATTATTATTGTAATATATAATAACCAAAACAGGTATCAATACCATAAACTATTACGAATAGATTTGTCCAACGGGTTGTCCACATAAATCAAACCATAAGAAATCTCCTATACAGAGAAACAGATAGACAATTGAACATTTTTTGATATCTAAATTCACATAAATATAGCATTTAAGTAACCTACAGGAAACTGATCCAACCATCCTTTGACATAGCATCCATTGTACCAAAGAAAGCCTTCATAATCGAAATTCAATAAACTAATAGATGATTTTTCACAAACTGCATGTTTATGATTTCAAGTACCCAACAGATTTACCAACCCCAACAAAACAAAGCATAGATTTCAATTCTATCAAACCCTAGGTCTTAGTCCCAAAGATTTAGGGTGTATTCATATACATGGTTATCGCATCGCAAGTATCAATATTGATTTTTTTTTCCAACTAGCCAAAAAACAAAGAAAAGAGGTTGAAGATACAAGGGAAAGGGCAATATGGAAATATTCCTATGGTGCATTGATGAAGACATCAAATGATTAGGAGAGTTGAAAGGTTCAAGCTTTATTACATTTGGTTTTTGTATCAACTGAAAGAAAAATTTAATAATTTCTGTAAAAGTTTGCGAGGACCATATGATTGATCCTCTTACCTCCATTGAGAAGAGTTGCTAAGGTGCATTTCTGTGAAAGATTTGCAGAGAGCTTGCAATATTGTCGCTCGTATCCTTCAAATACTTCACTCATTCTCCCTGCCTATTCAAACAACAAATCCAAAACAAATTATGGATCAGTTAGGAATATCAATTGAACGAATCCGCTAATCTGCCCGAGCATATTTGAGAAATCTCCTTGGAAAAAATAAGGCCAACGGAGCAGATTATTTTGCAAAAAATGGTGGAAAAGAAGATGATTAATTGTAATCTTAAACTCTTCTTTTACTTTTTTTTTACATTGATTTATTCTCAAACTCTCCCATGTGCTCTGCTATGTTGGCCTTCTTTTGCGAAAAATTGTGGGAAGGAAGATGATCAATTGTAATCTTAAACTCTTCTTTTACTTTTTTTTACACTTATTTGTTCTCAAACTCTCCCATCCTGCCTCCAAACATATAGAAACACAAGTAAAATAACAATATTATTTTGAACTTTTATTTATATATGATGGGCGGTATGGTATCCAACTACGTTGAAATAGAATAGAGAATCAGTCTTCTTGCCTAGTCCCAATGTCATCCTCTAGCTAAGTGTTTAACTTTTCCTTTTGGGATGCTACACATTTATTTCATTATATGGAATTTTTAATATTTAGTAATAGTGACATTAATTAATTGACTTAAATATCTTTTTCATCCTTGAGCACTTAAAAAAAAGTAAGGTTAATGATAATTTGAGAAATCTGGACTCCATTAAAGATAGGTTATAATTTATTTTCTTTATATATCCAATAACATTATTAATTTATATTATTAATTATAAATTTTACTTAGAGTGGATATATTTACCATATTATTTAAAGAATAATATTTTGTGATTTATGGTGTTTTTTTAATCATTTGTTTTAAAGAAGTTTTTCTAGTTCAAAGACATGTAATGAGTTAATTTGAGTGGCTCAGTGTTGTAGATTACAAGTAGGAGGTTGTGGTATTAAGTCCCTTGGATATAATCCTCATAGTTTAGATATTATTTTAGGAGTGAGGAAAATTATCTGGTGAATTTTCTATACATTTATATAGAAAAAAAGATATTAATATAAAGAGAGCACTATTGATATGAAATTTATATTTTCTTTATTATACTCTTAAAGGATATTATCAAATAATGGCTCCAATGTTTTTTGATAAAATATGGAGCTTTGTTTCTTTCACACTTTTCTTCGACAACAAGTAAATTTTGTGTACTTTCTTTTTCCCAAGGGTTTTCACTGTCTCGGCTATCAGACAGTGGGTCCTATCAACAATTAATTCTATACCGCCATAGTTTCAAATGGAATTTGAATTAATTCTAAGAATATCGTCATAGTTTCGAATGGAAGTTGATATTGTTGATTATGAGCTCAATCATGTCCATAGGATGCATTCAAATCCTAGGATGAATTTGCAGGTTACATTTCATTGTCTTGATAGATCATCTCCAACCAAATCGCGATGTGTTTCCAAAATGGATGGTGTTCCAAGGTAGATATTTAATTTGAGCATGAGTTTTCCAAGGTTGTTTTCGTTTCTAGCAAAGATAGTGGTGCAAAAGAGTTAAGATCTCATTGTAGCTTTGAGCTAGTATTTATCCCTAAGTCTCAACCAAACTCCCTTTCATTTAATCGTTTTAAGCCTCTTTTGGTACCCCATGGTTCGAGAGCTTTGCCTAAGCCAAAGTTCTATGTTAGAGTGAAACAAGATAAGTTTTCAATGGTCATTGGTAAGGATATCAAGTTCGAGGACATCCCAAACCTGTTAGAAACTACATTGGTAGGAAGGTTTTATGGTAAGACAATGCAAAAGGCATCTCATATGGCATGGGTTTTGGACAATTGGATGTTAGCCATGGGTTATATGTCGATTTTCCATGGATTTATTCATAGTTGGATATTCTTTCAATTTTGGTTGAGGGGGGACTATAATAAGATCAAGGAGGTAGAATGGGATTTGAGGCCATCAAGCCTAGTCCTGGAAACATGGCTGGTGGATTGTGATTCGCTCGCAAACATCTCTTGGTGTAACAATTTTGGGCTATATTGTCGAGCCCTACCCTTTTCTTCTAGAGAGAGGAGGCCCTTCACATAATTGGCAAGATGTTTGCTAGATTTATTTCTCTAGACCCTAATTGGTATGTTTCAATTAATATTCATTGGGCCTTGATTCTAGTCAAAGTAGATATCAAAGATATTTTATTCAAGGCCATTGAATTGGTTTATGAGGAAAAAGTCTAGACCCATAACATTGATTATTGGAAAATCGCATTTCATTATTTCAATTGTTACAAAGTTGGACATGTTCAAACCTAGTGGTTAGAGTTGAAGGCACTTTTCTTCGACAACAAGTAAAGTTTGTGTATTGTCTTTATTTTTCCCAAGGCTTTTCACTACCTTGGTTGTCAGACAGTGGGTCCTGTCAACAATTAATTATGTCCCTCCAGAGTTTCAAATGGAAGTTGATATTATTAATTATGAGCCCAATCATGTCCACAGGAGGCATTCAAATCCTAGTATTAATTTATAGGAGACACTTCATTGTCTTAATAGATCATCTCCAACCAAATCATGAGGTGTTTCCAAGATGGATGGTGTTCCAAGGTAGATATTTAATATGAGCATGAGTTGTCCAAGGTTGTTTTCGTTTTGAGCAAAACTAGTAGTTCAAAAGAGCTAAGCTCTCATTCTAGCTTTGAGGTAGTATTTATCCCTAAGTCTCAGCCAAACTCCCTTTCATTTAATCTTTTTAAGCCTCTTTTTCTCCCCCTGTTGAAAAGTGTGCAACAAGAAATGCTTGTTGAGAATGCAACAAGATGATGGAGCTTAGTGTAAAGGAGTCGCCTTCACTAAGTGGGCCCGTAGGCAAATTATGGTGCAAAGTCTATTTTTGGATCACAGCAGGAGTGATCAGAGTCTATTTTTAGACTGCTAGTCAAAAATAGAAAAGTCAAATATTATTGTCTCGTAATAATATTTAGACTATAAACTTTATCTTATCCTCTTGGAGCACTTCAGTTTGAGCTATAGATGTGGCACATGCAGCTGTCAGAAGGAAATACGCTTTCTTGTGGGTTAGTTGAGCTATTGCATGCAGGACATCAGTTAGAACTCATGTGGTTGAGTTCTGTGGAGTTGGATGAGCAGTTAATGGAGTTGTGTTCAGTTTGACTTAGTTGAACTAGTTGTATTTAGTCTAACTGATCAATAGACTAAGTGATGAGTTGTGTGAATTAGTTATTAATTAATTCACTAATTATTAACTCATAATGCAACTGAAGAATACATTAGTTAACTCAGTGCATGTACAGTTCAGTGGAGACAGGTGTTAGAGGTTGAGATTGCTATCAGTTGTGACTATAGTTGTGCATGAGATCTTGCACAATCAATGGGATTGAGTTATTCCAATGACAATTGTGCAATATGGGGCCAATACCAAGTGATTATAGCCTCTGCTCACGTGATTCCCAGTGTGGGTGATTCTCTTGAGGTAAAAACAAGTTTGGTTCAGCCATTCTCATTCATTCTCAGCAGGTATTGTGCAGTGAAGGCAGGCAAGCAGCGGAGGAGATTTGGAGATCAGATCTGAGCTGTATTGTGTGTAACAGGTGGAGATAGTACTGAGTACCTGTGAGGAGTATTGTACTATGTTTGTTACATGTTCTCAATCAATATAATATACAGATAGTTGGTGTTTTTAGTGAGATACTTTCCCCGGGAAAATACTGTGTTGAATGTGTGATTGATGCTTCTATGTGCGCATGTTATTGTTTCTGCTTCTGCAAATTGATGATCAACGTAGAGGAGGTTATGTATTATGCATGTATTCTGCAATAGTGTATAATCGGGATACTATCTGTTGAATATGTGTTTATTATTCAAAATGTCTACATGGTATCAGAATTGTTGATCATCAGATCTACTATTCAGGAAGTGTTTACATTCTATTTCTTTAGGCAGAGTCTGTAATCGGGCCAAGTAGCCTCTGGATTCATCCTTCTTTTGGAAGGTGAGATATCCGGTGAATGCCCATAAAGTCGATCTCTGTACAAGAAATACTTTGTTCTCACGAATTCTAGATCAAAGGCGATTGAGTTATTGACCTGGTGGAATTCGAATTTGCAGCAGTGTTGTCTTGGTGTCAAAGTTGAAATGTATTTCAACAGATTGCAATTGGAGTATGCCCTTGAGGGCAACTCGAACTATATTGCATGGAAGGATAGGATGGAGGCGGTATTAGATGATAATGGGTTGAAGGAGTTCATAGATGCAGATGTCCCAAAACCTACTGATGCTGCTCAAGTTGGGGATTGGCAAAAGAATACACCAAAGTGTCGAAGGATTCTATTGGAGGGCGTGAAGGATCACATTGTGTCCAGCCTGCATGGCAAGGCTTCTCCATATTTGATGTGGAAAACGTTGATAGAATTATTCCAAAGCAAGAGTGACCAGAGGAAGTTGGCACTCAAGGATAAACTCAGAAACATTAGGTGTGAGAATGGAGACAGTATGCCCCAGTATCTCACGAAGTTCACCCAATGCCGGGATGAGCTGGGAAGTGTGGGGGTAACTATTGAGGATGAGGATATGGTGAGTCTAGCACTCCTTGGCCTTCCTAAGAGTTGGCATAGCTACCAAGACTCGGTGAATGGAAGGGAGAAACTGCCAAGATGGGAGAGACTTTGGTCGGATCTTGTGCAAGAGTGTTATAGACATTTTTGTGCCTCGCAGCATGGAGCATGAAATGTCAATAATTACAGGGATCCTCAGTCCCTAAACATGTTGTTCTTACCCCTAGAAGGACAAGGTCAGCAAACCACAACACTTCCCATCAGTTCTCCACCTGAAAACACTCAAAAACAGGCTATTTTTGGATCATGTCAGCTGCTCCACTGAGCATCTGCGCTGGAATGCAACTGCTCCTCCTTGTACCTGCGCTGAAAGTCAAATCTAATGAAGGCTACCTGCACTGGGCGAGATTGGCCAAGTGGCACAGTCATTCTGCAAGGTGTCAATTGCCCAGGAAGCTTCCAAACTGACACTTGGTTCATGGGATTCGCCCTGTGATGAGTAAGAGGTACTTGATCTCCATGTGTAAGCAAGGATCTCCAAGTGGACTCAAGAACTGAAGTTTAACTGAAGAGGGAGAGGACACAAGGCAGCTTTATGTCAGTCTCAAGCTGACTCATCCTTTCTTCTTCTATCCTATATATAGAGCTCTTCTATGAGGTCTAAGGAGGCTGGAATTTTGTGTAAAGCAAGGAGGTGCTGTTGGTTTACAGTTAGAGCTATTGGGTGATTGTTTTACTAGGGGTGAAGAGGAGAGTTCTTGTTGCTGGGGAGGTGCTGCTGGATTGGAGCCATCAATGGTTGTAACCTTCTCAGAACCCTGTTACTTCTATCAATAAAGTTTTGCATGTTCTCCTATATACTTGTATTGCATTGATGTATTGTATTTACATGTATATTTGATTCACTCTAATCCATGCATCAGTTATGAGTACTTGTATCTTGTAGTTTCCTCTCTTGTTTGTGCAGGATCTGTGTGTAGCTTGATCGGCAAAGAGAGCAAGGAGTTGGGAACAAGAGACAAAGAGAGAGGATAAGGATCGACTAAGCGAAAGACACCAGGTTGGTTAATCTTTTCTTCCTTCTCTCTGTACTTTCATAAAGGAAAATATCAAAGCTTTACTTTCAGTTGTTGCTAAAGACTGTCACCTTTAGAGTAGGGATAGGGTCATCCGAGTCGGATACTTTTCCCCACAACAAAGAGGAGATTAGACGGCGCACCAGAGACAGTCCTTCATCTATGCATGATGAGGAGAACTGTACCTTAGTGAGTAAGGCGAAGAAGGGGAAGGGGAAGGTTTCTCTTTCCGAATCCAGTTCTTCCAATGATGGGAAGAAGGTTGACAAGTCGAAGGTGAGATGCTTTCGGTGTCATGAGTTGGGCCATTATGCTACTAATTGCCCAAAGAAGAAGTCCAAGAAGGGATCTGAGGAAGGATATGAAGGTGAGGCACTTGCTTCATAGTTTGAGTTGGATTCACACTCTTCACATGCATGGTTTCATCCATGGTAGGAAGTGGTTAGTTTCTTGACAGTGGAGCTTCTTTCCACATGACCAGTGACAAAAGTTTGTTCAGTACTTTGGAGGAGAAATATCTCCAGATACTCATAGGGATCGGTAATGATGAGAAGTATAGTGTCTCAGGTGTAGGCATGGTTATTTTTCAGAGGTAGCATGGAGCTCGCCTTACCTTGACCGATGTCAAGTATGTACCAGGACTGAAGAGAAACTTGATGTCGATCGCGATGCTGGAAGACAGAGGCTATGATGTAGTCTTCAGTAAGGGAAATGTTTTCCTTAGACACATCATCACCAGACAAGTGAAGTAGATTGGCTCATGGGTCAAGAACCTGTATTCTTTTGAGGTTCAAGATGCATGCAAAGCCTTGAGCAGCGAGGCAACTGATGGAGACTTGGTGGTTGAGAGGGAGCATATATTACCTCTCAACATGCAGAGCTAGAAGAAGTCTCAGATGATTGTGGAGGAGCCACGATTGGTGCAGCAACTTCAAGAGGTTGTGGAGTAGCCACAACAAGGGAAGCTGAGAGGAGATCGAGTAGAGACATCTACTCATGCAGAGACCTCCAGTAGGGGGAAACTTCGAGCCAGGTGGGCAGAGGGATCGCATACAGCCATACCTCCAGGTAGGAGGTGGGGTGATGTGGATTGATCGTCCCAAGGAGGAGGGGCAAGATCCTTGAGGTACCCAACCTCTTGGATGAGACCTTGCTACGGGAGCCCTGATGTGGAGTAGCAGGAACTAATTGATTGGGTAGAGACAGATGTGGATGGAGCGGCAGAGAGAGCGAAAGTGTAGGGAATCCCAGGACAGCGCATAACATGCAGGCTGCAACAATGCGAGAGGCACAAGAGCTTTGCACAGTGCTTGGTGGCACAGAGAGGTGTGCAATGGTGAGAGATGCATGGAGATGTTGCAGTAGCACAAATGTCAGAAAGGGAGCACTTGTCAGCAGCAGGTAGAGCTTCAGCATCAGAGTATGTTCCTAGCCCAACAGAGTGGTCAGTTGGGAGTGTTTTTTTTCCAAGTGTTGTTGGAGCAAAGTGGACTGGGCAGATGTGTTGCATGCAGAACATTCCATAGTTTTAGGATCAGGTTTGAGAGGAAGCCTTTCTTTTTGAGAGGGAGTGTTGAAAAGTGTGCAACAAGAAATGCTTGTTGAGAATGCAACAAGATGATGGAGCTTAGTGGAAAGGAGTCACCTTCACTAAGTGGGCCCGCAGGCAAATTATGGTGCAAAGTCTATTTTTGGATCACAACAGGAGTAATCAGAGTCTATTTTTAGACTACTAATCAAAAATAGAAAAGTCAAATATTATTGTCTCATAATAATATTTAGACTATAAACTTTATCTTATCCTCTTGGAGCACTTCAGTTTGAGCTACAGATGTCGCACATGTAGCTGTCAGAAGGAAATACGCTTTCTTGTGGGTCAGTTGAGCTATTGCATGCAGGACATCAGTGAGAACTCATGTGGTTGAGTTTTGTGGAGTTGGATGAGCAGTTAATGGAGTTGTGTTCAGTTTGACTTAGTTGAACTAGTTGTATTTAGTCTAACTGATCAATAGACTAAGTGATGAGTTGTGTGAATTAGTTATTAATTAATTCACTAATTATTAACTCATAATGCAACTGAAGAATACATCAGTTAACTCAGTGCATGTACAGTTAAGTGGAGACAGGTGTTATAGGTTGAGATTGCTATCAGTTGTGACTATAGTTGTGCATGAGATCTTGCACAATCAATGGGATTGAGTTATGCCAATGAAAATTACGTAGTATGGGGCCAATACCAAGTGATTATAGCCTCTGCTCACGTGATTCCCAGTGTGGGTGATTCTCTTGAGGTAAAAACGAGTTTGGTTCAGCCATTCGCATTCGTTCTCAGTAGGTATTGTGCAGTGGAGGCAGGCAAGCAGCGGAGGAGATTTGGAGATCAGATCTGAGTTGTATTGTGTGTAACAGGTGGAGATAGTACTGAGTACTTGTGAGGAGTATTGTACTATGTTTATTACATGTTCTCAATCAATATAATATACAGATAGTTGGGGTTTTTAGCGAGATGCTTTCCCCAGGAAAATACTGTGTTGATATGTGTGATTGATGCTTCTATGTGCGCATGTTATTATTTTTGCTTCTGAAAATTGATGATCAACGTAGAGGAGGTTATGTATTATGCATGTATTCCGCAATAGTGTATAATCGGTATAATCTCTGTTGAATATGTGTTTATTATTCAAAATTTCTACACCCCCATGGTTCCAGAGCTTTGTCTAAGCCAAAGCTCTAAGTTAGAGTGAAACAAGATAAGTTTTCAATGGTCATTGGTAATGATATCAAGTAATGAATAAGCCTAAACATTCAAATTTCCCTAGCACTCTCAAGCCTAAGGTTAGACTAATGGAAGAATGTTTATCGAAAGGAGGATTGGCTTCAGAACCACAAATCTCAAATGCAGTAGGTTGAAAATCTCGCCTTCTTAACGCACAACAAAAATCATGACAACATATTAAAAGGGGAAAACGAAAAGGAAAATGAAATACCTTTCAAAGAGGTTGGGATAAAATAGGACTTGTAGCAGGCAAGCCTACAATTGCAATAAGCGGTTAGGAAAAAGTAGTTTCAGATAAAGGGAGACTTTGGGCTATGCACAACACTATTTTTTCAATGACCTAGTTGTGTTCCCAAATCACAAAAAAACCAAGGCTGTCTATAAGGGCATGATAACTAGGGAGTGCCATGGTGTGCTAGGGAATAACAAGAAGTGCTAACACATGTGAGACAGTTAAAAGACATGTTAGGCATGCCAATACATGCCAAGATGTGTCAAGTTTTAGGGTGTGGCACCAATGCATGTTAGGGAGTGCTATGGAAACACAAGGGAACACCAGTTTTAATTGCATGGAAATGAATGAATAAGAGTGGGTGATAGGGAGTGCTAGCGAGTTCCAAGTGTGTTAAGGAGGATCAACCCCACTAAATTTAAGCACGCTAACGCAATGATAAACTAAGGATCCAGTGACCCAAATTGCAACCAGATACAAAAACCATTTCAAAATACTCAACCTAGATGATTTCTAAGGAAATACATGTGTCAGTTACTAAATTTAGCAAAACCCATTCCAAAAAAAAAGAAAAAACTCAGTTTAATTCTAAGGAAAATATGCGCTAGAGCTACATATCTGTATTTCTATTGACCCCCAGCATAAAACTTTGCTCAGTACTTGGTCTTACATGTATCTAAGCGATACAATATGGTAGTGTTGATGAGCCCTGTTATGAATCCTAAAGTTGTGTTTGTCAAAGATTCAAAATCAACCCCCATTGCATATAAATTCGACCTAATAAGGTCTCTAATCTGTTATATATATATATATATATATATACAAAAATCAGGTATTCATACCCCAAAGTGCGAATATAGAAAATTGATGATTGATGTTGGAAGTTCAATAATAAGAAGTTGGGTTGCTCACAACTAAGATTCCAAATCAAAACAAAGAATCTCCCTGAGGGATTAGAACAGAGAAAAATCAGTGTGTTTAACTAAGCCAATATATGGGAGTTTGATGCAAGTGATGACGTCGACTCTAGACTTACCCGATTATCAGTTACAACGAAGTTTAGATTGCAGCCATTGTTGATGATTTGACAGTGTGGTACACAGTAGCATTGGATGTTTGGTTTCTCAATTAACCAAGATGAGAAAAGTTCAATTGGATCCTTGTGCTAGTCTGGATTGAAGTTAGAGTTTTTTGATGAAGCTAATTTTAAAATTGGTGAGTCTGTTTTATGTAACTACATGTAATGGTTTAGAACGCTATTGAATGAGGTATTGTGCACTAGTCGAGTGGACTTGGAATTGTAATTCAACATTGTTATTAGATTTGGATTAATCAAGTATTCAAGAATTTAGATAGATTAAATTTCTTTTTATTTTTAATAAAGAAAAAATTATTGATTTTCATTTATACAAAGTAGATATATACTTTGGTATTTCATTGTGAATGCTTTTGCTTGCCATATATTAGATTTTAAAATAAAATGGTTAAATTTATAAGTATCTTATTACTCTAAATTATAGTTCTTTTATTTCTAAAAATTGTGTACTATATCAATTTTCACGAAAAAGCTTAAAGTTTTTTATGATGACAAATATAACATATATGATTCAAACATGACAAAAACATATCATGATCTATGAAAATTTTCATGGACGGATGACAAATAAATGAGATGAAGGAAAAAATTTCAAGGGCATCCCTTTAAAAGTTAAACCCCCTGAGTTACAGAAGGATTTTGTTGTAGTGGCTACAACCACCGTCCAAAATTTTTCCTTAGCCTATTTTGGAGCCTCCCTACCAACCTTTCACAACACCTTGTCTTGCTTCATCAAGTACTCAAGCTTCATTGTTTTCCTCGCACAAAGGCAACTTATTGATCATAGTTTGACCCATTCCCCTCACAGGTTGTTCACTCGAACTTGGTCCATCTGTAGGCTGAGCAGCGTCTTCTAGAAAATTGCGCATTTCTGGAGGGAAACTAGCCTTCCCTCTAGAAATTTCGCAATCCTGTATGGCAGTCTGCTGGGCTCCAGGATTGCATAATCATGCCAGTCAACACTCCTAGCAGGAATTGCGCAATTTTTCCCAGCAGGGCTGCTCAGCCCAGAATATGCACAAATATGGGCAGCAGTCAGTTGCTCTACCTAGAAATTGTGCAAACCTCATGGACAATCAGCCCAGCTCCCAACCAGAAATGCATAATTTTCCCAAGCAGTTGAGCAATTGCATGCATGAGTAGTCTAGTTGACCAGTTCCACTTGGGACCAAGGAAACTTGACTTGCATGCATGCATGACATTGCTCTTCCTGGAAAAGCAAGAGGCAACATGCAAAAGGCATCCCATGATTTAAGGAGCTATTTTTAGCAGCCAGGGGCTACATGCAAAGTTGTTTTAGAAACTTCCCTCCAAATGTCGCTTTTTCCTAGATTTGTGGCATGCACGTCATGAGACCAAACTTATTTATTTGATGCATCAGAGCTCATTCATTCACATCGATCTTGGAGCTATGACATCCCATAGCACATCCAAGATTGTTTGACACATATGGCTCATCTATTCATGGGTAAGTGGCCTTAGCTTGTCTATTTAGCATTTCTATCGCTTTTTGTGTATTCTCTTGTGTGAGTGTTGTTTTCTTGATTTATTTGAACACTTGTTGTCCTTTACATGTATAATAGCTTGTCCTAGCTCTGTTTCATTTTTCATTGCTATCTCACTATTGTCGCATGCATTAAACTATTTTGCATGAACATTCGCCAAACCGGCGAATTGCCTAACCCACATGCATGTTGATTTGTTCGTTGAATCTTTCATTCATTTTTTGCATGCATTTTCAATCAATTCTGCTATCACTTAGTGTCGCCATGCATTCACTATATTATTTTCTTTCATTTTCCCGTCGATGAGTTGAGCCAACCTTGGCCCGGACTCTACCTTCACTGAGGCTACATTGCGCAATCTAGGGAAGGAAGGCTCTGCCTTCCTCTACATAAATGCACATTTATTCCCAACACTGGCCTCCAAGACTATTTTGTGATTTTTGGAGGATAGTGACTGCTAACCCATGAAATTGCGCAATGCAGTCCCTGGGCCTGCAGTCCTTCCCAGCTAGAATTGCACATTGCGCAATCCCAGTAATGAGCATCCAGTCTGGATTGCGCATTTCACAGATCCAGTAGGTAGTTCTACCTCCCAGACAACCCAGACTACCTTTTTTGTAGTTCTGGCAGCCAGTCACCCGGCCTCCCAAAAGAAATTATGCAATCTTCTTCATTAGTTTCCCAAGTATGTGCTATGTCATTCCTAGGAAATTGCTTTGTTTTCGTTGACATATTTCTTGCCATGCATGTTGCTTGTTTCTAGATCTTTCAAGTGTTCATTTGTCTCAATGGCTTCCAAGAGAACAGGATCACATGACACTGATGGAATTGCAACTGGAGCAACAGTTGAGCAGGTGTCCACTAGTCTATTGATATATGAATATATGAAGCTATATCTAGACAGGGACATCAAATTGAAGTGGAAAGAGGTCAATGAAACATTCGAGGGAAATTTTTGGGAAGACCTTGAAGACCATTAGGCGTACGTGAACATTCACAGGTCTTGCTTGTACTAGATTGCATGTGGATACCCTGCGTTCCCATGTGCAGACATGATACACTGAATCATCTTTCACACTAATCTCGAGATCATGACCTTGAGTAGTGTCAGTGGGATGAAGCTTGCAACCTTTTGGGCACGAGATTACGATGAGATGTATGAGATGGAAGAGCTCGTGACTATCATGAATCCTCCATTCATCTTGCACAACAATAGAGCTAACTCCAGAGACATTCAGAAGGATTGGGTAAAATATCCAGCTCAATTCGAGAATGACACACAATGAGATCTATAAGACAAAGATACTAAGGAAGGCATACCAATACTTGTTCATATTCATATGTTGATTGTGTGGCCAAGCAAGAACTGAAACCTTTCCATAGAGTTGGGTGATCACACTGGACCAACTGGCTAGAGAAGGAAAACCATGTAATTGGTCCAACATACTTCCTCATTAGCTGAAGGATAAAGTCACAAAGGATTGATAGTCACCCGAAGGTATGCATGCAGAGATTTACATGTCCACCTACATCCTAGATGCAGTATGTGCTCGACATGAGTTCTCGGGCTTGGAGTGGGCATGGTCACTGACTCTCATGATGAATTTCAAAGACATCGACCTCTGAAATCAGTTGGGCCAATTTGACAAGCCTCCTAAATAGGTAGCCATCGATACTCAACCTAAGGTTTCCATATAGCCACCTTAGTCACCCAATGGTACCTTACATATACCTCAAGATAAGGTAGAGGTTAAAACAAACATCACCAAAGAACCATTACGTTGAAATTTTTTTGGTTCTCAAGCCGCCCATATTAATAGTATAGTAGATGACTTGGTTCAGTCTCCTGCCACTATGCCAATGTTGGAAGTTCTCTAGACATGTCCATCCCAGCATAAAGCAATATTATCTACTTTATGCATTATGGATCCTTTCGATGACTATATTATTATTGTTGATGTTGATAAAGTGGATCATCCTCCTTTTCCTTCCTCAATTATTTCTAGATACCAATCTCTATAAAAAAAATGTTTTTGTTCAATAATGTATAGTCAATGAAGGCGCATTCACTTGGTTGATGTCAGCTAATGTTTGGAAGCAACTCAGTTCCCCCAAATTTTCATCATCAACCATCAACCTTCCTACATGGGATGGTCACCCCTCACAACCTCTTGGTCTATATAATAATTTCCTTGTTACCATTTCTTGCAATCAGGTCACGATCAATATCAAAGTTATCAATGCCCCTCTCAATTATAATCTCTTGCTTCATTGTAGTTTCATGTACGCTAGGAAAGTGTTTTCATCCTATGTCTTTCGTATGATGAGCTTTCCCCGTAATGGAAATATAGTCACCATTTATCAGTCGACTTACTATGATCTTCAATCCTAGTCTTCACCTCAGAATGTCATCTCATTAATGGTAGGAAGAAAGGCCACTTCTTCCTTTATCAATGTTTCCCCTAGAGTCTGTAAAGATTCCATGTTTCTTGGGGCTTATTATGGTCCACCGCCTTTCTCCACTGAGCCTAGATCTTCCACTATTTGAATGTTTTCAGTGTCATGGACTAATCAGAAATAGCATAATATGTCTACCCAACATCTATCCCAACAACAATTCATTGTTTCTCCCTCAACTAGTACACCCATAGGAGTTGCACCTGGTCACCATCCTTTTGGTCAAATTCCTTTCTTATTTCCACCACTAGGTGTTTGCTCAACTCCTTTGATGGCTATGTTGAACCTTCTAGAAATGAATTTGGGGATCCCAGTTTGATATATTGATCCTCCCACAAACACCCCCCAACTAGTTTAAGCCTTATATGGATTTGAATCTAGTACAACTAGTTCCCACAACCCCTACCTCTGCTTCAGTTCCACAAAAACCTCATCAAGAAGATACTCCTATTGTGAAATCATCTGGCAAGGGGGGAAATCCCGCAAAAGCAGGGGAAAGACAAGGCAATTCAAGCAACAACCACTCCTTCTAAAGAACTTAAGCCTACTCCTCCTTGCACTTTATGTGATGTTCATGGTCATGCCACTAAAATTTCATTGATATTCCCCAAATCAAGAGCATGGTTTCAGAATCCAGAATTCAACCCAACCTTAATATTCATGAGGTACAAGTCACCTTACTTGAGTCTGCTGAGAAAAAAAAAAGCATTAGGCACAAACCACCCATGTACTTTGTGTGATACGTACAAACATTATTCACATCATTGTTCTCATCTCAACAACTTTCAAGATACACTACATGTTCTTCCTGAACTAGATATCGCTCATAGTGACCCTTCTTCTTCTCTACTAGTGGATCCTGACACCAATTCATTGCCAAGATAGGAGGCTCCACAACCATAGTGATGCCCCCTCATGGTGATGAAATGATAGATAACTCCATACCCATCCTATACCTTTCATCATCCATCGGTCCTACTTCTTCAGACTCCTTGGGAGTTTCTATATGTGTGTCTTTAGAGCCATCTTTCGAAAACACTTTGATCTCAACATTGATGGATTTCGCATCCACATGGGATGTGAATTTGGTTCCAATGGTGAGACTACAGGTCCTTCATCATCCACTTTATCATGTGATTCTTCTTCCCCCCATCCTCCTATCTTCCATTCTGATGAGGATATCATGGAAGCAATGACCACCCCTAATTATCCTTGGGATGGTATGCACCATCATGCATATTTCCTTCCACAACAATCACATTATCAATAAATTTTCCAATTAAATGACCTTATCCATGGTCAAGTAGACTAGTTAAAAGTAATATTATTGTGTTAGATGCATTCGAAGAAGGTAATATGGACAACATATTTCCTACCATCAAAATAAACATCTCAGATAAACTAGGAGTTGAAGAAAAAATCACATTGGGGGAAGAGTGCACCCCTAAATAAATTGAGGGTTACACTAATATATTCAACGAATTCTATGATATTTTCGCTTGGTCTTAATCTGAGATTCCTGGACTTAATCCAACAATTGTTGAACATCATATCGACACTTGGTTAGATGTCATTCCTATAACTAAAACATAAAGGCACATCCATCCTTACAAATACATTGACATCAAGGTTAAAATCGATAAGCTCAATAAGGGCATATTTATTTACCCAATTGAATATACCTCCTGGGTCTCCAACCCTATTCCCGTTTTAAAGAAATAAGGCACCATTTGTTTCTGCACAAACTTTTATGATCTAAATAAAGATTGTCCAAAAGACAACTTCCCCACACCTTTAATTTATCAAATCATCAATGAGTGTGTGATACATGAAGCTCTCTCCTTTATAGATAGTTTTTTTGGATACAACCAAATCTATACTCCCTTTGCAAATCAACATAAAACTGCTTTTACTAGTCTGTGGGGAATATTTACTTATAGGGTCATGCCTTTAATTTTAAATAATTTTGGTGCCACTTTTCAATTCTCCATGTCTTATTGTTTTCATGACCTTTCACACATTATCCTTGTGTATCTCAATGATCTAACTACTCATTCTAAGCTTCAATCACAATACCTTTATGATTTGCATACCATCTTCCTATGTTGTTACAACTATAACAATTTTCTTAATCCTCTTAATTGTGTCTTCTACATTCCTACCAATTGGATTTTGGGATTCATTGTGTGTAAATCTAGGATCTCCATCGATCCTCTTAAAGTTCAAGCCATTCTTAAACTTCATCCTCCTTGCAAACTTCGCCAGTTACAAAGTCTTTAAGGAAAATCCAACTTTTTGCATACATTTGTTCACATAGATGCCACCACCACTCATGGAACTCTTTGAATCCTATTATCTAACATTTCATTTGTTTTGGATGAACAAGCTCAACAGTATTTTGATTCCCTTAAGCGCACTCTCAGTTCCGCCCCTTTGATTAGTTCACCTAACTTTGACAAGGATTTTGTCTTGTACATATTGGCCTCCATCTTTTTTGTTAATGAGGTCTTGGTGCATGAAAATGAAGCTAAGAATGAACATGTCATCTTTTATATGAGAAGGAACCTTAGCATATCCCCTGTGTCCTATTCCCATGAGGAAAGTTGGCATTGGATGTTTTTTTCTCTATTCAGAAAATTCATAATTATATCTTCACGTGTACTAGCAAGGTGACTACTAATTTGAACCCTATGGCTTTCTTATTGAGTTGGTGGATCATCAATGGGAAGTATGCCCACTGGATTGTCATCCTCCAGAAATTTGACATAGAATTTGTAATGCCTAAAAGTAAGAAAGGATTAACCCTTTCTAAATTCATCTTCAACTTTCCTACTTGTACACAAGATCCACCAATAAATGATGAATTTCTTAATGAACATTTGTTCACTATATCCTCTAATGATCCATGGTATGGCAACATCGTCACTTATTTGTGAACCCATAAATCCAACCCCCGCCTCACTAATAAAATAAGATTACATTATATCATCAAATTTTATAGGGAAAAAAGAAAAAACTACTTTTTCATTTTGGATTTTCAACTTATCTCCTTACATTTTTACTCAAATTTTGAGGAGGAGAACGTGTTGGATGCATAATTTAATTCCTTATCGAAGGAGTACCCATGTTGTATACTTTCAATTGTCCCTTCTACCCAAAAATAAAAAATGCATGAAAAAACATGATTGCAATAAAGTTTTTCATGTATTTTTTTATTTTTCATGTATTAAGGTCCATTGAAAGTATGCAACATGGGTACTCCTTGGATTAGGAAATAAATTATGCATCCAACAAGTTCTCCCACTCGAAATTTGAATAAAACTGTAGGGAGAAAAAGTTGAAAATATTAGTTCAAAAAGTAGGCTTTTTCTCAATCTTTTTACTTTTTTACTCCAAAAATGGTGAATCATCCCCCATGGTTGACATCATCATCTTGAACCCTGTTGGTCCTTATAAATTTTATTTTTGGATGTACATTTTTATTTTGAGTCCCATTTTATACCTCAAAATTTTTGTAATGATGAAGCGCCCCACTACCTTTTGATAGGCCATGATCTTTATCGATGTGGTTTTGACACCATTCTTCGTCATTATCTCACTAATGTTGAAACAAAGCAAGTTATTAATTATATTCAAAATGGATCTTGTGGTGGACATCTCTTCAAAATGGATAATGCTCAAAAAATCATGTGCACCAATTACTTTTTTCCTTCTCCCTTTAGCGATTATATTCAGGCCATCAAACACTACCCCAATTTCCAATTTGTTGATGGTTTTGGACCTACCAACATTCAAGAGGTCTCCTCGATATGAAGTCCCAATTAGACCTCACATCATTTTGAGTAGGAGCACCATCCGAAATATAGGTCAGTTGCCGAAATAGGGGGGCTTAGTGTTATGCCTTGGCTATCATAACACATAGAATGATGTATTTGTGACTTTGGTGAAACAAGTCTATAGCTTTATGAAGGTTCAAGTGCAGTGCATGAAAGGTTCTAACATGACAAAGGGAAAGTGAGTGAGCCCCTTAGAATCTTATAATAGTACGTAGCTTGAAAGGAACAAACAAGCATAAAAGGAATCACAAGTTAGCCTGGAAAATAGTTCACAAATTGACCATCATGGAAATATACAACATCACACGTTCAACAAGATTCATACTAATGAAAATGAAATAGTTCATAAGAGTTAGCACAAATGAAATAACATATATTGTAAATAAAATAAGAATAGTCCTATTATATTCACAACATATGCATGAAAATGTGTTGGCTCTGAGCTTTTACTAAAGTGAAAGTCCCCAGCATACATATACAATTAACGAACCACTAGTCCCAATAGTGGAACATGAAGCCAACACCTGCTCCTCCAAAGAAATACACTCCCTCTATGCTATGGAAAAGCCAAGGCTCAAAAATACCAAACTTCTTCTCCTAAGATAAAATCTCGGCCAAAAAATTCACCCCAAAATCCCTTTACATGAGTAATGATGTTATGCAACCAGCTCACAAAATAGAAGAAGAGATAGATCAAAGACTTCAAAATTAGCCTCTTCAAGGGAGTAGTTCTGGATGCTTCTATATAAAATTTTCATCCTCCCATGTGGACTCCTCAGCAGGTAAGTTCTTCCACTTGATGAGATACTCTGAAATTGATCGATTTCATAGCTTCCAAGTTCTTGTTTCCATTACTACTTCAGGTTCCACTATCATTTTTCATTCCTCGTCAAGTTCCACTAATATTGTTTGAATTGGTAGCTTATCACCTATAACCTTATTGAAGCATGAAATGTGGAAAACTAGGTGCACCCTGGAAGATGCAGGAAGCTCCAATTTGTATGCCATAGTACTAATCTTTTGCAACAACTTGTAAGGACCATAATACTTTAGTGATAATTTATTATCCTTGTTAGCTTGCTTAAGGGACATTTATTTGTATGGTTGTAGCTGTAAAAATACCCAGTCGCCTACATCAAAA
Organism: Pinus tabuliformis; assembly: GCA_031772625.1. Lineage (NCBI taxonomy): Eukaryota > Viridiplantae > Streptophyta > Pinopsida > Pinales > Pinaceae > Pinus > Pinus tabuliformis. Next base: position 599,694,212 of record CM062818.1, read on the forward strand.
ATTATTTCTCTACTATGTTGATCTGCCTGTTGTTTCATTCTATAATGTGCGAAAGTGAGGTTATCCTTTAAAATTTGGATATCTTGTTGTTGATGCTTGATGTGATCTTCCACTGCTTGAGCCTTGAACCTTAGAATTTTCTCTTATATATGATGTGATGGATGGTGGATGATATCCATAAAGTTCCATAAATGGGGTCAACTTTGCTACGTATGGATGGAAGTGTTATACCACCATTCAGCCAGAGGTAACCACTTGACCCATTGTGTCTGTTTATCAGATACAATGCAACAAAGACATCCTCCCAAACATTTTTTCACTATCTCAATTTACCCATTAGATTGAGGATGATAAGCTAAGATATGAGCTAATTGAGTACCCAGACAAGAAAATAATTTTGTCCAAAAATTTTGAGTCAAAATGGGATCTTTGTCGCTTACAATAATCTTTGGGTTTCCATGTAACTTTTTAATTGTTTCCATAAATGCAGTAGCAACTGTACTCGATTAGATAATTCACAAAAGTGTGCATACTTGGTAATTCTATCAACTACCACCATGATGTGCTCTTTCCTTCAGACTTGGGTAAGCTTGTGATAAAATCCATTGAAACTCCCTCGCAATGTTGACTTCGAGTGGATAAAGGTTGTAATAGACTCGAGGTCTTAATTGTCTCATTTTTTTTTTTTAAACAAAATATTCCGCCACAAACTTTTGAATATCATATTTAAAGCCATCCCAAAAAAATTCCTTCTTAACCCTGTAACAACCCCTCCTCCCAGGTCAACCCAAGCAACCAGCCAGCCAAGAAAACATCTAATGAGAGAAGTTACTAAAGGAATCAATCTCCTATGTGACGTTAAGGAAATGGAATTGATAGAACATGTCAAACAAACCTATCCACATCAACAAAAAACCCTCAGGAGACATGTCATCCAGTCAAACAACCTGTCCTTGAGTTCCACTGATGATTTAAGAATTTTATCGCAGAGTCACTCTCATGCTATAGGGAAGACAATGACCAACAACTCAAAGTTTCTCTTATAGGTCTCTGTGCTAGCGACTGTGGAATTGTGTCAACAGATATGTGCCAATGACCCCAATATTTGAGCCACTTTTTTAGCTCAGAATCCTGACCTATGCCCAAAAATTGATACAACCTTCAGAAACCAACCAAGACATGATAACAATGTTGATAGCCAAAAATCAACCCCGAGACGTAGCTTGAGCATCCCCAATTGGGACTAACATTTTGTCAAACACTTTTCATCAATGAAACCTACAAGTATAGGATACAAGACAAAAAATAAATCACTGGAAGAACTTATGAAACATAACCAGAAGGATCACCTCCTCCTCAATTGGAATATTATATCATCAATTAGTTCTTGCATCCATCCATTTAATAATTACAAGTAAATACATGAAATAACCATGACATGAACTAGTCACATAACCATGCTTATAGCCAACATTAAAACATTTAAATATCACAAATATGACAACCATTAAATCCACATATAAATTAGTGCAAAAGTAAGAGAAATTAGCTTTTATTAATTATAGGCAAATTTGACTACGTTCGGGACTTCCATGTACCACGTGACCATATACATGGCTGAACCAAATCTCTCCTTAAACTAGTCACCCCTGTGCCATATTCCAAGCATGAATGTGGGATCTCATAAAATAACCAATCCAAGAAAAACCGAGGGAATCTAGAGGTTAAACCATCTCCACTCTCACCAAACCATGAGCACACCAAAACTGGTGCTTTGATCACAACCGAACCGAACTTGGAATGCCTTCCAAAATCCATCACTATCCTTGAGGAAATTTTCACCTCCTTGTCTCTCAGGCTTTACCGTAATCCAATCCTAGATCACTAGGCCCAAAACTAAGACTAGTCTCTCAAGCTTTACCATAATCCAAACTCGGATCACTAGGCCCTAAATCGAGACTTCTCCCTCGGTCTCTATTGTGTATCCTACCAAAATCGATGAAGGGATTCCTATGCCTTCAGTAATGAACCTTGAGACCACCTCTGCCTCGAATTTCGAAATCCATTCGAAAAACCAAAGCTCAAAACCGAGATAAACATCCCAACACTATGGAATCTGAAGAAAGGCAAGGTGAGCATGAAAATCGATGTCATAACCTAACAAAACTATGCCATCGATAGCAATAGAACCATACACCAACATGCAAAGACATGCATGTCCAAACCAGCTAGGAAATCACACATGCAAAAGGTTACTTGCAACTATTCCTGATGAAGCTGCTTGATCCTACTTTTCCTTCCTTTATCCTTTCTTTCCTTCCTTTCCCTTTCTTTCTTTTCCTTCCTTGATCCAAAGCTAGAGTGCTCCAAGAAAACTATTAGTGACCAAGAGTGAGAGAGAGAGAGACAGAGAAAGAGAATAATGAGAGAGCTCCAAACATGAACTGACAAAAGGTTACCCACTGATCCTCATAAGGATTTTTGTTAATGAGGCCTTTATTTTCTTCATTCTCCATTATTTTCCTTCAATTTCCTCCTCACATGTAAACAGTGACCTTTTACCTTCCTTTTCTCCTATTTTCCTTTATTTTCATTAATAAATGTGCCAAAAATTCATTTTTTCCTTTTAATGCCTTTTCCTTAGCCTTTGTTAATTTTCCTTAGCCAAAACACACATATAGTGATGCCCACTAGGATATATTTTCCAAACATTAAGCTTGGAATAAGTGTCCCTTAACTGCGGTCTTATTTTGCCTTTATTAACTTTTTTTACATGAAATTTTCACCAGGGTTATTATAGAACCCTCCCCCTCTGGGAACACTATCCTCATTGTTAAACCACACCAAGACCTCAGCAAAACCACTAAAAAGAAAACATACTGCCCATGGAGCTTTTTAACTTAGTTTGTTCCAGTATTTACAATGAAAGACCTACTCAAAATAAAAACATCATGACAACATGACAATATAATAACCATAATAATATGACACCCATGTCACTTATTGGAGCTTTATAACTTAGCTCATGGAAGTATTTACATCCATATACATATACATACATATACCATCACATCAGAAAAACATATGCCAAACATATACCAGCATAAACGAAAATTGCTTTGCCTCAACCAACAAACAATGAAGGATACATGGCCCACATTTAATCCACCATATCCCACATAGCTTATTTAGGCCTAAATTACTTCCACTGCACTTTAACTTTCACTATGGATTTGTTCCTGAGCATGAGATGTTTCTGCTACAATATGCACTGAGGCTACGGCTTCAGCTCTCCTTCTTGCTCCACCTGTAATACAGACCAATCAATAACATGATCAACATCCTTTATATATCTCTTAGGCAATGAAATATGGAAAACATCATGTACTTTCACTATTTGAGGCAGTGCAAGTTGATATGCCACTGGTCCAATTCTCTCAACAATCTCAAAAGGCACGTAATATCGTGGTGCCAACTTGGCACATGAACTAACCCTCAAAGAGATTTTCTTGGGCTTGATGCGCAAATACACATGATCCCCAACCTTAAACACCTTGAACACCCTTTGTTGATCTGCATAACTCGTCTATCTATCCTATGATGCCTTTAGATTCTTCTTTATAACCTGCATTTCCTACTCCATGTCTACCAACATGTCTAGTTCAATAAGTACCATGTTCATTGGATCACTCCAGCTGATGGGAGTGTTACAACTCCACCCATAAAATTCCTCGAAAGGAATCATCCTCAATGACTCCTAATAACCATTGTTGTCTGCCAACTCAACCAATGGAAGACATTCCTCCCATATCTTTTGTTGGTGCATCACGTACATCCTCAACATATCCTCTAAGAGCCTATTGACCCTCTCTATCTATCCATCTATCTACAGATGATAAGCTGCACTAAAGGGAAACTCTATGCCCAAGCCTGTAAAGAGCTCCTTGCAAAACTTGCAATTGAAATTTGCATCCCTGTTCGACACAATCTTCTTTGGAACACCATGTAATCTCACTATCTCTCTCATGAACACCTACTCTACCTCACTGGATGAATATGTAGTCTTTATTGGAATGAAGCGAGCTACCTTTATCAACCTATCGACCATGACCATAATAGAATCATATTGTTGCTTTACTGTCCTCAGAAGACCTGTAATGAAATCTATGGAAATGACCTCCCAGTTCCATTCTGGAATTGCTATAGGCTATAGTAAACCACCTTGATGCTTACATTCTGCCTTGAAATGCTGAAAATCTAAACATCTAGCCATGAACTCTGCCACTTCCTTTTTCAGATTCGGACAATAGTAGAAATTCTTTATCACTTTCAACATCTTATGATATCCTAGATGATGCGAGTATGGCTTGGCAAAAAATTCCCTCAAGATAAGCTTCTTGAGCTCACTTGAATTCGACACATAGATTCTGTCTCTAAATCTCACTAAATCATCTGCCATGAGATGATAGTGTGCATCCTGATCACCTGTACCTACAACTGTTCCTGTACCTGTGCTCTACTCTAACCTATGCATAATTTCCATGTATTTTTCATCTCATTGTCATGCCTACAATATCCTATCATGTAAATCTGTCGCATAAGAGCTTGTGGTTTTTATATGATTTACCTGTACCTTCCTTCTAAGAGAATCTGCAGCCTGGTTCTCCTTCCCTTTGATGTATCTTATCTTGAAGTCAAACTCACTAAGGGTAGCCAACCATCTAGCTTTCCTGGAATTTAGATTTCGTTGATCAAACAAATATCTCAACCCATTTTGATCACTCATCAATGTAATCCTCCTACCAAGAAGATAATGCCTCTACATCTTTAGTACGTGTATAATCGTTGCTAGCTCAATATCATGCATTGGATAGTTCTCCTCATGCTCATTCAATTTTTGTGACTCATAGCACACTACCTTCCCTTCTTGAATGAGAACTCCACCAATTCATCTCTTGTAAGAATCTATACACACTACAAACTCCTTGTCCAGATCCACAATATTTAGCACTGGTGCATGTATCAACAACTACTTGAGTTTCCCAAAACTAGCCTCACATACTTTTTTCCATTCGAACTTCTTACCTTTCCACTGCGATGATGTGATAGGATATTAAATGTGTGAGACATTCTTGATGAACCTCCTGTAGTAGCCTACTAATCCCATAAATGATCTGACCTCATCCACATTCTTAGTAGCTTCCCGATCCATAATAGCCCTTATCTTTCTTGGATCCACCACTATGCCATCCTTGGAGACAACATGCCCCAAATAATGTACCTTTGTCTAAAAAAATCTACACTTCCTAAATTTAGCATACAACTGATTCTCTCTTAGAAACCTCAACACTACTTCTAAATGCTCAGCATGTCATTCCTCATTTTTAGAACATACCAGTATGCCATCAATGAATACAATAACCAACTTGTTTAGATAAGGGTGCAACACACTATTCATCAAACACATAAATGTAGCTAGGGCATTAGTGAAACCGATTGGAACAACAACAAACTCATAATTCCCATACCTGGTCCTAAACACAATATTGAATATATCTTCTACCTTGATGCGTACCTGATGGTATCCTAATCTCAAGTCGATCTTAGATAACACTGCTGCTCCCTTCAACTGATCAAACAAATCATCAATCCTTGGCAAAGGGTACTTGTTCTTTATCGTTACTTTATTCATCTTCCTGTAGTCAATGCACAATCTAAGAGTACCATCTTTCTTCTTCACGAACAACATTGGCACCCCCCCAAGGTGATACACTCACCCTAATGTACCCATTATCCAACATATCTTTCAGGTGCAGCATTAACTCAACCAACTCAATTTTGCTCATCCTATAAGGTTCTTTTGATCTTGGGGTTTCCCCTAGCACCAACTCAATAGAAAAGTCTACCTCCCTGTGAGGTGGAAACTTTGTAATCTCCTTAGGAAATACATCCTCAAACTACTGCAAAACTGGGTACCTGCTTAACTCATCATCATCCTCAACCTCCTTACTCTTTTCACTAGAATTGTATATTGCAAACATCACACAACCCTTTCTGCAATTATGCTTAGCCTTCATAGCGGTAACCATTCTCACTAATGTAGGCCTCTTCCTCCCCTACAAATTACTCTTTTCCCCATTATCATCCACACACTCAATGGCCTTGTTGAAGCAATCCACTTTGGTTCTGTGAAGGTATAACTAATACATACCCAAAAGCATACTATATGAACCTAACAGCAATACATTCAAATGTGTTTTTGTAGGCATACCATTTAACTAAAATGCACAAGCTCTTACCTAATGGTGAACTCGCTTCTTTGTACCTATAGCCAACTGTACCAACCAATATTCTGCATGCACTTCTTTTCTCAAACCACACTTATCCACCAGGTCAGGATTAATATAACTATAGTTAGATCTGGAATTAATCAAAATAGAAAAAACTTAATCACAAAGCTTACTGTCCATCTCAATGATTGATGCTAGATGATCTGCCTACCTGTTATCCATAGCTACATAGATCCAAGGAATGCTATGACCATCATCACCATCTGTATGTTCCTCTTAAGCACTATAGATCTAGGGTATACCACCACTCTGATACTGTGGACAATCCCTCTTACGATGATCCTTACCACATATCCAACACTGCAATGGTTCATTACCACCACCTCTAGTCTACTGTTGTCCATGTCCTTTCTCATTTGTATTGAATCTCTTGTAAGGAACTACATTTTCTTTCTCACTTGCATCTTGAAGCATTTTTCTCTTTGGTTTCCATTTTCCTTTATCTTTCTCATTTATTTTCAAGTCATGCTTAGGCTCAACTTTGCACTTCGACTACTCATAACAATTCTTCAACTCTTGGATGGCCTCCTCCAACGATCTAGGCTCATTGAACTCAATATGGTTTTTGTACGCAACTGGAAATCCACTGATTAATATTAAAACCTTGGCCTTCTCTTCCAAGAGGTAAGGCACATATCTCAACAGCTCCAAAAATCTGCTAGTATACTCATTAGCTGTTATAGAACCCATCCACAACTCATAAAATCCTTATCTTTGTCATCATAGTACCTCTCTGACAAGTACTTATTCTTGAAGAGCCCTTCAAATGCATGCTAGGTCAAATCCTTCTCATGTATACCTTTGACATTCTTCATGTCTTCCCATCAAATATCCACTTTACCTTTGAGACTGAAAGTGGCTATCTTTGCTTTCATGTTTTCTGAATAATCATGCAATCAGAAGAATTTCTTCATACCAAGAAACCATGCTTTTGCATCCTATGATTTCTTCATCTCTACATCAAAGGTAGGTGGTTTTCCTTCTTAAACTCATCTAGAAAGTATCCCTTATCACTCCTCCTTTCTTGGGATAAGGTCCCTATGGTCAATTTTTGACAGTTTTATAATAGTTTTGTAAAAGAATGTAAAGTCTCCATGAAATGAGGAAGCGGAGTGCAAAGCTAAGTAAGAGTCAAAGGGGCAGTAGTCCCTTGTATGGGTAGGTGATAGGTCAATTTTGAGGCTCACCCATGGGTCGCGGGCCATGGTATTGTAATGAAAAGGCTATATATCGTTTAGTCTTGGTGAGTCTTAGAAGATAACTTTTGATAGAACATCATTGTAAGGGCAAGGTTTTAAGGTAGGAAAAGTATGTTTCCTGTACTTAGGCAAAAGGGGGAAGGCTCCTGCAGCTAAGTGCGCAGAGACCTTGGTAATTCTGCAACTGAGTGCACGGGTCCTTACAGCTGAGTGCATAGGGCAGAAAGAGTTTGTAACAAAATGATAAATCTAATAAAGACTGTTTTGGATTGAATCTACTGTATCTGTGCCTTGTTCTTATTTTGTTTAAGTTTATGCATCTTCACTCAATGATCTCATTTATATGACTTAATGCTTTATTTCTATGTGAAAAGTATAGACTTGTAATGTTTATGCACAATAAGTATAATTAACCCCCTCAAGGAGATCGATAAGTACTTAGAGAAATATTCAGTAGTTAATTGGTCAGAAAGTGTATATCTACACGAGGATAGATCTAGGCTATAAAGGCTTCAGAATATATAGTTTTTTGCCTGAAAGTGGTAAATCTATGTCTTTTATGCATGATAAGTCCAAGCAAACACCTTTGCAAAGGACTGAAGGTCTGCTCAATAGAGGTTGTAGTAGTTGACAGTCAGAAGGAATAGATCTATGCGAAGATAGCTCTAAGCTATAAGAACCTTAGGAAGACCATCACATAGGCCTCTAGATGCAAAAACCTCACGACAAGAAAAAAGGTCATTGGTGAGGGTCATGCCTGTGATGGACCTTTAAGGTTCATCACCAATGTCACATATGGTGACAGTCTTTAGAAAAGTGTTGTTGTAAGTGTATATAGTGATAGTACTTTAAGTTTTGTCACCAAAGCCATTTTCAATGACACTTTTGGTGAGGGTCGTTAAAGGCCCGTCACTAATTCTCTCTTTGGTGACACTTTTGGTGAGGGTCGTTAAAGGCCCATCACTAATTCTCTCTTTGGTGACACTTCTAGTGACAATATTTTATTAACCATCACTAATGATATTTTTGGTTACTTTAGTTGACGGTCAATAAATGTTCATCATCATTAATCATTCCAATGATTTTATGATGATGCGTCATGCCTGTGATGGACTTGTAAGGTCCGTCACCAATGTCACATATGGTGATGGTTTTTAAAAAATCGTTGTTGTAAGTGTATATAGTGATGGTCCTTTAAGGTTTGTCACCAAAGCCATTTTCAATGAAACTTTTGGTTAGGGTTGTTAAAGGCCCATCACTAATTCTCTCTTTGGTGACACTTTTGGTGAGGGTCATTAAAGGCCCATCACTAATTCTCTATTTTGTGACAGTTCTAGTGACGATCTTTTATTGACCCTCACCAATTCTCTTTTTGGTTACTTTTGGTGATGGTCAAAAAAATTTCGTCATCATTGATCATTCCAATGAGTTTTTTATGATGCTATGTACTTGTTACTATATTTTTTGTTAAAATATAACGATTTAAGACCATTTTTGTGTAGTCTTATTCATTATGTGTCCAAGGTCATAGTGGTTATAATAGTCAGTCAATTTGTTAAGAAGTAATTTAGTGTGTATCATTTCCCTCAATTCATAAGAATATAGTTCTCCTATGAGTCAACACATGATTCATCTCTATTACGTTTATTATCAAGCAAATTTCCTTTAAATAAAGTTCCACTAGTGTGTGTAGGACCTATATTATTTAATACATAATCAAGCTCTATCAATTCTATCAATGAGAGAGACCTAGCACTCCTTAACACTCATGGAACACCTTAACATGCTTTGGAATAGTACACTAACATTCCTTGGCACCTCGCATGTCTCGAAACAACTTTGTACCTGGAAAATATTTGTACCTAGAACATATTGCCATGAGTGGGATTCCCAAGCACATGTTGGCATGCCCTGTAGTCCCTAGCATTCCCTGGAACACCTTGGCATAATATTGCATTGACAAACATTAGCACTTGGCACACATTGGCACTTGGCACGTATTAGATCATATTATTAGTGTGCCTAGCATGTCCCTTTTGAAAAATATAAAGTCTCGACTTATTAACCCTCTTATGTGTTCATTTCCTTGCATTTTAGCTTGGTTATTCCTTTTGTTGCCTTGAAAATCCTTGAATCATATTGACATACTCCGGCACCCTACACATCCTAGCATGTCTTAGCACCTAGCATGCCTCGGCACTATTTGGCAAATGTTAGAACACCTGGAAACTACCTAGCACACTCTAGCACTTCTTGACATTCCCTGGCATGCCTTACTCGTGCTTAGCATACCTTGTCACTCCCTCCTTGGCATGACATCTAGCACTCATTGACACTCCCCGACACACCCTCATATTCATTCACTTCCATGCATTTTTACCTAGTGCTCCCTTTTGTTTTGCTAATACTCCCTAACACTCCTCATCATGCATTGGCACTCTCTAGCGCACCTTAGAACTATTCAATATGCTTTGCCACTTCATACCATGCATCACACTCCCTGACGCACATTGGCACTTGGCACGTGTTGGCAATTGGCAAGTCTCATAAGCATGTTTGGCATGCATTGATATGACTTGGTATGCTTTGGCATGGTTTAATATCAAATTTACTCAAGATCAATTATTGGAAACTAGATGAGAAGAAACGAAGGAATATTCGGCACTTAGAATGCATTGACACATGGCACTTGGCACCTATTGGCACCTAGTGTTGGTGCACCTAGCACGCCCCTCATGGGAAAGGTAAATTTATGAATTATTAACCCTATTATGTGCTCATTTCCTTGTAGTTTAACATGTTCCTCCCTTCTGTTTCCTTGATAGTCGCTGGCATGCATTGTCACACCCTTGTACACCTTGGCATGCCTTATCACTTGGCACATCTTAGCTTGTTTGACATGTCTTCGTACTATCTGGCACATGTTAGCATGCCCTAGCATCCCCTAACACACCTTGGAAATCATGACCTCAGAACTAGCATTACATTTTTCCATGACTTGGGAACCTTACATTCAATAGAACACCTCGACACTCCCTAGTTTTCATGCCATCTATTATCCTCCACAATGTCCCAAGCTGATGAGGAGATCGACGGAGGTAACCACAGACCAAGATTTTAGTTTTGTAGCTAGCCCTACCAAACTAGAGAGGGATCTCTCTATGAAATCACAACCAAGAGATGACTGGAATGTAAAGGATTTTAGGCTAGATAGATAGGCTCAGGTGGGTTTTGGAAAATTTAGGTTCATCATGTTTGCTTGATGACCCCACCTCCATGGGTTGTACTGACATGGTTTGGTGTTGGCTTGGTGATGTAGTTATATGTGTTTTCAAGGCTGCCTCAAAGAAGGTGTCCCATGTCATGTTCTTCTCTTTCAACTAATGGAGTACTATAACCTTTATTAGGCTATGGTTAAAGAGGTTGGGATAATGCACTTTTCCTTTCAATTTCATCCTTTCATACATTTTGGTTAGGCTTGTATACAAGTAGCTGGACAAATTTAGAGTCTTGGGAGCTATAAAGTGCATGAGAAGTCTTATGTGGTATTGATATAGCCTACAAAATCTTCCCTCACATGTGAATAAATTCATGACAACCTTCATCAATGGTGCATATCTCTCCAACAAGTATCTGAACGGGAAAACATGTGAGTGAGCTCCTTTGTATTGTGATTTCAAGTAGGGTTTGTACTCATCTAGGTTTAGGTTCATGCCTTTGAACCAATTTTCACAATCATTTGGTATGCCTATAGCTTGAGAGATGGCATCCACTGAAAACATGAAATCAGTGCCTGCAATGGTAATCTTATCTTTCTTCAAGGTGAGGGAAAATATACCTATGATATGCTCATGGTAACCTACTTCCTGCACTCTTTGAAAAAATCCTAAACAATTGACATCTTCAAAGCATTTCATGAGATATGGGGAGGAGGTGATTTCATTGCAATTAGAGGGCTCAAACCTCAGTATCCTTCCCCCCTCAGTGTCTTTAGACCAAAAGAACTGATGCTATTATAGCTAGGTGCCTTTGGGCTAGGCCGAAATCCAAAAATAATATACTTTTGGTCTATTTAACGGTGCTTGCGAGACATGAGAAGGATTGAGGGTGGGGTATAAAGGACACATAATATTTTAGTAAGGCTTTAATTGTCAAGAAATTATGGAAAATTTTCCAGGGAAAAGGCATTTGGTAATAGGTTATTAAAGAGAAATATATAAAAATAAGACAACTTAAGGAATGGATTAAAGAGGTGGCTCCAAAGAAGAATGTGGTGTCTTATATGTGGAGAAGCATGATGAGAAACAAATATTGGCTACTACAAAATCTAAGATGGGAGGTTGGCAGGGGGAAGAGGATAGCAATAGTGTTGGAAATAATACTGAGAGGGGGGGGGGGGGGGGGGGGGGTTGAATTTGTATTACTCAGGTCAATAATATTTTCTTTTCATACTCAATTTATATACGCTACTTCCATGTGGGTAACCTGCGTGTACACACAACTGTGCTTAAGGAAACTAGTGTATATCCAACAAACTAATGATTCAGTTAATTCACCATATGTTGATCTTTAATCTGTGTATCAGTACTTTATTAAACATTAAACAGTAACCATATGTAGTTAATAATAGAGTGAACCCTCACACATATGCAACACACATGGACACCAAGATTTAAGGTGGAAACCCAATGTGGGTGAAAACCACTTGCTATTGTTGTCCCTATCTTCTTTTAATAATAAGAAAATCTATTTACAACAATGTATTGGTGCAGACACATACCAGTACGCAGGCTTCTACCTGTAGAAGGCTGCAACCTTCTCTCGTTCTCCAGCTTCTACTGGAAGGGAGATACAACCCCCTAGCTTTTGTACTAGCTGATATGTTTACTTGTACGTAAGCACTGACCTATAGAAGGCTACAACCTTCTCTCTTCCTCCAAGGACCTCGTTTCATAAATTTTCAGACTGGATACTCCTGGAACACAACATCATAATTTGAAGGCCATGTTTCATCCAATTTTCATACTGGACCCATAAAAAACATTGAAGCTCAAAATAAATCACCACTGCAATACATCCATCAACTATATCTACATCAATCAATCACTGAAACTCAATCTGAATCAACCAAACTCAATCAATCACTGAAAACCTCTGAACCTCTGACACAACTAAATCAATCATTCATTCATACTTTAACCAATCAACTACAACAGATAGATCACTGTAACCAGTTCACAGATCTGAGTTACATTATCATTCAGAATTAGTTGTAATCTTAAAACCATGCTTCAGAGTGTATACGCTATTTGGCAGAAGCCAACCTGCGTGTATACGCAGCTTCCCTGAAGCAAACCAACGTGTAGATCTGCAAACACTTTGCTGCACTTCCAGACTTTAGACATAATCACACATAGAGGATAAAACATGTGTTAGTGATCAGATCTAGCCCATCCATTATCAGATCACATAATGATAGGTCATTATGATCCCGATCCATCATTAGATTTCATTTTTAACACTGAAGCTAATCACAATCAACCAATCTGAATATGTAGAATATTGTAACCAGAACACAATGTAAAACCCAGAACTCTACATCAACAACCAAAACCAATTTCAACTTTGAAAATCATAGATCACAAGGTATACCCTACTTCGATGTGTCAAACCTGCATGTATACGCGCTTTTACCAAGGTCAACCAGTATATACATCTATAACTATTCATTCATAATTTTACAACTATTCCAGACTTTAGTTATAAATAGATCATAATCTTTACAGATCAACACATGCATCAGTATACAGATCTAGAATAAACATAATCAAACCATATAAAGATTATTCATTCCAAGCCTTAAGATCCCGATCCATCATTAGATCTTGTCCTCCATCAACTGCTAAGGCTCCTCCTTGGTCCAGATCAAGCAGAGCACATAAACCCATAACCTGCGTACTTGATCTCACACATCATCAGATATTCAATTCTTGCTTATCTTAGCCTAATGATCTTCTCCTCCTTATATAGTTTTAGGCCTTTCTCAATACCATGGACCAAAACCACTTAGGAACAATACCTTGGACCAAATACCTCGGACCAATACCACAGACCAAATACCTTGGACCAAAGAAACACTTTGGACCCAAAAACTTATTTTCCCAAGATATACGCGCTTTTCCTTCTGTGAAAGTGTGTGTGTATGTATACGCTCCTTTTGTTCAATGAACCTATGTGTATACATGGCTTGGTCAAGGTGAACCTACGTATACTTTTCTTTGTTCATTCTGTGTAGCCTGAACTGTAATTCTTTGCTATTAACCTGCAATACTTTGATCTTTCATCTGAGTGAGTTTCCATCAAGGACAACACTTGTATCATAATGCCAACAATCTCCCCCTTTGGACTTGATGGCAATGTTAACTTGCTGCACTGTGAACTGTCATCTTAGTGAGTTGCCATTGTACATTACTTCTGAACTGATTCCTTTGAACTGCCCTGCATCACATCTGTTAACACAACTACCATGTATTATGTCACATCTGATATCTCTTTTGTAGATTCATCTAGTTACCATATACAAGAGAGTTGTTCTGCTACAAGTGGGTTGCCATCAAGTACAACACATACATCATAATGCCAACAATCTTCCCCTTTGGACTTGATGGCAACAACCTTACCAAGTCACTCTCCCCCTTTGACATCAAGGGCAAAGGGTCATGCTCCCCCTAAGTGCATGCTGAATTCTCTAATATGCTGAAGTGTTGATTGAGCTCCAATGATCAAGTCCATGCTCCCCCTGAGCATACACAAAGTCTGCAAAAAGATGTTCTAAAAGAATAACATGACTCTATACATGCATCCATCTCCCAACCAAGTGGGGATATACCAAAATTTGACTCATCCACCCAACCAAGTGGGGATATACCAAATGTTTATACATGACTGAAATAAACATTATTACATCACCTTTCCTATGCATATCGGGGGTACACCTTACATCATATGACCAAAAAGGGACTTCATCAAAAGACTACAACAGATAGAGACAAATTATTACATTGTGGTTCTTGATATGAACTTTACATTGAATGATATACGTGACATTTATAACAGTGACAAGACCATGATAGTCATCAGTAACTATCATACACCATCTATGATCTACTCCATAAGCATCTGTCAGCAACATCCAAACTAGCAACCTATATAAGTCCATGTTAGTGTAAATATCATCAACCTCTGACAAGGTATGTCTGCATATAGATATCAACTCATCCTCTTGATCTCATCAAGATCAACTTGCTTTGTTTCCTTCCATGAATCAACTCAGCATATGTCATATCTCCAAGCAGTAACAAAATCATTCACACCATATCATATGTGAAAAAACCATAGTCATCAAATGATCTTTCACATCATCAACAAGAACTACATGATCTTTCCACAAGGACCTTCAATATATCAACCATGTATCATCACTAGGAAACATCCCATATTTGATAAGCATCAACCATGATAATCAACATATGTGAGTATCAACTATCATCATAAGGTAAGAACTCATCATGACTTAGTAAGCCATGTCTTGAGTATCCATGTCTTCGAATAGCTATGTCTTCTTGCAACCTGCAATAACACCATTCTCTTGGCCAACCAACAATATGCAACTTGAGTAATCAATATGTATCTAGCAAAATATGAGCTCATGGTCATTTTTTCAAGATTTCTTCATATCATCAACAACAACAATCTTCAACAGTGTGAGAGCCAAGATCTATAGGAATCCTGTATCATAATTGCACCATATGAACTTTATGTATCTTTGAAGGCATGACGACAATAGCATAAAATAAATGAGTGGCTCATCGTCAAATAATGAATTTGTGTACTCAAGCTTTGTACTTCTCCTTGTCCCAATGAAGATTACCATGTAAGAAACATATATGTACTATATGCATCATCAAAAGGTCATTCACAATCATCCATAAATCTGATCTGAATACCAACTATGTGACCCCAAGCATCATCTGAGATTTTATCATGGGTAACTCATAACCGTAATACAGCAAGATGTATCATAAGCTTCATCATCATTGATTAGATACCAAAGACTTCTAAACATAATGCCAGCAATTCTTTATTAGAAGCATAGCATGTTCTCCCCTTGAACCTGTTCCACATGTTCACTGTCTAATCTGATCATTGCATATATTAGTAAGAAGTATCAAGGCATCATTATCAATCAGATATACATTAAGTTATCAACAACTTGTGAGGATAAAAAACACTTCTAAATAATATCCACAGAGTGTAGTCATCATGACATAAAAGATAACTGATAATTGTTTGAGCCATATCAAATTAGTTTTTCTAATTCTGTCCATCTGCATTTTTCTCAAACCTACATATACGTGACTTGTGCAGCTTCGAACTCATGTATATACGTGGCTTGTCTTCACGAAACTTGCGTATGATATTTAGAGCATTGAATTTTCATACTTTCAGCTTCTCTTAAGTCTATCATGTCTGTACACTGTGACATGCCACATTTTTCTGACTGTACTTCCTTCTTCTTCCATATCTTCGAGCATGATGATGTTTTCTCCTTTTGGTATGGTGCCTGATATTTTCTCTTGCATTCCTTTGCTATATGTCCAAGCTTGTTACATGCATAACATCTTACATGTTTCATATTTCTTCTATAGCAGTTAATGGCTTTGTGACCAAGCATATTGCAAGAAAAACAATATCCCTTAAAGTACCTGCAAGCTGATGATCTTTCTATGTGAACCATTCTTCTTCCGCATCTTACTGCAACATGTCCAAGATTATGACATATAAAACATTCAACATTATTCATTTGAGGAAATAACCAACTATGGTTAGGGGTAAAAGATTTTCTTTGAAGATTTTCTTTCCTTAGTTGTTTATGGGATTGACCTCTCATCTCCTTGTTGAGCATTTCAGATTTTGCATTAGAGTTTCTTGCCTCACTTTGTGAGCTAGATTCACCTTCAACAGATTCATGAAAACCAAGACTAGTTTTGATGGTAGGAGACCTTTGACTACTAAGAATATCATCCAAGATCTTAGTACTATCTTGAAACTGCAAGAGCTTATTCTTTTCTTCTATTTTATCTTTTAGAATATTTACCTCAACCTGATGTTGCTCTTCCTTTTCAAGACACTGCATCTTCATGATTCCTTTTCTTCCTTCTTCCATCTATTTCCTTAATTCAAGAACTTCGTTTTCTTGTTTTTCAAGAGCTTGGAGCAGTTATTTATTCTTCTTATTTAATTTTTCAAGATCTTCTTTTAGCGAGAGGATCTTAGCTTCAAGACTTTCATAATAGTTGGATCTATCTCTGAGTTTCTTGATAGTTGTGCTCCTTTCATTTACTTCTTTTCTTAATGATGTCACTTCATCCTATAGCTTTTGACATTGATCTTCCTTTTCCTTGATTGCTTCCTTATTTGTTTCCTTCCTCTAGTTGAGCTTTTAGTTTGGTAGCTTCTTCTTTGAAGGCACATTCCCTTTTGTCCAATAGATATTGTTGATCTCTAATTTTGTTCGTAAGACTTTTAAATTCAGCCTCCATTTGATATCTTTCTTCTTCACCCATAAGTGCAAATTCAGTTCTTTTGCTATCACTTTCATCATCTTCAAATGGATGGAGAAATATATCACTAGAGGATAACAAATTCATACCTGATAGATCTTTTTCTTGTTCATCTTCATTCTGAGGTGATTCTGAATCTAAAGAGTTACTTCCACATATTCCCCAATCGATTCTCCCACTGTCATAGTTTCTTTGAGGTGTCTTCTTCTTCTGAGGCACTTTCTTCTTTAGGTTCTTTCCCATTGTTCTACAAATCTCCTTCAAGCGATCAAGCTTCTACCAAAGGACCTGCTCTGATACCAATTTTTGGAAATAATACTGAGAGGGGAGGGTGAATCAGTATTAGTCAGGTCAATAATCTTTTCCTTTCATACTCAATTTAAATACACTACTTCCATGTGGGTAACCAATGTGTACACGCAACTGTTCTTAAGGAAACAAGCGTATATCCAACAAACCAATGATTCAGTTAATTCATCACATGTTGAGCTTTAATCTGTGTATCAGTACTTTATTAAACATTAAACAATAACCATATGCAGTTAATAACAGAGTGAACCATCACACATAAGCAACACACATGAACACCAAGATTTAAGGTGGAAACCCAATGTGGGTGAAAACCACCTGCTGTTGTTGTCTCTGTCTTCTTTTAATAATAAGAAAATCTATTTACAACAATGTACTGGTGCAGACTCATACCAGTACTCAGGCTTCTACCTACAAAAGGCTACAACCTTCTCTCATTCTCTAGCTTCTACTAGAAGGGAGCTACAACCCCCTAGCTCTTGTACTAGCCGATATGTTTACTAGTACGTAGGTGCCGACCTATAGAAGGCTACAACCTTCTCTCTTCCTCCAGGGACCTTGTTTCATAAATTTTCAGACTAGATACTCCTGGAACACAACATCATAATTTGAAGGCCACGTTTCATCCAATTTTCATACTGGACCCATCAACAACATTGAAGCTCAAAATCAATCACCACTGCAATACATCCATCAACTATATCTGCATCAACCAATCACTGAAACTCAATCTGAATCAACCAAACTCAATCAATCACTGACAACCTCTGAACCTCTGACACAACTGAATCAATCATTCATTCATACTTTAACCAATCAACTGCAACAGATAGATCACTGTAACCAGTTCACAGATCTGAGTTACATTATCATTCAGAATCAATTGTAATCTTAAAACCATGCTTCAGAGTGTATACACTATTTGGCAAAATCCAACCTGCATGTATACACAGTTTCCCTGAAGCAAACCAGCATGTAGATCTACAAACACTTTGTTGCACTTCCAGACTTCAAACATAATCACACATAGAGGATAAAACATGTGTTAGCAATCACATCTAGCCCATCCATTATCAGATCACATAATGATAGGTCATTATGATCCTGATCCATCATTAGATTTCATTCATTAACACTGAAGCGAATCACAATCAACCAATCTGAATATGTAGAATACTGTCTCCAGAAGACGATGTAAAACCCAGAACTCTGCATCAACAACCAGAACCGATTGTAACTTCGAAAATCATAGATCACAAGGAATACGCTACTTCGATGTGTCAAACTTGCATGTATATGGGCTTTTACCAAGGTCAACTAGCGTATACATCTGTAACTATTCATTCATAATTTTGTAGCTATTCCAGACTTCAGTTATAACCAGATCATAATATTTATAGATCAACACATGCATCAGTATACAGATCTAGAATAAGCATGATCAAACCATATAAAGATTATTCATTCCAAGCCTTAAGATCCCAATCCATCATTAGCTCTTGTCCTCCATCAACTGCTAAGGCTCCTCCTTGGTTCAGATCAAGCAGAGCATCATAAACCCATAACCTGCATACTTGATCTCACACATCATCAGATATTCAATTCTTGCTTATCTTGGCCTAATGATCTTCTCCTCCTTATATAGTTTTATGCCTTTCTCAATACCATGGACCAAAACCACTTAGGACCAATACCTTGGACCAAATACCTCGGACCAATACCATGGACCAAATACCTTGGGTCAAATACCTTGGACCAAAGAAATACCTTGGACCCAAAAACTTGTTTTCCCAAGATATACAGGCTTTTGCTTCTATGAAAGTGTGTGTGTACATATACACTCCATTTGTTCAATGAACTTGCGTGTATACGCGGCTTGGTCAAGGTGAACCTGCATATAATTTTCTTTCTTCATTCTGTGTAGCCTGAACTGTAATTCTTTGCTATTAACTTGTAGTACTTTGATCTTTCATCTGAGTGAGTTTCCATCAAGGACAACACCTATATCATAATGCCAACAATCTCCCCCTTTGGACATGATGGCAATGTTAACGTGCTGCACTATGAACTGTCATCTTAGTGAGTTGCCATTGTACATTACTTCTTAACTGATTCCTTTGAACTACCCTACATCACATCTGTTAACACAACTACCATGTATTCTGTCACATCTGATATCTCTTCTGTAGATTCATCTACTTACCATATACAAGAGAGTTGTTTTGCTATAAGTGGGTTGCCATCAAGTACAACACATACATCATAATGCCAACAATAATAGGACTAGATGATATCAAAGGAGTAGAGGGAATACATACTCTTTTTATTCGCATTCTTGAGCATTTACATAAGAAAAGGCTTTACTTTATGAACTAAATCTCTTGTGATTGAGGATCCTTTTGTGTTACAAGTTATTGGCTTAATGCATTTGAACTTGGATTTCCAGAGGATATATTTGTGGAATGGGCATGTTTCATAACACAGTTAAGTCTAACAGGTTTAAAACTCACTGAGAAGAAAGAAAAGCTAAAATGGGAAGGTGTTATGTATAATGAGCAGATCTTGGTTAAAGAGATTCATAAACATATTTCTCATGGATGTGGCTTGAATGATAATGCTTTTTCATTTCATAACACGTGGAGATGGGATATACCTCTCAAATTAAAATGTTTTATGTGGCTGGTAGTCCACAATAATATTTTAACTTGGAATAATATCCATAAAAGGGGCTTTCAGGATCTTGGAAGATGCTCTTTATATAAAGAAGATTTAGAAGACATGGAACATCTATTTCTAACATGTCCTTTTGCGATCTTAAGATGGAGTGGGGTTCTTCAAACACTTAAAATACATGTAATATAGACCATGGTTTCCATTTAGAGATGTCTCACTCAATGGTTTGAAGGTTTCAAGACATATCATTCCTTGCGTTTCTATATTTTTTGGGGCATATGGAGAAGCAGGAATGAGAAGATTTTTTAACAAACAGAACTAGATACTAGAGACACTTATTTAAATATATTTTCATATTTTATGGAGATATGGCTAATGAAGGAGGAACAACCTAGAAGACATTTTAGACTCGTGGAGCTATGGTCATACTTTATTTTTTATTTTTTATTTTTTATGGAGCATCCAACAACGGGGTGTTGGCATTATGAGATAAGTGTTGTCCTTGATGGCAAAGCTAACTTGTCACACTTAGAACTATCATTTGATTCCTTTGAGCTGTCCTCCATCAGTCACATCTGATATCTCTTCTGAAGATTCATCCAGTTATACATAAGTGAGATATTCTTCTACGAGAGGGTTCCATCAAGTACAACATATGCATCATAATGCCAACAATCTCCCCCTTTGGACTTGATGGCAACAACACCAAATCACTCTCCCCCTTTGACATCAAGGGCAAAGGGTGGACCAAGATATTCTCTTCCTTTGCTGAATCATTCCACTGTCCATACTCCCTGCTGAAATCTCTGAATAATCTCCCCCTTTGTATATGCCAAGGTGTACCAATCTGTCCATGCTCCCTCTGAGTACATGCTGAATCTCTGTACCGCTGAAGTGTGTTGTTCATGCTCTTCCTGACTGTAGGCAAGATCTGCAAAAGATGTTCTTCAAGAAGAACATGACTCTATACATCATAAAAGACCTTCCTATCACCAAAGACTCATACATACATCCATCTCTCAACTAAGTGAGGATATACAAAAATTGACTCATCCATCCAACCAAGTGGGGATACATCAAAGGGGTGTTGGCATTATGAGATAAGTGTTGTCCTTGATGGCAAAGCTAACTTGTCACACTTAGAACTATCATCTGATTCCTTTGAGCTGTCCTCCATCAGTCACATCTGATATCTCTTCTGAAGATTCATCCAGTTATACATAAGTGAGATATTCTTCTATGAGAGGGTTTCCATCAAGTACAACACATGCATCATAATGCCAACAATCTCCCCCTTTGGACTTGATGGCAACAACACCAAATCACTCTCCCCCTTTGACATCAAGGGAAAAGGCTGTACACGCTGCTGTGTCTAAAGAAACTAGCGTATATCCAGAAATCTTATGATTCAGTTAGCTTATCTTCAGTAAATGCATCAGAACATTATTAACCATATTAACAGTAAACAGGTGCAGTATAATAGAACAGATCATCACACAAAAGCCACACACATGAACACAAAGATATAAGGTGGAAACCCAATGTGGGTGAAAACCACCTGCTGCAAGTCATCTCAATCTTCTTCTTAATAAGAAAATCCTTTTACAATATTTGTACTGGTGCAGTCTTATACCAGTACGGGAGCTACAACCCCCTTTTCTCTTGTACTAGCCGATCCATTTACTAGTACACAGGCTGCTACCTGCTACAATGCTCCAAAGATCTCCCTTAGCTTTTGTACTAGCTTAGATACTAGTACGTAGGTGCTTGCCTACAATCTCCTCTCCTCCCGGTACCACGTTTCATCAATTTTCAGATTGGATACACTGAAGCACAACATATAATCTGAAAGGCCACTTTTCATCCAATTTTCATACTGGACCCATAACTATCATTGAAGCTCAAAACAATCATCAAACTCTGAATCACTGAAACCCTGTTAACAACACCGTCACCAGAACACAGAGCAGACACAGAACTCTGTAATAACCATCAGACCCATCTGCAACTTCAAATATCAAGCTTTACAATGTATACGCTACTTAGACGAATCAAACCCACGTGTATACGCGCTTTTTCCAAAGACAACCCGCGTACAGATCTAAAAATAATTTCTCATAACTTGCAGCTGTACTAGACATCAGTCATACTCACAACACTTATAGAACAATACATGCGTCAGTATGTAGATCTAGAATGAGCATCATAAAGATAGTTCATTTCAAACCATTTGATCCCGATCTCTCCTTAGATCTTGTTCTCAATCACCCGGTGAGATCCCTCCTTAGCTCAAATCAAGCAATGCATCATCAACCCATAACCTGCATACTGGATCTCATACTTCTTCAGATATTCAAGACATTTTGGATACACTTTCCTAATGATTTCCTTCTCCTTATATAGCCTTAGGCCTTGTTCAATACCAAGAACCAAAACCATAGAAATCCAATACCATCAACTTCAAAACTAGGGATCAACACGTCCGTCGAGACACCAAGGTCCAAAACCATAGGCACAACTTCCAAGGAATAACCGCCGTGGACCAAAGATAAGTTTTCCACATACACGCGCTTTTACTGAAGCCAACCTGCGTGTACACGCGACTTGGTATATAGCTAACCTGCGTATACGCGACTTGGTATATAGTGAACCTGCTTGTATACGCGACTTGGGCTTAATGAACCTGCGTGTATGAACTTTCTCTTCTTCTTATAGTCTGATCATCAATTCCTTGCTGCTGACCTTCTGTACTATGATTTGTCATCAGTGTGGTTTGCCATCAAGGACAACACTTATCTCATAATGCCAACAATCTCCCCCTTTGGACTTGATGGCAAAGCTAACTTGTCACACTTAGAACTATCATCTGATTCCTTTGAGCTGTCCTCCATCAGTCACATCTGATATCTCTTCTGAAGATTCATCCAGTTATACATAAGTGAGATATTCTTCTATGAGAGG
Source organism: Pinus tabuliformis (assembly GCA_031772625.1). NCBI lineage: Eukaryota > Viridiplantae > Streptophyta > Pinopsida > Pinales > Pinaceae > Pinus > Pinus tabuliformis. Next base: position 599,717,327 of record CM062818.1, read on the forward strand.
GTTGCCATCAAGTACAACACATGCATCATAATGCCAACAATCTCCCCCTTTGGACTTGATGGCAACAACACCAAATCACTCTCCCCCTTTGACATCAAGGGCAAAGGGTGGACCAAGATATTCTCTTCCTTTGCTGAATCATTCCACTGTCCATACTCCCCCTGAGTACCTGCTGAAATCTCTGAATAATCTCCCCCTTTGTATATGCCAAGGTGTACCAATCTGTCCATGCTCCCTCTGAGTACATGCTGAATCTCTGTACCGCTGAAGTGTGTTGTTCATGCTCTTCCTGACTGTAGGCAAGATCTGCAAAAGATGTTCTTCAAGAAGAACATGACTCTATACATCATAAAAGACCTTCCTATCACCAAAGACTCATACATACGTCCATCTCTCAACTAAGTGAGGATATACAAAAATTGACTCATCCACCCAACCAAGTGGGGATACATCAAAAGTTTACATATGACAACCAATCATATTGCATCAATCATCCCAGGCACAGTGGGGAAACCAAAATAGGCCGTTACATGACCTTGACACCATGAAAGAGATACCACAAAAGAGATATATGACATAGAGACGTAAGAACTAGACCAAGACTTATGAAAGTCACCAGCAGCATCTGATAATCACCATTCATATCAGCAACCAAGAGATCCTTCTATTCTCCTTTCACCTTTGTTCCACCTGAAACCAGCAACAAATGTGAACCAGAACCAAAAGCTTTAAGATAATGCCAACAATGCATCATTGGAAGATTATCTGCTCCCCCTGAACCTGTGCCAGATGATCTCTGTCAGACCCATATCAGACTTTCTGCGACCAACATCTGTCCCTGCTGATTTTCTTCAATAATCAATATACGCGTCTGTATCCATATAAACAAGCGTATATACGCGGATCGGCCTTATGAAACTCGCGTACAACCATTTTCATATCAACAACCTGTAACTGTCCTGCAGCAAGGTATGTCTGAACATATATGTCAACTCCTCCTTTTAAACATCATCATGAAATCATTCACATTACATGTGAAACCACCATAGCCATTACATCAACGACAAGATCTACATGATCCAAGTATCATTACTTGGGAACATCTGCATCAATCAACATATGTAAGTATCAACCTATCATCATATAGATAAGAACTCATCACCATGTCTCCAACAAAGCAACTTTGAGTAGTCATCCATGTATCAGCACTATGTATCTTGAGCTCAAGCTCATTTGACAAAACTTCTTGATATCATCAACAGCAACAATCCTTATCCACAAGAGTGCCTGCATCATAACTGTATGATCTTTATGCATATGACAACAATAGTATATGAGTGACTCATCATCAAGTGAGGAAGATGTGTATTCAAGCTTTGTACTTCTCCTTATCCTTATGAAGATCATCATGTAAGCATCATCAAAGGATCAACCATAAATCTGATCTGAACATCTACTATGTAACTTCAAGAATCATATGAGAGTTTATCATAGACAACTCACAACATCATATCATAGCAAGATATATCATTTAGCCATATAAGAATCATCACCAAGGATTATTAACCATAATGCCAACAATGAATTACTAAAGGCATATGCTCCCCCTCAACCAGTGCCATCTGTTAGATCTGATCATGCATATATCAGCAATAAGCATCAAAACATCATCATCCTCAAGTTAGGATCAAAACACTTCTAGACATCATATAAGTAACAAAACATTTCCACACATCCTCAGCAGACTGTAACCAATAGAGCAAATAATAGACTGAATCATATCAGATCCTTTTTCTGATCCTGTCCCCACTGCTTTACCTCAGACTGACATATACGCGACTTTGCATGTTTAACTTGCGTATATACGCGACTTCCCTTTAAGGAACTTGCGTATGAGATTCAGAACACTGAAGTTTTACAATTTCAGCTCCCCTTGAGTCTGATATGTCTGTGCTGTGCTGTGTCTCAGTACATTGTGCTGACTGTACTTCCTTCTTCCTCCATATCTTCAAGTGTGATGAGGTTTTCTCCTTTTGGTGTGATGTCCATCCTTTGTTCCTGCATTCCTTTGCTATATGTCCAAGCTTGTTACATGCATAACATCTTACATGTTTCATATTCCTCCTGTAGCAATCAGCAGCTTTGTGACCAAACATATTGCAAGCAAAGCAATATCCATTAAAGTACCTTGAGTGTGATGATCTTTCTGCATGATGGTCTTGAACCCTTCTTCTTCTACATCTAGCTGCAACATGTCCAAGATTATGACATACATAACATTCAACATTATTCATAGGAGGAGTAAAAGATTTTCTTTGAGGAGTCTTTTTCCTTGATTGTTGATGGGGTTGACCTTTCATCTCCTTGTTGATCATTTTAGTTTTCTCTTTAGAGTTCCTTGCCTCACCTTGTGAGCTAGATTCACCTTCAACAGATTCATGAAAACCAAGACCAGTCTTGATAGCAGGAGACCTTTGACTACTAAGAATATCATCCAAGACTTTAGAACTATCTTGAAATCGTAAAATCTTATCCTTTTCTTCTAGTTTACCTTTCAAGATATTTACCTCAACCTGAAGTTGTTCTTCCTTTTCAAGAGATTGCTTTTTCAAATCTTCTTCACCTTTCCTTCCTTCTTCCATTTGTTCCCTTAGTTTGAGAATCTCCTTTTCTTGTTCTTCATTCAGATCCTGCTGCATTTGACGAACTCGGAAGGCACATTCTAGTTGAGATTTTAAGCTGGTGGCTTCGTTTTCTTGTTTTGCAATAGCTTGGAGTAGATCTGTATTCTGCTTCTTTGATTCTTCAAGATCTCCTTTTAGTGAGAGGATTGTAGCTTCAAGATTTTCATAGTAGCTGGATCTATCTTTGAGTTTCTTGATGGTTGTGCTTCTTTCGTTGACTTCTTTTCTTAATGATGTCACTTCATGCTGCAATTTTTGACATTGGTCTTCCTTGTCCTTGAGTAGCTTTCTTACCTTGTTTCCTTCTTCTAGTTGGGCCTTTAGTTTGGTAACTTCTTCTTTGAAAGCACATTCCCTTTTGTTCAATAGATCTTGTTGATCTTTAACTTTGTCTGTAAGCCTTCTAAATACTGCCTCTATTTGATACTTTTCTTGCTCACCCATAAAAGCATGTTCAGTATTTTCACTATCACTTCCATCACTTTCACAAGGAAATATAGCAGGAACATCAGAGCATAACACATTCATACCTGATAATGATTCTGAATCTGAAGAACTTCTTATACCTAATCCCCAATCGACTCTCCCACTGTCATAGATCTTCTGAGATGTCTTCTTCTTCTTATGAGCTTTCTTCTTAAGCTTCTTTCCCATTGTTCCACGGATCTCCTTCAAGCGATCAAGCTTCTACCAAAGAACCTACTCTGATACCAATTGTTGGAAATAATACTGAGAGGGGGGGGTGAATCAGTATTATCAGATCACGGGGTTTGTGGAAGTGGGGCACATTTGGTTTTGAATCCAGACAACACCTTCCATTTCAGTTGGCATAGTAGCACAAGGTCAAATAATAGATTTGAGATAATCATACTCTTGGGGGCTCTTCTATGTGCTAATTGTCTTGCAATTGAAGATTTACCTGTGTTTGGATATTCCAAGATGATCCTATATTGGATACAATTGAGAACAAAATTTGGACAACCTTCCTTTACTTTTTGGATGCAATGCATAAGATCTTTGATGAATACCTTTCAAATACTGGCCTCTAATGATGTCTATAGAGAGTAGAATCAAGTGGCAGATATCCTATCAAAGAAGGAATGCAACTTTGTGCCTGTTAGATCCCTATAATACTAGTGATTACCCCATTACTATTGTAGTTGTATCCCTTATTAATATTTTTGTGCCACTATTTGTTATTATTGCGCCCCATAGAAACCCTCTATTGTTATTTTTGTGGCTTTATATTATTATTGTTAGGTCGGCTGGGTTATATTGTGACTCCTTAGACTCCTATATATAGAAAGGAGGTTTTGTCATTTGTATCATCAAAGAATTGTTCATTTATGTAATGTAAAGGAGGTTTCCCCCTCGAAGAGGCTGAATTCTAAGGCGTTGATCTATCTTTTCTATCTTTTCTTGAGCTGGTTTCATAACATTTGGTATCAGAGCTTTGGATTCTAGGGTTTCGCTGCTCCAAACATGTCATCGTGGCATTTTCACTATAACTTTTTTTCTGCGATGTTTTAGAAGCTAAAAAAAAAACCCATTTGAGAAGACATCGCACTGAATCTCAGGTCTAAATTTTAGAGCATTTTGTGCTACATTTGTGGAGATATGATCTAAGGAATTTGGTCTTTTTGCAGACTCCTGAATTACATTCCAAACAGGTGACCTAGGGAAAATCATCATAACTTTCTCTTTGAGCATTGGATTGAAATTTTGTAAGAAGGTAAAGAAAGAGGATGGATTGTAGTTTTCTTGTATATATTTTTCAGAGCCAAAGGCGAAACAGTGACTCGTGGCACGTCATACAAGTTCGCTCTACTGAACTAGTCTATAATCAGGTCACTGTGGGAGATTTGGCATAACTCTTCCTTGGAGAATCCAATTTGGATCAGACTGGTGGCATTGGAAAGAGGACGCAGAGGGCTATTGCAAGTTGTAATTTTAGAACTAGTTGATTTGAAATTAAAAAGATACTTCAGATTCAATATCAAGCTCCTACAAATTGAAAAAAGGTGAGTAGTTTTTTAAAAATTTTGCATAAGCTTGGTCTGAAAAATTAGTTTGAAGGAATTCAAAGGGAATAGTAAAGAATTATTATCATTAATTGATGCCCCAAGGGAAGAAAATGAAAACACCTAGTAGGCAACCTAAAAGCTATAGCATGACTCATGAAGAAGAGGAAGAAATGCAACATGATATATCAAAATTACGAGACCAAGTGCAACAAGTGTCACTTGCACAAAAAACAACAGAATCTAAGGTGGATGGTTTAAAGAAAGATGTAGAAGCTAAGATGGATGGTTTAAAGAAAGGCATAGAAGCTAAGATAGATTGTTTAAAGACAAGCATGGAAGATTTGAAGACAGGGATGGAAGATTTGAAGACAGATTCAACAAAGTTTCTACAAGAAATGCTTACTAATGGTGAAAGGGTAGTAAAGGAAACTCATGATGAGAACAAAATAAATTTTAATCATGATTTCATAGACACTAATGTTGGATCGAAGACCCACCATATTCCAAAAATCGATATGAGGAATTTTGATGGCAAGGATCCCGCAACATGGATATTACAGATGGAGCAATTTTTCCATCTCAATAATGTGCAAAACACACAAAAGGTACGTATTACAACTTTATATTTGGAACCAAATCAGTTTGTATGGTATCAATGGCTTTTCTCTCGTAAACAAATTATCACTTGGGCAATTTTTACGGAAGAATTGACAACACATTATGAGGATACAAAAAGCAACACTTTTTTTAGCCAATTGATAAGTCTCAAACAAAAGGGTTCAATAATGGAGCACATTGAGGAGTTCCAAAAATTGAACATAAGGGTAAAAAATACTCCAGAGGAGCATAGGATTGATGTGTTCATAGGGACTTTAAAGGATAATATCCAACATGATGTTCGCCTTTGGGAACCTGATTCATTAGAGAAGGCATTCAGGTTAGCAAGAAAAATGGAAAGCAAAATTATGGCAACCAGGAAGCATACCACTCACAAAAATAAAGATGGAAGTGTTGTTGCCCCTAGTCTTCCACAACCTATAAGGTTGACACCACAACAATTGGAAGAAAAAAGAGCAAAAGGGCTTTGTTACAGTTGTGATAGCAAATACACTAAAGGTCATAAGTGTGCTAAGAAGAAATTATTCTACATAGATTGTGAATAGGAAGAAGAAAATGAGCATGAAAGGTCAAAAGAAGAGGATACACTCCAAGAACAAAGCCTAGATAAAGAAGAAATGAATCTGACCATATCTTGTAATGCATTGGCGGGAATTACCACTCCTCAAACCATCAACATAGAAGGACAAATCAAGAAGAAAAAGGTAATAGTGTTGATTGATTCAGGAAGTACCCACAATTTTATTCATTGTAAGGTAGCAAAAGAATTGAATTGCTTCTTATATCCAGCACCAGAGTGTCAAGTCATGGTTGCAAATGGAGGAACAATAAATTGCTCTGGAAAGTGCCATAATATCAAGCTATCCATGGGAGAATATGTATTGACTAGCCCAATGCTTTCCATTCCAATGGGAGGTGTTGATGTTGTACTAGGAGTCTAATGGCTACAATCCTTGGGTACAATATCCTTTAATTTTCAAGAACTTTTCATGAAATTTTATGCGGAAGGAAAGGAAGTTGAATTAAGGGGTATTGGAGGGAAACCGGGAAAGGTGATCAGCTCTAATGGTATGACAAAGCTGCTAAAAAAGGAACAAAGAGGTGTAATTGCACAATTATGTTCGCTAGATGTTTCCACATTGGAATCATATATTTCTCCAGATCTCCAAAAAGTCTTGGACAATCATTCCAAGGTATTTGAGACTCCCAAAGGTCTCCCACCTATTCATGATCATGATCATGCTATTCATCTGATTCCAGGAAGTGTTCCTCCAAACATCAGGTTGTACAGATATCCTTGTGCCCAAAAGAGCGAAATTGAACGTATGGTTGTAAAAATGTTAGAGGCTGGTATAATTCAACCTAGTCAAAGTTCTTTCTCTGCTCCAGTAGTATTGGTGCACAAGAAGGATGGATCATGGCGCATGTGTCCGGATTATAGGGAGCTCAACAAGCTTACTATTAAAGATAAGTTTCCCATTCCTATCATTGATGAATTGCTGGATGAATTGCATGGATCAATTTACTTCACCAAGTTGGATCTTCGTTCAGGATATCATCAAATCAGAATGAAGACTGAAGACATTCTGAAAAAAACATTTAGAACTCATGAGGGTCATTATGAATTTTTGGTCATGCCTTTTGGCCTTACTAATGCACCTTCTACATTTCAAGGTTTGATGAATTCCATTTTGAAACCCTTCCTTAGAAAATTTGTGTTAGTATTTTTGATGATATACTAATCTACAACAAGTCTTGGAAGGATCATGTTGAACATGTTGACAGGGTGCTACAACTATTGGAGGAGAAACAATTATATGCAAAAAGATCCAAATGTTTCTTTGGAGTACAAGAGGTGGAATATCTGGGTCATATTGTATCTCATGAAGGAGTTAAGGTAGACCCTAGAAAAATTAAAGCCATTAAGGAATGGAAAATCCCCACATCCATAAAGCATCTACGAGGATTTCTCAGGTTGACAGGGTATTATCGCAAGTTTGTTAAGAATTATGGGAGAATAGCAGAACCTCTAACAACATTATTGAAGAAAGATGCATTTTCATGGACTCCATAAGCAACGAAGGCCTTCGAACATCTTAAAGAGGCAATGTGCCAAGCACTGGTCTTAGCTACACCGGACTTCACAAAAACCTTTATTGTGGAATGTGATGCTTCAGGAAATGGAATTGGTGCTGTTTTAATGCAAGATGAAAGACCCATTGCTTTTGAAAGTCGTCCAATCAAGGGAAAGTTTTTACACAAAGCTATTTATGAGAAGGAAATGTTGGCAATACTACATGCACTTAAGAAATGGCGACCCTACCTAATGGGAAGACACTTCAAGGTAAAAATGGATCATGATAGCCTTAAATAATTTTTAGAACAAAGATTATCCTTTGAAGAGCAACAAAAGTGGGTCACAAAGATGTTGGGTTATGACTTTGAAACCATCTACAAAAAAGGGAAGCAAAATGTGGCGGCAGATGCACTCTCAAGAAAGGATGAGGATGTGGAAGCATTGTTGTGCACCATTTCTATTATCCAACCTGATTGGATAAACGAAGCAAGGGAGGAATGGAAGAATGATGAAGAAGTGTGGGCACTTATTCAAAAGTTACAACAAGATTCCAGTACATCTGATACATTTAGCTGGCAAAATGATTCGTTATGGTACAAAGATCACTTATACCTCTGTAAGAATTCCCAACTCAAACAAAATATTCTTATGGAGTTGCACACTTCTCCCTTAGGATGGCACTCAGGATTTTTAAAAACTTACCACAGGGTTGAGAAGGAATTTTTTTGGGATGGCCTTAAATCGGATATTCAAAAGTTTGTGGCGGAATGTTTGGTTTGCGAACAAAATAAAGTTGAAACAATTAAGACCCCGGGTCTATTACAACCTTTATCCATTCCAAGCCAATGTTGGGAGGAGGTTTCAATGGATTTTATCACAAGTTTACCAAAGTCTGAGGGAAAGAATGTCATCATGGTGGTAGTTGACAAACTTACCAAGTATGCACGCTTTTGTGCATTATCACATCCATTTAAAGCTAGTACAGTTTCTACTGCATTTATGGAAACAATTCAAAAGCTACATGGAAATCCAAAGATTATTGTAAGTGACAGAGATCCCATCTTCACTGGAAATTTTTGGACAGAATTATTTTCTTGTCTTGGTACTTAGTTAGCTCATAGCTCATCTTATCATCCTCAATCTGATGGGCAAACTGAGATAGTAAACAAATGTCTGGAAGGATATCTTCGTTGCTTTGTCTCTGATAAACAGACACAATGGGTCAAATGGTTGCCTCTAGCTGAATGGTGGTATAACACATCCTTCCATACAGCAACAAAAATGACCCCATTTATGGCACTTTATGGATATCAGCCACCATCCATCACATCATATTTAAGAGAAAATTCTAAGGTTCAAGCAGTGTAACATCACATCGAACATCAAAAACAAGTCCTCCAACTCTTAAAGGATAACCTCGTGTTGGCACAGAATAGAATGAAACAGCAGGCAGATCAACATCACAGCGAAAGAAGTTTTGATGTAGGTGATTGGGTATTCCTACGGCTACAACCATATAAACAAATGTCCCTGAAGAAAGCTAAGAAGGATAATAAATTATCACCAAATATTATGGTCCATACAAGGTGTTGCAAAAGATTGGTACTATGGCATACAAATTGGAGCTTCCTGCGGCTTCTCGAGTGCACCCAGTTCTCCATGTTTCATGTTTAAACAAGGTTATAGGCAACAAGCTCCCAGTTCAAACAATATTGCCAGAACTTGACGAGGAAGGAAAAACTATATTGGAATCGGAAGCAGTCACAGAGACAAGAACTAGACAGCTACGAAATCGATCAATTTCAGAGTATCTCATCAAGTGGAAGAACTTATCCAGCTAAAGATTCCACATGGGAGGATGAAAATTTTATACAGAAGCATCCAGAACTACTCAAGCGTTGAGGACAAAACATTTTTGAAGGAGAGGGGCATGTTAGATCCCTATAATACTAGTGCTTACTCCATTACTATTGTAGTTGTATCCCTTATTAATATTGTTGTGCCCCTATTTGTTATTATTCCGCCCCATAGAAGCCGTCTATTGTTATTTTTGTGGCTTTATATTATTATTGTTAGATCGGCTGGGTTATATTGTGGCTCTTAGACTCCTATATATAGAAAGGAGGTTTTGTCATTTGTATCATCGAAGAATTGTTCATTTATGTAATGTCAAGGAGGTTGCCCCCTCGAAGAGGTTGAATTCTAAGGCATTGATCTATCTTTTCTATCTTTTCTTGAGCTGGTTTCATAACAGTGCCAAGGAGGATTTTCTACTCATTTTTTGACAAAGGAATCTGTTGACAGTGGTGGACCCACCAACATGTCAAGGGGATCTCCCCAGTAAGAGCTCCCAATTAGAACTCAAACCATTTGGTGTAGGAGTCCCAACAGTGGGTCGTAAAGCAATGCCTTAACAGTGATGTAGCACAGATGCAAGTAAGATAACTATGTCAGTAGCAAGGGTGTGACTGCTGCAGTGAGTCAAGGAAGGTGCATGAGAGGTTCTAACACATGTGGGTTTGGATGAGTGTGCCCCTTGGAAACCTATAACAAAACTTAGCTGAGAAGGGAACACACGAGCGAAGATGCATTACAAGCTAGAAAGTAGGTCAGCTGACAATCCAAAGTTATGGTTAAACCAACAGCACATCTGCAACAAGATTCATATAATTTCATAAACAACTACGTAAGTTAAACAACATACATCGCTACAACAACTGGAACAGTCCAACTACAATAACAACATACGCATGAAAATCTGTTGGTTCTTATTATATAAATAAGTGTAAGTTCCAATCATACAATACATCCATGTAAACCTGCTAGCCCCAACACTGGAATGTTACAGCCACATCCGCCTGCTCCTCCAAAGTGATGAACTAGCTCAGTGCAGTGGAGAAGCCAAGGCGTGTTACAATACTGTCCAAGCTCTTTCCAAGATAGTCTTAGCAGAATATTGGCTGACCAAAAGCCTATACAATGAGTTATGATGGACTATTTATAGCAAAGGGTGGGGTGACCCTTGGCATTCCCCTTTATGACCATTCAACTGCCCTTATGACTCTTCACCTACTCTATGACTATTACATCCACTATTGAAATTTGACTTACACTTGACATCACTTAACATTACAATGCACATGTACCCATGTGAACAAAAATGGCTTGAGCAAGCCAAACTAGACATCACTCTGACTTAGCCAACTATAGAAGTCCAACTTCTCGAAATCCTCATGTTTATCAACAGTAACATATTGTTGGCAAGATCTGTAGTCCTTGATAGTGTTTGTGTGTTCTGCTATGACATATGTCTGAAACTTGAACCTTGCCTCCATAGCATCCAGGTACACTGCTTGGGCATCTTTTTCCAATTCATCTGAAAGCATGCACATCATTATTTTAGTGTGTCCAGACCAGCAACATACTTGTGCATGATGTCTACACTAATAGGCATGTCTGGGCTGGTGGCGATGTGAATCAACTCGTCAAAGTATGAGTCAAGCTCTAGTCGAACCTGCTTCTTGGTCTTCGCCTGGGTGAGAGTCCCAAGTGATGGAATCGCATGTGCTCACACCACAACATCCATGCTCTTGAATACTTGTGCATGGGAAGCCTGTATGCTAGCGATGAGTTGTTGGAGGTCCTCAAAGTTGTGGATTTGACTCCAGATATGTGCTTGCAGCTTGACCGCATTGGCTCTAATCATCTTTCACAAGTGAAGCGGGGCTCCCTTGTACTTCATCATCCATGTTTGCATGTTATTAACAACAGCATTCACATTCATCAAGATGCATTCTCTTCTAGCACATCATTGCTGCCATCTGTTATGATGAACGACTACCTTGTGCACAATACCAAACTTGGAGTACAATGTTTGCATAACTGTGTCAAGGGAATGCACTTACGATTTAGGAAGCCTCAGAGGAGGATGTAAGGTAGGTAGGATGAACAGAACAGCCTGTGCGCCCACCTTTCCAGATGGGTACAGGCATATGGTATACAACCTTCATGAACGCACGCCGCTCTCACGATAAGAAACAGGAACAACAAGCAAAAGCAGGCAAGACAAGTGCGCATACGGAGAAGTATGATACAACCTATCGCACCAAAAATCATACACAGGGAAGCCTTTGACAAGTTGTACGAAGTGCTAAATAGGTTCCACCATGTGAAACACACCAACTGGGGCTTGTTAGCTCTGCTATGCAGCACTGACTTTCTAAGGTCAGAAGGAAGCATGATCTGTTTGGTTGTGTCCAAAGGGGGCTCACATTTGGTCATTTTTCCCTTTCTTCCTTCACCCCGTTCACCTCTAAACCTTTCCCATTCCCTAAATAAACCATAAAACCCTACCCATATGCCCTCATGTGCTCATAAAACCCTCATCACTTTCCCACTGTTGATCATTCCCCAATAATCTAACGGCCCACATTGCACTCGATAAAGTGACTCGTTCGACCATTTTCCACCATCAGATGCATCTCCGCCCAATCTGACGGTCTTCGCATCCATCGCGCCATCAAATTGATCGAGCAATAGTGCGCGATGAGAGCAGTTTTTCTCTCTCATTTGCCACTACGTGTCGATCATTGAGTCGAATCGCTCGGCCCCGGGCATTTACCACTTAATGCTTGAAATCAGTGCGATGAAAACCATTACTGCCCAACTAAACCACCCCCGCTCGTTAAGCACCCGTGCAACTCCGTCACCTGATGACTGTACGATTTGTTTGCTGAAGATCTAACGGCCTTAACACACCCCTCTCCCATATTGGCCAATGGTCTCCACCGTCCATTTTCCAGATCTAACAGTCATCCTTCTCTCTCATCCCAACTGTCCGTGTACACGTGCATCCCACGTCCTTGACCATTCTATTGCTCGAAGAAGGAGACGACCAGCTCTACCAGCATTAGTTACAGTAATACCCCGAACAAACATATTTAATAGAAAGCGTGGCCAAAGGAGAAAAGGACATAGCATGACTCTGTAACTGAATTTATCAGTCATGGATTCCACTGTATGAGCACTCCAACCACCTAAAGGACAGCACAGCAGTTGTGAGGATCAGATTTACACAGTGAAGCAACCAACCTTGTTCAAATACTCCATTAAGCAGTTAAATGCAGTTGGTGGTCAATTAAGACCCCTCCACACCTAAACGGCCAGGTGCCATTGTAATGTAAGCTTATAAATACCCAGAAGAAAGATGTAATCATGGTTGGAATTTGATGTAAGGTTCAATTTCTGGAGACCGTAGACATTTTGTCACTTGCAGTGTCTCATCTTCATTTTTAGCCAATACAAGCTTCTTTTGTTGTTAACTTCTCACTGTCCATTTTCATCTGTTCTAAGCTTGTGCCTGATATGTTGTATTCTTGATCTTTTGATGTTTAGCACTAGATAACTGTCATCTTATCTCTGTGTTAGAATATTGAATGCATCACTGAATAGGTTACTCAGGTTTCTTTCTATCTAATGTAGGAGAGATGTCATCCTATCTTTGCATTAATAGATTAGATTTGCAATTTTCTGTACTAGCCGTAGCCGGCCATCACATGGTCTTGTGTATCTGCTGGTGTGGTTAGTATTCTCCATATTCACCTAATATCTAAACTGTGAGAATTGGTGGTCTAAAGCCTTGTAGTCTGAGGGTGTTCATGCATGTCTGGAGCGAAACAGAGTAGAAGTGGTTATATGGCTTGAACCAAACCATCATTACTTCCATTAACCTTGCAACAATAGTTGAATTTATATGTTACCAGGCATCTTCGAGCTACAACCTAGGAGAGTTTCTTGGAATCCTAACATAATTGGCGCTGTTGCCAGGGAGACGAGATTGAAGCTCGGCTTCCCTGGGAGAAAGACATAGATCCAGCTTTGATGATAGACAAAGTCTGGACACCTTTTTGGTTCTAATCATCTATCTGGCGACTCTACTGGAGGCCTAACCTTTTGGTGACTCCACATCACAGTTCTAGCTCAGTTTTTGAGACACACTCGGACAAATCCTCAAAAATCACCAACTGACCCAATACCTGACCCTGAGAAGATTGTCAAGCAAAGAAAGACATCATGAAAAGGAGCATCAAGATCAGGTAAGCCTAAACAATCTTATGTATCTCTGCAAGAAAGGCTTGTAACTGAGTATGCACAGGTTGAAAATATAGAGCCTAACACTATCAGTAAAGAAATACTCTCAGAGATTCATAAAGCTCCTTGTTCAATAAGTTCCCCTTTGGATCTCAGTCCAAAGGAACCCTCCCTTCCAGTCCATCAGTTTCCTTTAGCCCTGTCATTCATTTCTCAACTCCCTACCTTCCAAACTGCCAGTACCCTCCCATCCACCCCAGTCATGGCAGGCCCACAAGCACCCACCAAGATGGAAAGAATCATAGCTGCTAGGTATGGACCACTGGTCCTGCCTATTCCTTTGAATGCCATGCCTGTAGGAGAATATCAAAAATACATGCCTAAGTTCACTAGTACAGAGGGAGTAACAACTGAAGAACACCTTGAGTCTTTTTATAGCTATGTTGATAACCTAGATATCAGTGAAGATGATGTGTGGATGAGAGTATTTGTCCAAAGCCTTGATGGAGAGGCTAGAAAGTGGTTCAAAGAGCTAACCCTTAGGTCTATAGCAGACATTGAAGCATTAGATGATGTGTTTTTAAAGCACTGGGGATATAAGAAAGACCTGCTATATTACCATAATGAGTTTGGCAACCTGAAAAGGGAAAATGGGGTGTCATTATCTGAATTTAATAAAAGATTCAATCATATGTATAGCAAGATACTAGCGGAAGTGAAGCCTACCCCCACCTCTGCCAAATTCACCTATGCCAATGCCTTTGATTCTGATTTCTACCTGCTATTAAGAGAGAGAAGATGTGCTACTCTAGCGGAAATGCAAGATGCAGCCTTGGAGGTGGAATCCAATATCATGGCTGCAGAGAAACTCAAAGGACATGCTGATAGAAGGAGGTAGAGAGGTGAGGCTTCCTCTTCTTCTTCATCTTCAGAGCCTAAAATAGACAAAATGACTAAAATGATAGAGTCATTGGCTACTGAAATATCCAGACTGAAAGTTGAGTAGAGTTCTATGAAAACAAGGCTTCCTAATACATTTTCTCCTAGAAATCCAAATCCATTCAGAAGAGCAAATGAGCAATTGCAGATCATTCAGAGGGGAAAAGAGGCCAGTGAAGAACAAAGGGTTAAGACTCCTTTCCAAAACGTAGTCATGGAGGAGGAGAAGTTTGATGAAGAGGATGAGATTCGCTGCATGGAAGACAGGGGCAGTATTGCCTTTTTTACATTAGCTACCTATGAGGAGTCATTACTCAGGGACCAGACCAGTCAAGAGTGGGACAAAGAAGTTGTTCGACAGATTGAAGACCAGCAAAGATATAACTTGAGGTTAAGAACGAGTAATGTCAAAGAGAATCCTACTCAAAGAGCTGTTGTCTCCACGAAGTAATAGGTCAGCAAGCAGAAGCGACCGACAGCCAATCCTACCATCCTGAAAGTGCCAACTCAAGAGGTAAGGGGCCCTAACAAGTATCCTTCCCCTTTCAGTTTGAATCAGAAGTCCAGAAGTTAAAAATATATGTACATCTAATAGAACTTGTAAAGAGTGAGGTCTTTAAGAAGCCCATCCTTGATGCCCTTGAGCTAAAATCCACACAAGCATCCAATGACTATGTGAATTTACAAGATGATAAACCTGTAGTTCTGCTTAGCCCAATGACTGAACTTGCTGACGACAATTCCCCATCATTTTATGTCTCCTTGACCATTCATGACAAAATCCTCCACAACTGTCTGCTGGACATAGGTGCCAGCCATAATCTAATGCCCAAAGCTATCATGTAAGAGTTAGGCCTTGATATTACCAGACATTATCATGACTTGTTTTCCTTTGATTCGAGGAAGGTGAAATGTCTAGGGTTATTCAAAGACTTAGCTATCACCCTAACTCAGCTGCCATGAAAAGCATGATGATGGATATTGTGGTAGCAGATGTCCCCCCTAAGTTTGGTATGCTACTTTTGAGAGGGTGGATTAAGAGGTTGGGTGGGAAATTGCAAATTGACTTGTCTTATGCCACTATCCCAGTTTTTGGAGGGAAAAGCAGAAGACTATGCAGGGAAGCCCAAATGACCTATATCATCAATGATGAGAAGAATCCCATTAATCATCCCATTTACACTGTGGACACTGATTTTGGAGCATGTATTCTCCAAATTGAAGAATCCCATAGGGCCTCGTTGCAGCTCAAGAAATAAATATGCCAAGCCATGGAAGAGGAAGGGACATAGGCTTGGGATATGTTCTTTGATGGAGCATGTTCAAAGGAAACTGTAGAAGCAGGAGTGGTGTTGATGTCTCCAAAACAAGAAAGCACACATCTGTATTTTAAACTGACTTATTAGGTCACCAACAATATAGCAGAGTATGAGGCTCTGATATTGGGTTTAAACGCTGCCAAAGACATGGGAATCAGAGACATAAAGGTGTTTGGAGATGATGATCTCATCATTCAACAAGTGAACTGAACGTTCCAGGCAAGGCACCTAAGGCTGAAAGCATACATAGATGAGGTATGGAGACTCAAAGAATCTTTTGATAGCTTTTGTATCTCATACATTCCTAGAGTAAAAAATCAACTTGCTGATTCCATTGTTGTGTGTGCTAACATGTTCATCCCTCCCATGCCCCTAGATTGGCTTATGAAGTCTAAGTAAAATATAGACCATCCTTGCCTAATAATGTCCAACACTGGAAAGTTTTTGAGGATGATGATGAAGTAAAGAGGTTTTTGCAAGTCATTGATGAATTCTCTGAAATGCAAATTGATCAAGAGAAAGAAACCTTGGAGGAATGTCCCCAGCCCTAGCTAAGGAACAAAATTGGCCAAGACAGTATTGTACAGTTGCCTAGAAATCATATACCTAAAGGGCTAGTGCCTCTAGAGGAGCTATTTGACCATAATGATGTGCCTCATAAGATTTCCCAAAAATAAAATTAGTCTACAATCCACAAGCATAACATAGGGAGTCCAGATCACCCAAAATATATAAATCTGTCCCCCCATTTGTCTGCTGCCCAAAGTTCTGAGTACTGCACCTTAATGAAGCAATTGGCTGATGTATTTTCTTGGGAATATAGTGACCTTAAAAATTATGACAAAAATATCATCTAGCATAAGATCCTATTGGAGAAAGACACCATTCCTTTCAAACAAAAGCTGAGACCCATTAATCCTTTGCTCCTCCCTCTGATTGAAAAAGAAATCAAGAAGTTGTTGGCTGCCAAAATCATAGTTCCCCTGAGGTATTCAAAGTGGGTAGCCAACTTGGTAGTGGTGAGGAAGAAAAGTAGAGAAATCAGGCTATGTGTTGATTTCAGGAACCTGAAAAAATGTTCTAGAAAAGACAACTATCCCCTGCCAAAGATGGAACATTTGCTACAGAAAGTCTCAGGGGCCAAAGTTATGTCTTTCCTGGATGGATTTTCAGGGTATAACCAAGTTGCTGTACATCCAGATGACCAAGAAAAGAATACTTTCACCACTCCTTGGGGCACTTTTATGTACTCTAAGATGCCCTTTGGGAAGATGAATGTTGGGGCTACCTTCTAGAGAGCCATGAATATAGCATTTGTAGGAGAGAAGGATAAGTTTGTCCTTGTCTACCTGGATGATACAATAGTATAATCCAACAGCTGTCAAGATCATTTGCAGCATTTGAAGAAAGTGTTTCTGAAGTGCATAAGGTTTGGGATATCGGTGAATCCTAAGAAGTCACAATTTGCTTTAGAAGAGGGCAAGCTTCTAGGATACATTGTTTCTGTTGCAAGTGTCAAGATTGACCCAGAGAGAGTGAAAGTGATACAGGCTTTCTCTGTCCCAAGATCAAAAGAGGACATCCAATCCTTTCTGAGAAAAGTAAACTTTGTAAGGAGGTTTATTCCTAATTTTTCAGAATTGGTAAAGCGCATCCACTCTATGCTGAAAAAGGGATCAGAGATCAAATGGATTGATGCAGCAAGAAGATCTTTTGAAGCTATCAAAAGAGCTATTATGGAAGCCCCCACTTTGATCAGCCCAGACTATAGCAAGGAGTTCCATATCTTCTCCTTTACTTCCGGTGACACCCTTGCAGCAGTCTTATTGCAGAAATATGATGGGGATTCAGAGCATCCAGTGGCATTTTTCAGCAAAACCTTAAGGGATGCTGAACTAAGGTATGATATTATTGAAAAACAGGCTTATGCTCTTATCAAATCTTTAAAATCTTTCTGAATATACATTCTGCACTCCAAGGTAATTGCATATGTTCCCTCTGCTTCAGTAAAGGATGTCCTAACGCAGCTATATGTTGATGGAAGAAGGGTTAAATGGATTGCAAATCTTATTGAATTCAACATAGAATTGAAGCACACCAAGCTTGTCAAGGGCCATGGCCTTGCTCAGCTAATGGCTAAAGAAAATTGCAAAATGCTTGACATAAATTGCATGGGCACAAACTCAGATGACAGACAGACAGGGGGAGAAACAGTTGAACGAGGACAAAACCAGTCTTTGGTCGAAAATTTGGCTTCTTGTGAATAGTATTCTACAATAGCTCAATTTTTGCTGAAGCTAGAAGTTCCTCCAGACCTTAGTTCAAGCGAAGCTAGGACTATTAAGCTCAAGGCAACCAAGTTCTGTATTCATGAAGACTTGCTGTATTGGAGGGATCCATCTAGAATCCTTTTAAGATGTCTGGATAAAGAAAAATCTATGGAGGTCCTGCATCAGTTTCATTCTAGCATCTTTGGAGGACATCACTATTGGAAGACCACAGCCCACAAGATCCTCAGAGCTGGGTATTATTGGCCCGCTCTGTTTTCTAATGTCTTTTAATTTGTAAGATCCTGTGACAAATGCTAGAGGTTTGAAGGAAAACAATAGTTGAAGTCCTTACCCTTGAAGCCAATACATGTCAGTGTCCCTTTCCAACAGTGGGGCTTGGATTTCATAGGGGAAATTAATCCACATTCTAGTGGCCAGCATAGATGGATCTTAGTAGCCATGGATTACTTTACTAAATGGATTGAGGCCATCCCTACTAGGAAAGCTGATCACCATGTTGTCATGAAGTAACATTCTCACAAGGTTTGGTTTTCTGCACAAATTGGTTACAGACAATGCAGCAGCCTTCAGGGCAAAAGAGTTGGTGGACATGTGTGACTCAATGGGAATTAAGCTAGTGCATTCCACCTCATATTACCCCCAAGGTAATGGTCTAGCAGAATCATCCAATAAGAGCTTGATAAGGATAATCAAGAAGCTGCTAGAAGACAACAAAAGGAACTGGGATTCCAAACTGAAGTTTGCATTGTGGGCTGACAGGGTAACCACCAAGAAATCCACAGGGAATTCTCCGTTCAAGCTGGTTTATGGCACTAAAGTTGTATTCCCAATCTAGTTGACCCTCCTTGTGGCCAAGTTCTTGCAAGAAGAGCAGAATGACGAAAATGACATGGCAAAGAGGATTAGTGACTTGGTCGAAGTACATCAAATCAGAGATCAATTAATTGAAAAGTTTACAGCACATCAAAAGAGAATCAAGGAAGTCTTTGACAGAAGGGCAAAGACGGACAATTTTCAGATTGGAGGCTTCGTTCTTAAATGGGATGCACTGAAGGAAAAGAAAGGCAATCATGGGATGTTCGATGCTCTGTGGACTAGACCTTTTGTCATTGCTCAGATCCAGGGGAATAACACTTTCATGCTACAAAGTATGGAAGGAGAAACAGTTTTTGATGGCCCAATCAATGGGCGGTTTCTGATGGTTTATGTTGTTTAAGGTCTTTAGGCCTCAGCATTATAAATATCTCCCTTTTACATGTTTTTAGTGTACGCTTAATTCGACTCTATGCCCAATGGAACACTAGGAAATATTGCTGATCTGTTTTTTGTATGAAAGGTAGTGGTCTACGGTTCTTGAAACCTCACAGGGAGGCTTTCATCCCCAGAAGGAGCCAGTGTTAGCTTTGCTATGCAGCACTGACTTTGTAGATCAGAAGGAAGCATGGTCTGTGCGGTTGTGTCCAAAGGGGCTCACATTTGGTCATTTTTCCTTTTCTTCCTTCACCCCGTTCACCTCTAAACCTTTCCCATTCCCTAAATAAACCATAAAACCCTACCCATATGCCCTCATGCGCTCATAAAACCCTCATCATTTTCCCACCATTGATCATTCCTCAATAATCTAATGGCCCACATCGCACCCGATAAAGTGACCCGTTCAACCATTTTCCACCGTCAGATGCATCTATGCCCACTCTGACAGTCTTCACATCCACCGCGCCGTCAACTTGATCGAGCGATAGCATGCAATGAGAGTGGTTTTTCTCTCTCATGTGCCACTATGTGTCGATCATTGAGTGGAATCATTTGGCCCAGGGAATTTACCACTTAGCACCCAAAAGTGGTGCGATGAAAACCATTACCGCCCGACTAAACTGCCCTCGCCCGTTAAGCACCCGTGCAACTCCATCACCCGATGACCATCTGATCTGTCCGTTGAAGATCTAACGGCCTTAACACACCCCTCTCCCATCTCAGTCAATGGTCTCCACTGAGCCATTTCCGCCATCCATTTTCCCAATCTGATGGTCATCCTTCTCTCTCATCCCAACTGTCTGTGTACACGTGCATCCCACGTCCTTAACCATTCTATTGCCCGAAGAAGGAGATGACTAGCTTTGCCTGCATCAGTTACAGTAATACCCCCAACAACAATATTTAACAGAAAGCATGGCCAAATGGATAAAAGGACATAGCACGACTCTGTAACTAAATTTATCAGTCATGGACTCCACTGGTACGAGCACTCCAACCGCCTAAAGGACAACATAGTAGTTGTGCAGATTAGATTTACACAGTGAAGCAAGCAACCTCGTTCAGAGACTCCATCAAGCAGTTAAATGCAGTTGGTGGTCAATTAAGACCCCTCCATACCTAAATAGCCAAGTGCCATTGTAATGTAAGCTTATAAATACCCAGAAGAAAGATGTAATCAGGATTGGAATTTGATGTAAGGTTCAACTTCTGGAGATTGTATACATTTTGTCACTTACAGTGTCTCATCTTCATTTTCAGCAAATATAAGCTTCTTTTGTTGTTAACTGCTCACTGTCCATTTTCCTCTGTTCTAAGCTTGTGCCTGATATGTTGTATTCTTGATCTTTTGATGTTTAGCACTAGATAACTGTCATCTTATCTCTGTGTTAGAATATTGAATGCATCACTGAATAGGTTACTCAGGTTTATTTCTATCTAATGTAGGAGAGATGTCATCCTATCTTTGCATTAATAGATTAGATTTGCAAGTTTTTGTACTAGTTGCAGCCAGCCATCACATGGTCTTGTGTATCTATTGGTGTGGTTAGTATTCTCCATATTCACCTAATATCTAAACTGTGAGCATTGGTGGTATAAAGCCTTGTAGTCTAAGGGTGTTCATGCATGTTTGGAGTGAAACAGAGTAGAAGTGGTTATCTGGCTTGAACCAAACCATCATTCCTTCCATTAAACCTTGCAACAATAGTTGAATTTATATGTTACCAAGCATCTCTAAGCTAAAACCTAGGAGAGTTTCTTGGAATCCTAACAGGACCTACGTACCAGCGGTTGTATGGGCCTATAGGACCATGTGCAAAACTTTGACCATGCAAGCATGTCTGAAACTGATGTATGAAGCAGAGGATGTAATTCCCGTGGAGCATGCGAAGCTGACTCCGCATGTAATAGCACCTGTAGATATGATGGTCCGCATAGACTAGAATGAAGAAATCACACAACTACACAAAACAGAACACATAAGACTTGAGGAAGAAACTTGATGGGGAAACTTTAGACTTTGCAAACTTGAGAAAAAACGGGTACAACTAAGGGATAAAAGTGCTTTAACGGACATAGAGGTCAAGAAGCTGGAAAATGAAATAAAGGAAGAATTTCTCATCAAAAAACCAAAGATGGCAAGGCAAGGTGTATACGATCATTCTAACGAGTTGGAGGACTATCGTCATAGACTCGTTAGTCTCCTACTGTGGCTGGGACCGCATATCACCAAACGAGGTAGCACATTGCCAACAGGAGAGTGCATGATGCCGATCATCATAGTGGAAGATGGGGATTCTTCGCAAACCATGCTAAAGAACGGGATGGAGCCCTGCAAGAGTGGTGCGACCACTTGACTAGCCACAGGGAGAAAAGTATTAGTGCTCCAGGCATCTAAAAGAGAGCACAGGACCATAAAATATTATTCTTGGGAATTGCACGATATTGGAGATACACGCAGAATCAGAATGTCACAAGGTTCGCGACCGCACATGAAGGGTTGCGTAGCCGCCGGGGTTGGCTGGGAAGTGACCATTGGTGTCACTATTCATGATGGGATGTTCGATTTGAGGCCAACTGGAGCGGGAATCAGGCATTTAAGACGCGACTTATGGGAAAGATTTGGGAAAATCTGTCGCTAAGAACGTATTAGTGGCTCGAAATTTGGGGGAATGGTTGAATTCGAATTTGGAAGGCAATATAAAAATCACAGGGCTAGCCATCGAACAACACTTGGTCATTTGAGAATTGAGCGCTTGAGCAGAGCACAAAGTGTTGAGAGCTGAGCGATAATTAAGCCCCTAAGTTCACGAGAGATAGAATATGGCCCAGAGAGGATGACAACCACTAAGGATGGGTTAGGAATTGAGGAGGGAACTGCCGGTGAGGTCACACAGACCCACATGGTGGAGGATGTTCCAGAAGGTGTAGAGGTGGTAACAGAAATCCTCAAATCACCGTGAACCCTGAGGCCCAAGAAGGATAAATAGGCAATGGGGCCAGTACACATGTCCCCAAGGAATCTGTGGCACAAAATATCCATGGAGAGAAGGGGAAGGCAATCACAATAGAAACCGATGAGGAAGAAAAAGACTTGTAAGCCCTGATTGCCACAGCAGAGGAAGAAGAATAAATGGAGGAGGATATCCAACCGTTGCGCTCTGCAAAAAAACTACCAGCATATGTCCCTCGGTGGGAAGGGAAAATCAAGGTGCCAAAGAACCTAGATAAAACGAAAAGCTCACTCCAGACCCCGTTCCTCCTCGACGACATTGTATTTGAGGGTGCGCACCTATTGGAGGGACTCAGCGCCGACCGAGTGACTCGAGTGTGAGTCACAATGTTTGTGTTGGGGGCCTGTTGGGCATGGAATCCCCCCCGCACCATGTTTTGCGGCTTAAAGCCCACGTTTTTCAGTAATATTATTGTAAAGCTTCGCGAGTGGGCGCAGAATATATGATAGAGTCATAGGGTTGTCTGCCCTAAGTTTTGAATGTAATGTCGGCCTACCCATGGTCCGCGGACCATGGGATTGTATAAATAGAGTAAAGCTCTAAGTGTAGAAAGAAGTGAAAAGAGGAAGAGACAAAAAGAAGAGTGAAGCATAGAGAAATTGTCTAAGTGTGTCTTGGGTCATAGTAGTAGGAAGAGGCTCTGCAGTTGAGTGCGCAGAGGCCTAGTACAGTCCGCAGTTGAGTGCGCAAACCCCTGCAGCTGAGTGCGTAGGGTAGAATAGAGTTTGTAAATGAAGAGAAAGAATAATAAAGAGAATTTTATCTGAATTACATGTATCTGTCTTGGGTTATTATCTGTTGGATATGCATTGCAATTATACTGTTTATTTACTACACGTACTTGTATGAATTGTCAATATTGTTAAGTATAACAAAAGCATACAAATAAGCTAAGTTAATCAAATCATATAGGATTAGTAGTAAGGACTTGGGTAATAACATTGTTCGACCCTCGAGTAGGGCTACACAAAGGCATAATCTTAGGTTGCGAGGTACGGGTAAGTGCACGCAATGACGTGCGCGCATGGTCGAATCACAGACTACTTGAAAACATGAGACATCTCTAGGGTGCGGAAACTTGGTTCTAGCACCCTCCCATACTACTTTGGGTGAGACATTAGTTTGCGCTCCACGGAGTATTGCCAAAAGGGCCAGTAGTACCAGGATTTGTTTTGCTAAATCACCTCTGAACCTAGGTTAGGCCCGAACAAGCCAACACTAGATCTGGCTACTTATCTAGGGAATTAGTATTTATCTGTAGATACCAAATTCTTCATAACAAATTGGCGACTCCGATGGGGAGCGATCATCGTTCCAAGTAGCTTATCCACATCCTATGACACTCTAGTAGACCTTACTTCCTTTCATTGATTATATTTCAGCCTTTTTGAAGTGAATTTTGGTCAAAAACTGTGTTTAATTGCCTCTTGAAATGGATTACTGTCACCAGCAGAGGCTTGTGAGGGACACAATGTGTTGTAGAGCACCCTTGGCTTAGGGACAGTGCTCCGAAGCGCACTATCTCCCATTCAGGGTTGCGTTTATCCTCTTTGGGTTAGTTTTCCACCTTTGGATAGGGTTTTTCACCAAATTTCTTCTGTTTGATTGCTTGTTGAATGATCAATGAGTGTTATGTCTCTAAAATCAAGATTGTATCTCCTTTTCTAGCCCTACTTTGACTTGATTTATTAATGTTTCTTAAATTATTTCTTTTTCATTATCGATTCATCTTCAAAGTTATATTATAGTCGATTAATCTTTGTTCGAAAGAAAGTGTCATAAAATTCTTCTTTTCCTTCGAAACAGAACTATCATAAAGTCTTCATTCTTGTAAAAAGATTGATTGATTGTATGTGCATTAGTTTCCTTTTGTTCATGATAACATTAAGGGTATTGAAAAGAAAAAACTTGCATCATGCATTGAAAAAGCTTTGTGTGCTCATAGGAATAGTTTAGGGAAATTGCATTAGATTGTGCTCTTTTCTCTTTGATTGAAAGAAATCTGATTGCTCTATCCCTATTAGCTAAGATTTTCATTGTTAAATGAATGGAAATAATGCTTATCATATTAGTGGCATTCTAGGAATTGAAAACATACATGACATGGTGAAAATTGTTAAGAAGACCAGCTTAAAATTCATCTGAATTAACCTAATGGAGCATTGTCACCTAACGCAAAACATTTAGAGGTTCTAGGCTAGAGAGGTATTCCAGCATCATAAAACATAGCAAATGTTGCTAACTTATTTGCGATACATTCCGAGTGCGATACCTCATTCCATGTACGTGAGTATATCGTAGCTATTCCATGTACTTTCAGGTATATAGGGCAATGTTACAGTACGTAAAGTATATGGGAATGCTCTCACTCTGCGGTTTTGCATTAGACAACGCTGATAAGGATTGGGCCTCCACATACTTTCGGGTATATATGGGAGGATAGCACTAGGTTGCTATCCATCCTTAGGTAACCGAGTCAGCTGCCTTGTAAACTATGATACACCGAACATAGCATTCAGGGAGATTGCCTACCCGTACTTCACGGTTCACCGGGAGGTATTCTACAGTTCAGAGTTACTTGGTAATCCTTTTGCCTAGATCATCCCTCTTTTTTTTTGTTTTGTTATTTTTATTAAAATAAAATTAATTGACAACAGATAACATCCTCCACGCTCACTCCTTAGTTGATATTAGGTTGAGACATATGGCGACAAATCCGGATTCCACCAATCAAGGAATTCCTTTTGATGGAAATCCTAGTCCTTTTCCTCCTTTTGAAAATATTGGTGCTCCTTATATGGCTACATTGTCCCTTATGGGACCTACTATTGGATTGCTAGTATGGTTGTTTTAAACCTCGGTTCAAAATGTCGTGATTTCTCCGCAATCAAGTACTCCTCCAATTGGAAAAAATCAACCTTAAGTTGATCCTAAAGTTGACCCTTTGCCTTCTTCCTCAGTTGTTTCTTCCTCCCCTTCTTCCTCTTCGCCTTGTAAAAGTATTGGTACTAGTAACCAGGTGGCTAAGAAGAAGAAGAATAAGAAAATTTAGCAGGGGGGAAACCAAGCAACCATTTCTTTGAATGCAACTTCTGATGAGAAACTATCCAATAAGCCTCACAAAGTTTGATATCCATGCAAAATTTGTATGGGATACCATCTTCTTCGAAATTGTCCTGATATTCCTCAGATCTTAGAATAATTGTCTTCTTGTTCACATCATCCTGTGTCATCAATTTCTAGAGATCATGCTAGTGACACACCATGAACTAGTGATAGTAAAGTTCATGGAAAGAAGGGTAAACTTAAGTTTCCCTGTAGTTTATGTGAAGGGAATCACCCCATTCACCTTTGTACCTATTTGGATGAAGCCAAAAAATTGTTGGATAACTGTCCTGCTTCACCGCTGTGACTTCCATCTGGTTACAGGAGACTCTCCCTTAATCCTTCACTAGTTGATAAAGTGACTAGCCGAAATCAACCGTTGGTCAAACCCACTCTCTCTGAATGTGAATCCCATGAGTCTATAACTGACCAATCACAGGTCGAGGAAATAGTTGACCTGATTTCAACTTCAGTTAATCGTATCTTTCTTGAAGAGAGTGAATATGATACCACTCAGGTTCTTTTCGTTTCTTCAGATTCCAATGAGCTTGGAGGCAACCCTCCTGTTCCATCAAGACAGGAGGAAAATCCACCCGTTCTCGTAACTCAAGGGGGTAATTCTCCCGTTCTTATGGTAACCCCTCCAGGTAGTCTAGTCACTTCCTTTGATTGGAATCGACTGGCAGGATGTCATCTTCCTTCTTATGTGCCTTTCCAGATCATAGTACAGGTTTGTAATATGATTGTACCTAGCACTATTATAGATGAAGGTGCATCTATGAGTATCCTTTCCTCCACTGCTTGGAAAGCACTTGGTTCACTCCCACTTGTGCCTATTACCCAGAATCTGTTGGCTTTTAATAGAGAAACCAGTCAACCATTAGGGATCCTTCCTCAGTTCCCTATTACTTTGGGAGGAAAAATTGTTTATATCAATGTGATGGTAGTCCTAGGCCCTTTAGATTACAATTTACTTCTTGGGTGAACTATGTTTATGGCATGGGAGTTATTGTTTCAACACTCTTTCAAGTGATGTGTTTCCCGCATGAAGGCAGAATTTTCATTGTTGACCAGCTTTCATTTCCCGGTCCAAATATGTCTTCCAGTCAACCATCTTCCCTAAATGGTCCCTTTGTACCAATGCTATCATCCCCGCCACGGGTTAATTATGTGGCAACCCGTTCCATGCCTACATCAAATGACGATCAATTCAGTGATGTTGTACATTATGTACTGGGAGCATTGGAACCAGATCTCTCTAATGGATTCCTTGCTACGGATCCCTTCTAGAGCATTGTTCTCCCATATGATGAGAACCTCTTGGAAGACATGACCTCTTATGGGTCGTGAACAAAGGTTATGAGGATAATTTCTAGTCTTGTGTCAACCTCGTTAAAAAATGAAACAAAGGGTATAAGCATAGTTCCGTGTCTTGTGTCAAGCTCGTTAAAAAATGAAATAAGGAGTATGAGCATAGCTCCTTGTCTTGTGTCAAGCTCATTAAAAAATGAAACAAGAAATCTAAGTAGAGTTCCTTGTATTGTGTCAAGCTCATTAAAAAATGAAACAACGTCCCCTCCATCAAAATTCCAAGTCAAGTCTTTGAGTAGATCTCATAAAATCCCACTCGATTCTTTCACTTGATCTCGTAAATGAACCTTCATTCCATCCACCTGATAGCCATGAGTAGTCTATTTAGGTGAATGTAATGAAGCTTGGGGGGCATGGACCTAGATTCGAGCCATCATGTTGGGGGCATGTAAACCAATCTCAAGAATAGTTTTTCATGATTCAAGCTTGTGCAAAAATGAAACTAAATTCAAGCATAGTTCTTCGTTTCAAGCTTGTCTAAAAATGAAACTGAATCCAAGCATAGTTTTTCATTTCAAGCTTGTGTAAAAATGAATCCATTTCCATTTTAACCCTCGTGATTGCCATTTTATCAGACTTTTTCATCATATGAGCCTTGTTTTTTCTCCTTCCATCGTCATTATCTGCTTGGTCGATCATATGCTTTCACTTGGTTGTTTTACCCTTTTTGAGGAACATTTGCAATGAGTGCTCTTATTAGCCAGCCTCTTCATATAAATCAACATGTTTTGAGAAGTTCCAACATCGTCGGAACTAGTTTCTATCCTAGACACCACTCGTTCCTCAAAGTGGAGTTATCTTTAAGCTCTTTTTAGACTCTCGAAATATGAAAAGATTGTTGAGTGCTTGCCCTTTTCAGCTCGTTAACGTATTGGAAATGACATCTACTCAGTATAAGTTAAAACCTTTTTTGGTATGAGATAGATTATTTAGGAAAAAGAAATACGTTGACTGAACATGGTCAATAGGTTCTCTCTTTTATTGTTTTACACTTTTTTGGACTTGAGAGACAAATCTATAAAAAAGAACTTGTGGAGTTTTCTTTTCGTCCCTTTTCAAACTCTCTAAACATGTAAAGGACCTAGTTATCTTTGTCGTTAAACTCGTTAAAACATCAAATAGCGACAAACTTGTCGATCATGACAATACCGAGTTTCACCTTCGCTACACTCATTAAAACATCACATAGCGATGGATTCACCCAAAGGGTGAAATTATACAACAAGCATATGTTATCCTTGTCAAGCTTGATAAAAAATAAAGAGGTATTGGTCAGCAATGACTGGGGAAAATGGAAAAAGGGGTAAACCACTTTTGGTAGCAAGTCGCTCTTGAACATGATACTTTCACTTCATCACCGTGACTATTTGGGTTGGGTTATCAACTTGATGGTTATCATACCATTGGTCTATCATACCATCCATCACTTTATTTTGTGTCAATGCTACCAATTCATTTCAGCGTCATCGACATGTTCAAGAGAAGTCATTCAATCAAAATTCATCCTTTGTAATACCATAAACCTTCATTTTCATGACTGCCATTCCTGAACCTTGTGTGGTCAGTCAAATTCCATCTCCGAAATCATTACACCCATTTCGTGTCGTTGATGTGGGATACATCAAGGCCCTCCTATGATGAGTCACTTCTTGTCGACGTCAGCTCATTATCCAAGAAGTTGACTTAGAAACACCCCTCTAGTACCTTGAGGCTTGGATACATCAATGGCAAGTTTCTCGCTTCCGTTGAGAGGTTGACATCACTAGCCTTTGACCGAAAGACTTTTTATGGTGTTCGACATCAAAACATCCATTCACACCATGCAGAATGTACTGCAATACCTTGAGGATAATTATCATTATCGATGATTTCTCTCATGTCCATTAACAACTTACATCACTGGATGGTAATCAGACGGTGTGTTCCCATGTTCGACTTCAGATCACATATTCACATGGTTAGACTCGTACATGAGCGAAGAATTGAATGAGATAGAAAACCCGGATCTAGTTTCATCCATCCAGGCTGCGATTTCAGGAAATGTACCAAATCATCCGTACAAAGGCTTTACATTGATGGTCATTCTTATCATGGGTCTATATCTATAGATGATTGTCTTTGCAATTGTAATGATAGTTTATATGCTGAGCATGGGTATGACTTCCCTCAGCGATTCATGAGAAAAATCAAAATATCATGATATTATGTATTGTAATCGATGCAGGTCACCAACCACTTTGAAACCTCCTCATCACATCGTAAATCATATCACTCGACATCATTATTTTCATCTTCATGCTTTAGGGGGAAGCTATTATAGATCCATTTGGGCACATCACTCTCATCATTCAGATCAGTACTATTAGGGCTCATCAAACCCTAATTCAGTTGCTACATGCCCTAGACAAGTCACCTCTTTGAATGCCTCCTTCCCTGAGAGTTATTTGGCCTTAATCCCTCCAGAATTACCTCCTTGAGGGACCAGCGCAGTCTTGGATAGGGGTAAATGTGCTTCAGTGTAGGTAGGCCCACTTTGACCTACACTGGGCGAGGTTGAGCAAAATTCACATAGGGTTTGGGTAATATTCTTATCTTTTGTAGCCTTCTAGAAGATTCCCACACTTATCATCTCCTATGAGCTCAAAAATGGATGAAAAATGAGTTAAGATACCTCCTATACTCTCATCCCTTCCTCCATGGAACTAATTCTAAGTATGGAAGGCCATTCAATACCCTCATTGATGACAAAACCTCCTCCATCTTCCTATAAATTGAGCACTCATCTAAGTGATCAGGGGCTAGACTTTGATGAATTAGAAGGAGATAATGTTAGTTTGATAATTGAGACTATTGTTAGTTTGCCAAAATGTCATGCTTATGATGTGATGTGGATGGAACCAAAGTTAGAGGAGTGACTTCGAATCAAGCTTCATGGTTGTAATTCTTCCTACTATTCAATAAAGTATTTACACCATTTTCCACATGCTTATCTTGATATATGATGCTTATATGTGTGAATGTATTTGATTCCATTTACTTGTAATCAATAGATCTTTTGCTTTGATTGGTTCTTTGTCTTTTATTGATGTTTACAGGTACTTCTTAAGCATGATAAGTATGGGAAGGAGTGATAGGGACAATACAAAGGAGACAAGAGGAAAGCAAAAGTACAAGTAGGTCCTCTCATTCTCTTTGTCTTATCTATTTTTTATAGAAAAAGGTTAAACTTCTTTAAACTGTTTTCTAGATATGGCTACTTATCTAGGGAATTAGTATTTATCCGTAGATACCAAATTATTCATAACAGTTACCAAACACTGAAAAATAATCCATATAGATCTCAGCACACTGGAGATCAACAAAAATAGCCAGTAAAAACCTTTGAATGGTGGTTGGGGCATTACATAGTCCAAATGGAAGAACTCAGTAAGAAAATGTACCCCATGTAAAGGTGGTCTTATCTTGATTTGCGAGTGCGATCTGAATTTGGTTGTACACACTGAAGCCATCTAAAAATGAAAAGTACTTTTTACCAGCAAGGGTATCTAGCACCTGATTGATAAAAGGAAGGGGAAAGTAATCCTTGAGAGTGGAATTATTAAGTTTTTGATAATCAATGCATATGCGCCATCTCCCATCCTCTTTCAGAACTATTACCAATGGGGATACCCACTCGCTATCAGATATAGGATATATAAAATTAGCGTGCAAGAGTTTTTGTAATTCTTCTTTCACAATATATTTTAGCGTAGGGTTCATGCGGCCTTGGGGTTAACGAATAGGTCAGGCTCCCTCCTGAATATAAATATGGTGATTATAGGATTCAAGTGGTATGCCTTTCATGTCCTCGTAACTCCATGCAAAGGCATCAAGGTGATCATGCAACAAATCAACAAGCTACTCTCGTTGAGATGAGTCTAGGTCTGAACTGATATGTAAGGATTTTCCTGGACTAATTTCAACAAGAGTAGTCTCAGGCTCAAGAGTGCAGGAAGATGCTACTAAGACCAGTGATGAGGAGGGTTGAGAATCAAAATTTCCTTAAAAATATGGACTAATGATTTGACGAAACATGTCAAAATTAGGCATTGTGTCTTGGTTATTCAAGAAATACCGTAATTCATCCTCCTAGGTAGACTCGGTATCATGGTGGATCAAAGAAACAGGTTGAGTCTCCTCATCACTACTGTCATAATCTAACCACAAGGTGTCCTTGAGCTTCTGAATAGATCTAGCAGGTGGGTATAAGGTGACTTTCTTCCTAGAGTCTCCATGCGAAATATACATATCACCAAAGTGGCATCCAATGTAAGTATTAGTTGTGGAAAGCCATGGTCATCCCAGAATCAAGGGATGTCCACCCACTGGATTTTTTGGTTGAAGAACAATAAAGTCCATGGGGTATTCCCAAGAATCTATGGAGATAACCACATCATCCAGCACACCTTCTGGCTTGATTTTTTATCTATCTGCAAGTTCAAGCATAGTAGGGGTAGGATGAATATGGACCAACCCAAGTTGATCCATGGTCTGCCTAGTCATGACATTGATGGCTACACCCAATTCTATTAACACATTGGGGGCAAGGATATCGCCTATTTGAACAGAAGAAATTGGGTTTCCAAGTGTACCTTTTCATTTGTACACATCTGTTATAGACATTTTTGGGCACTACAACCCCAAGCATGAAATGTCCATAAACCAAGGGCTCCTAAGTCCCTAAAAGTGTTGTTCTAACCCTTAAAGGAACAAGGTCAACAGATTACAGCTTCTCCCAGAAGTTATCCATGAAAAACTACTTAGAATTGGTCAAAACAGGATCATTTCAGCTGCTCCACAGGCTAGGTGTGTTGCATCTCACCCAAATACATTGTGTGGGTGCGTTGCATTTCAAAAAGCCCTTCTATGGGGTGTGATGGGAGAGAAATGACAAATGGCAGTGACATTCCGCGAGGTGGAGAGGCAATGGAAGCTTCCAGAAACTTCTCATGTGACACTTGCCTCTCTGAATTCGACCAAGGATGAGTAAGAGATTATAAATCTCCAAGTGGAATCAAGAACTATCAGAGGGAAGACACTAATCAAATCATAAGCCGACTCATCTCCATTACAGATATCTATATATGGATCCCTCATCCCAGAGATCCAGAGGCTGGAATTTTGCATATTGTAAGGAATTGTTGTTGGTTTCTTGAGACAAACATCAGATTGTTGGGTGATTTAAGCTTTGTATGAGGTGAAGAGGGGCTTCTTTGCTGAGAGGTTGATGATGGGTCAGAACAACTGGTTGTAACTCCTCTTGGCTCTTTCTTGTTTATCAATAAAAGCTATTCAAGTTTTCCTCCATACTTTTGTGTCATTCATGTTTGCTGCATTTGTATGGTCAATTTACATCTGATCCTAGATTGTTTATGATTATATATCCATGTCTTTGTATAGTGCTATGCTACTATGATCTTACAGGTACTTTGTGAAGCTGGGCGTGCAAGGGAACAAGTAGCGAAAGACTATCAAGGAAGAGAGGAATCAAATCAAAGGATTAGCGCAAGATAGAGGTTGGTCCTTCTGTTCCTCTCTATCTATAATTCATAAAGGAAAAACGAAAGTAGCTTTACTCTGTTTGTTTCTAAGGCAGCTGTCACACCTTAGTGGGATAGAGCAATTCTATATAGACACTTTTCCATGTAACAACATCCTATCATTAACTCAGTTGCTCGGCCAACAAATTGAATGGTTTGAGGTTCTACTCTCTTCCTCCCTGTCTTTTTGAGACAAAGTTACCTAATGATATTCGTGTAGATGGGGATCTCTCTAATAGCCTATAGCAAATAGACCTTTATGAAAATATTCCTCAACTCATAAGCCAGACTAGACTCGGGGTCACTCCTCTCCATAACAAGACTCTCTAGATAGGGAGGTTGGTTTGAAGATGGTGAATCTGATGATGTGGGAATGGGCTGAATGGTGACACTATTTTTTGAATGACCAAGAGTTTCCTCCTCATTTTTCTCCTCAATGATCACCATCAGTTTTTTTTTTTTTTTTTTTTTTTTTTTTTTTTTTTTTGGTTTGACTACCCTTCCCGGTCTCAATTGAAGCTCATGTATCCCAACCGAAAAGGTTTGGTAAATAGGAGAAGCAGTGATTCAAAAGAATGGATTGATGGCACCACCTTATTATTAGGATTTGGTACTCGTTGAGCAGATAGTTGCGGTGGTCAAAAAGGTGGTGGTAGAGGTATTGGTGGAATCAGTTGACTTTGTTGAGGTAGGGGAGGAAAGGATGGCTGTGACATATGGTGAGGTGCATATGTAGGAGGATATGATAGCATCTGTGCAGGATAGGACTGATGTGAATGGTTTGACCCTCTCCATCCTTGTTTCCAGGATTGAGGGGGTTTCCCATACTAATAATGGTTCCCATGCTGCCAAGGTTGAGAGTGATGAGTATTATAATAGGAATATGGATGTGCATTATGACCAAAAAAATGTGGTGAAGATTTAGGAACCATACCTGCACCTACCTTAGGCCAATTTCTTCGTGCTCCCATAGCATGTAATGGTTCAAGTTCGGAATGCTCTCCTTCAAGTACAGATTTTAATCCTAGTATGTAGGGGAATTTCTCAGTGGCATGGTTTTCTGCATAAATCACACATTTTAAATCAGCATGATATTCTCTTAAATGATGTTTTTCCTACATTTAGGACAAAAAATAGACAAAGACTCTTGTTCATCTACCAATTTTTGCTGAATTTTTAAAGAGTCTATTTTCTTGCTAACAATATTCATTATATCATTTTTCAGATTGTCCATTTTATTCTCCAAACCAATAACCATAGCATCTGTAGATCCAAGTTTACTAGTTCTACTTCGATTTCCTCTACTGGATCTAGATTGATTCCTTGAACATTTCCTGCACAAGTCACAAATTTGATCAAAAGTTACCTGAGCAAAATCCCCTTGTCCTAATAAATTCAAATTATGCCTAGAACCTTTAGTAATTCCATGTAAAAACAAGGTCGTGATAGTACTTATGTCAAATTTATGTTTTGACCTCTGGAGGATGTATAAAAATCTCTCTAAGTAATCTTCCAAGGTCTCATCATCACCTTACACAATGGTAAAGATATCATCCTGCATTTCTCTAGTTTTGCAATATTCCTGGTATTTAGTCAAAAACTCTCTCTTCATTTGGTCCCAAGAAATTATAGTTTTCCCCCCAAGTCACATGAACCAGCGTAAGACTGAGTACTTGAGAGTTGCAGGGAATAATTTTAATTTCTGGGCATCTGAAGAGTAATCATAGCTTTACATAGGATATCAAACTTGAAAAGAAAAGAATCAGGATCTCTGTGCACCTTACCATAGATGAGGGATATTTGATGGAGGAATGTTATTCATTTGAGTAGCTTAGTTCAGAATCCACTATTGCAAATCCAAACATGGATTGTTCCTCAATTACCCGATTCTCACCAGTCCCCTCAGCATGATCCTCGTGCTTTGCCATTTTTGTTCCCCTGATCAAACCACTCCCACTAAAGTGAGAAGGTTGAATATGGTTCAAATTGGTCTTTGGAGTACCACTAGTTTCCTTCTTCCCCTTCTTTGGTTGTGTCACACCTGAACTACTCTCTCCAAGATCCAAGTGGACAGTTCCTACGTGATGAGTTTGTGTCTGTTTGGAATCTATGCCTACAAAAGAAGGTCCAATATGAGAAAAAGTTTCATATTTATCAGTGTTCCCTCGGCCCTTATTGGGCTTTGGATGCTTACCCCTTTTAGGCATTCATCTTAAAATAAAATCCAAAAGAATTACAAAACTTTTAAATTTACAAAAGAATAATCTTAAATCAAATATTGCAAATGAATAAATAAATCAGCACTATGGAATCCTTCAACAATAGAAGCACATTGCAAAAAAAATAAAAGTAGACTTACCCCTACTGCAAAGGAAATAAAACAAGAAAGTTCTTATAAATCTTTAGAAAGGCCTCCTTGGCAACGGTGCCAAAATGTTGGATGCAGGAATTGCAATTTAGCAAACCCCTTTCAACACTTAATTTATCAACCCGAGGTTTCGTACACTTCGAGGCATAGCACAAGAAATGCCAAGAAATGATATGAAACTTCTCTAATTGTATTCCTACTTCTTTGATTACAAATTGCAAACTCGAAAGGAAATATCACACGGCAATGAATACCAAGAAAACTATTGAGCCCCAAAACTACCTCTCTTCCACACATCTTCTTAAACCTTTTCTCTTCTATTTTCCCATATCAGTGCTTCATAAGCTATCAAAAGTTGTTACATGTTGATTTTAAGAGTATATTTGAGTTATTTTCAAATTATATCATTGTGTGTGCTATTTGATCTAGGTTTTGTTTATCAGCTACGGAATGTAGCCACTTTCTATAGCTAACTCGCAATTCCGCAACTGTTTTCATTGTTCTGCAGGTTACAGGTGTTGGTAGGAGAAACGAGACACATGGGTAGCTCAGGAATGATCCACACATGGATGAGGTCCTATTTGCTTAGATGAATCTGTGAAGAAAGGTACCGGTCAAAGGGTGGTAAACAGAGAGTCCTGCGTCAGCTAGGACTCTGTTCCTGCACGTAAAAGAAGCACGAAGCCATTCCTGAGCTCATGGATCCATTTTTTCCACCTACAGGCCATCTCCATAACACAATCCAACATCCACCTTGCGTAGATTTGCTGTTTATGGTAACCGAGGGGCTGAATCCTTGGATTCTGACCTGTTCACGTGTCCATTGCTGAAGAAATCCCTCTGAGAAACAGTTATCTATTTCCTCTATAAATATAAGCGTTTGCAATGCAGATAATTAGTTATTGATACTGTTGATGTAGCATTATTTTGTTGTTGTGTAACCGAGAGACATATTCCTCTGTTTCATAGTACAAAACTCTATTCTTTTCACATGGTTGTTTAAGCGTATTTTGAAGTGACATCGTGTTAGTCCAAAGCTGTGTAGAGGGCCCCTGCGTGGCTGAGGTTCTTCCTTTGTTTTGTATAGTTTTCCTGTATATTTTCTCTTATTTGAGCTATACATTTCTCATGTTTTGCTTATGGTTTTAATCATTTTAATCCTGTACATGCTTTTGCAGCTTGTTATAATTTCTACTAACATTGATCAGTGCATTTCAGAATAGGTTATGCTCAAGCTTTTTAATGTAGTTTTCGCATCAAGTGGTGATCTGAGACTTGCCTCCTCTGCTGAACTTTAGTTTCTATTCCAGTTGTTATGCTTTTATTTAGTGAGATTTGTTTACTGCTTAAGATAGTTTAAATATCAGTGCTTCATGCTATATGATGATATCTCTGGAGCCTTTAGCTTAACTCTGTTTTAGAAGTTAATTGGCGAGATGTTGTGATTATAGGTGAAGTAATTGATTTTGCTTTCATTAGTCTGCAAGTAGATAGTTTAGATGTCAGTTGTTTCATGCTATATGATGATATTTCCGGAGTCTTTAGCTTAACCCCGTTTTAGAAGTTAATTGACGAAATATTGTGATTATAGATGGACTAATTAACTTTGCTTTCATTAGAGTACAAACTAGATAATTTAAATGTCATTCTTTCATGCCATATGATGATATTTCCGGAGTATTTAGCTTAACCCCATTTTAGAAGTTAATTGACGAAATATTGTGATTATGGGTGAAATCATTGACTAGTTTCCAGTTTCTTTACTTTTTAGTTTTGAGTGCAGCAGTTTATTAGATTTCAATTCTGTAATTAGGATGGATAGTAGAGATGGTAACCTCATTTTCAGTACTTCAGTTTTAGCTTGATTTATGTAGCTACATGTTTCCACTCTTATTCAAGTTCTGATTTTGTAGACAACATGTTTTGAGATCTTTGAAGTTCTAAGTTTGGAAATTACCATAAGAAGCATAAACCTTGTCTTCAACTCTACATCCATACTTGATATTTAAAAGTATTCTTAAAACTTTAGACTAGGATTTCCATTTGCATTAAACACTTTAGGAGACCAACAAGAACAAAACCCCAAAACAAGATAAAACTGAAAATAATGAAGTAAGAAAAGGGTTGTCTAGCACATACAGTGCACTACACTTCATCAGTTTACAACTCTCGGATTGATAACTTATGTAGCAATTTAGGACACACTAAATTGACTAAACATTTTGGTGCCATTGTCAGGGAAGTGTAACTAGGTAATCTATCTCTTACATCCAACAAAAAAAGAGGGAAAAATTAATAATTTCTTGAAGTATGCTCTCCTCTCGCACCTAGTGTGATCTGGAGGATCAGAAAAGAGAATTATTAGTTCAATAATTTCTTGAATATGCTCTCTTCTTGCACCTAGTGTGATCTGGAAGATCAGAAAAAGGATTATTAGCCCAATTAAAAAATCATCAAAATAATAAAAAAAATGACATGCATAGAGAAAGAGATTCTAGGGGAAGGTTTATAGCTAGGGGAAAAAGTTCAATTTTTACAACTCCAACTACTTCAAGGAATAAACAAGATACACCTCCATCCCAGAATCATACTCCCAGCCTTAGGATTCCTGGAATTCAAGGGGCAGCAACTGAATTGTAATATTCTCCCACATTATCTACTAAATCTGACCTAGGAGAAGAACCCTTCTTCACCTCCATAGGGGAGCCTATTGCAGTGAAAGAAGTAGAATTACCTAGAGAAGAAGAAGAGGTAGAGACTCTCTCTCATCAGCCATTAATAGAAGAGCTAGAAGATTCTGAGGAAACTATCACGGCGGAAGAGGTACAAGATGGAGAATTTTCACTATTTGGAGGAGGGGGTAGAGGTAGAGGTAGAAGAAATAATGGAGGAGGTAGAAGTAATAATGGGGGAAATAGGGAAGGAGATAACTCATTTGGATTCCCTATAGTAGATGAGGAAACCCATACAACAATGAAAAACATTTCACCATCTATCCTCCAAAACTTTTATGGATTACGAAGTGAAGATCCTGAAACATTTTTATTTGAGTTTGAAGTCTTATGCCGAACCTATGACTATCTAGAAGACTCTAAAAAACTCAAACTATTCCCTTCAACATTGAAAGGGGCTGCTCTGAAATGGTTTATGGGATTAGTCACTCAATCTATTAGGACTTGGAATGATATGAGGCAGGAATTTTTGGATAGATATCTGGATTATTGTATGCCTACTAATCATAAGGATGAGGTATTCAAAATGATGCAAAAAGAAGATGAGAACTTGGAAGATTTTCTTGAAAGATTTCAATACAAAT
The DNA here is from genome assembly GCA_031772625.1 of Pinus tabuliformis. Lineage (NCBI taxonomy): Eukaryota > Viridiplantae > Streptophyta > Pinopsida > Pinales > Pinaceae > Pinus > Pinus tabuliformis. The sequence goes on from CM062818.1 coordinate 599,755,376, forward strand.
TTAAGAGAGCAAAAATGACCAATTTAGGTGAGGAAACCTTGAAAGCCCTTTTATTGAAAGCCATTAGACATGAATGGATAGATATTTTAAACATGATGGGGAAGGGAGATATCTCTCAACTTCCACTAAGTGACATAGCAGAACTATGTGTCCATCTCTCAAGGGGAAAATCTAAAACTGGAAAAGGGCCTAGAGATCCTTCTCTTATTAAATCAAACAAATCTGCAACTGGGACAGTAAGTAGGGCAGAGATTGGCAATATGCTTGATGAGTTCAAAACTGACATTCTAGGGAGCCTTATTGAACAGCCATACACCCTCAAAATTCAAAACTAGTAGAAAACAGAAGCTGATGCCTTAGCCATATTTTGCCCAAAATGTAGAAATAAACATGCTCTAAGAGAATGTCCCTTAGATGCAAAAGTTGTAGAAACATGTATGATTTGCTCAGAAAGTCATGAGACCAAGGATTTTCCTTCAATCCCAGGACTCAAAGCTGTCTTCCAGGAGGACCCAAATTCTGTAGAATCTCTTTGTTTCGTTTCAATAAGACCTTGGCAAGGGCAACAAAATCAAGGATTTAACAATCCTATAAATTTTCAACCCCCACCAAATTAGAATTCTTGGCAACAACCTTGGCCTCAACCTCAAAATCAGTATCAATCTCAATCATGGGCACAAGGGGTACAAAATCCTTATGGGAGATTTGCTCAATATTATCAATATACTCCAGCTTATCAGGGCTATCCTCTTCCAGAAAACCAACAACAAAATCCACAACTTCCAAATCAAAGCCCACAACTTTCATTGCCATTTACACAACAACAACCTCAACAAAATCAAAATCCTCAACTCTTGCTTCCATTTCAACAGAAACCAATTCAACTACCAGCCCAACCATAACCAAATTCCAACAATAAAAACCCTCAAAATGCTTACAATGTAGAAGGACAACAATTTCCTATCTACATGATTGTTCCTCTAGATCTTAATGATGTTCAACTTAGATCTAGTAGGATTTTAGAAAAGGAAAAACCTTCTATAGATGTTCAAGAGCAAGATGCCTCTGAGGAGGATTCTCTGAAAGTCAATAAAATTTTTGAAGAAGCATCCCTTCAAAACCCAACCATTCAAAAAGAAAAACAAAAAGATTCAACCCCCACCACTCCTATAGTTGAGCAACCTGCATCTACATCCACACCTCCTTTTCTTGAGAGATTACAAATTGACAAGGGGGTGGAAAAACAAATCTTTTTGCCTGACTATGATTTCCTAGATGAATTAAAGAATGTTTGTATCAAGATTCCCTTGCTACAAGCCATTAGAGAGATTCCTATTCTAGCAAAAACAATAAAGGAGTTGAGTATCAAAAGATCAGGTAGGAAACCAAGAGACACAAAAAGAATCCACCTAGTAGGAAAGATAGCAGATATCATGATGGGAAATATTACCATGCAGAGATATATGGATCCAAGTAGTCCAATTGTCAAGACACACATAAATGGAATAGAAATTCCAAATATATTGATTGACTTAGGGGTTGCTATAAACATTATGAGTAGACAGACTATGGAACAACTTAAACTTCCTAATCTTATTTTCACACCTACCTTACTGCAACTTGTAGATAGATCAGTAATCAAACCAAATGGTGTACTGAAATATATTTCATCCTCCTTAGATTCTTGGGAATATCCAATACACTTCATGATTTTGACTCCTAAGAATAATCGAGGAGGACACCCACTCATCTTAGGAAGACCTTGGCTAGCCACAACTGATGTTTTTATTAGTTGTAGATCTGGTGACATGTACATTTCTGATGGTAGTTCAACAAAGAAATTTACATTGTATCCTCTAACAAAAGCAATTACAGAAGTAGGAGACATTGAATGGGTCGATGATGAAGATGCTATACAACCTATCTTTACTCTCTCTGAATTTAGTGAAGATAGTCAAATCTTGAACACATTAGAAAATTTTGAAACATCTTTATAATATGACCACACACAATTTTAGTTAGATTCTGATATTGAATACTTGTCATCAAGGCAAATGTCTCTCTACTCTATGGAAGAGTTTGGCAGTTATGCACTTGAAATTTTTTTAGGTAAAACATTGAATATCAACAAAAATTTGGAAAAGTTACAACAGGAAGAGCTAACCAAAATCGTACAAAAACATTCTGTTGGATTTGCATGGGAGTATACTGATATGAAAGGTATTGACCCGAAGACTTGCATCCATCATATCTATATTGAGGAAAACACTAGACCAATCAGACAACCTCAGAGAAGGATGAATCCAAATCTTAGGGAAATTGTGAAAGAAGAGCTCCAAAAACTACTCAATGTAAACTTCATTTACCCAATCTCAGATAGCTGATGGGTCTCTCCCTTGGTGATAGTACCCAAAACGAATGGTAAATGGAGGGTGTTCATTGATTACAGGGAATTGAATAAAGCAACCTTGAAGGATCACATTCCTTTTCCCTTTATCGATCAAGTATTAGATACATTAGCAGGAAAAAAAAACTTTTCATTTTTGGATGGTTTTAGTGGTTATAATCAAATTCAAGTAGCACCTGAAGATCAGGATAAAACCACATTTACTTGTCCATGGGGAACTTTTGCCTACCGAGTGCTTTCTTTTGGATTATGTAATGCACCTACAACATTCCAAATAACAGTACTAGGAATTTTTTCTGATCTAATCCATGATTGTGTAGAGGTATATATGGATGATTTTATAGTCTATGGTAATACATTGAAGAAGCATTGGAAAATTTGGAAAAATTCCTTATAAGATGCAAAGAAACAAACCTTTCATTAAGCCATGAAAAATGCTTTATGATGTTTACTGAAGGTATTGTTTTGGGATATCATATTTCAGGGGATGAGATTAAAGTAGACAAATCCAAAGTTGAAGTCATCTCCAAGTTAACGATTCCAAATTGTCAAAAAGATGTTAGAAGTTTTCTAGGATTTACTGGATATTATAGAATATTTATAGAAAACTTTACCAAAATAGCATCTCCACTCTTCAAACTACTTTCAAAAGATTGTGAATTCAAGTGAAGTCCTGATTGCCAATCAGCATTTGAAGATTTGAAAACAACAATATCTGAAGCACCCATCTTAAGAGGACCAAATTGGAAACTTCCTTTCCATATTTCTACAGATGCTTCAGATACAGCTCTAGGATCTGTATTGGGACAAAACTATTTGGTTCCTTATGCCATTTACTATACCAGTGAAAATTTGACTCCCACTGAGTTAATTTATATTGTGACTGAAAAAGAGTTCTTAGTTGTTGTTCATGCAATTAATAAGTTCAAACATTATATAACAAGCTATGAAATTTTTATTCATACTGATCATTCTACAATTATATATATGATGAACAAACCTATTACAAATGACAGAGTTACAAGATGGCTCTTACTTTTACAGGAATTCAATATTGTTGTGTTAGATATACCTGGAAAATAAAACACAGTTGCTGATTTCTTGTTTAGAATTCAGAATATCAAAGAAGACTCTCCTGTAGAGGATAAGTTTCCTGATGAATACTTATTTGCAGTAACTACTAAAACTCCTTGGTTTGCAGATATGGCTAAATATTTAGTTACATGGAAACTACCTCCACATTTATTTCCTAGTGAAAGAAGAAAGATTATTCAGGAGAGTTCAAGATATTTATGGATTTCTAATGAATTGTTTAAAACAGGGCCAGACTTTGTGATCAGAAGATGTGTCAGGGAAGATGAAATGCCTGATATTCTCAAAGCATGTCATCATGAACCGTGTAGTGGACACTTTGCTGACAAGAGGATAGCTTATAAAATCCTTTCTTTAGGATATTATTGGCCGTCCCTCTTCAAAGATGCAAAACCATATGTCAAAAAGTGTAACAGCTGCCAAAGGGTAGGAAAACCTACCCCCTCAAATGAGATGCCATTACAACCTCAGGTACTCATTGAACCTTTTGAAAAATGGGCTTTAGATTTTATTGGACCTATTAACCCTCCATCCAAGCAGAAAAAGTATATATTGGTATGCACTGATTATGTCACTAAATGGGTGGAAGCCAAAGCATTATTTTCTGCTACTGAAAATTCAGTAGTTAATTTTCTTTATGAGGATATTTTACTCGCTTTGGTGTTCGAAGAGAAATTATGACAGATCAAGGAAGCCAATTCACTTCCAGAATGATGGAGAAGCTAATGGAAGAATACAAGGTCAAGCATAGAAAATCCACTCCTTATCATCCGCAAGCAAATGGTCAAGTGGAGTCCACACACAAAGTAATTGAAGGCATAATTACCAAGACTATGCATCTACAAAGAATATATTGGGCAAAAAGGCTTCCTGAAACCTTATGGACCTACAGAACTACATGGCGGAACACAATAGGACACACTCCCTATGAACCTGTTTATGGGAAGGAAGTTCTACTCCCCATTGAGTTCCAAGTCAAAACTTTCAAGATGGCAATTTAATTGGGAATGGATCTATCAGAAGCTCAAAAGCATAGACTGGAGTAGTTGAATGAACTAGATGAGATCAGACAAGAAGCAATTCAAAGAATTGATCTAGTTCAACATCAGAGAGCTAAGTGACATGACAAATACATCAAGGACAAAAAGTTTCAAGAAGGAGATTGGCATTGCTATTTGATTCAAAGTTCAAAGATTTTCAAGGTAAATTTTAGACTCATTGGCTTGGGCCATATGAGACTGAAAAAGTTTTTAGCAATGGAGCAGTAAGAATCAAAACAATTGATGAGCAATAGCATCAAACTCCTCTCATTGTGAATGGTCACAGATTGAAAATCTATCATAAGCCACTCTCAAAGGAGGAGTTTATCAAAATATTTCAAGATAATTCTGCAATGAGGCTGGTGAAGAAGAATCATTCTTCTGATTCTTCTCCACCAGCTTAGTCTTTGTTCTTTTCATCATCATCTAAATAATAATAATAATAATAATGTATAAGCCTGAAAAAAAATCACTGATTGGCAGTCTTATACAGAAAATACAGGGCGAAAATCAGAAGCTTCTAATGCCCTATATTTTCCAAAAAAAAATAAAAATCTCTTTCATTTCACTCATAGTTGTTTCATTCCATTTCATTTCATTTCGCTCCATCTCACCACCACATTCCATCAATAAAATTTCTTTCAGTTTATCTTCATATTCACCTTTCCATATATCATTCATACAGTCATTTTTCATTTCCATTCATTCGCCAAGTCATATGTTATTCACTATGTCAGTTTCCGCAGCTGAATTCTGATTCCGCAACTGAATTCTGATTCCGCAGTTGATTGCTGATTCCGCAGCTAATCCTCTGTTACTCTGTAGTGACAGTCAAGTGATTAGCCAAATAATAATAGAAGCAAGATGCAGGTATGGAAGAGGAAGATCTTTTGAAGACATCAACACCTAAAAGCACCTATAGAAGCAGCCAATTAAAAGTTAGCAAAACGAAAGAGGTATGATTCGAAGGTATGGACAAAACCATTTTCAAATAGCATTTCAAACACATAATTTGTATAGTTTGTAAATCACAAGCTCCATGATGTGTAATGATTTGACTTGATGACTACCTTAACTCCACCATATCCTCCGCATCAATCTTAACGGTCTCATAATCAACTCCCAATTTCAACTTGTACTTAGTCGTACATCCTCATTACACTTGTTAAAATAGCTAATCATGTAGACGTGAGATGATTGAATACGGCTCTCTTCCACTGATGTTCCACTCCGAAGCCTTTTTATGAACCCACTAATGTCCACTCCGTAGCCTTTTATGAACTCAAACTCTGTTCAGTTTTGCAAGTTTCATGAGTGATACTCTGCCTCCACACTTTCACACCGGGTTTTACGATTTTTGGTTCATGGTTTGTTTACACAGACTTCTGCTCTGTGAACCCACTCTCATTTTATGCTCCGCATTCTTCCCATTTTGTAATCACTGATTTTCTCTGCAGCCCTCTTCCATTTTCTGCTCACATAACTGTTCTGCTCCCGTAAAACTATCATCTACAGAGGTATCTTCGCAGTAAGAAGGAGGAATGGGTCTTATAGTGAGAACAGAGCCTGAAGGAGCTAAATTCATGGAGGGATACCCACAGCTAAAGAGCACGTTGAGGAAGGAAAGATGGTTGCAGTTTATTAAGAAGTTCAAGGGTCATAATAAGGAAGTTACAAAAACGTTTGCAAGATCTTTCAATGGTGTAGAAGTTGAAATTGGGGACATCAAATTTCCAGTGACAGAGTCATCCATTGCAGCAGCAACAGAGCTTCCACAAGAAGGAGAGCGATGGTTTAAGAATAAGGACTTTGATGAAAAGGTCTGGAGGGTCATTCTTCATAATCCAGGTATGGACATATCAATTTTTAAACGAGGAATTCATGTTTCAGCCCTAAAGGATAAATGGACTAGTCTGTTGTTGATCATTCAGAAATTCATTACCTGCGAGGGCAGGTATGGCTCCATGTACATGTATCATATCATATTATTAATGAATTTCTTGGAGAATGAAACCATCAACCTTCCTTATTTCTTGTTGAATAGTTTGAGAAAAATGTCTACTACTGTGCAAAAGAATATAGATGATGTGGAGCCTCATCTCTACCATCATGGCCTTATTAAGATCCTGGTTGAAAATCATTTGAAAGAGAGGAAAGATACATGGGAAAAATTCCTAGTTAGGAATTTCTTCCAAGACCCTCCTGAAGTGCTTGAGGGAAGTTCAACAAAGAAAAGTAGGAGAACAAGAACAAATTTAACAATCCAAGATACTCCTACTAATGTGACTAAGGAAACCAATAAAGAAGAATTGCCTTTTGAAACATTGACTAAGATTAGAAAACAAGTAAAACATAAAGGAAAGAGGAATATTGAAGATATTTACCAAACTCCTAAGCCTTCTTCAGAAGAAGAGCAAGTGCTTTTTGAGAGATTAATTCATCTTAAAAAAAAGTCAACTAAGGCAAATGAAAAAGGAAAGGAGAAATAGAGAATAGAAAAGGAAGACACAAGCTCACAAGGTCTAAGAAGAAGCTCTAGATTAAAGGGCAAGCTGAAGAAAATGCAAATCAAGGGAGCTCACTTCATAGACCTGGGAGGTGAAACTCCATATCAGTCACCAGAAAACACTCCTCCTGATCAAAGTCCACAGTATTATCCTTCTCCTCAATTAGATTTAGAAACCAGTTTAAGGAAGACAACACCAGAAATTGATCAAACTCAGCAACATATGTATGACTTCATTGAATCATTGGAAAAGACTACAGCAGTACAGGGGACTTCATCTAATAAGCCAGGTATAGCTCAAAAAACTTTGATCCAATCATTAAAACAAGAAATTTATAAGCTGGAAGTCTTGAACAGACATATCCAAAGGTAAAATGAAACACTAAAAGAGCAAAACAGATTGGACAAAATTATCCATGACAATACCATGCTGCATTTAGGATTATGGCACAAGAAAAATAGAAAACTGAAGAAGAAAAAAAGGAGGTTGAGTAGAGCCTTCATCAATCTCAAGTACAGATGCGTCATGATGAAGCCCAAGATGATAGTGACAGTAAGGAAGAAGAAGAAAAGGTTAGATGTCTTAGTGGAAGTTTCAAAACAGATGAATTGAAGAAAGGATAGTTACAGTTTTGGTTGCATGAGGACATGCAACATCTTCACAGTGGGGGTATGTTGAGCCCAAAAACTACCTCTCTTCCACACATCTTCTTAAACCTTTTCTCTTCTATTTTCCCATATCAGTTCCTCATAAGCTATCAAAAGTTGTTACATGTTGATTTCATGAGTATATTTGAGTGATTTTCAAATTCTATCATTGTGTGTGCTATTTGATCTAGGTTTTCTTTATCAGCTACGGAATGTAGCCACTTTCTGCAACGAACTCGCAATTCCGCAGCCGTTTACATTGTTCTATAGTTTATAGGTGTTGGTAGGAGAAACGAGACACATGGGTAGCTCAGGAATGATCCACACATGGATGAGGTCCTATTTTCTTAACTGAATTCGTGAAGAAAGGTACCGGTCAAAGGGTGGTCAACAGAGAGTCCTGCGTTAGCTAGGACTCTGTTTCTGCACGTAAAAGAAGCCCGAAGCCATTCTTGAACTCATGGATCCATTTTTACCACCTACAGTCCATCTCCATAATTCAATCCAACATCCACCTTGCGTAAATTTACTGCTCATGGCAACCGAGAGTCTGAATCCTTGAATTCTGACCTGTTCACATGTCCATTGCTGAAGAAATCCCTCTGAGAAATAGTTATATATTTCCTCTATAAATATAAGTGTTTGCAACGCAGATAGTTAGTTCTTGATACTGTTGATGTAGTGTTATTTTGCTGTTGTGTAACCGAGAGACATATTCCTCTGTTTCATAATACAAAACTCTGTTCTTTTCACATGGTTGTTTAAGCATGGTTTGAAGTGACAGCGTGTTAGTCCAAAGCTGTGCAGAGGGCCCCTGCATGGCTGAGGTTCTTCTTTTGTTTTGTATAGTTTTTCATGTATATTTTCTCTTATTTGAGTTGTACATTTCTCATGTTTTGCTTATGGTTTTAATCATTTTAATCATGTACATGCTTTTGCAACTTGTTATATTTTCTACTAACACTGATCAGTGCATTTCATAATAGGTTATGCTCGAGCTTTTTAATGTAGTTTTTGCATCAAGTGGTGATCTGAGACTTGCTTCCTCTGCTGAACTTTAGTTTTCAATTCCAGTTGTTATGCTTTTATTTAGTGAGATTTATTTACTGCTTAAGATAGTTTAGATATCAGTTCTTCATGCTATATGTTGATATCTCCGGAGCCTTTAGCTTAACCCCATTTTATAAGTTAATTGGCAAGCTATTGTGATTATAGGTGAAGTAATTGATTTTTCTTTCATTAGTATACAAGTAGATAGTTTAAATGTCAGTTGTTTCATGCTATATGATGATATTTCCGGAGTCTTTAGTTTAACCCCGTTTTAGAAGTTAATTGACGAAATATTATGATTATAGATGGACTAATTGACTTTGCTTTCATTAGAGTGCAAATTAGATAATTTAAATGTCATTCTTTCATGCCATATGATGATATTTCCGGAGTCTTTAGCTTAACCCCATTTTAGAAGTTAATTGATGAAATATTGTGATTATGGGTGAAATCATTGACTAGTTTCTAGTTTCTTTACTTTTTAGTTTTGAGTGCAGCAGTTTATTAGATTTCAATTCTGTAATTAGGATGGATAGCAGAGATGGTAACCTCATTTTCAATACTTCATGTTTAGCTTGATTTATGTAGCTGCATGTTTCCACTCTTGTTCAAGTTCTGATTTTGTAGACAACATTTTTTGAGATCTTTGAAGTTCTATGTTTGGAAATTACCATAAGAAGCATAAACCTTGTCTTCAACTCGACATCCATACTTTATCTTTAAAATTATTCTTAAAACTTAGACTAGGATTTCCACTTGCATTAAACACTTTAGGAGACCAACAAGAACAAAACCCCAAAATAAGATAAAACTGAAAACAGTGAAGTAAGAAAAGGGTTGTCTAGCACATACAGTGCACTACACTTCATCAGTTTACGACACCCGAATTGATAAATTATGTAGCAATTTAGGACACACTAAATTGACTAAACCAAAACTCTAGTGCTGAATCAAAAGAATGTACTTTGTTGAAACTCAAATAAAGGAAACTCTCAATTTGTCATGAACAATTTGAATCAATAAAATAACTATTTGAGATTCTCTTCAATATGGTTGTAAGAAAGAAGAAGTATCCAACTAATCAGGATGTCTATCTTCCTCAAGATTTTCATTAATGTACCAAGTTGTTGTTCCTGTACCGCAACAAGGTTCCTGTACTGGAACGTTGTTCCTGTACTAGAATGAAGATTCTATACTAGAAGTATATATATTGGACCCTTACTGACAATCTTGACCTGCATACAAGAGCTCTGAGCCTTTGTACTAGAGTACTCTATTCGTGTACTTGGAATGTCAATTCCTGTACTAGAACAGAGGTTCTTATACTAGGAAACTAGAGTTCATGTACCTAGTTTCCAAATCGGTTGCAATAAATAAAAGCGTGTTAACTCAGAAAATAAATACAAGGTGAAAAAGAAATTGTAAAGTGAACCTCAATAAGAAAGATGAATTGTTAACTAATCACATGCTCAGAAGTGAAAGGTGCTTTCACAGCCAAACAGAATTTCTATTGATATAAGAAACCGTTTTACTTGGAAACTACTTTGACCCAAATATCAACAAGATCTTTCCCAAGATGATAGCTCATTGAGTAAATTAGATATGTGCCCTTCTACGAATAATCGTTTTAACTCAGGGAATCCTTCTGATAAATTCAGTATTAAGTCCAACAACAGGTGCAGGTATAAGAGGTTCTTGTACTAGGAAACGAAGCTTTTGTACTTGGTTTCCAAATTGATTTCAAGAAATAAAAGTGTGTTAACTAAGAAAATAAATGCACGGTGAAAACATAATTGTAAAGTGAACCTCTATAAGCAAAGTGAATTGTTAACTAATCACATGCTCGGAAATGAAAGGTGCTTTCACGGCCAACGGGAATTTCTATTGAAATAAGAAACCATTTTACTTGGAAACTAGTTTGATCCAAACATCCACAAGATCTTTCCTGAGATGACTGTTCATTGAGTAAATTAGATCTGCACCCTTATATGAATAATCATTTTAACTCAGGGAATCCTTCTGATAAATTTAGTATTAAGTCCAACAACGACTGTAGGTATAAATCCAAGTAATGCAATAGTGTTTTAGTGAAAGCTTATTGACATTAATAAAATATAAATCTAAACTTGAATATTGGAATATGCTTCACTAAAAATCCAAACACTATTTGTAGAAGAATAAGAGACCTACTGTAACAGCCCTGGTGAAAATTCCATGTAAAAATATATAAATAACATGAATGATGGGACACGTATTCGAAGTTGAATGGTGGGCAGGACATCCTAGTGTTTGTTCATTTGGTTGTTTATGGCTAAGGAAATTGGAAAAGGCAATGGCTAAGGCATTAAAGAGGCAAAATGGTATTTTGGCACATTTATTTATGAAAATAATGGAAATTGGGAGAAAAGGAAAGTGAAAGGTCACAAGTTGCATGTAAGGAGGGAATTTAAGGAAAATAATGGAAAATGAAGAAAATAGAGGCCTCATTAATAAAAAGGCTTCTGAGGATGAGTGGGCAAGATTTGGTCAGTTTAGATTTGGATCTCTCTCATTATTCTCTCTCTCTCTCATACTCTTGGACACTTCGATATTTCTTGGAGCACTTTGGCATTGGAGCAAGAAAGGCAAAGAAGGTAAGAGGAAGCAAAGATCAAATAGGGAAAGGCAGGATCAAGCAGCTATAATAGGCTTCATTACAGGTATCAACTTCCAAGTGTATTTTCCTTGCTAGATTTGGCATGCATGGGATTGCATGTGTTTCTTTTCTACCATGGCATGGGATTTGCTAGGTGTGACAGTATTTTCAGCCTACCTTACCATTTCCTCATAGCTTTGATGAGATGGGTTCTCTCATGCGTTTTGTGGGGGATGGCCGAATTGGATTTGAAACTGAGTGGGGTGGATCTCTGAATTGAAAAACGCATGGTGGTAGTGGTCCCTGAACCAGACTGAGGATGCATGAAGCCACTGGCCTAGTAACCCCTGAACCAGACTATGGATTGCGATAAAGCCAGATTCTATGCCTTGGTGGGCCTAGGAATCCTTGCCGATGAATGGCCGGATATATGGTAAAGCCAAGAGGTGGATTTTCTCTTTGTTGGACCTAGTGATTCCGGGATGGAATGCACAGTAAAGCCTGGAGAGTCTGTCTCATTGTAGGGCCTAGTGATCCCTCGGTCAGACTGCGGTTTCATGGTAAAGCCTGAGAGAATAGGAAGCACTCAAATTCCTCACGGTGTAGGTGGAGAACTCTGGTTGCATCCACATTGATTGGTGTTTTAGATGTGTTCTATGAGTCCCACATTCATGCTTGGAATGTGGCATGAGGTTGATTGGTTGAAGAGAAACTTGGCTCAGGCAATCTATGGATGGGTGGAACGTGGTAGTCCCATCTGTTAACACTCAGGTTGTTCCCCAAAGTTGTTAGAAAGGGAATATGGCCGAGGTAACCACAAACCAATCTTTTAGATACAGATTCTAGCCAATCTGCACCCAGAGAGGGCTCTCTCTTTATGATTTAGTTTTGTTTTGAAATGTGTTAGGCTAGTTATGAAGTACAAGGGTTTTGTTTTAGTTTGGTTGGAGAAATGGAGATTCAATAGAATAGTGAGGTAAAACTGAAGAGTGTCAGTCCATTGGGCATGATGGAGTCAAAGGAGGATAGCTTTCTGGATTTGGTTTCTAAACTGAGGATGGTGTCACAGAGCAGGGTACTCAAATATGGAACAATATAAAGGTTGAAATCAGATGGAATGGAGCCAAAGGGTGAAGGGCAGTTAAGAATCCTTCATCATGTTGACAGAGGGAAAATGGTTGATTTCTTGTTAAGGAGCAATTAAGAATTCCTTAGCAAATAGTCAAAATGAAGAATCAGGGGAAACAAGAGCCATTAAGAATTCACTGTTTATACTAATTCTGAAGAAAACAAAGACAATAATAAAGATTGAAGAAAGAGTGCAGTTAAGCAAATTCTGACTTATTCATTTTCTCTACTATTGAGATCATGAAACATAGGTGAAATAATAAACGTAAAAACTGTAAAACACAAGTTAGAAGGAACTTATTGATCCATAAAATGATTCAAGAATTTTGTAACAAATCTTTAGCATCAATTCCTCATTCAGTGAGCTAGACAAAAATGGTTCCAACAGGCCCTTTTTGTTCCAAAATTCTGTATTACAGCAAAGTCTGAGAATGCTTCCCAATTAACCAACCCAAAATACTTCGTTTGGGGGGGTCTTTATACAAAATATCAAAATATATTACAAAATATCTAAAGAAGATAATATCTGATGATAATTAATGCTTCTTTCACAAGAGATAGAGACGAACAGTCTCAGACACAGGGAGACAATAAATTTGATGCTGTGATGGCCGCTCCGTCTTTATTGGATGTACCAGAGGTAGGTTACGCGAGTCGGTTCACGACTGTTTTCCACTGAAACTCTGGGTTGGCTGTCCTGTCTTGGCCCGAATTTCTTTGACTTTGATCAGACACACTTTGTCATGTTCAAGCCTCATTTATCTCTGTTTATCTATATCATGGAAAAATAGCTCAGAATGTACGTTTTACCCGAGAGATATTCACAAAATCCCCAACATGTCTTCCCACCATTGTTGATCTAGCAATTTATGCCTTTGAAGCTTCCTGAGGGTTTCATCAGCTTCTGTATACCTGACAAAATTAGGCTGTAGATGAAATAGATGTTTCACCTCATGTTCAATATAAAATAAATTCTCCAATTTATCATAGAGACTTTGGCCTGAGGGGAGTGCTTTTTCTCCTGAAGCACTTGTTGATGAATTACCCTGATCAACAGCATATGTGTTTAACTAATGTATATAATTTGTGTGTCTCATTAACCTATCATTATTTCCTAAAAGACTTGGCAGCCCTTTGTCCTGCAAAATTGTAAATCTTTGAATGAAAGAATTGATTTCTACTTGCATATCCTGGCATCTTTTTTCTGAATTCTGCATTAGAGTTTTCTTGGATAGAACTCTTTTGATATCCAAAATTGTGCCTGTCCTGTCTAGGATGTCGAGCTATTCCATCTGTTCTCTGTTTCTATAATTCAAAAAGTGAATGAGCCTGTTAGCTTGCTCAAGCATTTATCCTAGTATGGCTCTTACTTTTTGAATTTCTCCATGTGCTGCATTCACCAAGTCAATCTGCTCATAAATAGTTTGTATAAATGGCCAAACATCACTAAGGGATTGAGTGATGTTGGTCCAAAGGATTCCTTTAATTTCTGCTAGAGGCTTGTCCATGGTGAGATCATTCTCTAATGCTCTGACTTTATTTTGCAATGCTTTAACCTCTCTTATTTTCTCTGCCACAGTAATTTTGGATTTAACATAACTTTGTTCTATTTTTGTCAATTTCTCCTTTACTTGCTTTAACTCTGACACTTGGAGTTTCAATTCTTCCATGGGTTTTATCAACTCTTCTATGCTCATACCTGTATTGCTACCTGGTGCTGCTCCTGTTGATGTTGTACCTGTGATTACTGTTGTTGTAGCTGCTGGGACACTTGGGGCCAATGCTACTCCAGTTGTTGAGGGGACTACACTTGTAACTGTAGGAATTACCTCAGGAGGCTGGGAGGTCGACTCTCCATGCTTCTCTTTTAATGCTTTTTCAAGTGCCTGCTCAGTATCAGTCAGTCTTTCATTGAGTTTCATGAGCAGGTCCATCATGTCTTCCTCTGATTTTTGCTCTATTATTTCTGCAGTCTGAGGGTGTCTTGAAGGAGGTAGCTTCAACTATTTCCTCAGGGCAGCAATGTCTTCTTCCTTTTTCTTGAGTAGTGCCTTTATGCCCTTGGAATCTTTGGGGTCATGTCCCAGATCTATAATGATTTCTTCCAATGATTTGATTCTATTAACTTTCACCACAGAGAAAGCATTTTCCCAATCTAACTGAGCAGTTGTGCTGTCTAAGGAACTTTGCAACTGGTGGGCCATCATTGCTTTGTCATTCAGTGTAGAATAAACCATTTCTCTAGTCTGCTTGTGGAGCTCAATTTCGTCTAAGGGGTGAATATCTTTATCTAGAACCTCTAAGTTTGTCCTGATATAATCTGCTGCAGGCCGGGGTTGCTGCACCTTCGGCTTAAAATTACTCATGATCATTTTGCCTTCTTTGATGTCATAGGCAGACATTAATCTTTGCTGGGTTGAGGGGGCCATTTTTAAGTATTGATTATAAATTTAAATTCTCACGGGATCATTCCTAGCCTTTATCTCTGTGAAATTCCGTTTGATGTCAGAGGGTTGTTTGCCTTGTGGCCTGGTAGATGACAACTCAACACTATGCTGCCTTTCTAGCTCTTGCCTATGTGAGCTAGTTGATGTATCTACCACTGGGGAAGTCTATTGGCTGATTACCCTCTCACCTCTTAGGCTATCTGTTGTTTCTTCAATGATTTCCTCTTCTAACAGAGGTGTTATCACTTAGAACTAAAAATTTGATGTATATCAATTTCTATCCTAAGTCCGACGACAAGGGTCTGTGTTAAGTTGATTTCGTTTTTTTTTTTTTCCCCTCACTTAGGATTTGGAGTTTTAAAAAGTTTTTAACTCAAACCATACTCAACTCCCATTGGTTCTCCTCCACCATCATTGTTCTATAGTCATATCTTGTCTTATCTGAGTCACCATGTCTTTTAGTAATTTCGCAGCGTAATCCCATTCGCCAGTTTCGCAGCACAATCATGGACAAGCGTTTTCGCAGCGCATCATGATTAGGCCGTTTCGCAGCGCATCATTAAAATTTAAAACTAACAGCACTGCGAAATCATGGATTCGTGCATTTCGCAGCGAATCTTTCCCGAAATGTCAAGTCCGTTAGGTGAGTCATCAGTTATGTCCTCTCATGTCAGTTTATGTACCTCTCGTATCACGTTTGAATGCTCATTTGCCACTATCACCACCACTAGATCTGTTGATATGCACAGAGTATCATTCCCAAGAAATTTTACCATGCATAAACCTTAATGATGGTCGTGAGTGCTGCATGAGTGACAAATCTGCCAGATTATGTATTGAAAGGTTTTAAATGGAAGAGTTTAAATTTCAAGCGAGGCTGATAATCAAGCGAGGCTGAATTAAAAAGGAGCTGAATCACGATTTCAACCGGAGTTGTTAGTCTTTGTATGTGAAGATCTCGAAGAAAGAATGGAGAAAAAAGAGCACAGATCCGGTAAATGTCAGAGGACTGAACCTGAGGGCCTAGACATAACGCTGAGAGATGAAGGGGTGAAGAAAGCGTTTAAAGATGCCGGGTGCTGGAACTTTTGCAAAAAGCTACAAGGAGGACATGCGCAGGTAACTAAAGAATTTGCGCTAAACTTCACTGGTTTAAATTCAAAGGTAGCCATGTTAGAAGTGCAGGTTTCTCCAGAAGCAATATCTGCTGTGACAGAGATCCCAAGAGGACAAGAGGAATGGTTTAAGAATTTCAAATTTGACCTGAATCCTTGTAAGGAGTTTTTAAAGGATGCATATGTAAATGAAGATTTAACTAAAGCAGTGCCCAGGAGTTATGTCAAGGAACATTATGCTCTTTTACTCACCTGCATACAAAAGTATTTGACTTGTGAAGGAAGGTACAACAAGGTTTACTCTTACCATTTCAAACTTTTTTTGAATTTCACTGGGAAAGTCTCCATAGACCTACCTTTTTATTTGTTCCGTAGCTTGAGTAAGATGTGTGATAAGGTGCAGCTGAGGAAAGAGGACTGTGAAACCTCTTTGTTTCATCATGGTTTGATCAAGTTGCTGGTTTTAGATGGCCTCCAGAAAATAGACAGAGACTGGAATTATTTTATTTTTATGGCTGGATTCCAAAGCAAAACTGGCCTCACTCCTCAACCGGCCAGAGATCTCACGATAGCTGAGCTCCAAAAAGAGGCGAGAGCCAAAAGGGTTTCAAAGTCACAGCTAAGAAAACCAGTGAAGCCACTAATCATTCAAGATCAACCTCAGAAATCAACAAAGGAAAAAACTCATGATAAGAAGACTATACCTGAAACAAGCACATCTGAAGCAGTCTCAAGGGTAAGGACAAGAAGCCAGATAAATAAGGAAAAAGGTAAAGCCATAGCAGTTGAAGAGAGCCCAGTGTCTAAGGCAAGTTTGAATGATTTATTACAGGCCATTGAATTCGAGCAGTCTGAACCAGTCCAAATTGATTTGACACAGTCAGAGCAAGAAGGTACCAAGAAGTCTAAGGCCTCAAAAAGGCTTAAATTCGATGAGCCAGCTGAAGAATTCATTTTTAAACCCAGAAGACCTATAACAAGGAAATTCCAGCAAGTAAAGGAAGCACTACCAAGAATAGAGGAAACAGGGAAAGGAACGCAAAAGGACACAAGCAAAACAACTATCACATCTCAAGGAGAAAATATAGCAGCCATAAAGAGTCAATTAGAAACAGCTAAATATGAAATTACCAAATTGAAGAAGGCCGCTAGAAAACATGCAGTCATACATGCAGAGTATAGGAAAGCTCTATGGAAAGGGAGTGAAACCCTAGAAAACCAGTTGAATTCAGTGGTTGATGGCCATTCACAATTTCACACATGGACAGTACCAGCAATCAGAGAAGCCAGGTACATCAGAAGAATCAATATGCAACTAAGAGCTGGGAATAAAGCTATGAAGAAACAAATTGAAGATCTGAAGGCACAGCTAGGTCAGCTACCTGCTAAAAGAGTTTTGAGGCCAAGTAAGATTTTGTTTTAAAATTTTGACAAATTTGCTTGAATTTGTCTTTTTGAGGAAACATAAATCCCTGTGCGACATGTGTAAAGTTTAAGGAGGTTTTGGGCAATCAAATACTTGGCTAATAAGGGTCTCGGGGCAAAAGCAAGCTGTTATTTAAAAAAAAAAACTCAGCAGTTTCGTAGCGCGCTACAAAACTGCTGTAGGTGATGATTTTAACGCAAACAGGTAGTTTTGAATTATGAGCGGGAATTTTGAAAGGGAAACGCCTAAAGGGTGTGCAAACATCAGCTGGAGCAACAATAGTCAATCAGATCAAGACAGGTGGATGCTTAAAAAAGGTGGAATATTTCAACCCAATTTTAAAATTTCTGTTGTAAAGCCCCTTTATCACCGTTCAAGAGGTATCAAACGATTTGCACACAAGGAACTTTTGCCTGCATACATGTTCATCGATGAAGCTTACAACGCATCAAGAACGTGGCAGTTTTCCATGTTTTGGGTTATTAAAGGCTAGAAGACATGCTTCTGTACATTTGAAATTTTTGAGGAAAACTGAAGCCGAGAAGCAAGGGAAATCTCCTAATACTTCTGAGCAGTTAAAAGATTCAGCGTTCAAGGTCAATATGGAGCATTAAACATCCAGCTCACCCAAATTGAAAGAAGACCAGGTGTCAAAGAACAAGGAGAAGCCATTATGCATGGAAAATGGAGTTAGAGTCAGTTAATTTAGAACTCTTAAAAAACTCCAGTCAGCACTTTATTGTATTTATTAGTTAGTTAAATAGTTGATAGGTGTCATTAGAGGTAGTTATCGAATTCCCCTCATGCTGGAGGAGGAAGCTCGAATCAATTAGAATAAGAACTCTATATATAGCTGAAACAACAATGTAATGGAGGTTGGAAATTTTATGAAAAGCTTGTATTTGGCTTATGTAAAGACTCATTTTCAGTAATACATGCTTGACTTTTACTTCTCAGGATTCATGAAGGATTTGTTATGTTCAGAATATGTGATGTTGTCCTTTCCTTAATTTTTACAGTTGTATCGATGTATAATCACTCAGAATTCACTGATTGTGCTCTGATTTCCTGTGTGCATTTATAAACTGTGGTCCCATATGAGTTGTGTTCTGAATATTCAAATGCTGAATGCCCTGACTTCTATGTAAAGTCAAGATCATTGTTTATTAGGGTGTTGTTGACTCCATAGGCCCAATGGATACTTGTTTAATGTATTTCCAGCAGTCATATTTGTCATAGTTATTCTACAAGAGTTAGCCATCTTATCTTAATCAAAATCATTAACCCATATAGAGAGAGCCCTCTCAGGTTGAGGAGGCTAAGCCTCAGCCTAAAGTAGGTTTGAAATAGTTACTTGAAGTCTTCCTGGTCTGCAACCTTCCAGGGCTTGATTTTGAGATAAAAAGAGGATCCAATCTCTGTCTCTTTGCACCCGGTTGCTCTGCAGGTCCACTGATAGGTATGGCCTTTTCTCTGTCTCTCTTCTTGCCTTTTTCATCATTTAGAGGAGTTTGTAGAGCTGGGATTTCCGCTGCTATGGTTTGGGTGGGAGGAATTTGTACTTGTTCATGTTATTTGGACCCCCCTGGCTGATCAGTTATGATTGGTTGCTCTGAAGTTTCCGCTTCTTTGCCCTTTGAGGTCCCTGTGATTGATGCGTTGGTTCTCTGTGCAGGCCGTTGAGAAGTTCCAGCAGAAGATGTTCCAACTGTTGATTGTTGAGGCAGCTTGAAAGATACCTATCCAAAAGAGTCCAGGTCAAGGTTTTTTTCAAGATCTTTCATAGCCTTTTCCATTTTTTCTTGTTCAGTAATTTCCTCAACTAAGGTCCCTTCTACCCATTCTTCTTGATTTGCATATTGTTCAATTTCTGGGATCCTATGATGTATGTACACTGACAGCCTGTACCTTACCCTTCTGTCACTTATGCAACTACATGGATCATATGGCACCCACCAAAACTCTTCTTCAATTTGAGGTGGTCTTCTAAGATCTGTTCAACAGCTTTCCATGCATCCCTATCATGGATAACATAAGGGCCTAACTAGTTTTTGATTCTCAGCTGAGCCTTCTTCTTTACATTACAAAAGTGGGTTAAATCTGCATGGATGAGCTGCCTAAAATATTCTAATGCAAATAACCTCATGGGCACATATCTAGGCAACTTGAATGGGCATAATTCACATCCATATATTCTAATTTCAGTGTGATTATGGTAGAGGTACCAGTCACCTATTCTGTAGTTTTTGGAAAGCAGCAAAATCTTCTTCATATCACCAGAAATTCTAGGAGGAGGAGCTCCTATCAACAGAGTTGAGGCTGGGTGTACAAACAGGTCAATGAATTCACTATAGGTATAAGGGGAGTCACAGTCATGGAAGATTGAGCTCCAAAAGATCATAGACCTCTGATTTCCTTTTGAATCTAATTTCCTAATGGGAAATGGAAAGCTATCTGGCTGATAATATAACAATAGATGGTATATATAAGATGTGTATTTGAAGACACCTTCTCTCTCCAAATTCATTAATTGAGCATGGATTTTATTGGCAATGAAAGTGGCTTAGTCATACTTGACAGCAGGGGACTGTCCTGGAGTAAAGATAGATAATAGAACCAGGGTGATATCATCCACAAGTTCACTGGATCTAAATCCCAAAATCAAGGATATCGTGTCAAGAATGAGTTTTCCAATATCAGTGAAAAAGGCGTGCAAATAAGGAGGAGGGCATGTAGGTTGGTGTGTTGGTATCATGAACATCTGGGCAATGCGAGTTATTTCTGAGTTGGGCAATTAAGAGGCCTTTTCAAGAAAAAATCCCATGGAAAGAGGAGCCAGAGGGTCAGTGGAATGAAAATGTAACATGTCATTGATGGATTCAGCAGTTATGGAGAATAGGACATTTTGGGAATGTGACATAACTTCTCTAAGCATAGGGTCATAGTTAGCACAGCATTGGTGAATGATATCTGGGAAAACATGGACTGAGGGCAGGAAATACATGGGAAGGTTTGATTCCCACAGTCCAAAAATTTCAGAGTTGCGTAGATGGTTGTCTCTGACCTGGCAGAAGCTCTGCAGATGATTCCTATCACCAGTTAAGTCCTTTATTTGGAAATCTTTGTCGGCCAAGGGTAGAAAGCTCAAGTATTTATGAGGTGCATTGATGGGTGTGACATTGAGGGCTACAGGAGCTTCCATGTTTAGTTCTTGTGTTTTCAAACAGGAGTTCAGGATTCTTGTGGAAAATTGGGCTAAATAGTTGTTTTGGGAGTCTCAGTATAGAAAATGTGGACTGCTTTCAGCTTGAATTTGGCTCTTTTAGGTAAAATTCCCAGAGGAAAATCAAAATTACAGGGTAACTAGGCGAATGGATAAATATCTGGCTTAAGGAGATGAATTATGCAATTGCGGGTTGAAATGACTGATGGCAGAGCGCATCGCCATGGTTTCTCTGGTCGGGTGACAGTTGAAAATCTTGTACATCAGCTCCAGTCGTTGTTTTGCATGAGAACGTGAACACAAAGTTTTTACATTGAAAATGACATTTCAACGTTTTTAACGAAATTTCAGGTTTGGCAGGTAATTTTGGCTTTTAATGAACAGATGATGTCATCAGGATGGGACACTTTGTCACGTAGCGGAGGGTACGAAAGGGTGGTCACGTAGCGGAGGGTACGAAAGGGTGGCGTGGGGTGACGTGGTCGTAACGTCAGCATGACGGGTGAGCGGGGGGGCGGTAAGTTGTTTGCCCCGCACCGCTTATGGGCCAAAGTGGTTTTTGGCGAAGAGGCAGCAAGCATGGCGGGAGGGCGACACGAGTCCTGGGTACAGGCGCAATACCACCCTTTCCCCTGGCGGTAAACTTCGGTGGATGAAGGCTAGCAATATGTATATTAGCTGTCTGATGGGAGGGCGCCGATCAGACGATTGGCGCTCATTGGAGGTGACGGAGGGTTACGGCGTAGGACCCATACAATATATTAAAATTTATAATGCATCGAGGTCATTTATCATTGGTTTGCGAGGTTGCGGGTTTGGTTATTAATCAACCAAAGGTTAATTAATCCCATGGTTGTGCATGAAGGGCTATTATAAGGTTTCAAGTAAACCTTTAATCCCCACGTTTATAATAATATGGTTTATATTTAAACTTGGGCAGCGTATGTAGAATATAGGGGTTTTTAGTATATTAACAATATACGGGGAAGGGGAATTTATACAAGGGATTTATATAATAAAGTTATTGGTTAATATGAATATGATTGGAAGCTAGTGCTAAGTCTAATGTTAAAAAACTTAGGCTGAGGGAATGAAAAGGGTTTTACACAAGAAATGTGGCTTTGTGCCTAAGTAAAAACGTGGTTCTATTTAGGTCTTTTATGAAATGAGGTGGAGTAATTTAAGAGGGATATTAAGCAGATCTTAATATCTTTGGGGAGATTAGTGAGTGATTAGGGAGAGGATGGAGGGGAGTTAATCATGCTTTGCTTGATTTGTAACCAAATAGTTACCATGGCACTTGTGATAACAGCAAGATGAACATCTTTGAGAGACAAAACCTATCACAAGTTTCTTTCAGCAACACCAAAACTGCCTACCCAGCCTATTACACCTAACATTTTTTCTTCTTCTTCCATGGGTGCATTTAGACTAGCAAACTCTTCTAGCTTTTCTTTTCTTTACATTGTAAGCCTATCTAAATCAACACTTGTTTCTTCCAAGGGCTCAGATTGAACAGTTGAGCTCCTTTGCTTCTCTACCTATCTACTTATCTACCAAATTTAAACAGTTTGGACAGATTTCTATTTTCTATTTCTAAAACAGGAAATTGAAACATGAACTAGCCAAGATTAAGCTGTTTGGCCATTCATCATTAGTGGCATAAATCAACAAGCTGCACACCATCAGATCATTGCAAAAATAGAATAGTAGTGGCGTTTTGGACTTGCACACTTTCCTGGTCTATTTGATTTGGGGTTCATTTCTTTCATTTTTTGACCATTTCATTCTTTTTTCCCTTTGATCTTTCTTTTAGGGCATACCCTCTTTTCATTTTTTTAAATTTTCTGATTTTTTCAAAATATGGAAAACCTTTGCAACAGGGAAAGGATGGACATATTAGGGATTTTAACCAGTCAATCATGAAATATGACACCTATTGGTATAGGAGTATAACACTCGCTCCACTTGGGGATGGCTTTTCTTGGTGAAAAGTCAAGAACAGCAGGTCAGATGGCCTTATGTACAATTATTGCTTCACTCTAAAATCTTCCTTTGCTGTAAGTAGAAAAACTGTTCAAAAGGATTATGTAAAATATATACATTTCTCTTGAGCTGAAAATAAAAACAATAAAATTCCTGCACTGTTTCTCAAAACTTTCTACACATTCCTCCCTATTCTTATTGCTGTAAAAAGCCGTAGAAACTAAACTTCCCTATGTACAAGTTAGAGTCAGGATATATCAACGGATTGGATGAAAATAGTGTTTCAGCATCCGACCATTAACTGGTCCATCTTCTACTTCTGTACCATCCAGGCTTTTCAGAAAGTAAGTATTGTTTCCCTGTGAGGCTTGAATAATAAAAGGTCCCTTTCATAGGAAGTCAAACTTCCCATGTTTCCCTTTGTCTTCTCTCTTGGAATCCCACTTTAACACTTTGTCTCCTATGTAAAAATCTTTTTCCTTGGTCCTTTTATCAAATATCTTCTTGAGCTTTTCTTGTAATACGTGGGATCTTTGATAGACCTCTTCCCTAGTCTGCTGCAAGTGGATGGTCTGATTAATCCTTCTTTAAATATCATTTGGCTCCACTTGAGCTTCTTGCAGTAATTTCATTATAGGGACCCCTAATGATGAAGGAAATACAACCTCCATACCATATACCAGCTCATAGGGACTAGTTCCAATGGATCTCTTGGTAGTTAATCTGTTTGTCCATAGTGCATTGATAAGCTTCTTATGCCAGCTTTTCTTGTTTTCTTCCAATACTTTTTTAATGATATTGATCAGGATTTTATTGGAGGACTCAGCTAGACCATTACCTTGCGGGTAATAAGTTGTGCAGTGGCCTAAGGTGATGTGGTACTTATGACAGAAACTTATCATTTTCTTGGATTTGAAAGACGCAGCATTATCAGTTATAATTTTTTCAGGACAACCAAATATGGACAAGATGTTGGTTTCTAAGAACTGTATGATCACTAAATCATTGGCTTGTCTACAAGGGATGGCTTCTATCCACTTGGTGAAGTAATATGTGGCAGTCAGGATCTATTTATGTTGGCCAAAATAGGGAGGGTGGATTTCCCCAATGAAGTCTAAACCCCATTGTTGGAATGGTCTTTCAGTAGAAATTGGTCTAAGGGGTAGAGATAAAAGTTTCCTCTTGCCTTCAAAAATTTGACATTTATGGCAAGCAGTGACAAACTTTTTGACATTAGCAAACAAGGTGGGCCAGTAAAATCCAACCCTTAGAATTTTGTCAGCAGTTGATTTCCAGCACAAATGTCCACCACAGTCCCCTGCATGAAATTCTTTGAGTACCTTGTCAGCTTCATCTTTTATTAGACAGTTTAATAGAACACCTTCATGATTTTTCCAAAAAAGAGCACCGTCTAAAATACAAAACTTCGAAGCTTTCATTTTTATAAACCTTTTCTTTGTTCTGGATAACCCTGGAGGAGTCTGCAGGTTTAATAATACATAACATATATTAGCATACCAAGGTGATTCTAGGAAGGTCTAGCTGATTTGTGGAGTTGCCATCTCCTGTTCATTATCCAGTTAATTGATATCTAGGGCTTGGAAAATTGGTTTCAGTCATGAGTTTAGCCAATCCCTGTCCTTTTATAAGTTTTGTAGGTTTTATTTCAATATCATATTCTAATATAGTAGCGATCCATTTTACCTCTCTTGCCTTCAATCCCCTCCTGGGTCAGGATATATTTGACAACAACATTTAGTACATAGGCTATTATATGGGAGTATAATATGTAAACGCTAAAGTCTTTGATAGATTTCACAAGTGCATAAGCCTGTTTTTCCATGATTGGGTATTTTAGTGGTTCATCTCTGAGTGCTTTACTAAAGAAGGCTATGGGTTTTTCACATCTTTGATCATCTTTCTATAGTAAAACAACAACAATAATGTGTTCTAATGCAAACGAGAAGATTATGAAGTCTCTATCAAATTTTGGGCTTGTAAGGATTGGTGTTTTGGTCAAGGCTATTTTGATTTCTTCAAATGCTTGTTTAGCTTCTACTGTCCATTTAACCTTGGAATCCTTTTTTAACATATTCTTCAGCAATTTGATTAGCTCGGCCAAATTGGGTATGAATCTTCTTAAAAAATTAATTTTCCCTAGGAAGGCTTGAAGTTCTTTGACATTTCTGGGATGGGGTATTTGTAGGATGGCTTCTATTCTGTCAGGATCAATTTTGATGCCATCTTTAGAGATTATATGACCTAACAGTTTGCCTTCCTCTAGAACAAACAAGGATTTTTTAGGATTCAAGGAAATCCCGTACTTTCTGCATGTTAAAAACACTTGTCTCTGATGATCTAAATGTTGCTGATCTGATTTGGAAAACACAGTGAGATCATCTAAGCATATGACTAGAAAATCATGAATTTCTTTAGCAAAAGCTATGTCCATTGCACGTTGGAAGGTTGCCCCTTCATTCTTGAGTCCAAATGGCATTTTCACATATTTGAAAGTTCCCCATGGGGTTGTAAAATCAGTTTTTTCCTGATCATTGGGATGAACTAAAATCTGGTTGAAGCCTAAAAACCCATCAAGCAGTGAAATTCTAGAGGCACCTACTACCCTTTGCAGAATGTGGTCCATTTTAGGTAAGGGGTAGTGGTATTTCAAAGAAACCTTATTTACATTCCTTAAATATACACATAATTTGATTTCTCATGTTTTCTTCCTAGTGGGCACTAAATTAGAGACCCATTTTGAAAACCTGATAGGTGCAATTATCCCAGCTTCATACATTCTTTTGACTTCTTTTTCAATTAAAGAGAGTAGTACAGGGCTGACCCTTCTGAGCTTTTGCTTGAAATATTTCTGATTTTCTTTTAGGGGTATTGTATGTTGAATCACAGAAGTGTCATAGGATTTGAGATCTTCATAGCTCCATGCAAAAATGTCCTGGAATTCCTTGAAGAGTTCAACATATTTAAGCTTTTGGTCAGGAGGCAAAGTTTTGGATAGTTTTATCATCTTAGGATTTTCTTCAGTTCCTATGTTACAGTCCTCAATGTCTGCGTTTAGAGGCTACATTTTTGGTTTCTTTGGAATATCATTAGAATAAAAAAAAATCTTCCAAAGGAGTTAATCCTGTGGGAAAATAATTGTCCTTTAAATCAATAACTTCAGATTCTCCTCTGCTAGCCTCATCAATGTCTATTTTTTTAAGCTCTTGCAACTTTTCCTTGGTAAATTTCGTTGGGTGAAGTATTTGTGTTGCAGTTTCTGCTAAAATGTGTGTTTCAATTTTGTCTACCTGATCAACCTCTCCAACAGTGTCCGTGTCCATATTAGTGTTACAAAACTCTTCCTTTAGGGTCAAGAAATTGTTAATCTAAGTATCATTGTCAAACACTTGCCAATTTTTTACATTGTCAAGTACAGTTGGCCTGTGTTTAATCTCAGCCGTAAACTGATGATTGGGTTCAAATGGCAATTTACAAGTGCTGACAAATGTTGCCAAACTATGAGCATGCAAATTATGTTTCCTTGGAATTTTGGCAAGTTGTGTTTCCAAAAAGGTATTGAGTATTTCAATTGCTGCCCCTCTGTAAGATCTCAATCAGGGATCATTTGTAAGGAAGTTCCTTTTCATTTGTTGAATGACTAAATCAGAATCTCCCAATACTGATACCCTGGTGGCTCCTAAATTTTTGATCAACTTAAGTCCTAACAAGAGGGCTTCATATTCAGCCATATTATTGGTGCATCTAAAATTCAACCTGTAAGCATGCCTTTCAGCATGATCATTTTCTAGATTATGTACCCAAATCCCTACTCCTGCCCCTAATTTATTGGCTGATCCATCAAATTCCAAGTACCAAAGGATCTCATGTTCATAGTTAGTATCAGGAGTCTTGGAAATTTGTTTACTAGGGAGATCTGGATTTTTAGTTTCATCTGGTTTCTCTTGAGTGTCTGTTATATCAATTATTTCATAAATTTCTTGAATTTGAACTCTAGATTTTTTATTTATGATCTTTTCTTGTTCTAATGCTAAAGCCTTGACATCAATTGCAGGATTAACCTCAGCATTGTATAGAATGAAGGAGTCCATGTCAGAATGCATGGAGTAGATGGGAAAATTCTGGGGTTTCTCCTAACTACTGACCACATATTTCATTAGAGTTTCTCGATACGATCTCTTTGGCTGACCAAATATTGAAATGGTAGCATAGGACATGTCGAATTGTAAAGATCCTTGGAGCTTTGCACCCCAATATCTAGACAGCAACATGCCATATTTTGGTGGTAAGTTAGCTACCACTACATCCATTAAAATTGTCTTGGCAGGGTATTGAACTAATGATACACATAAATCTTTGATCAATCCTAGACATCTGACCTGGCTTAAATCAAAAGAGAACAAGTCTTTGTATGGCCTGGTGATATCTAGGTCCAACTTCTCCATTATAGATTTGGGCATTAAGTTATGAGAAGCTCCAGAATCAAACATTGCATTATGGAGTTTCTTATCATGAACGTTCAGGCTTACATAGAAAGGAGGGACCCCTCCATCTACCGATTTACCATTTACCTCAGGGCCAAAAATTAATTCTGGTTGGTCATCAAGGACATTTATTGCATCTTTGTTTTCTGAAATCTAAAGTGATCTGCTAATTTGATCTCTGTAGACATCATGCTTGGCCAATTCTCACAATGGAATTGTTATCTTTAATTTGCCTATTTCGGTCTCAAGGTTGAAAGGTTTTTCTGTTTGCATTTTTGCATTTCGGGTAGTGAGACTTTCTTTTTCTGCTGTAATTTCTGTGTCTTTCTCTTTTATAGGAGTGTTGTTATGGGCTGAAGTTGCTTCTATGTCAATTTCTAGAGGTTCTTCCACATTTCCCTTAGGAGGAAAAGAGGTGGAAGGTTGTCTATCAGGTTGTTGACTGTCTGATATATCTTCAACTATTGGATTGCTTGGGTTAGGATTTGTTCTAGGAGAGGTTTGTACAGGAGGATTCTTGATTTTAGCTTTGCTAGATTGCTTAGTATCCTTCTATTTATTAGTTCCGGGAACATCTATCCTTCTACTCCTTAAATTGTATTGCTTGTGAACTTCATAAATGGTTGTATCATATCCCTCCCTAAAATCAAATGATTCACTTGATTGAGTTTAGAATTGATTAAGAGTATGAGCCTCTTGGTCTTCTTGGGTCAAGAAAATTTGTTGTTCACTATTAAGACCCATTAAGTTAATTTGAGTATCTTCTATTGGTTCAGTAGAAATTTAAGCTTCAGCATAGTTTTCCTGGAATGGGGGCCTAATGTTTTGGTCTGAACCAGCCTATCCAGTATTAGGGTTTTGATTTTTTCTAAAATTTGGATTCCTCCCAGTGTTGCTTGGTTGCCCGTCCCAAGGGGATTTCCTCTCTATTGTTTCTACTCTATCCCCAAGTCTATCCATTCCTTTAATGATAGCATCTAATTTTTGTTCAAAGGCAGAAGGTTCTTCTTTGATGGGTATCCTCCTTTCAGCTCTAGCTCGAGCTCGTTTAAAAATCAGGTTGGCCTCAACACTGATAGCTATACTCTACATGTCTTCTAAGCTTCGAGGAGCTCTTTCCCCAAGCTGATATGCCATATCAGAATCAAATGCATCATGGCATTTGATCAAGGCTAAATCTAGAGGAGGTCTGAGATTCTGAGGAATAGCATTGTATACATTATTAAATCTGGTACAGTAATCTTGAACAGTTTCTTGTGGACCTCTCTTCAAGTTTTCATATTCTGATTAAATGTGGAGAGGATCCTTCTTCTTTTCCCATCTGTTCAAGAAAGTCTAATAAAGGGCTTGTGGGTCATTGATAGTGTTTGCAGGGAGTGCTCTAAACCAGGTCCTAACATCTCTAGTTAAGCTTTGAACAAAGACTTTCATTCTGACATCATCATCATCAATCTCATAATTTTCAAAATAATCAGTCATTTTCTTAGTATGTTGTTGAGCTGTGTAAGTGCCAGTACCATCAAAATAGGTGATTTTGCTTTGATAATCTTGAGGCATGGCCCCTGTATTTGCAGGTAATTGCATGGGAGCATATCAGTTTGGCATATTTGCAGAGAAAAGTGCAACAACTGGAAGAGCAGGGATAACAGTGGAGATATATGATGTAGATGGGGGAGTGGGGAGGATAGTTTGAGGTGCTGATGGTGAACTAGGAGAAGCTACAACAATGGCAGAAAAGATTGGTGCTTTTCCAGGAGTAAGCTCAGATTGGATAGGGTTCTGCTGATGTGTGTCAAGGGGTGAACTAGCAGAATGTTCTTGGCTCTGCTGGCTTCTAAGGTTCTTAGGAATCAGATTAGGATTTTCAAAGATAGGTGGGGGATTTGGATCAGGATTTGATCTGGTGTAACAGATCTTTTTCTTTGGAACCAGTTTCTGAGTATGTTTTTGGTTTTGCTTGAAATATTTTGAAGGATACAACTTTTGACAGTATCTTCTAAGAAGTTTTAGATGTAAGGGATTATGAACTTTCCTAAGGATCTATTGAAACAAGGAACTAATTAAGTATTTGGGACAACTACTTAATACATAAACTAGATTGGAGATAGACTGAAACAACATTTATTTATTCTTGCAATTGCATAGCAAAAGTAGTTTCAAAGGCTACCTGGCTAACTTTAGGCTCCATCTATAGCTTATGAAACAAACAGCAATAACAAAAAATTATTCAGTGCCCCAGTGGAGTCGCCAATGATGTTAACACTCAGGTTGTTCCCCAAAGTTGTTAGAAAGGGAATACAGCAGAGGTAACCACAGACCAATCTTTTAGATATAGATTATAGCCAATCTGCACCCAGAGAGGGCTCTCTCTTTATGATTTAGCTTTGTTTTGAAATGTGTTAGGCTAGTTATGAAGTACAAGGGTTTTGTTTTAGTTTAGTTGGATAAATGGAGATTCAATAGAATAGTGAGGTAAAACTGAAGAGTGTCAGTCCATTGGGCATGATGGAGTCAAAGGAGGATAGCTTTCTGGATTCGGTTTCTAAACTGAGGATGGTGTCACAGAGCAGGGTACTCAAATATGGAACAATATAAAGGCTGAAATCAGATGGAATGGAGCCAAATGGTGAAGGGCAGTTAAGAATCCTTCATCATGTTGGCAGAGGGAAAATGGTTGATTACTTGTTAAGGAGAAATTAACAATTCCTTAGCAAATAGTCAAAATGAAGAATCAGGGGAAACAGGAGCCATTAAGAATTCACTGTTTATACTAATTCTGAAGAAAACATAGACAATAATAAAGATTGAAGAAAGAGTGCAGTTAAGCAAATTCTGACTTATTCCTTTCTCTACTATTGAGATCATGAAACATAGGTGAAATAATAAACGTAAAAACTGTAAAACACAAGTTAGAAGGAACTTATTGATCCATAAAATGATTCAAGAATTCTGTAACAGATCTTTAGCATCGATTCCTCATTCAGTGAGCTAGACAAAAATGGTTCCAACAGGCCCTTTTTATTCCAAAATTCTGTATTACAACAAAGTTTGAGAATGCTTCCCAATTAACCAACCCCAAATACTTCGTTTGGGGGGGTATTTATACAAAATATCAAAATATCTTACAAAATATCTGAAGAAGATAATATCTGATGATAATTAATGCTTCTTTCACAAGAGATAGAGATGAACAGTCTTGGAACAGGGAGACAATAAATTTGATGTTGTGTTGGACGCTCCGTCTTTATTGGATGTACCAGAGGTAGGTTACGCAAGTCGGTTCATGGCTGTTTTCCACTGAAACTTTGGGTTGGTTGTCTCGTCTTGGCCAGACTTTCTTTGACTTTGATCAGACACACTTTGTCACATTTAAGCCTCATTTATCTCTGTTTATCTATATCATGGAAAAATAGCTCAGAATGTACGTTTTACCTAAGAGATATTCACAAAATCCCCAACATGTCTTCCCACCATTTTTGATCTGCCAATTTATGCCTCTGAAGCTTCCTGAGGGTTTCATCAACTTCTGTATACCTGATAAAATTAGGCTACAGATGAAACAGATGTTTCACCTCATGTTCAATATAAAATAAATTCTCCAATTTATCATAGAGACTTTGGCCTGAGGGAAGTGCTTTTTCTCCTAAAGCACTTGTTGATGAATTAACCTGATCAACAACATATGTGTTTAACTTATGTACATAATCTGTGTATCTCATTAACCTGTCATTATTTCCTAAAAGACTTGACAGCCCTTTGTCTTGCAAAATTGTAAATCTTTGAATGAAAGAATT
Organism: Pinus tabuliformis; assembly: GCA_031772625.1. Classification (NCBI taxonomy): domain Eukaryota; kingdom Viridiplantae; phylum Streptophyta; class Pinopsida; order Pinales; family Pinaceae; genus Pinus; species Pinus tabuliformis. The sequence goes on from CM062818.1 coordinate 599,786,375, forward strand.
GATTTCTACTTGCATATCCTGGCATCTTTTTTCTAAATTCTGCATTAGAATTTTCTTGGTTAGAACTCTTTTGATATCCAAAATTGTGCCTGTCTTGTCTGGGATGCCAAGCTATTCCAGCTGTTCTCTGTTTCTATAATTCAAAAAGTGAATGAGCCTATTAGCTTGCTCAGGCATTTGTCCTATTATGGCTCTTGCTTTTTGAATTTCTCCATGTGTTGTATTCACCTAGTCAATATTCTCATAAATAGTTTGTATAGATGGCCAAACATCACTAAGGGATTGAGTGATGTTGGTCCAAAGGATTCCTTTTATTTCTGCTAGAGGCTTGTCCATGGTGAGATCCTTCTCTAATGCTCTGACTTTATTTTGCAATGCTTTAACCTCTCTTATTTTCTCTGCCACATTAATTTTGGATTTATCATAACTTTGTTCTATTTTTTCCAATTTCTCCTTTACTTGCTTTAACTCTGACACTTGGAGTTTCAATTCTTCCATGGCTTTTATCAACTCTTCTATGCTCATACCTGTATTGCTACCTGGTGCTGCTCCTATTGATGTTGTACCTGTGATTACTGTTGATGTAGCTACTGGGACACTTGGGGCCAATGCTGCTCCAGTTGTTGAGGGGACTGCACTTGTAACTGTAGGAATTACCTCAGGAGGCTGGAAGGTCGACTCTCCCTGCTTCTCTTTTAATGCTTTTTCAAGTGCCTGCTCAGTATCAGTCAGTCTTTCATTGAGTTTCATGAGCAGGTCCATCATGTCTTCCTCTGATTTTTGCTCTGTTATTTCTGCAGTCTAAGGGTGTCTTCAAGGAGGTAGCTTCAACTGTTTCCTCAGGGCAGCAATGTCTTCTTCCTTTTTCTTGAGTAGTGCCTTTATGCCCTTGGCATCTTTGGGGTCATGTCCCAGATCTATAAGGATTTCTTCCAATGATTTGATTCTATTATCTTTGGCCACAGAGGAAGCTTTTTCCCAATCTAACTGAGCAGTTGTATTGTCTAAGGAACTCTACAACTGGTGGGCCATCATTGCTTTGTCAGCCAATGTAGAATAAACCATTTCTCCAGTCTGCTTGTGGAGCTCAATCTGGTCTAAGGGGTGAATATATTTAGCTAGAACCTCTAAGTTTGTCCTGATATTATCTGCTGCAGACCGGGGTTGCTGCACCTTCGACTTAAAATAACTCATGATCATTTTGCCTTCTTTGATGTCACAGGCAGACATCAATCTTTGCTAGGTTGAGGGGGGAATTTTTAAGTATTAATTATAAATTTCAATTCTCACAGGATCATTCCTGGCCTTTATCTCTGTGAAACTTTTTTTGATGTTAGAGGGTTGTTTTCCTTGTGGCCTGGTAGATGACACCTCAACACTATGCTACCTTTCTAGCTCTGGCCTGTGTGAGCTAGTTGATGTATCTACCACTGGGGAAGTCTGTTGGTTGATTACCCTCTCACCTCTTAGGCTATCTGTTGTTTCTTCAATGATTTCCTCTTCTAACAGAGGATCCAATCTTTGCCTCTTTGCACCTGGTTTCTCTGCAGGTCCACTAATAGGTGTGGCCTCTTCTCTGACTCTCTTCTTGCCTTTTTCCTCATTTAGAGGAGTTTGTAGAGATGGAATTTCAGCCGTTATGGTTTGGGCGGGAGGAATTTGTACTTGTTCATGTTCTTTGGACCCCCTTGGCTGATCAGTCATGATTGGCTACTTTGAAGTTTCCACTTCTTTGCCCTTTGAGGTCCCTATGATTGATGCACTGGTTCTCTATGCAGGCTGTTGAGAAGTTCCAGCAGAAGATGTTCCAACTGTTGATTGTTGAGGCAGCTTTAAATATACCTATCCAAAAGAGTCCAGGTCAAGAGTTTTTTCAAGATCTTTCATAGCCTTTTCCATTTTTTCCTGTTCATTAATTTCCTCAACTAAAGTCCCTTCTACCCATTCTTCTTGATTTGCATACTGTTCAATTTCTAGGATCCTATGATGTATGTACACTGACAGCGTGTACCTTACCCTTCTGTCACTTATGAAACTACATGGATCATATGGCACCCACCCAAAACTCTTCTTCAATTTGAGGTGGTCTTCTAAGATCTGTTCAACATCTTTCCATGCATCCCTATCATGGATAACATAAGGACCTAACTGGTTTTTGATTCTCAGCTGAGCCTTCTTCTTTACATTACAAAAGTGGGTTAAATCTACGTGGATGAGCTGCCTAAAATATTCTAATGCAAATAACCTCATGGGAACATATCTAGGCAACTTGAATGGGCATAATTCACATCAATATATTCTGATTTCAGCGTGATTCTGGTAGAGGTACCAGTCACCTATTCTGTAGTTTTTGGAAAGCTGCAAAATCTTCTTCATATCACCAGAAATTCTAGGAGGGGGAGCTCCTATCAACAGAGTTGAGACTGGGTGTACAAATAGGTCAATGAATTCACTATAGGTATAAGGGGAGTCACAGTCATGGAAGATTGAGCTCCAAAATATCACATACCTTCGATTTCCTTTTGAATCTAATTTCCTGATGGGAAATGGAAAGTTGTCTAGCTGATAATATAACAACAGATGGTATATATAAGATGTGTATTTGAAGACACCTTCTCTCTCCAAATTCATTAATTGAGCATGGATTTTATTGGCAATGAAAGTGGCATAGTCATACTTGACAGCAGGGGACTGTCCTGGAGTAAAGATAGATAATAGAACCAGGGTGATATCATCCACAAATTCACTGGATCTAAATCCCAAAATCAAGGATATCATGTCAAGAATGAGTTTTCCAGTATCAGTGAAAAAGGCACGCAAATAAGAAGGAGGGCCTGTAGGTTGGTGTGTTGGTATCATGAACATCTGGGCAATGCAAGTTATTTTTGAGTTGGGCAATTGAGAGGTCTTTTAAAGCAAAAATCCCATGGAAAGAGGAGCTAGAGGCTCAATGGAATGAAAATGTAACATGTCATTGATGGATTTAGTAATTATGGAGAAAGGACATTTTGGGAAGGTGACATAACTGCTCTAAGCATAGCGTCATAGTTAGCACAGCATTGGTGAATGATATCTGGGAAAACATGGACTGAGAGCAGGAAATACATGGGAAGGTTTGATTCCCATAGTTCAAAAATGTCAGAGTTGCTTAGATGGCTGTCTCTGACTTGGCAGAAGCTCTGCAGATGATTCCTGTCACCAGTTAAGTCTTCTATTTGGAAATCTTTGTCGGCTAAGGGTAGAAAGTTCAAGTCTTTATGAGGTGCATTGATGGGTGCGACATTGAGGGCTACGGGAGCTTCCATGTTTGGTTCTTGTGTTTTCAAATAGGAGTTCAGGATTCTTGTGGAAACTTGGGCTAAAGAGCTGTTTTAGGAGTCTCTGTATATCAACTATGGACTACTTTCAGCTTGAATTTGGCTCTTTTAGGTAAAATTCCCAAAGGAAAATCAAAATTACAGGGTAACTGGTCGAATGGATAAATACCTGGCTTAAGGAGACGAATTATGCAATTGCAGGTTGAAATGACTGATGGCAAAGCGCGTCGCCATGGTTTCTCTGGTCAGGTGGCAGTTGAAAAGCTTGTACAATAGCTCCAGTCGTTGTTTTGCATGAGAACGTGAACACAGATTTTTTACAATGAAAATGACATTTCAACATTTTTAACGAAATTTCGGGTTTGGCGGGTAATTTTGGCTTTTAATGAACATATGACGTCATCAGGATGGGAAACTTTGTCACGTAGCGGAGGGTACGGAAGGGTGGCTTGGCGGTGACGTGGTCGTGACGTCAGCATGACGGGTGAGGGGGGGGGGGGTGGTAAGCTATTTGCCCTGCACCGCTTATGGGCCAGAGTGGTTTTTGGTGGAGAGGCAGCGAGCATGGCGGGAGGGCGACACGCGTCCTGGGTACAGGTGCAATACCACCCTTTCCCCGGGCGGTAAACTTCAGTGGACGGAGGCTAGCGATTTGTATATTAGCTATCTGACGGGAGGGTGTTGATTGGACGGTTGGCACTCATTGGAGGTGACAAAGGGTTACAGCACGGGACCCATACAATATATTAAAATTTATAACGCATCGGGATCATTTATCATTCGTTTACAAGGTTGCAGGTTTGGTTATTAATCAGCCAAAGGTTAATTAATCCCATGGTTGCGCATGAAGGGATATTATAAGGTTTCAAGTAAACCTTTAATCCCCACTTTCATAATAATATGGTTTATATTTAAACCTGGGCGGGGTATGTAGAATATAGGGCTTTTTAGTATATTAACAATATATGGGGAAGGGGAATTTATACAAGGGATTTATATAATAAAGTTATTGGTTAATATGAATATGATTGGAAGCAAGCGCTAAGTCTAATGTTAAAAAACTTAGGCTGAGGGAATGAAAAGGGTTTTACACAAGAAATGTGGCTTTGTGCCTAAGTAAAAACGTGGTTCTATTTAGGTCTTTTATGAAATGATGTGGAGTAATTTAAGAGGGATACTAAGTAGATCTTAATATCTTTTGTGAGATTAGTAAGTGATTGGCGAGAGGATGGAGGGGAGTTAATCATGCTTTGCTTGATTTGTAACCAAATAGTTACCATGGCACTTGTGATAATAGCAAGATGAACATCTTTGAGAGACAAAACCTATCACAAGTTTCTTTCAACAACACCAAAACTGCCTACCCAGCCTATTATACCTAACATATTTTCTTCTTCTTCCATGGGTGCATTTAGACTAGCAAACCCTTCTAGCTTTTCTTTTCTTTACATTGTAAGCCTATCTAAATCAACACTTGTTTCTTCCGAGGGCTCAGATTGAACAATTGAGCTCATTTGCTTCTCTACCTATCTACTTATCTGCCAAGTTTAAACAGTTTGGATAGATTTCTATTTTCTGTTTCTAAAACAGGAAATTGAAACATGAACTAGCCAAGATTAAGTTATTTGGCCATTCATCATTAGTGGCATAAATCAACAAGCTGCACACCATCAGATTGTTGAAAAAATAGAATAGTAGTGGCGTTTTGGACTGCACACTTTCCTGGTCTATTTGATTTGGGGTTCATTTCTTTCATTTTTTTACCATTTCATTCTTTTTGCCCTTTGATCTTTCTTTTAGGGCATACCCTCTTTTCATTTTTTTAAATTTTCTGATTTTTTCAAAATATGGAAAACGTTCGCGGCAGGGAAAGGATGGACATATTAGGGATTTTAACCAGTCAATCATGAAATATGACACCTATTGGTATAGGAGTATAACACCATCACTGGTTGGTTCATTGCATTTATTAATGAGAAATTCATTCCCTTGATTTTCATGTGCAAATGTACTGATATATATATATATATATATATATATATATATATATGGATTTTGATGGCTAATATGTCCATTGTATTTGTGTTCCTATTATGCTGGTTATATATACATTTTATGGCAGTAGCTATGTTTGGCTCTTAGCATGATTTACTTTTATATGAATGGATAATTTGTTTATGAGTTAATGGAGGATAATGCAGAAAATGAGATGAGGGAAGAATGGTTCATAGAGATTCTCATATAAGTATGAGATCCCTACACTTAATTCTATTATTTACACTTGTAGGTTACATGTTGATGATATGTTTGACGAAATGCTTGTCATGGCTAATAGGGGTCTGGTGATGATCTTTTTCATATTATTGCTTTTGCATCATTGTTTACATGCATCCTTACTAATTCTAAGTGATCATTCCATTCTGGGCAGTGTCCCGGGCTCTGGGCCGAAAAAGGTAGCTCAAATCCCGAAATGCTAGCGTTAGTGCTGAGACTAACTTGCCTGGACAGTGTCTCAGAAGCATTATAAAGCACCTGGGTAGTGTTTGGGGAGCGTTAGTCCTGAAACTAACTCACCTGGGCAGTGTCTATGGAGCGTTACCCTGCCCTTAAGTCCCTGAAACAGTAGTGGAACCCAGCGATAGGCAGTCTGAGTGGCTAACTTGTCTTTTGAAGGTTATTTTGATGAACTTGGATGATTCTATGTGATATTACATTGATTCCATTTCCTTAAAGTCACCAAGGAGGTTGAATCTTATCATAGTGGCCTCTCGTCGGATGTTTACCCCAGCTAGCCAGTTGCTTGGGTAGATGTGGGAGGAGGGTGTTACAGAGTGGTATCAGAGCATTGTTCAACTCTCAGACTGAATGGATTGAATGTGTGTTGGTCATGTATGCATGTTAGTTGCATGTGTGTCTCTTACACTTACATACTGGTTGCATTTTCTTAATGATGGAATAGGGTTATATTACGATTATCATGGGGAACTTGATGTTGATTTCATGAAGAGTATTTTGAATGAGTATGTGACTGGTTGCGTATGGATTATATGTCACTTACATGTTGATTTTATGGTACCTACTTACATCCTTGTATGTTAGGTTACATTTTTGAATATTTTGATTACATGTATCAACCTTGTAGGTTTATTATCTTATGTTCGACTACATGCTTTTATGCGTAGGTGTAGTTAATTTGGCATTGCTTATGCATATTGTTGGTTGCATGTCGCAATGTGTAGAATGGACTAATGGTTGTTCTCATGCATGAGGTCAGGGTTTGTGAAGTTGATATTGTCATGCATTGATGACTGGACTCTAGCTAGAATGGTGTATAGATGGTTTTGTATTCATGTGTTATATGTATATATGCAGTTGTTATGCATGTATGGTCTTGGTTATAGTTTGAATATTAGGTCAAACATGCCTTGTGAAGTCATTGTATGCAATTTAGGTCATCATGGTGCTATTGGTTGTTATGACACTAATGAGTTGGCTGAGATGAAGCAAGAGATGCAGATCATCAAATTGAAGTTGTAGCATTGGACCTTGAGGCAAGGGCAGATCATCATACAAGTATTGCATGTGGGCATGCAGGTATGTAAGTTAAGGATTCTTATATGCATTAGGGTTATATACATTAGGTTTTATGAACATGTATTTGATGTTATGGTTACATTCATAATAGATGTTAGATGATTAGTGTGGTTATATTCACATGTGTCAGATAGTCAAGAATGATAGTAACATGTAGTTGTATGCAGTGCTATTTTTGTTTTATATTAGATAACTTGATGATTATTTTGTATGTTGTTGATGAGTATGATAGATAGCTTATTGTTGTTATATGATATTAACTTGATGATTAGGGTTATTTCATTGAGATATTGATGTTATAATTTGGATTGGTCATATGTATGATGGTTATGTTCATTGCCTTGAAGATATTGATGTTATATATTGTGTTAACCTAGTTTGACCTATGCAGATGGTCATGGTTGCGATATTTAGGTATGAGCTGACATATTTGTGATATGGTGTCGTACTAATCTAGATTGATCATACATATGTGATTGTTATGCATGAATTGTGAGGCGCGGGATCCCCCAAGGGAAGTTTTGGGGCTTAAAGCTTAGATTTTGACTAAATCCAATGTAAAGACTCCGCATTTTGTGGGAGTGGAACGCGAACTTGTAAATGAGTCATAGGGTTTTCTACCCCCATTTTGTAAATGTAATGTAATCTTTAGAGATATACCCATGGTCCGTAGACCATGGGATTGTATAAATAAAACGAGGCTCTAAGTTGTAAATCACGAATCAATTGATGAATAAAGGATGAATAATTGAGTCATATCTAAGTGTAGAGTCGAGTCTTGGGTCGTAGAGTAGGAGAAAGCTCTGCAGCTGAGTGCACAGAGGCCTAGTAGTCTGTAGCTGAGTGTGTGGACCCCTGCAGCTAAGTGCACAAGGTAGGTTGAGTCTGTAACCAATCAAAGCATTAATAAAGAGAAGTTTATACCATTCCTATGTATTTAATTATTGTTTTCGACATTGAATGTATTGGGTATAAATTACATTTCTGTTGTTTATATGATGCACGAACATATATCATTGTGTTGATTAAGTGAATATAAGATGAGGTATCTGTTTATGTGAAGTTAACTAACAGTTATAAGGAGATAAGTAAGATATGTGGTGTAACTTGGGGAAATAGCGCAGATCGCTGCCTTAGCAGCGTGAAAGCACCTTAGCACCTGGTTAGGGTTGCGCGAAGGCGATTATAATAGCTTGCGAAGGCCTCACAGGTCAGGGTAGTGCATGAAGTAACTTGTGCGAAGGTATTCACAGTTGGACTAAATCGACCCCTTAGACATCTCAAAGGTGCGGAAACTTAGTTCCAGCATCCCCCCATACTACTTCAAGTGAGAACTCAGTCCACGCTCCGCGAGCTGTTGCCAAAAGGGCCAATAGTGTAGGGATTTTTTTGGCTAATTAACTCCAAACCTAGGTCAAGCCCCCACAAGCCAGCAAATGGTTCCGTTGTCGGGACCAAAATCTGCATAGAGCTGTCTGATGTCGTATCATTGGAATCCCACTAAGAAAGAAATTGAAGGTTGGTTGGGTAGAAGAATTCACGAGTTCGTGGAACAGGAGAACATGAATCTGCAACTGACAAAATACGAGTGGTTATACTTCTACCTCTACATAGAGATCCACAAAATATTCTTCGCATCTTTCCCTACTGAGTTGTACGAGTGGATCACGAAGCTAGCAGATAGCCAAGGAAGGTGGAAACTCAAAAATCCTATTGTGTGGACCCTAGAGTTGGTGCGCAGATTGGAAGCATTAGAGGATAAGATCATGCGCGTTGTTGATCACTGGCTCGATCAAATTATAAAAGGATTCATTACTGAGTTCATGGTAGATACTTCAGTCAGCTATAGCGAGGTAGAGCGACGCTTTCGCAAAGGACCATGGGGTAAGTACATAAAGTCTCTGAATACTTGGATTAAAATGTTATTGTGTGAAAAGAGGATTATTCAATTACATTAATTTTCGGGGCTACTCAAAGTGGAAAAACCTACAGAAACAAAGGAAGTAAGGGACTGGAGAATAACCCTTTGATTTCACCTCTGTGAGAGGACGAGGAAGAGCTCGCGAAGGTCTCTCCGCGAAGTGCAATCCATCTAATAAGGAAAATGATTCTGCATATACCACCCCCACCCACACCACCACTAGCTTCACCATCTTCACCTCCATCTTCACCTGTACTACCTCTGCCACCACCGCAAGTCAATATGGAAAGCACAATAAAGTTTCCTGTGTTTAAGGGAGTAGGAAATGAGGATCCGGACCAATTTTGGTTTGTGATAAAAGCCATATGGGAAGCGCATGGAGTTACATATGATAATATCAGGAAAGCAACATAGGTTAGCACCCTGTAAGATCGTGCATTGACCTGGTATATTAAGAATTCTAATTACAACACGAATGCAGGAATCACAGATATCCAAACTGCGCTAAATAAGGAATTTAGCAGGCCGAAGTCAAAAGTGTAGTCAATCATTGGGTTCAAAGAGATCACAATGCTACCAAGTGAGACTCCTTGGGAGCTGGATCAGAGGCCAAAGTGTACAATTCACGAATCTAATATGAATTTGATGGATGGACAACACCGTGAATGGTTTGTAGCGTCACTAACACCACATCTGAGGAGCACACTTTCGCAACAGAAGTTAATGACTCAAGTAGAGGCCCTAGAGATCATGATGAGGCTTCATGAGACCCTAATACAAGATCCTAACTTGGGAGTTCATCAGATCCACACGTAGCTAAAAAAATTATGCCTTGATATGTGGAGTCTGAAATAGGACAGAACAGCTCGACCAGAAGTGCGCGAAGAGGTGTGGGGTGTAAAGTGCAAGGGTCAGGGTCATGATAAGGACCATTGCCTGGTGTTCACGAATTACCTCGCGGGAGGAGGATCGATGTCATTAAGACCGGAAGCACAAGTAGAACCTAGCACAACACCTACTTTGTGGTGCGTGATTTGTCAAATAGGAGGGAAACACGCTACAAACAACTGCCATTTGTTACAAAAGTATACATAAATTTTGCAGCAATTCTTTTGTAACTTTTGTAGATCAGTGGGACACGATAAGTGCACTTGTAGAAATTATGAGTTAATGATGGATAGAACTCCCATGTATAGGGTTCAGAAATTCGACCCCTAGACCCAAATACAAGAGTGGCGCGAACAGGATTTTAGGGGCGCAGACAGGGCCAAGGTGGAGAAGGACCTGGAAGAGGGTGCGGATAGCTGATATGCTACAATTTTGGAGGGCTAGGACATTATGCCCATGATTATATGAACCCAACACGTCCATCATGACTGTATTGTACCTTGTTTGATCATGAGACAGAATATTGTCCTACACTGATAGCTAGGATACGCGACAAGGGAGCGCTACCGCCTCCCCCGACTCAGAACCTATAGATGATGAGGTCTGAGCCATGCGAGGAAGATCCAAATGTGAACATTGTGCTCCGAAGTGGAATCACGACAGGAGATGATAAAGGAAAACAACCCAAAGATAGTACTTGGGTTCGCAAGGCTCCGACGAAATAAGCAGAGTTTGATTTGGAGCGCACTAAGGAAACCTTCACGGAAGCTAAGAAGAGCTTCGTTGATGCCTCCACTTCAGGAAGCAACGATAGACCAGAGCTGGAAATGGACCCATCTTTGCTTATGATGTTGTTGGAAACACGCATGAAGCTACTGCATGACAGTAAGGCTATAAAGGGACTATAGGAACTCATTAACAAATGCGCTGGGACCACGTCAAGAGAACCACGCATAGTTCAAAAGATTGGAAAGCATACGACGAGGACAGGAAGAGAAATGAGGTTAACCGCACAGATTGGAGAATATGAGATGGACCAAGTAATTTTGGATTTAGGATTGGACATGAATGTTCTGTCGAAGTAGACATGGGAGCACATGGGGAGGCATATGCTGCAATGGTCTCCTATTTAGCTACGAATGGCAAACCAACAAAAGATAGTACCTATGGGAATATTGCAGGGAATCACTGTGGATATTGAGGGAGTGAGCATGCTAGCAAACTTTGAAGTAATAGAGATTGTTGATGACAGTGATCCCTACCCCATGCTCTTAGGAATTGATGGGGCCACTGACATGAACAGGGTGATTAATCTGAAGAAGCGCAAGATGATTTTTGAAAAGAAATCTCTACGTGTAGTTATACCCTTGGACCGTGCTAAAGGATCGTGCTATACTAAGCTGGTGCAAGACTATGAAAGTGACGATAATTTGTACTGCATCTACAAAATTACCACGCGAGAAAAATATTAGGTAAATCCCACCACGAACGGACGGATCTCATGGTAGCGCGAAAGCTCCTGCACGTTGAATTCTGATGAGGAGATAGAGCAATGGCATAACCAGTTACACGAGGTAACCATGTTGAACTATAATATGATGACAAGATCGTTGTGCTATGTATCGACAGAAGTGAGGGACCTGCCTATTTATGATGTGTTAAGTGAGGTAGGTACTTTCCTAGATAAGTTTTAAAGGGAGGTACCGGAAAAGCAATGTTTCCAGGCCTTGAATTGGGTACTGCATGCTACACCCACAAGGTGGTGGGGCACGCACAAAGGGAGCTTTGAAGACTGGGGTGAATGCAAGAAAATGATGTGCATGCAGTTTGGGAAGCCTAAGATGCAACTAACAGACAAGTATGATGGACGGGATGATCTGCGCATGTATCTGGCCAAGTGGATGCCGACCTATGGAGAAAAACCTACGCGGATACGCATGAACTCCACACTGAGAGGTATGGTCCATAAACTTGTGTTGGGGGGAACAGATGTGTAGTTGGCTCTTAAGGTTGGATAAACAGTATGTGGAAAGAACAATCAAGCAAAATAGTATCCACGCGGAAGCAGTTGATAATGTGTGTAACACCCTAAACAAGGTAAGCAACGCGCAGCGAAATGGTTGGGACCTGTGCATACTCGGACAGATGCCTTTTCGGTTGGTTGATAGAATAGAGGTTGTAATACCTATGAAGTCTATCGAGTCTAGTTTGTGCATAATGGCACTTGCAGAGGTAATGGACCACGGAGCCCTGGAAGAAAGGCTCACACCGTTAGAAGAGCACGAAGACGAGCAGTTGGGACTTGATGACGAGATCCAGCAAGGTGATCTTAGGGTCCAAGAACTTGTGAATGAAAGAGTTCATTTGAGGCAGAAAAGCACCATGGCAGAAGCGGAAGTCAAGAAGCTTGAGGAAGGAAAAAAGAAGACTTTCCTGATAGAAATACCATAGTGATAAAGCAGGATGAGCTCGATTACATTGACAGACTTGGGGACCACCGCCGAAAGTTTCTCAGTTTGTTGCATGGGATGGGACCGTATGTTATTAAGGAAATCACAGAGGGAGGCATAATATAGTTGGAGAAGTTAAATACCAAACTCTTCCTAGGGAAAGTAAATGGCAGTCGATTGAAGCCGTACACAGGTGGCCTGACCAGCTAACTAGTGGTAGAAAGCACAATCTTAGCACTTGAGGAAGTTGAAATGAGATACGGGACTATAAAATACTCTTCTTGGGAGCTACGCGATGTCAGGACTGCGCATAGGAGTTAAGTGTCACAGGGTTCGCGATAGCACAAGGGTAGCTGTACTGCCACATAGGTCGGCTGAGAAGTGACTGTTGGAGCCACTATTCACGATGCGATGCTTGGTTTGAGGCCAAATGGAGCGGGCAATAGACATTTAAGGCAAACTTTATGGGTTAGATTTGGGAAAATTTGCTGCCAAGGGAGCATTAATGGACCGGATTTGGGGGGAACGGTCGAATTCGAATTAAAAAGGCACTATAAATTGCAAAGAGCTACCCAGCAAACAACACTTGGCCATTTGAGAATTGAGCTATTGCGCGTCCTAAGATTCAGTAACTCTGATCTGTTCAATTCTTTGAACTTGAAGGCATTATTTGAGCACCTACCTGAACCATTGACAGATTTGTGGAACAACAGTATTGTTACAGAACCATTTACCACCCTTGGTATTTGTGATGTTTGTTTTATGGCCTAGGGAAACCTCTCCTTCCATACTTGGTCCAAATGTATTAAAAACAGTGTTTTATTCCCTGTACGCTACTTTTCCCTGAGATAAAAGCGCGTACACAGGGGTTAGTCAATACCCAACCCGCGTATATGTGTTAAAACACTTAAAAAATAAAATCTCCTTAATTATGGGCAGAGTTCACGGTTTTTACTTGTTGATTACCTCCTATTGCTTGTGGCCCAAATGTTTCCCAATTAAAAAACTAATTGGGAGAAGTATAAATAGACTTCTATGGGAAGGCCTAAAGGAGGAGAAGAGATAAATTTATTATACTGAGATTATCCCTGACTGAGTCTGATGAATCCCTGTGCCTCATGCACTTCCCCAAGCTTCAGGAAACCCTTATTTCCTTGATTATAGATATTCTCCCTCTTGCTTGATATATCATAGTGTTGGTTATGGAAGAAGATTGTTGAAGGCTGGGATAGGACGAATCCAGTGGACGATTCTGCTTGGAGCCGGAAGAATAAGATTAGGTGAATTCTCTCCATGTTATTTATAGCTTATTGCAATAAAAGAAATGATGTCTTGTTTCCAAAATTAACTTTGTTTATGCATCAAATTATGTTGTAATTCATATATGAACAGTGTTTTGAGGTATGATCAATCATTTGCTTATATTATATAAAGTCGAATTTCGTGAATATGCTTTACTTCTATACCGCTATGTATGTTCCAATTGAATGATTTTCAGGTTTGAAGAACATCGAGAATTGTAGAGGATCTGAACCCTACAGGACCTACTCAAATGAAGGAAATTCAGGTACAATTGCTCTTACGTAGTTTGTTTATGTAAGCATTTTGCCTCAGTTGTATGAGTGTTTCTTAGTGTAGTTTGCCTCTGCTCTGTTGGGGTTCTAACCCAAAGCCCTAGGGTACTTATTCCCAAAATAGAACTGGCGACTCCACTGGGGATAACAATCTTGTTATTCCTAGTTTGGGTTATTCAGTGTTAATCAAGGCTCAGTCTTTGGTTTGCTTGTTGTTACAGTCTTATTTGTTCTACTAGAGTCTCAGACCTTAAGTCTGATCTTTTTGATATGGCTTTGTTTTTTACTTTTCTTGCAAAGCCTTGTATATGCCTTTTACATTGTTTACAGTAACGTACACACACTTGTTTCTATGAAGTGAACCCACGTATACGCGAGTTTCCTATATCATAAGCGCGTGTACAGGCCTCTGTGCTTGAACAAAGTCACATATACCAATTTTTGCATTGCTTTTTCAAATCTCTTTGCCCAGATAGATTTTTTGCCTGGTCTATTTAGTCTTTGTGTGGTCAATTTCTGTTTGTAGAATTTCATTATTCTGCAAGCTTACTGTTTCAAAGTCTCTTCCTCATTGAAAAGATTTGGCCTAAGTTTTATTTTTGAGCGAGTTTGTAATTGGTGTTTTGACACACAAGGCTTCGTTCAAAAGTTCTTAATTGTTCTGGTCCTCCAGAACAGGAGATTGTTTTCAGTCTCAGTGTCAAGCTCAGTTTTTGATCTACTTGCTTTGCTTTCCTTTGTTTTTTGGCCTTATAGATTTTCTTGCTTTCCGAAAGTCTTTTTGACGAATTTGAAAGTATTTCTTTCTTGGCTTCTTGGTGAGTTTTCAAGCTCTTTGCTACTATTTGGCTCATTTAGTACAAGCTGAAGCCTTTATGGTCAATTTTTCGTTCATTTTTGAGTTTGTAACTTGAAAAGACTCCTTGTGCTATTTTTTCGATCTTTGAGGTTTAGTAGCATTTTGAGTGATTTCAAAAAGTTGTTTTGGTTGTTTATTGAAAAAAATATTTCAAAAAACATTGTTTTTGTTTTCTTTTGCCAAGTTTGATTTTGGTTTCTTTTGGTTTTTGAAAGTGAATTGCGATGTTTTACGATTTGTCCTTCTTGTTTGGAGAAAAATTTGTATTCAAAATTTGTATCCCCTTCAATACTTAAGTTGGCTAATTAATAGTTATAAACAATTGCTTTCGTTTTTTTAGAGTGATTTAGGATCTTGCATCTTCATTATACCTTGCATTAGGGTAGTTTGCATTGTTAAAGCATTCGTCGTCTTTTTTAGTTTTTGGGTGTGTGAAGTGTGTTTCAAGAAAAGAAAAAGAAAAATTATTTTTCTTTATAGAAGTTTCGTAGAACCCACGTAGATATCTCTTTTCATCAAAGAACAAATGATTGCATTCACGTAGTTAGTTTTTCATTGATTTCTTTTGCGTCATACAAACACCATTGGTTTCACTTCCATCTATACCCTTGACTTAAAAGAACATCCATTAAAATCAAGCGCTTAATTAAAATAAACAAGAACTTTTATATTTTCATCAGAATACACCAACAAGTTTAGGTTTATTAGGGCCTTGGATTAGGCGAGAGGAGAGTTAACTCTCCAAGGCCGCTCTAAATTATAAAACATAGAAGTTTGATTAATGAGTGAAATCCAATAGCGTTAGGGAGACTGGGAATGCTCTGTAACTGGGAGTAAAGCACGAGGGTTAGTGAAGATGAGGATGATATATACCCCCTCTCTTACTTGTTGGATCCTACCTCATGACTGTTCGCCCGGACTTTGATACGAGTTGGTGACCATAGTTGATTATCCTAGGGACCACATAGGTGGCTGTGGAGGGGAATCCCGTGGCACTTGAGGTTGACGTTGTATCACGTTCCGTAGTAATTCTGGAGGGAACCCTTGAAAAGCATAGGGCCTTGCACCGGAAAAGGCTATTGTCTGGAGGTCAACGTAACTACCTCTGATACCTTTGCTAGTAGGCCTAGGGCATAATTGCCCCAGTCCATTTTCAGAAGGCCCTTGTTATTAACTTTATTGTATTTTGGTGTCTAGTCCTAATCACCCAGAGCGGAAATACTTGAGAGTTGTTTGATTGTTGATATCTTTAGGGACATTTTAGTGAGTGTTCTTTGCTCCTAGTCAACCTAACTTTATAATTTTTTGAGTCTTTAAGTAGAACTTTTAAATAATTCAAAGTCATTGACCGACCATCTCGATGGTCTAGGAGACTTCATGGGCTATCACCTACGAGTCCAGAGCCTTCTCCTAGAAGGCGTAGGAGAAATTCTGCCAGTGGTTTTCAACCAATGGCAGCAGGTGCATCGAAGATTGATCCTCCACTTGGGGGCATTAGTTCACAAGATATACCTAGTGCCAATATAGAGTTAGAGAGGAACACACCAGTTCTTTCTCGAGTGCTCTTCCAGTTGGAAGATAATATCAAAGTTGAAGAGCTTTCAGAGTCAGTTGTGACTTCAAATTCTCCTCTTCCTCCTGACCATCCAAACATTTTGTTATACGTTGGAACTCTGACTCATAGGCCTTCGAGCATAGGTTTACATACATTTATTCTTTCGATGACCACTACTAGAAGCATGGCATCTACGAGAGTGTTGCGAGTATGCAGACTCCCATATCTGTACGAGGGGGAGGAACTATTTCCATCCCTTATAGTACTCCCAGCACGATTATATTTGGGTCTGCTTCCATTTCGTCAATGAGTGGAATTTCTCAAGCTACTGCATCCAGTTTTGGATTTTTCCCTTTTGGAATGTCATCTCAAGGGATTCCTTTAGTTCCTTTGAACATACCATCAACCGCCTCTACATCCATGATGAGTGGATTGGCTTCTTTTTAGGGTTTACCATTTGGAAGTGGTCATATACCACATTCCAATCCGACAGTAGGATCAATGCCTTTCCTTTTACAAGTCAAGGTAGTAACCCCTCCCAGAGTTGGACAAACCCTGCGGTTAGTGGGATAGGAGCTGGGAATCAATTTTTTGGCCAACAAGGGAATGTGCCATATTCTTTGATTAACTCGTTTCAAAGTTTTTCACCCTTTGCTAAAACATGGAATCCTTTTCAGGGGCTGACAGCTCCTTTCAATACTCTGTTAGGGGGTAACTTCATTGGTTACGAAGGAATTTCGACAAGTGTTGGTGAAACTATGAATTTTGTTGGGCCACAAGGACCATCTTTTGGTTCACCAGGCTCTATGAGTTACTTCGGGCAACCTGGTGCCATTCAAAATCTAGGTCATTCATTTCAGACTGTTGAGAACCCCGCCGACTCTGGATGGAATTCCCAAAGTCCCCCACGACTTCCTTTTCTAGCCACACTTATTTTGCCATAACTAAATTGACAAATGATCCAATTAGGTACAATCCGGCTTGGCCTCTGGTCCAAAATAAAATTCCCTTAGATATTCCAAAGTTCAAAGGGAAAAGTGGTGAAGACCTGAGAGACCATGTGACCACATTTCACTTATGGTGCTCATCCAACTCCCTGATAGATGATTTGATCAGGTTGAGGTTATTTCAGTGCACCCTGACCAGAAATGCAGCGAAATGGTATATAGAGTTGCCAGGGGGAACCTATACTTCTTTCTGCGATTTGGATAATATCTTTTTGAACCATTTTTAGTTGCCTATCCGATATGAAGCTGGAAATGAACTTCTAGCCAACTTTCAGCAAGACACCATGACTCACATTTCAGATCACATCTAGGAATGGAGAAGGAGAAAAAGGCTTATCAAAGCTGAAATTCCACTAGAGTTCCTTCTCGAATGGTTTCTAAAATCATTACAACCTGAGATCTCAAAGGATGTTTCTCTTTCTGGTGTTTATTCGGTAGAGAAGGCTATTTTTCGAGCTCAACAATTAGAAATCATATATTCTTTATCTGCGACTCTTCAAAAAATCTTACTTGATGCTCCTAGATCTAAGTTCGATTTAGCCAAACCGAAGGTAGGCCCACACACCGATGGTATAGTTGGATCAATTGACGCTAATACGGTGAACCTTTTGAATCAATTGCAGCAGTTGTCTCTACAAACTGCTTCTTCTAACCAGGTAGCACCATCTACACCTACACCTTCCCAACCTACCTCTATAAATGCCGTCCAGGCCTCTAACCCCAAAGGAAATCAATAATCCGATGGGAAGAGGAAGGGACAAGGAAAGAAGAAGAGCCAGGAAGGGAAAGACAATGCAAACAAACCTGGCAACAGTGCTGGTGAGGGTAGAAAAGAGTCCAAGAAAAAGGTTAAGTTTCCATGCAAGTTATGCAATGGAGATCATTTGACTCACCTCTACCCTAAGATACAATATTCTTAGTGCTTATTAGTGTAGCAAGGGTCCTCTAGCTCCCACGTTGTTCTGACTAACCCTTTTCCCCAAGGGCAGCAATTACTTGTTAGCACAAATTCAAATGCTGGTACCTCTGAGGGGGGCAACCAAGAAGGGGAAAATTCCTCAAATGTTTATATGATGAACTCTCATGTCGACATTGCTACGCGAGCATGTGATTATGGTGAAACAGAAACATCTAAGGCTAAATATGTTCCCAAAATGTCAAACTCACTTCATATTGAGCGACCCTCTGCTGAGTCTATACCTTGGATACCGAAAGACTCCGCAAAGTGCTCGACTATTAACCCTAATTCTAGAGCGGCCCAGAACTACTCGGTTGTAGAAGCTCTGGCTCAAAGTCCTTGTGCTATGTCTACTTTGGAGGTACTCTAGACGTGTCCTTCTCACATAAGTGCTTTGCTTTCGGAAATCAGTGCAGTAGATCCAAATAATTCTTTAGTGCTCACTTTTGATATGTTGAATGTCAAAAGGAGACTTCCTCACCATATGGTTTTCCAGATAAAGTCCACTTATCGAAAAACCAATATTTTTCAAACAATTATAGATGAGGGAGCTTCCACATGCGTAATGTCTATGTCATGTTGGAAGGCCATTGGATCACCTTCAGTTGTTCCTTCACCGACTCTCTTGACAATTTGATGGACATTCTCATAGGCCACACGAGATTATCCCAACCTTTCCTATATGTGTTGGGGGAAAGGTCATAAATATTGAGGTAGAAATCGTTGATGCCAACCTGGATTATAACCTCCTCTTAGGTAGGAATTGGATTTACGAGATGGATGCCATAGTTTCATCTTTATTCCGCATCCTCTGTTTTCCTCATGAGGGGAGGATTGTTAAAATTGATCAGTTGGATTATTCTACAAGTGGCTCCTACGCAACTTTAGATTCTATCATTCCATTGGTGGATAACCCTCGTCAACCTATTGAGAATTTATGAGTTGGGATGTACTCGTCGTTAATGGGTATATTTTACCTTCCTGCTCCTACAGCTAGAATCAATGCAATTTCATCCTTTATGGGATCTTCACGGAAATATTTCTTTTGAACTCATTATTTTTCAAATCCTTGGACCTTACCTTCATCTACCACCACATTGGATGGAGGGAAGGTTGGTGGAATGGAATGTCTACAAAAGAACTTAGTTATCAATCTATCGTTAACTCTACAGAGAACCATCCCACTCCTTTTTTAGAAGAGGAGTTAGATGGTGATGTGGCTCTGGCTTGGACCCTCGATTCCACTTCAGCTCTGGATTTCTTGGATACAATATTACCATCGGAATAAGCAATTTTGGAGGCAATGATGGGTGTCGATCGACCATGGGAAGATTTACATCATCATTCATATTTTCTTCCTTCATTGCATGAAGTTGAATCTAGGTTCTCCAATCTACTTACTACTGATGTTTGTACAGTTTCAAATCCTTTGGCTACAACATAATTATCTGCCAAAGGTAACATGTCAGTTACCTCACAAACTGTACCTATAAACATCTCTAGGAATCCTAACATCATAGAAAATGTCTTCACCAGAGCCGATTGTTCCCATGAAGAAACTCAAATCTACACCAACCTCTTTAAAGAGTTTCGAGATGTGTTCACTTGGTCTGATGAGGAAATGCCTGGAATTGATCCATCTATAGTCCAGCATGAGATCAAGATGTATGAAAACACCAAACCTATTCGTCAAAAACTTCGAACAATCAATCCTCAGAAAGTGACAGTTATTAAAGCTGAAGTTGAAAAGCTACTTAAGGCGGGTTTCATATACCGCGTTCCTCTAACTGAGTGGGTTTCCAATTCAGTCCTGGTAGAGAAGAAGCAAGGAACGATCCGAGTGTGTATCGACTTTAGGGATTTGAATAAAGCTTGTCCAAAATATAATTACCCCACACCTTTTATTGATCAAATTGTTGACGAATGTGCAAGTAATGAATTTTTTTCGTTCATGGATGGATTCTTTGGTTACAATGAAATTACAATCCGTCCAGAGGACCAACACAAGACAAACTTTATTTGTCCCTGGGGCACGTTTGCATACAAGAAGATGCCTTTTGGTCTTAAAAATGTTGGAGCTACTTTTTAGTGGGCTATGTCTTATGCGTTCCACGACATCAAACATGTTATCGAAGCATACTTGGATGACCTGGCTACTCATTCTCAAAAGAGAATTGATCATCTCAACCACCTTCAGTTAGTTTTTGAGAGATGTCGTTTTTATAAAATCCGGTTGAATCTAAAGAAGTGTGTTTTTGTGGTCACATATGGTCAGCTGTTAGGATTCATCGTATTGACTAAAGGGATTCGAGTTGATCCTTTCAAGGTTGAGGCAATAATTTAGTTGCCTCCCCCATCTTCCATTCATGAACTTCAAAGTCTCCAAGGAAAGGCAAATTTTTTGAGGATATTTATAGCAAATTAAAGCAATATTACCAAAGGATTTATTCGTTTTCTTAAGAAAGGAGTTCCATTTTTATGGTACAACTTCATGCAATGATCTTTTGGTGCTTTGAAAAAGGCATTAATCTCTTCTCCATTATTGAGTCCACTAGATTATGGCAGAGATTTCCTTTTGTATCTTGTTGTGGCAGAATCAACCATTGTTATGGTTCTGGTTCATGAGATGATGCTCTCTATGAGCGTAATCTACTACTTGAGTCAAGGCTTAGTAGGACCTGAGCTACGCTATTCTCCTATCGAGAAATTGGCCTTGGCAGTTGTCCATGCTGACCAACGACTTTGTCATTACATTCTGCTACGTAAAACGTTCGTCTTAGCATCTGTCAATCCTTTTTAGTTTGTCCTCAGTAGGTGAGTGATTGGGGGCAAGTATAATCGATGGATTGTTATTTTGCAAGAATTTGATCTCAAGTTCTTTTCAACCAAATGTAAGAAGTCATTGGTTTTTGTAGAATTAATTTCAGAGCTGCCTTGTGAGGAAGCCATTGTTTATGAGAAGAATTTTCCCGATGAACATTTATTCCTCATTTCTTCACAAGATCCCTAGTACGGAGATATCATTATATATCTCCAAACTTCAAAGTTCCCACCAGCTTTCTCCAAAGATGATCGTCGAAAGTTACGTCACCTTGCCAAACACTATGTTATCATTGGTGATACATTATATTGCAGAGGGGTTGACTCAATCCTTAGGCGTTGCTTAACTTTAGAAGAAGCGGAGTTTGTACTTAATGATTGCCACACTGGTGCTTGTGGTGGTCATCTATCAGGGCTTGCAACAGCCTAGAAAATTTTGCATGTAGGCTACTTTTGGCCTTCAATTTTCAAAGACTGTATTCAAGTGGTCAAACGTTGCCACCCTTGTCAAATATAGACTCGAAAAATGTGTGTGCATCCAGCTCCACTTTTTCCTGTTATCACTGTCGGTCCATTTACGAAGTGGAGCATTGATTTCACTACTTGTAATCCATCTTCAGCAGCAAATCACAAGTACATCATTGCGGCCATAGACTACTTTACGAAGTGGGCTGAGGCCATGCCTACTTACAAAAATTATAATGAAACAACAACCTTGTTTCTCTTCAACCAGCTTATTTCACAATTTGGTATCCCAAGAGAGATTGTCGTTGACCATGGTAGTCACTTCCAAAATCAACTGATGACTGAAATGGCTCTCAAGTTGGGCTTCTGACAGGAGCATTCATCTCCATATTATCCTCAGGCTAATGGGCAAGTCAAAGTTGTGAATAAGTCCCTTAAGACTATCCTACAAAGGACAATTGACAAAAATCAATCCAATTGGCACATCATGTTGTACTCGGCACTCTGGGCATATCAAACCTCAGTGAAGACTTCCACTGGTTTTACTCCTTTTCAATTAGTTTACGGACTAGAATCTATTTTTCCTATCGAATATGAAATTATGTCCCTTAAGCTAGCTATAGAACTTCTTCCAGAGACATCTAGTCTTGAAGAATGCCTCATTCATTTGGAACATCTTGACGAGCAGTGTCGAGATGCAGCCATAATAAACGAAGCCCATAAAAAGAGGGTTAAAACTCAGTATGATAAAGTTGTCCGTCCTCAGGTTTTTTCTGAAGGTGACATTGTCTTAGTCTATGACCAAGACAAAGACACCCTGGGGGCAGGAAAATTCAAGTCTATGTGGTATGGTCCCTTTGTAGTCAAGTGTGTTTTGGGAAAAGGGGCCTATGAATTAATTGATTTTGAAG
The DNA here is from genome assembly GCA_031772625.1 of Pinus tabuliformis. NCBI lineage: Eukaryota > Viridiplantae > Streptophyta > Pinopsida > Pinales > Pinaceae > Pinus > Pinus tabuliformis. The sequence continues at coordinate 599,808,694 of CM062818.1, forward strand.
GAAGTAAGCTGGTGGAGCCCCGAAATGGGCTCTCCTTAAGAAGTATTTTGCTTAGGTTTCGACCGAGCAATTGCTTGTTTGTATATATTGTATTTTTGTACATATTTGTCTCGCATTTTGTGATATTAACTTTTTTTGATCTGCTTTGGCAGGTGTTGATAGATGATTCGATATATTTCGGATTTTTCGATGGTGCTAGTTGACACACTCAAAATATTGCTTCCGTGGCTTGGGTGATTTATTATTCATCTGGCAAGTTAATGGTGTCGAGGGGAGTATGTATTGGCCCTGCTTCAAATAACATTGCCGAATATACTGCCATTATTAATTTACTATCTGAAGCAATTTCTTATGCGATTGATTCATTGATAGTTTATCTAGACTCATAGTTGGTTGTGTCATAGTTAAATAACATTTATCGGGTTCATGATCCTTATTTATATCGCCAATTTTTTAGAGTGAGAAAGTTGCAATGATCATTTATTTATATTACATATGTTCACATTCCACGATCTTAGAATTCATTAGCAGACTCTATTGCTAAGCAAGCATTATATTGGCACATTAATCATTCATCTAATTAAATAACATCAAAAGTTAGATCTGTATATATATCATAAAATCGCCTGCATATGGATAAAGTGTTCAAAAAATAATATACAAAATTCGGACAAGATGCCCTCAAAATTTGGGTTCATGCCCATAATCATGTCCAGTCATAGATAGGTCTGTCTATTGACTCGTCTCAAGATGAGCGGCTAAAAAGTTAACTACTGCACTGGCTACACGCTGAAGTATGCGTACCCAGTCTCATGGCACCCCTACCACACGGCGCTACATCTCCTCAGGTAGATCCTCTATGGATATCAAAGGTACCGGTGAGTTATTCTCACCAAGTTTCTTTGAACTACATATAGGACTCTCTTTGTCTCAGTTGCTGCCTCTTCGGCTCCTCTTCCACGACGCCTGTGCCTCGAAAATCCATCTGGTTTCACTACACCCACATCTGGAACATGGTCATTTTGTCAATATTTTGTCTCATCAAAAATATTTCTAAGTTAATTTCATATTAAAAAATCCAAAAAATCTTAAAAATTTACAAAAACTTAAAAAAATGTTAGCTATGTCTCCCCATGCTGCATTTAGTGGCAACACTAAGTCTAGATCTCCTCAAAATTCCATACCAGCATACGAGTAGTCATCGACTACGATGATCTGTTGGCCCCACCAAGCAAAATACTCATCATCAAAAGTCATCCTAGGCACATCCCTGCCTCCAAGGCATTTCATCAAGTCCACCCATCTACCCATCCATGGAACTCTAGGGCTGCTAATGGAAACATATACATTGGGACGTAGCCCAAGTACCTTCTCGAAGAAGAATGAGCATAAGTTAGTCCCATATCCAAAGTTTTTTGTCTAATCCTTCTGAATAGAGGTCAATTGGCTCATCATTTTAATCAGAACAGGTGTGCACCAGTCAAAAACCGTGGTAATGCATTCCACTGCCAGGCTCATGGACACTCGTGATGCCTGATGCAGTGAAGCTGATCCATTTACCCTTGCAATGGTAAATAGCAGAATCCTCAGAGATAAACTTTCCACGTGTTTGATTGGAATCTGACTTCCAATCTTCTCTGGGTGTCCAAGACAGTATATATGTACATAGTCTTCTACTGAAAGACTACTTCTTGTCTTGCCAGTCAAATGCACGACCTCCCCTCTTCGGGAGATACCTGTAATAAAGTAGATGTCTTCAACCTCAATCCGTAGCGGCATCTGGTATATCATGAAGGCATCATCCTCTGCTCTCTAGTAGTGGAGCAGTAGTTTGAGCAAGTGTGTGTTGGCTTTCATGTTTGGCATTTTGAAGAACTTCAATAAGCCACAGCCTCTCAAAGCATCTAGTGTATTTTGGTCATTCATTACCTCATTATCAATTTTGGTATACTCTCTTTCTCTCCATGTGATGGTCATCCTAAAAAAAAATTGCGTTTCAACCATTAGTTTTTATGTTTAAACTTTAACTCTCGTACACGCAAGTTCCCTTTACACACAGTCGTTTGTAGGACCATCATATACGTGGTTTGATCACATCCAACCCATGTGTATGCAGAGTTTGATTTTTGGGCATAAATTCCTAGGGTCGGAACTTTAAGAAAACTTATAAAAACTATCACAAAACATTACAAGCATGATTTGGGGTTACCTGATAACTTTGGTGCAATTTGAATGGTCCAATTGTTCAAAGGAAAGCTTGCTCCTTTTTTCTCCACAGCTCTTTGCTCCAAACAGAAATGAAAAAAATATGATTCCAAGAGTCATTATATATTTGAATTTGCAAAATATTTTTTCAAAAATTGATTTTTGTCTCATGGATATTTTAACCTGTGGGCTTGGATTGTCGAGATTGGGTTGTTTTTCCAGGATATTTTGGAGACCTTCTTCGAGATGTTATTTCGGTCCCATGACCATTGACCCATCATGGCAGGTATCGTGCCCTCACTAGCATATAGGTTAGGGAAAACCATTGTTCTACTGCATCTTGCATACTAGCCTCCATTCAGTGATACATTAGCCATAGGGTCGACCCCACCTTATCTTGGTTAGCAAACCATTTTCACTCAGTGATTTTAAAATCATGGTACTACGGTAGATCCATCCTTTACATGGGCATCTTAGTTAGAGCCTCGCTAACATTGGTTGCCCATGCTGCTATATTGGGTAGGCTCGGGAGTCCTGTTTAGTCCTGCCATGACTTATGCATTGAAGACACATTCTCTTTTCTTCCGTGTTGATTTTTGGCCTTATACGCTAGAGGCTCCTTTGTGTTGAGTTGTACTGCTACATTGCAATTTGACTATTTTCATCTTTTTGGCCTTGAGTAGTTTCGCCTCCCTCCATTGAGCATAGGAATATTCCCCTCCCATGAACTAGATCATCTGTTTCTCTGACACTCATTCTTTTTGTACTATAAAATTCTTCTATTCTTTTTCCAGCTTAAAGAAAAAGACAAAAAAATTATATATTCCAAAAAGAGTAGGAACGGGACAACATTTCCATATTTTGTTGGCAGCTAGAGTTAGTTGTGTTGCCCTTGAACAAAGAACTCAAAAGAAAGTCTCTCCTCCATTTGGGCGAGATTTAGTTTGACTTAGGTACGCCTTAACCTTGGTATTGAATCAATACTCCTCCGATTTGTTACCTCTTCCAATCGTATGGAGACTTTTCTCATGCCTCCTGCATGACGAACTTGTACAGAGTTATCATACGCTGCCATATAGTCATCATTGAGTCATGCTTTTGTTCAAGGGAAGTAAGCTTGAGTCAGTCTCTCTGCGGTGTCTATTGACCTATTTTTCAGTAGGCCATCCCTGGTTGTCATTGTCATGTTTTTCATCACATCAGTTATATTGGTCCTTTGCTAGTGCCAGTTTGAGAAGGTCTCCATTGACTTCTTGTTGGCGGGTCTTGTCCTTATCGACGACGACCTATTGCTCTAAGGGTGGGCCTAGAGCCGCACCTTGGCCCTATTTTCATTATTGATAGGTCACCTTGTGCTCAACATTGATCAGTATCATGGGTCTTTGACTGAGTGGTTTCCCTTGTCTTCGACATCAGCTTTCATTATCACACATTGGGATTTGTGCAGTGCTTTGGTTTCCATTTGACCCTATTGGTGGATTCCTCACCTTTGTGCCAACTTTCATTATTGGTTGGTTCAGAGGGTTTCTATCATGTGCTAGCTACATCTTGTGTATGCCAGAAAAATCCTTCGGTTGGGTTACTACATCATTTTTATCTGATTCCTTCCACATTATTGGCCTACGGGTTGCACTAGCACTAGATTGATGAAGGATGCCTTAATGCCTTCCTTCTAGCGGATCTTTTCCTATTTACTACAACTCATTTGCTCTAGGACAAATATCTAGAGTCCACTTGGCAGTACCTTGGGGTTTGCAGTCATCAGTGGCAGATTCCTTCACTATCGACAGTGGGAAACCATCATTGTCCCTTGATTGATAGATTCTTCTAGGTGTTCGACTTCAGCTCATTTATTTGCACTTGTTAGATTGTATTGGGTACCTTGACTCTCATTTTCATTATCAGTGTGTAGTCTCGCATTTGTTAACGGTATACATTAATGACCGATAATCAAAAAATTTCTCACGTGGTCGACCTCAGATCATTTATTCCCATTGTGTAGAAACATATCGTGGCAGTTGGTGAAGACCTCGAGTTGCATCAGCATGTTTTGGTTTACTTGTCAATTGCTCCTGTTGCTGCTAGTTGACATCATCCTCACAACGACATCTTATATGCTAGCATCCGAGTTGTGATGTAGTATCATTTTATTCCATCATGTTCATTTGGTACTATTGGGATCAGTTTTTGACATCAGTGATTAGCTTCATCCTTTAGCATCATTGTCGTCTTCTTATATGTGATATTCAAACATGTACTTTTTTCAATCACGATCAGATGATCTATTATGTACTTTCAGTTCTTTATACTTGTATACATATTGGATCCGCTTGTACTTGATATGCGGACATGCTTTACTTTCTTTGAGCATGGGTATGCCCGCCTCAGACAGCATTTTCTTTTTGATCTCTTTTGATGGCTTGGCGGTCTAAATTCTCGTGAATTCCTTCTCAGCCTTGACAAGATTCTTTCCATACACTTCATACATTTCGTCCATCATGTACCTCTTCTGACCTCATATATTAGGGGACATATGTTATAACACCATTTACCACCCTTGGTATTTGTGATGCTTAGTTTATGGCCTAGGGAAACCTCTCCTTCCATACTTGGTCCAAATATATTAAAAACAGTGTTTTATTCCCTGTACGCTACTTTGCCCTGAGATAAAACCATGTACACGTGAGTTAGTCAATATCCAACCTGCGTATATGTGTTAAAACAATTAAAATATTGAATTTCCTTAATTATGGGTGGAGTTCACAGGTTTTACCTGTTGATTACCTCTTATTGCCGGTGGCCCGATTATTTCCGAACTAAAAAATTAATTGGGAGAAGTATAAATAGACTTCTATGGAAGGCCAGCAGGAGGAGAAGAGATAGAGTCATTATACTGAGATTATCCCTGACTGAGTCTGATGAATCCCTATGCCTCATGCACTTCCCCAAGCTTCAAGAAACCCTTGTTTCCTTGATTATAGATATTCTCCCTCTTGCTTGAGATATCATGGTGTTGGTTATGGAAGAATATTGTTGAAGGTTGGGATAGGACGAATCCGGAGGATGGTTCCGCTTCGAGACGGAAGAAGAAGACTCAGGTGAATTCTCTCCATGTTATTGATAGCTTACTGCAATAAAAGAAATGTTGTCTTGTTTCTGAAATTAACTTTGTTTATGCATCAAATTATGTTGTAATTCATATATGAATGTTGTTTTGAGGTATGATCAATCATTTTCTTATATGATATAAAGTCGAATTTTGTGAATATGCTTTACTTCTATATTGCTATGTATGTACCAATTGAATGATTTTCAGGTTTGAAGAACATCGAAAGTTGCAAAGGGTCTGAACCTTGCGGGACTTACTCGAATGAAGGAAATCTGGGTACAGTTGCTCTTACGTAGTTTGTTTATATAAGCATTTTTCCTGAGTTGTATGAGTGTCTCTTGTTGTAGTTTGCCTCTGCTCTATTGGGGTTCTAACCCAAATCCCTAGGGTACTTATTCTCGAAACAAGTATGACCACGCCAGAGCAAGATATGGATATTGGCGAGATGACGGTTGAAGAGGCCATGCAGGCCATGACGATATGAGATGCCCCAAAAATCATCGGGATAGTTGCAGAAATACCTAAATCGTCACACACGCCAAGGCCCAAGAAACACAAGAAGTCCATGGTACCAGTGCGTGTGTCCCCTAGAAACCCGCTGAGAACTAAATTGACCATGGAAGAAAAGGGGAAAGCGGTTAATGTGGAAACCGATGAGGAAGAGGAAGACCTTGAGGAAATCTTGGTCGAAGAGGAGGAGGAAAACGAAATGGAGGAGGAAACCCCGGGTGCAGACCCTCTAACCAGGTTGCCCACATATGTTCCTCCGCGGAAAGGGAAATCAAGGGTGCCTAAGGACCTAGATGAGAGAAAAAGCTCACTGCAGACTCTGCTACTCCCCGATGATATCAATTTTTAAGGAGTTCACTTAGGACGAGTGCTAGCTCTAAAGTTTGAATATTTGGATCTCATGGACCACAAGAAATTCTGACACTTTGTAACTGCACAGCTCATGCGGTTGAAGAAAAATAGCACGGAAGGAATCATAGAGTTCGAGACACACAAGTGGTTGTGTGGAGTAGAGAAAGCAGCGTTGTTAAACCTAATCTCGATGTCACATTACCATCGCACCCCAGTAACTATTTTTGTCATCGGGCAGCTACTCTGCCTGGTGCATGATGGGTGTTTGTGGCTGGAGGAGCCCATCCCTATCACGGACCACCTAATCCGCAGAATTATCCGACTCCCTTGTAAGGGGGAGGACCCAACAGATATTGGAGGGTAAGAGCAATGACTTGGCCATTGCAAAGGCCATGAAGGTAAAATTCACGTTGGAGAAAAAGAAGAGAGGGTACACAATCTCCAGTATCACCAAGAAGGTAGTCAGAGTTGCCACCCCGATATTGGCCAGAAAGGTTATGTGGAAGTGCCACACGAATGAGGTGCCCGTGCCAGTGATAGCACTTGCCACGTAGTGCGTGGAGGGGGTCCAGTTTAACTGGTCAGAGTACTTGTGCAAGGATTTCCTGGAGAATTGCCGCAAGGCACAAGAATAGGGGAAGACTTTCCACTAAGCATGGCTTCTGCTATCCATAGTGTTGGTGGCTTGGGAATTGCCTGAGGACAACCACTTCCCCACAATTGCACGGGATATTCTGGAGGCAACGAAGTACGCTTCACTATGAGCCACTAAAGACAAGCAGAGGATTTGAGACAGTAAGATATTATGGGTGTTCATGGAGATGAACATCAGAATGGGGAATAACTGTAAGCTGTGGTTATCACCCACTGTCTATAATAGTCTACAAAGCTTCACAGAGTTCAAGGAAGAATTCCATCATGTGTATATCACGGCGTGCTAGGACCCCGCGAGGAAGTGGAATGAGCTCTCGTACCTGGCCACAGACGATGTCATATTATTCGTACTTAAGTCGTGGTTACCGGAGTGGCACGCTCGAGCCATCTCCATGTTGGAAACGAAGAAGTTGGCTACACAAAGGAAGAAGGAGGAGGCAAAACTGTGGATGGAGTAGTTGGCAAAGAAGAGAAGAAAAGAGGCCATAGCAGCAAAGGCGCAAGAGGCGCGGGACGCTACGAAGGCAGCAGCAAAACAACAGAAGGCAACTGCAGAATAGCAACAGGCAGTAGAGAAGGAGCGTGAGGGCCATAAGTCATCGTTAACTAAGGAAGAGCCCGAGACAAAGGAAGGTGGCGCAGACCCACAGAAAACGTCTACAAAGTTAAAGCACCAGCACCCGAGAGAGCAAGTGGGGTTGTGGAAGAAGTCAAAAGCCTCCAAGACTTCTTTTGACCCGATCACCCTCATTGAAGGGGATCTGCTTGACATAGGGGAGACGGTGCGCGACATCACCGCAGAGGCCCTCCAGCAGTTCACTAAGGAAAATCAAATGGTATTGGGGGTCCTCCGAGCACAAATACAAGAGTTTCAAGTGCACACTCCTCCGACTAGTACTCTATTGACCAACCTTGCAGTAGGAATTGCCACAACCGAGGAAATGATGCACGCCCGCATGACCAATACTATAGTTCTACCAGAGGGGACACTAGTTACAGAAAATGAAGCCGACAAGCCCATGGTCAATGCACTAAAAGGAGTGGGGATCAACATGGTTGCACTCCCTCGGGAGACATTCTATGTTCTGCAGGACGGAGTAACTGCAAAACTGAAGGCTAGGGAGGGCCACGCGCTATAGGTGTTGAGTGAACAATGAATTAACATGGAACAACTAAGCCTATAGCATGACGAGGTTGTAACACAAAATAGGCAGCGAGTGCAGGTGGTTGAAGAGGCATGCTAGATGGTCCTTGAGTTGGCCATCCCAGCAGAGGTGTGCATCGAGAGGTTAGCAGTAGGGGTGCGTGAGGCGCATGAAGAAATGGCTAAGGTTTACCTAGAGTTGAACCTTCAGATAGTTGGGTTGTAGTTTAAGGCGCAGCCTTCAACTCCACCAGAGGTGAGGGAACAGCGCGCCAATGCCATCACAATGGGAACATAGGAGATTTGCAATGCAGTGAAGGACTGCACCAAGCTTTTGGAAGAGTCATTCGAGGTCCTCATCATTCTAGAGGAGGACCGGAACATGCAGCACTTAGAAAAAGAGGCACATGAGCTGTAGCAAAGATATGATGATATAAAAGGGACCGCGTAGATGGTGGCCCTTACACAGAGGCTCGCGTGGATGCAGTAGGAAAAAGCGCTCAAAGAGCAGGTAGACACGGTGCGACATAAGGAAGCGATGTTGAAGGCATGCGTCCAATCATGGATCAATGAGGCCTTCGTCATTACAACCTCGATTGAAGCCAAGCTCGCGCAGATGCATGGAATGCAGGAGTAGATGCAAGGAAGCAGTTCAAATACCACTGTCTCTAAACAACAAGTGCAGGAGATACAGCAGGCAGTTGCTTAGTGTCTTACCGATCTTGCAGTAGTTTGGGCAGAGTTGGGAGGTCTCTACACGAAGATCTCCGCACCGACAGAGTGACTTGAGGGCGGGTCACGATGTTTGTGTTGGGACCCTGTTGGGCGCGGGATCCCCCAAGAGAAATTTTGGGGCTTAAAGCCCAAATTTTAACTAAATCTGATGTAAAGACTCCATGTTTTGTGGGTGCAGAGCGCAAACTTGTAAATGAGACATAGGGTTGTCCGCCCCCATTTTTGTAAATGTAATGTCAGCTTCAAAGATCTACCCATGGTCCGCGGACCATGGGATTGTATAAATACAACTAGGCTCTAATTTGTAAATCACCGAATCAATTGATGAATGAAGGATGAATAATTGAGTCTTATCTAAGTGTAGAGTCGAGTCTTAGGTCGTAGAGTAGGAGAAGGCTCTACAGCTGAGTGCACAGAGGCCTAGTAGTCGCAGCTAAGTGCGTGAACCCCTATAGCTGAGTGCGCAGGGCAAGTTGAGTCTATAACCGATCAAAGCATTAATAAAGAGAAGTTCATACCATTCCTGTGTATTTAATTATTGTTTTCTACATTGAATGTATTGGGTATAAATTACATTTCTGTTGTTTATATGATGCATGAACATATATGATCGTGTTGATTAAGTGAATATAAGATAAAGTATCTATTTACGTGAAGTTAACTAACAATTATAAGGAGATAGGTAAGATCCATGGTGTAACTTGGGGAAATAGCATAGATCACTACCTTAGCAGCACGAAAGCACCTCTGCCCCTAGTTAGGGTTGCACGAAGGTGATTATAACAAATCGCGAAGGCCTCGCGGGTCAGGGAAATGCGTGAAGTAACCTGCATGAAGGTATTCATAGTTGGACTAAATCGACCCCTCAGACATCTCAAGGGTGCGAAAACTTGGTTCCAGCATCCCCACATACTGCTTTGGGTGAGACCTCAGTCCACGCTCCACGGGCTGTTGCCAAAAGGGCCAATAGTGTAGGGATTTGTTTGGCTAATTAACTCTGAACCTGGGTCAGGCCCCCTCAAGCCAACATGAATGACAAATGCTTATGATCTTATGACATGCACATGATTAGTTAGTTACTATTATGGATATCATGATTTATGTTTGAGTTGATAAGTTGTGAAGTTATATCATGCTAACTAGATTGAGTATTCAAACAAAACAACCTCCCCTGAGGTACACTAAGGTATGAGTTCCCTTATGTATTATACTTGGTGTTTCATAGTTGATTATGTCGTATATTTGGCATTTGAGTGTTTGGTGCATATTATTTCGTAAAATTGATTTATTTAAAATGGTATGTTTGTGAGTTGGTTGAATGTTTGATGAATTGCATAACATGAGTATGTGCTCAAATGATCTTGTTTTAAGATGATTGTACTAAAATATATGTGTTGAGACAGCTGATATGTACTTGAGTATAGTAGGTGATAGTTGTAGCATTATGACTGATGACTATGAGTTGACTATGGATTATGACATGATTGTTAGTCTTGGTAACGGTTGATTTCAAATTAATAGATATTATTGTCTTGATATTTGGAACATGTGGTTGACATGTGTTAGCAGTTGCAGGGTAACATGCTTGCTATTAGCATGACAAGGTAATAGTTGATGTGTTTATATAACTAAAAATTGGATGATGTGACAGTACTAGTAAGCCTCGATTCCAGCAAGGTAAAAAAGGAAAAGAAAGGAATTGGGAAAGATTTCCTTTGGCTATGTTTGGAAACCCTAATTTCAAAACAATGAGTGCTTTGCACATAGGAAGTCTTCGTAACCTTGATTTTTCCTGACATTATGTGGATATGTGCTATATTCATGAACATGTACTTGACATGTATATTAGCTAGTCTTTAGTTACAGGTGGATTTGTTAAAGGATTGTAGTCCCTTGAGAGATGGCGTGGATGTGTTCAGTTGTAAGAAACGTGCTTGGAACAAAAAGATGAGGTAACTGGTGTAGTGTTATGTTTATTTATGCACTAACAATTATGTGTTAATGAAAGCATGATGCAGGGAGTTGCATGGCAAGGGAGGTTGCCATGAAATCTTGAAGAAGGCTAGGGTTGAGCTTTCCTTGGGAACCATGGGGATTGAGTCATGGTGTTTGTTGTTAGTCCTGTGATTTTTGTCTTTTATGAATTATTGAGCTTGATTTGCATATTTGTTTATGTCTAGTGTATGGCCCTACCACTTTGTTTGCAAAGTCATGTTGTTATTGGTTTTTATGGTCTTCTTCTTGTTTGTTTCTTGTCTTGCCTTTTATCTTTTGAGTCTTGGGAATTGATTTGGAAAGGGGAAACTTGATGGAAATCGAGAGAGATGTGTAGTACCCAACCGTTGATGTAAGACACGTATGAAGCTCTATGTATGAGTAAGTGCAGCTGAAGGTAAGACTATGACAGTTGGTTGGATTGGTTGGGTCTGTTGTGGTAAATAAATGGTGGCAGTACAGACATGAGAAAGGTACCCAAAAGCGTAGAGTAAATGGATCTGAGGCATCAGATGCCTTGGCTATGATTGGGAATTTTTGTTCTCAATATGAGCATGTTTTGCATGACTAAAGGAAGTTCTCTTAACCTTGACCTTGATCTCTTGTAACTATTTTATGATCATGATTATGTTGATGTTTATATATGTATACATCTATGTATGTATTTCATAGTCTGATAGGAACATGATTACTTTATGCTAACATTTTTATATGTATGTATGTATCCATGTATCTATGTTATTGTCTGACAGAGTTGTTATGGATCATTCTTGTGGTGGAATGATTTCTTATGCAAGAGAATGACATGAAGAGGTTTCTGGTCTTACGAGGAATCAATTGGGAAGAGTAGTCATGACAAATATATGAGGTTAGTATCATGTGGATATGATTTGGTATTATATACTTGTATTATGCCTATCTTTATATTATGATAGGTAATGTTGAAGGATACATCAGCAAAGTGAAAGTAGCATGGTTTGCAGCATGCTAGGATAAGGATGGATGAGATACAAGAAGAAAGGTTTCTTGGTATGGATAGGGTGGTTTTGGATGTGTGGTACTATTGTTGTGCATACATTGTATATGTTGTACATGTTGCATCTATGATGTGTGCACATGTGGTGTTGTGTATACATAGCATGTGTACATGTTATTTATGCAATGTTATGTACAGGATGGTACAAATAGTGTTGTGCGAATATTGCATATGGGGTGTTGTATACATATTGTACTATCTTCATGATGTATATGCAGCGTGTATGCATATGGTGCTCTGTGCATGTTGGATATGCAATGTTGTGTATGGATGATACTATGTACATGTTGGATATGCAGTGTTATGTACACATAGTGTTGCGTGCATGTTGTACATATGGTGTTGTGTGCATGATTGTACAAGTGGTGTCATGTGCGTGTGGTGTCGTGTACATATTTTACAAGTGGTGCTATGTGCATGTGGTGCTAACATGTGGTATTGTGTATACATTATACAAGTGGTGCGGTCTACATGTGGTGTTGTGTACACGTTGTGCAGGTGGTGCAATGTACATGTGATGTTGTGCACACATTGTGCAGGTGGTGTCATGTACAGATGGTACTGTGTACATGCTGTACATATGGTATTGGTGCACATGTGGTATTATGTCCATGTAATACATGTTGTGTTGAGGGCATGTGGTATTATGTATGTGCATCATATAGTCATGGTATTGTGGCATGTGTACTCATTGTGTGGTATTCTATGTAGGTACATGTATTGGGTGGTACTTCACATCGGGTATAGATGGATGCATCAAATTGTATACACTGGGTGTAGGTGTATCTGTCGTATGTCAGGTGTAGATGCATGTATTACATGGTGTGGGATGCTATGTGGTTGTATGTGTTTGATGCACACTATGTGTCTATGCACACAGTTGAGGAGAAGGCACTAGGTTTTGTTAGGTGTAGAAATCGAGCCGAAGTGCATATGGAATAAAGACGAAGGTAGAAGCTAAGCATTGATGAAAGGATAAGTATCAACATTTTATTTCAGTTTTATTACGCATGTGATTTATGATTATGGTCTATGATGATAACATGTGATCTATGATTTTGGTTTATGATGGTTACATGTGATTTATGATTTTGATGGTTATGTTTTGAGCTAACCTAATGTGATAATTTTATACATGTTTTGGTCAAATATGCTAGTTTGACTTGTTGTGACAAGAAGTGAACATGATTGCAAATGTACTTTATACCAATGAGATATGATGTGAATTTATTTCAAATCTAATGGAAGTTATGTGCTTGGTACAGGAATGCATGAAATTCCCGGTTGGGTTATTGAAATCGACTACAAGAATTAGCAACAACAACAAAGGAATTAAAACAGGCAGCAATATGTTGGTAAAGCACTTCAAGAACGGGGCCATTATGGGACAATGGTACCCAATAGTGTCCATTGATTTCCATGAGCATGATATGACTAGTATGATGGTTTTAAGGCAGGGATATGCCTTGGTATTTGTATCTTCAAATGCCAGGAAGCCTTTCCAAGGGATGGACAACCAAGGATCAGGGTGCCAGAGGAACTTGGAAGGTGAGTGACTGCACGGAAGAGGTGACCAGATTCTTGAGGGACTACGTAGCAGAGAAGGGAAGGTCGTGGATGGATTTTTTTTGGTCATTAGCATTGCAAGATGGAATCAAATGAACATTGGTAGTGTGCCTTGGAACAATGAGCTGGTAACTGTTCGCTGAGAGGACAAGTGTTGTGGGATTATAGTGGTGGACATTCGATGCAGATTTGACTTTGCAGTGGATTCTATACTTCCTGAGAAGGAGGTGGATCCTAGTATTAGCTTGAGGGTAGAGGTGTGAACCTTTGGATTCGCTTGTTACCAATATGGGCATCATATTATCTTATTTGTTGGTTTAGCAGATGTGCATATGTGTATATGTTGTTGTTGTAAATACCATAATGAGTTGTGTTATAAAGCTTTGGCATGCAGTATGGTTTTTATCTAGTCATTTTGTCATGATATTTTTCTTATGACCAGGCCATTCCTTGTAAATACTATAATGAGTTGTGTTATAAACCTCCATGGGTAGTATGTTTTGTTTTTAGCAGTCATGTTGGTTATAGGTGTCATTGAACGCCGAGGACGGTGTTCCCCCGAGGGGGAGGGTTTTGTAACAGCCCTGGTGAAAATTCTATGTAAAAATATATAAATACCATGGATGATGGGACGCGTATTCGAATTTGAATGGTGGGCAGGACATCCTAGTGTGTATTCATTTGGATGTTTATGGCTAAGGAAATTTGTAAAGGCAATGGCTAAGGCATTAAAGAGGAAAAAAATGTATTTTGGCAAATTTATTTATGAAAATAATGGAAATTGGGAGAAAAGGAATGTGAAAGGTCACAGAATTCATGTGAGGAGGAAATTGAAGGAAATAATGGAAAATGAAGAAAATAGAGGCCTCATTAATAAAAAGGCTTTTGAGGATCAGTGGGCAGGATTTGGTCAGTTAGCTTTGGAGCTCTCTCATTATTCTCTCTCTCACATACTCTTGGACACTTAGAGATTTCTTGGAGCACTTTCTCATTGGAGCAAGAAAGGCAAAGAAGGCAAGAGGAATCAAAGATCAAGCAGGGAAAGGTAGGATCAAGCAATTACAACAGGATTCATTATAGGTATCAACTTCCATGTGTATTTTCCTTGCAAGATTTGGCATGCATGAGATTGCATGTGTTTCTTTTCTATCATGGCATGGGTTTTTCCAGGTGTGACAATATTTTCAGCCTAGCCTTGTCATTTCCTAATAGCTTTGATGAGATGGTTTCTCTCATGCATTTTGTGGGGGATGGATGGATTGGATTTGAAGCTGAGTGGGGTGGATATCCCAATTGACTAACACATAGTGGTAGTGGTCCCTAAACTAGACTAAGAATGTATGAAGCCACTGGCACAGTAACCCCTAAACCAGACTGTGGGTTGCGGTAAAGCCATATTTTGTGCCTTGGTGGGACTAGGAATCCTTGCCGGTGAATGGCGAGATATATGGTAAAGCCAAGGGGTGGATTTTCTCTCCGTTGGGCCTAGTGATTCCAGGATCGAATGCATGGTAAATCCTGGAGAGTATGTCTCGGTGTAGGGCCTAGTGATCCTTGGATCAGAGTGCGGAAGCACGGTAAAGACTGAGAGACTAGGAGGCACTCAAATTTCTCACGGTGTAGGCGAAGAACTCTAGTGGCATCCACATTGATTATTGTTTTTGATGTGTTCTATGAGTCCCACATTCATGTTTGGAATATGGCACAAGGGTGATTGGCTAAAGAGAAACTTGGCTCAGCCAATCTATGGTCGGGTGGAATGTGGTAGTCCCATCACAGGTTGGTTCACTGCATTTAGTAATGAGAAATTCATTCCCTTGATTTTCATGTGAAAATGTTTTGATATATATATGGATTTTGATGGCTGATATGTCCATTGTATTTGTGTTCCTATTATGTTGGTTATATTTACATTTTATGTCAACAACTATGTTTAGCTCTTAGCATGTCTTTACTTGTATATGAATGGATAATTTTTTTATGAGTTAATGGAGGATAATGCAACAAATGGCGTGAGGGAACAATGGTTCATAGCAATTCTCATATAAGTATGAGATCCCTACACTTAATTATGTTATTTACACCTATAGGTTACGTGTTGATGATATGTTTGTCGAAATTCTTGTCATGGCTAGTAGGGGTTTGGTGATGATCTTGTTCATATTATTTCTTTTTCATAATTGTTTCCTTGCATTCTTACTAATTCTATGTGATCATTCCATTCTGGGCAGTGTCCCGGGCTCTGGGCTGAAAAACATGGCTCAAATCTTGGAATGCTAGCATTAGTGCTGAGACTAACTCGCCTAGGCAGTGTCTGGGACACATTATAAAGCACCTGGCCAGTGTATGGGGAGCATTAGTCCTGAAACTAACTCGCCTGGGTAGTGTCTAGGGAGTGTTACCCTATGCTTAAGTGCCTCAAACATAAGTTGGACCCAGGGATAGGTAGTCTGAGTGGTTGATTTGTCTCCTGAAGGTTATTTGGATGAAGTTGGATGACTGTATGTGATGTTCCATTGATTCCATTTCCTTAAAGTCACCAAGGAGGTTGAATCTTATCATAGTGGCCTCTCGTCGCATGTTTACCATAGCTGGCCAATTGCTTGGGTATATGTGGGAGGAGGGTGTTACACCTACAAAAATAAGAATTACTAGCTGTAATGAGTAAAGGAAACTTTCAACTTGCTGAAATGAAAACACATTGGTGCAGGAAGCTAAATATACATTTACTTTGTAAAGAAAAAGGCAACACACATTTGCATGAAAGAATGGAAGGAAATAAAAGTAAATGCAAATGAACCACACACACACCTAGATCCACATCACACAGCTTGCAAGAAATTAAACTACATTAGCTATGAAAGAATCCAAACATGATTTGATTCACTAACCTTGCATGAAAATAAATATAACACAACTTTAATGAAGGGAGAATGAGCTGGGTTGGTTGGGCCCTAGCCAACCAGCTCATTTCCCTGTAACAAAATAGAAAAATTCAAGCGCTCAAATGGAGCATCACAATGATATCGAGACAAAGAACTTCACAACTGGCATGTTCCTTTGTATTAAGTTTCAAAAAGAGAAAATACACATCATGGATCCCTGATCTAGCCCAGAAATGGCGATACTCAGAAATTACAGTTGGTAGCAAAAGTTTAACACAACATTGCTAGCTAACATCTATGGAGAAACCCTATTAAATACATGCTTCGGCTCTTGGCCGCAACAAAAATATAACAACATGATATATTAAGCCTTTTGGTTGTTCAAAAAAGGTCTAAATAAGGGTTTTGTAGCCAAAGTCCAACCTTCATATCCCGCCTTCTTCTCTAACCGTCGAGCCCAACAAGGAAACTCATCTCTTAGACAAGAAATTCGCGTAGTCTACTAAGTTGTCTTGTCCATAAGTGGTGAGTCAAATAAAAATTGACAGCTACCTCAAAAGTGCAGGAATGCTGACTAGTACAAGCACGGTTCCTGCACCAACCCAATCTCTCACATAGATTAACACTTTGGTTCCATCAAATTACTTAGGAAAGGGATATATTAGTTGCAAAGACATTTTAATATATAAAACATGTAAATTTAATGATTAAGCACACATACAACCTTTGAATATGAAAAACATAATTGGAGTGCAGGAATGTGTGCAATTGGGGAAAATGTACAGGAATAGATAGAACTTCACATTTAAAACAGGAGTTAAGGTGGTATGTTTGGGATAGGATAGAGACCAAAAAGTAGGACAATTCTAGCCACCAACATTTTTATTTGTCATATGCTAATACCTTCATCTCCATATGAAGAATGTAAATCATCAACTAGAGCCATATTTTTTAACGCCATTATCAACTTCCTCTTTTTGTGCAGCTTCCCATTATTGGGACTGTTTTGGTTCTGCAACAACCAAACTCTCCATCATATTCTTACAAATCATATAAAGAACCATCAAGTTCAACAAAATACGATATCTGAGGGTTCTTTTGCAACTTAACAATGTCTCCTTCTTCCTTTTATTGATTGTTAGGTTGGTCTTCTTGATGCAAGTATATGTTTTCTTGGAGTTGAACTCCACAAATATCTTCAATGACATCATTAGTCTTGGAAATATTTTCAACATTAAAATATTCAGAACAATCTTCAATCAGAGAAGATGGTAGATATAATCCTTTGAAAAAATCATTATATGCTATGTAAAATCTATTCAGAGAAGATATGTTGCCATGACGTATGGTTTTGTACCAAATCCTAGCTTCTTTATCTAAATAATACATGAAAAATTTCGTTTTCACATCTTCATGGACAATACGATAATGCTCCATGCATTCATCAAAGTCCTTAAGTTGCTGGGCCAGACTTCCATCTACGCTTCAATTGAATCTATGAAAATAGGCATACCATTCTCTAAATGGAGTAACATGATGACGATTATCAACAATAGAAGAAAAATCCAATGGGTTTAATTTACTGGCGAAGAATGCAGGAAGAGCCATTTTGAAAACCCCTTTACATGAGAGATCCCAGGGCCAAATACAGGGAGAGTTTTCCATCGAGAAGTGTTGGAGAAAATATGAGGCCTTTTGAAATCTAGGATGATCAAATGAAGATTTAAACAGTGGATTTTCCAAGGTGAGATATATTCAACCCACACTCCCTCTTACTCACCTAACTAAGGGGTGAAAAAGTGTCATACCGAGGGAAAATATTCTGATTCGATCCCTCCCAATGACATAAAAAGGTGTTGTAGCTCCTAGAGACAACTCTCGGGTTGAGGATATGTCAATTCCTAGGACATCTTAGTCTCTCTTGAAATATGAAATGATGCTACTCAAGAGATAAATATAAAATAATTTACAATTTGGCTCAATTTCCCTTCTTAGAGGCAGATTCAATATACACATAAACAATCTATATCATTCCCAATAGTAAATTTTCAGGTCCGATGGAAACCACATAGAAAATGAAGCTTGATTGGTCATTGTAGTAAAGATCAAAAGGAGAAATATGAGGAAGGACCCTAGGGGTTGGACACACACAAAATCCTATGTAATAAATCCAGGTAGAATCATGAAAAGATAAACGAAATGAAGTGCAAAAATTATGGAGCACATTTTATGGTATTCAACTCAATATTGCACAGGTCATTTCTGCTACAACATAGCATAAGTAAATATGCGATCTCACAAGTATTGTCTATTATTACATAACATATATAAATTTGAAATCTCGCAAGTACCGTCTACTATCACATATCATTAGTAAATATCTCAGTTAAGAGTGAATCCAATAGCTACAATTAGAGAATTTTTGAATAATAAAAACACACATGAAATGACACGGAAGAAGAAAACATACTACATATTCTAATTCTTGGAATCACTAGAAACTTCTTTCATAGGCCCAAACTAATGAAATTAGAAAAACAATCACAACCTCTTGAACAAGAAGATTGAACCATGGTACCTCCCTCTGAAAACAGATTTAAGAACCTTTACTACTAATTTCCTTTTCCCTTTTATAGGGAGAAATTCCAATTAAATAGTCCCAAAACATCTTGAATGCTACAACTGTTTGAACTGCCTAGCTCTTTGAGCATGCGAATGGCCTAGTTGTCCTAATGATTACAAACAAACTTGATTCTTTTCTTGAAAATGAAATATTAACAAAAAGATGAGGTCTCATAATTGACATACCAAAATATCTCCATTGTCAAATCCTCTAATTTCCTTAGGTCAAATCAGGTTCCATGATCTGGGCTAGTGTTGTGTCGATGACTTGGCCACACCTCTTCCATGATATTTCTTCCACGGTTATATGCAAATTTTCCTATTGTTTTCACCCTCTAACTACTTGGATTTTCCCTTTTGGGAGTTGGCTGTTATTTTTTGTGGTGGCGAGGAAGGTTCTTTGCACAAGTTGATGGTTGAATGAAGCCGATAGTTTCTGACCCCTTTATCCCCTATACTCCTTTTCATTAGAGTATCAAATCCTTAGCATATTGTAACTCTATTTAAAAGAAACAATACAAAATTGCAAAGTTTCGATGCCTTTAGCCCATTTATATTTAGCTCCTTTTTATTTACCCACCATAGGAATCTGTGTTGTGACCGGTGGCTTCGTAACCCACTACATTAGATATTTCAGAGCCATGCATATCGTAACTTTATTAACATGGGTTTATGATAATTTGAAATCCTGATTGGCCTTTGGTCACTTTTGCATAGCCCCTTATGGAATTTCCTCTATAGGACTGGGTGTCGTGACCAACAACTTCATGCTTAGGTACTAAGGCCTTTAGAATCCTGTCGGGGGCATATCGCTTAGTGTATTTTCTCTTTGCCTTTGGTTTTTCTGAGCTCCTCATGACAAAACGCTAGTCACATTAGAAGCACCATTCATCGTAACTTTTTCAAAATTCTTTTGCATTGGAGTTCTGAAATCCACATCCTTGATATGGTCCATAGCACTTAGGTTCTTGGCCCTGCTATGCACCCTTGGTTCTTTGGGTCTTCACGACCAAGTTTCACTCGAAATTGAAAGCCCATTTCATTGTAACTTTTTCAAAATTTCATTTTCACATGAGTTATGAAATCTACCTCCTCCATAATATTGACCTCTGTGGTACTTTCTACATCGTGTCTTCACAACAACAGGTGTTAAGGCCTACTCCATGCTCTTCGTTCTTTATATCTCACTCGACCATGTGCCACTCGAAATTTGAAGCCCCTTTCATCATGACTTTTTTAAAATATCATTTGCACAGGGGTTACAAAATATACCTCCTCCAAAATACTAACCTTCGAGATGACATCATGCAGATGCGACCATCTCCACGTGGCACCTCCTTAGTGGTGACACGTGTCACATTGATTCGCCCCATTATGACACCCAAAACACTTAATCTGAATGCCACATATCCTCCGTACTACCACGTCATGATGAGTTCATCTGCTTCATCAGCTTCTTAGATTCAATTTCCTCCTGTTGCATGTCCTATTGGAGGAGAAAGAAGAGGGTCTCTCGGGTCCTTGGTTTTGTGAATAATTTCTTTTATAAATCCCTTGTCCTCACTACATCGGTGCTTCCAAATAATTGTGATTATTAATAACTTAAGAGATTTTAAAAAACTGAAGTTTTGAACCTCTAAGGTTCTTCTTAATCCCTAATATCCAGCTACCAAAACTCCAAGACTTTGAAATTCAGTCCTCTCGAGGTCCAGAAATGCCACCTTCCCTTGATATTCTGATATTCTTCCTACTAGTTCTTCCCATATCGGGTTTTGATGTTTCAATCCATCTCTAATATCCAATATTCTGAGAATCATCTCTCGATGGCTTCGACCCTCCGATATTCTAAAATTCTAATATGTTGAGGTTCCCACCTACCCCAATTTTCAGCCTTTAGATATTAGATTCTAAAATTTCAACTCTGCCTTTTCATTTTGGCTTCCGACTTCCGAATTTCAACTCTCGAAATTTCAACTCTCCCTTTTCATTTCCCTTCAGTAGACCTAGATTTCACTCGTCCTTCTCTATACCAAGGATGAAAAATAGGACTATTTGACTCAAACACAAGATGGTATGATTGATAACAAAATTTTGATTTAAATATTTAATTGAATTTAATTCACTACCCATATTAGTAGATTGAAAATCATCCAAGAATGGAAGATAATCATCTTCACATGGAGTATTTTGAAAAAAATAAGATTGAAAGAATCTTCACCTTCTTGCTCCTCTATCTATGTAATGTGACTGCTTTGTTTCTAATCTCAATTTCAACCAGCAACTTGAAAATCAAGATAGTGTGAAAAAATAGTTGGTGGGTTTGATTGATCATGTTGATCATGGTACAAAGAGTCATGGCATGTAGATGATAGAGGATAACAAAAATCTAGATTATATTAGAGACTAGAGTTATAAATAGTAACATCATCTTGTAGAATGGAGGAGTTAGTCTTCACCATGGGCTTCATGAGCCATTCTGGGATTTCCTCCATTGAATCTGAGTCATGAAAAGTGGAAGAATAATGAGAAGATGGATTATAAATTTAATTAAAAGAAACTCTCCACTTTATTATCATTGCAAGGAGGCACCCACATCAGAACTGAAAAGGGAGGAGGACAAGGAACAAAAGGAGTCATAGATTCCTCCTCTCAAATTAGATGTGTCCCATGATTTATAAGGTTTGGGGAAGTAGAAACATCAGGAGGTTCAACTTCACTGTGTAGAGATTTGTCCATCAAACGCTCAAATTTTTGCTTAAAGAAATCCCAATTTGTGTCTTATTAAGGAAATTCATAACAAAGGTGAAAGAATCGATCAAAGAAATCCTCAACTGATTCATTAGGCTGCATTCTTAGTTGATTGATTATTTTAATAACATCTCGGTAATCATACCTATCGAAGGCTTGCTAAAGATCCTCAAGGAAATGATGAAAAGAATAGATGGAAGCATATGGTAAGGTATGACAACATCGATTAACATGACCTTCAAGCGTAAGGAAGAAAGACACACAAGAAAAATCTTCATCATTGGTTTCGTAATGTCTACAAAATTTAAGAAAATTAGAAATGTGCTTGGTTATGGGGGTTCCATTCTCACCATTAAAATTCAACTGATACAAGTGATAAAGAGGCTCATCAGGGATTAATAGTTTACCAAGGGATATGTTCTAAAAACACCTTGGGAGTATGATTTGAGGATGATCCATTTATGATAAGAGATTCAAAACAACCTCAACATGCACAACTTGTAAGTTTGCCCTCCTTCTAGTGCCATTTTGTTGATGGTGCTGGAAATCAATCAACCAAGGGGGTCTCCCTAATGTGAATTCCCAATTAGACCTCACATCGTTTGAAATAGGAGCACCATCCGGGATATTGGCCTGGCTATCATGTATTTTATAGGTTTTCCTTGGCTACAAAGTTCAACACAAGATATTTATGCACAGTTAACCTCGGATCAGCAAGTGAGTATGCCTGGTGAATATTCGGTTGTATGTGTCAAGGTTCTTATGCTGTGGAGGGAAAGGAAAGTGAGCCTCTAGGAGAGAGATAATATTACCACCCTAGTAGAGACACGCACACACACACATAGAAAATATCCATCTAACATCCATTGGAATAGTCCATAAAGATGTGATAGTCATTGCAACCATTATAAAGAAGAAATATTTGTCTAATATCTAGTAGAATAGTCTACAAAGATGTGATGGTCATTACGACCATTATAAAGAAGAAATATTTGTCTAATATATAGCGTAATAGTCCACAAGGATGTGATAGCAATAGCAACCATTATAACACATTCTCAATATGATAAGTACTGAAATAAATGAAAAAAATAAACTAATTTAACACATATGAAAGAAAACATTAATTACAAACATCCACATAATAATCTTAGAAATATTCATAATCCATGCATGAAGAATGTGTTGGTCATGAGGCTTCTGATATTAAGTAAAATTCCTAAGACATGTATACGATGAACACCACTAGCTCAAATACTGGAGTGTTCAAGCCACTCCTTTCTCCCCAGAAGAGCTAGCTTGTTTTGTAATGCCTTGCAGGAGGAGCCAAGGTGAAAAGTCATTTTATCATACAATGAGGATGCATATATAACTAAGAGGTGATGCTTCACCTTCCTTGTGACTCTTTGACTACCTCCATGATTGTTTGACTTCCTATGACTTTTATACTTTACATGACTCTTCATATTTTGAATGTGTCCTTTGGACTTCCACTTTACAATACATTTTGAATAGATAATTACATAATCCACAATAATGATATGGCATATGATGACTTGTGATAAGACATGACATGACATGAATGACATGGACCACATGATGATGTGGCAGTGACAATATGTCCTTGTTGCTTCTTTCTTTCTATATTAAATAATAGATTTTTCCAATGCTTCATCTTCATGAGATATGCTTTGTTCTTCATCTATACTCTCCAAAGGGTTGTGAATCAGATGGAGTCTTCATGCAGTCCTGAGCTTTGGTATTCTCTTGTAATCCAATGTTCCTTCATATTCTTGTATGATGATCATTTTATCTCCTTAGCTCCTTAGGTGTCTTCTAGCATGTCTTCCTTCTCCATCTCCTTCTTCATCATATTTCCATAGCATGATAGAGTTCCTGCATTTGTAATCCACTCATGAGTAGACGACATCAGTCCGATAAACTCCTAGTCTAAGATGATTCATGATGATCCATTGACTGAATAAGAACTGGGTTATAGGCTAAGGGAGAGGATCAAAGACTATGTAGTTGCACAGCTCAAGCAGTCAAGGGTTAGGCTTGAGCCTTGATATTGTGAAATTTGCAATTCAGGCTTGGACTAAGCAAAAATATAATGTAGTTGAGGAGCTTAGGGAGCAATCCTAAGGGCTTGAACACTATTTTTTTCCCATTACGTAGATATGGAAGACATAAGAGTTGAGGTGATTATATAATTATGTAGTTCAAGAGCTCAAGGTTGAGGCTTAAGCCTTGAGACTGTGCAATGCACAGTTCAGGCTCGATTCTATAGGCAGATTAGGCAATTTTGAGGCTCGGTGAGTTAGGTTACATGTTTTTTCATTGTTTCTATCAACTACATAGTTTTGGGAGGCAGAATAGACCTAATGATTGCATAGTTGTGCATCTCAAGAGTTCAGGGTTGAGGCTTGATCTCTGAGGCTACGTAGTGCACAGTTGGGGCCAGGTTGGAGGGCTAAATTACGTAATTTTGGAGGTGAAGGCTCATGATTGAGCACTGAAACTACCCAGTACATAGTCCTGCAAGGTAGGAACTATGTTTTACATAGTGTCAAGAGACAGGGTTTCAGCTTAAGGGCTGGGACTGTTGGCTTGTTGGGGCCTGACCCAGGTTCGGAGGTGACTTAGCCAAACAAATCCTAGTACTACTGGCCCTTTCGGCAACAGTCCGCGGAGTGCGGACTAAGGTCTCACCTGGAGTAGTATGGGAGGGTGCCAGAACTAGGTTTTTGCACCCTCGAGATGTCTGATGTTTTCTAGTGGTCCGCGGTTCGACCCTGTGTGCACGTCACCACCCGCACTTACCTGTACCTCGCAGCCTGGGATGTTTCTTTCGCGCAGCCCTGGCCGAATAGTGTTATTACCCAAATCCTTATTATTTGATTAACTTAACTTATCTGTATGCTTTCATTTATACTTACCAATATTCACCATTCATACAACAATGCGCAATAAATAAATAGTATAATTGTAATTGATATCAAACATGTAATAACATAAGAACAAATACACAGAATTTAGATAAACTTCTCTTTATTATTCTTCTTCCTTGGTTACAGACTCAACTCCACCTTGCGCACTCAGCTGCAGGGGTCCACGCACTCAACTGCCAACTCTACTAGGCCTCTACGCACTCAGCTGTAGAGCCTCTTCCTGCTACTATGACCCAAGACACTAGACTCTTGCTTTATTCTCGCTATCTGTTTGACTCCATCCATTGGTTACCTTTTCTTCATTCTTTACAACTTAGAGCCTCGCTCTATTTATATAATCCCATGGTCCACAAACCATGGGTAGGCTGACACTACATTCAAAACTTAGGGCAAACAACCCTATGACTCTAACAAACAATTCGCGCTTCGTGCCCGCAATTCGCGAAGTTTTTACAATAACATTACTCAAAACTTGGACTTTGAGCCCCAAACCATGCTGTGGGGGGATTCCATGCCCAACAGGCCCCCAACACAAACATCGTGACTCGCCCTCGAGTCACTCTATCGGCATGACAATCTTGGCGTGGAGTCCCTCCAGCTAGTCCTGAACGGTCGTGATTTCCGCAGCACACTGAGCTGCTGCTTGCTGTACCTGCTGCATTCTCACTTTTGAGCCCTCTGTTTCTGGTGTGCTGTGTTGTAGCTATGCATGCATCCCATGAATCTCCGCGATCTTTCCTTCAATATCTGTCGTGATTGTGAAGGCTTCGTCAATCCATGGCTAGACGCGCACTTTGAGAATTGCTTCCTTTTGGCACACCGCGTCCACTTGCTCCTTTAATGCTTTGGCTTGCTGCATCCTCGCAAGCCGCTAAGTGAGGACTATTGTTTGCACAGTTCCTCTGATGCTTTCGTACTTCTGCTAGAGTTTGCACGCCTCTATCTCCAGCTATTGGATGTTGGGGTCCTCCTGTAATGTCATGAGGACCTCAAGCGCCAGTTCCAACATGTTGGTACAGTCGTGTACTACACCTCCAATCTCTTCCAACCCTGTTGTAATAGCATTGGCATGTTGTTCTTTGATTTCCAGGGGAGTGGAAGGTTTCACCTTCAACCACAATTCTGCGATCTAGAGATTCAGCTTTAGCTACACCCTTGTTGTCTATTCTCTCGCGTCACGGACTCGACTAGCCAAACTGTGGATCCGTACTTCCACCAGTAGATCTGTTGTGATGGCCAGCTCTGGGACGTGTCGGCAAGCGTCATCTACCATCTGCACCAACCTTTGGTTATACGACACCAACTCACCGCAATGTAAGCTGAGCTACTCCATATTGATCTTCTATTCACTAAGAACTTGGATCGCGCAGTTCTCCCTAGCACACAGCTCTGCTGTTATCCCATCTTGTAGCTGATAGAGCATTTCCCAGGGAAGGGCAGCTAGATTAAGACCAAGGCCTTTCATCATGCTAATTGTCATTTTTTCCATCGCATCTGATGATACTAACGCTCCCTCTGGCAACAATATTGTGTTAGTCATCCTTGCGCGCAACATCTTCTATGTTGTTGAAGTACCTATTATGACATGGGTAGATAGGGTACCTTCCTGAGGGGCCCACACCTGTAACTCCTGCAGCTGTGCCCTGAGGGCTCCCAACACATTCTAGTGCTCTATCATAAACTCTTGGAGCGCTTCGTTGGTGACATCGCGGACCGTCTCACTGATGTCATAGAGATCTCCTTCAGTTAAGGTGATCAGGTCAATGGCTAGCTTCGAGGCCTTGACATTCTTCCTTGGACCCGATCTCTCTATGATGTGTGGCCATTTTAACTGAGTGGACGAGGCCCCCAGGTCCACGGTCCCTTCTGTTGTTTCTAGTTCCTCTACCTCCTATCCTGAGGACGTTTCTTGGCCCTTGTTTTCCTATGCTTTTGTTGCCTTTGTAGCTTCCCGTGCTACCTTTTCCTCAGCTGCTGCTTTTTTGTTCCGTCTTTTCTCTGCTAACTGAGTGATGCACAACTTAGCATCATCTTTTTTCTTTTGGGTTTCCACCTTCAGTAGCTTCATCCATTGCTTCGCTAGATCCTTTCGCGCCCTGATATAAATGTTATGCATATCGGCTTTAAACTCTGCAAAATTGTTCAGGCTATTGTACACCATAGGTTACAAGCATGGCCTCCTTTTGATCCACATTCGGATGCTCGCCTCCATAAGCACCTAGAAAATTTTTATGTCGTGAATCTGTTTCATGTCCTTGGTGACCCAGAGCGAAGCATAATTCGCGGCCTCTAGTAACTCTCTGTCAATGTGGAGGAACTGATTGTCCTCTAGCAATTCTCCCACTACCAGCAATATGGATAAGAGAAACCATGCATAGTGGAAGGTCTTACCCTGCTCCTGCGCTTCACGACAATTTGTCAAAAATTCTACGCAGAGGAATTTGGCCCAGTTGAACTGAACCCCCTTTATGCACTGCTTGGCCAGCGTGACCACCAACGCCAATACCTCATCAGCGCGACACTTCCTCATCACTTTGCCGGCCAGGAGTTGGGTTGCTACATGCACCCCTTTATCCTTGATGTTGGAGATGACGTAGCCCCTCTTCTTCTTCTCCAGCTTATATTTCACCTTCATGGCTTTCGCAAGAGCCAAATCGCTACCTTTTCTAGCTATAGTCACGAGGTCCATTCCTTTACAAGGAAGTCAATAAATCCAGTGAATGAGGTATGTCGTTATGGGAATAGGCTCCTCCAGCCATAGATGCCCATCATGCACTAGGCATAGCAGCTGCCTGATGACGAAAATGGTGATGGGTGCGCAGTGGAAATGTGGAATCCATAACAAGTGTAGTAACCCAGCCTTTTCCACACTGCGCAGTCATTTTCGTGGCTCTAACACTATCACTGCCCCCTCCTTATTCTACTTCATCAAGTTGGTTGTCTCTAAGTGTGGGAACTTCTCACTATTCGCGATGTCCCAGTCTTCAAATTTCATGGTTGGCACGCGGCCTAGGTGAGCGCCCTCAAATATAATGTCGTCAGGGAGGAGCGGGCTCTAGAGCGAGCTTTGCGTTTCATCTAGGTTCTTCGACACCTTGGTTTTCCCTTTCCGTGGAGGGATATATGCCGGCAGTTTTGTTGCAGAGTGTAATGGTTGGATATCCTCCTCCATGTCTTCTTCTTCCTCTATTGTGGCAATCAAGGCTTGCAAGTCTTCTTCTTCCTTGTCGGTTTCTATTGTGACTTCCTTCCTCTTCTCTTCCATGGATATTTTGTACTGCAGATTCCTTGGGGACATGCGTATTGGCCCCATTCCCTCTTTATCCTTCTTGGGCCTCGGTGTTCGTGGTGATTTGGGGATTTCTGTTACCACCTTGGCACCTTCTGGAACATCCTCCCCCATGTGGCTCTGTGTGGCATCGTCGGTACTTACCTCCTCAATTCCTAACCCATCCTTAATGGTCGTAATCCTCTCTGGGTTGTACTCTATCTCTCACAAACTTAGGGGCTCAATTATCGCTCGACTCTCAACACTCTATGCTCTACTCAAGCGCTCAATTCTCAAATGACTAAGTGTTGTTCGCTGGCTAGCCCTGTGAGTTTTGTAGCGTCTTCCAAATTCGAATTCAACCGCTCCCCCCAATTTCGGGCCATTAATGCTTTCTTGGTGGCAGATTTTCCCAAATATTGCCCATACCACGCACTCCATTTGGCCTCAAGTCAAACATCTCGTCATGAACAGTGACACCAACGGTCACTTCCTAGCTGACCTACACGGCAGCGCAACACTCCGTATGCGGTTGCGAACCCTGTGACGTCCTGCTCCTACACGCATCTCTTATATCGCGCAGCCCCCAGTCAAAATATTTTATAGTTCCACACTCCCTTTCAATTTCCTGGAGCGCTAAGACTGTCTTTCCTACAGCTAGTCAGGTGGGTGCACCACCTGTGTGGGGCTTCATCTTGTCCCCCACCATGGTTTGTGGAGAACCCCCATCTTCCCTTGTAGTGATCGGCATCGCGCACTCTACGATTTGCAATGTGCTGCCCTGGTCACTACGTTTGGTGAGACGCAATCTCAGCCATGGCAGCAGACTAACCAATTCACGACAATAGCTTTCTAATTTGTCAGTATGATTGTACGTACCTTGCCTTGCCATCCTTGGTTTCTTGACGAGAAATGCTTCCTTTATTTCATTTTCTAGCTTCTTGACCTCTGCGTCCATTAAAGCACTTTTCTCCCTTAGCCATACCTAGTCTTTTTCAAGTTCGCGAAGTCTAAATTTTCCCCATCGGATTTCTTCCTTAAGTCTTAGATGTTATGTTTCACGTAGTTGTGTGATTTCTTCATTCTGGTATGTGTGAACCATCATATCTACGGGTGGTGTTACGCGCGGACTCAGCTTCGCATGATCCACAGGGATTTCAACCCTTGTTTCATACTTCAGTTTCAAAACTACTCTCGCAGTCAAGGTTTTTCACATAGCCCTATAAGCCCATACAACCGCTGGTACGTGTAGGTCCCAATTGATGCGTCCCACATGGTGGACCCTGTTCAGCACTTCACACACCTTGTCAAAGGCTTCCCCGTGTATGATTTTTGGTGTGCTAGGTTGTATCATACTTCATTGTTAACGCACTTGTCCTGCCTGCTTTTGCTTGTTGTTCCTATTTCCTATCATGAGAGCAATGTGCATTCATGCAGGTTACATACCATACGCCTATACCCATCTGGAAAGGTGGGCACACAGGCTATTTCGCCCATCCTGCCTGGATTCCATCCTCCTTTGAGGCTTCCCAATCGTAAGCGCATCATCTTTCGGCATTCGCGCTAGTCCCCGAAACTCTTCTGGTGCATACCCCACCACCTTGCGGGCATAGCGCACAGTGCCCATTTTAGAGCATCGAACCGCTGCTGTTCTGGCACTTCACTTTCAAACTCGTTCAGGAATTCATCTACCATTGTTAACCCATCATACATAAGCTGACTTCTTGCCTCAGTTGTCATGCATCACAGTGATCTTACCATCATGTTGCAATTGAGTGTGGTTACCTCGTGTAACCGGTTCTGCCATCATTTTGTTTCCTCATCTAAATCTAATGTACAGGATCTTTCACACTCCCAGTAAATTCTGCCATCTGTTGTTGGATTCACCCAATCTTGTTCCCAAGCGGTTATCTTATAGATACAGCCTAGTTCGTTGTCGCGTACTGGCTCTGTGTAGCGCACTCCTTCCGCAGGTTCTAAAGGTACCACTACGCGTAGTGACCTTTCCTCAAAAATCATTTTGCACTTCTTCAGATTTATGATTTTGTTCATATCAGTGGCCCAATCTATTCCTAGTAGTGCAGGATAGGGATTGATGTCATCTACAATCGCTATCACCTCGAAATCTGCAAGCGCGCTCGCACCTTCGATGTTTACTATTATTCCCTGCAGTCTTCCCATCGGTAGGAACTTCTGTTCGTTCGCCATTCATAATTGAATAGGGGACCATTGCAACGTGGGCCTACCCATACACTCCCATGTTTACTTTGGCAGCACATTCACATCTGATCCTAGATCTAGAATTACTTGATCCATTTCATATTACCCGATTTGCGCAGTCAATCTAATTTCCTTTCCTATTCGTTATGCATGCTGTCCAAGTTTCTGGACTACGTGAGACTCTCTCGACCCAGCGCACCTAGTGATAAGCTCCTGCAGTCCCTTCACCGCTTTGCTATTGCAGAACAGTTTCATGCATGTCTCTAGAAAGGTAGTGAGCATTGAAGGATCCATCCCCGGTTCTAGTTGATCCTTACTACCTGAAGTGGAGGCCTCCGTGAAGATCTTCTTAGCTTCCATGAATAGCTCTTTCGCGCGCTCCAAATCAAATTCAGGTTCCTTTGTAGGAGCCTTGTGAACCCACGCACTTTCTTCAGGTTTCTTACCTTTGTCATCTCCTGTCGTGATACTTCTTTGGATCACTATGTTTACATTCAGGTCCTCTTCGCGTGCCTCAGACCTCATCATTTGCAAATTCTGAGTCGAGGGAGGCTGGAGTGTCCCTTCATCGCACAACCTCGCTATCAGTGTAGGGCAATCCTCCCTCTCATGATCAAACTGAGTATAATATAAACATGATGCTCTCGTTAGATTTGTACAATTCGGGCATAATGCCCTGGCCCTCCGCAATTGTAACAAATCTGTTGTTCGTGACCCCTTCCTGGTCCCATTCCTCCTCGACCTTGTCCGCGCCCCTGAAATCGAGCGTGCATCATTCCTGCATTTGGGTCAAGGGCTCACGTTTCGGTCTGCACTCTGTAGGCAAGAGTCTGATCCATCATCAGCTCATAACTTCTACAGGTGCGCTCATCATGGCCTACCAATCTGTAGAAATTACAAAACAATTGTTGGGACATCTGCGTATACTTCTATAATAGGTGACATTTATCTGTAGTGTGTTTTCCTCCTGTCTGACAACTCGCGCGCCATAATGTGGGTGCCACGCTCAATCCTGCATATGCCTCTAGTCTTAAGGGCGTCGGCCCTCCTCCCACCAAGTAATTCGTGAAAACTGGACAATGGTCCTTGTCATGCCCCTGGCCTTTGCATTTTATGCACCATACCTCCTCACGCACTTCTGGGTGAGTTGTCCTATCTTGTTTCAAACACTACATTTCTAGACACAAATTTTGCAGTTGCACATGGATTTGTTGAACTCCCAGGCCAGGATATTGTATTGGAGTCTCGTGCAGTCTCATTGTAATCTCCAAAGCCTTGGCCTGGGTGGATAACTTCTGCTACGAGCGCCATCGTCAAATGTGTTGTTAGTGATGCTACAAACCATGCACGGCGTTGTCCATCCGTCAAGTTCATGTTCGCTTCACAAATCATACTCTTTAATCTCTGATCTAGATCCCATGGGGTCTCACCTGGAAGCATCAGGATCTCCTTAAACCCAATAATCGATTGTCTCTCTGACTTTGGCCTGCTAAATTCTCTATTCAGCGTAGCCTAGATATCTGTGATCCCCGCATTTGGGTGGTCATTAGAATGCTTAATGTACCACGTTAGTGGGTGATCCTGCAATGCGCTTACCAACATTGCCTTCTTTATATTATAATCCACAACTCCTTGTGCTTCCCATATAGCCTTTACCACGAACCAAAATTGGTCCGGATATTCGTTCCCTACTCCTCTGAATACCGACAATTGTATCACGCTCGCCATATTGAACTGTGGTGGTGGTGGAGGTGGTGTGGGTGGAGATGGAGGTGACGGAAATTAGACTAGTGGTGGTGTAGGTGGGGTTGGTATGCACGGAATTTGTTGCCTTATCAGACTGATCGTGCTTCTCGAAGAAACATTTTCTAGATCTTATTCACTTTCCCGTCATGGCGAAATAAGGGGACTGTTTTTCTATCTCTATGCTACCTTCATTTCTATAGATCCTCCCACTTCGCGTAGTCCCAAACATTAATTTATTTGCATAACCCTCTTTTCACACGACAACATTTTAATCCAAGTGTTCAATGATTTAATGTACTTACCTTGCAGTCCCTTGAGGAAGTGTCGTTCCGCCTTGCTGTAGCTGACGGTCGTATCTACCACGAACTCACTGATAAACCCCCCGATAATTTGTTCGAGCCAATGGTCCACAGCGCGTGCGATATTCTCTTCCGACGCTTCTAGTCTGTGCACTAATTTTGGAGTCCACACAATTGGTTTGTCGAGCCTACACCTTCCCTGACTGTCTGCTAGCTTCGCGATCCACTCATATAACTTAGAGGGAAAGGATGCAAAGAAAATTTCATGGATTTCCATATATAAGTAGCGCTTTAACCATTGTTCCTTTGATACTCGTAGATTCCTATTTTCCTGCACCGTGAACTCGTGAATATTTCTATCCAACCACCCTTCAATTTCTTTCTTCATCAAATTCTAGCAACACAACATCGGACATCCCTTATGCAGATCTCAGTCCCAACAACGGAACCATTTGTTGGCTTGTTAGGGCCTGAGCTAGGTTCAGAGGTGATTTAGCCAAACAAATCCTAGTACTACTGGCCCATTCAGAAAGAGTTTGTGGAGCGCAGACTAAGGTCTCACCCAATGTAGTATGGGAGGGTGCTAGAACCAGGTTTCCACACCCTGGAGATGTCTGATGTTTTCTAGTGGTTCGTGGTTCGACCCTGCGCACACATCGCTACGCGCACTTACCCATACCTCGCAGCTTGAGATTCTACCTTCATGTAGCCCTGGCCGAATAGTGTTATTACCCAAATCCTTATTAGTTGATTAACTTAGCTTATCTGTATGCTTTCATTTATACTTACCAATATTCACCATTCATACAAAAGTGCATAGTAAATAAACAATATAATTGTAATTGATATTAAACATGCAATAACATAAGAATAGATACATGGAATTCAGATAAACTTCTCTTCATTATTCTTCTTCCTTGGTTACAGACTCGACTTCGCCTTGCGCACTTAGCTACAGGGGTTCATGCACTCAGTTGTGGACTCTACCAGGCCTCTGTGCACTCAACTGCATAGCCTCTTCCTACTACTACGACCCAAGACACTATACGCTTGCTCTATTCTCTCTATCTATTTGAATCCATCCGTTGCTTAACTTTTCTTCATTCTTTACAAGTTAGAGCCTTGCTCTATTTATACAATCCCATGGTCCAGTAGGTCGACACTACATTCAAAACTTAGGGCAGACAACCCTATGACTCTAACATACAATACGCGCTTCGCGCCCGCAATTCGCGAAGTTTTTACAATAATATTACTCAAAACTTGGGCTTTGAGCCCCAACCGATGTTGTGGGGGGATTCCATGCCCAATAGGGACTACATAATATGCAGTTCAGGAAGGTCAGATGAGGCCACGTTGCTGGGAATTTTATAAAATTTGGCTAAGTGTGGGATG
This sequence comes from Pinus tabuliformis, assembly GCA_031772625.1. Taxonomy (NCBI): domain Eukaryota; kingdom Viridiplantae; phylum Streptophyta; class Pinopsida; order Pinales; family Pinaceae; genus Pinus; species Pinus tabuliformis. The sequence goes on from CM062818.1 coordinate 599,842,133, forward strand.
AGTGAAACTGATGTGAATAGTCATAGGATTTGACTGTGATCACACATAGTGTTTGATGACAAAAGATAGATCATGCGAAACACATTAACGACATAATTCCCTCGGTGCGATAACCTTTACAGCAAATTACGCCAAGTATGATACTAAAGATACACTTTGTGACGACCATGACAACACTTGTGCGACAATGCTTAAAACTTTGGAAATGAGTGCTACATAGGTTTACATGGTAATATCGATTCATTTACATAAGTCTAATCTCTTTAAACCACCAAATCATGCTTATATACATTATGCGACACTTAACATGCTAAAACATGACAAGTACTAAAGTGCAAACGACACTTGTGATATGCAAACAACAGTGAAATAAACACATGCCAAACCGAGGATAACATTAAAACAACACTAATTAGAGTGAAATAAAGAAAATTTGACAACCGAAAACATGAAAATGGCACTCACAAAAATAAAGGTGTTTGAAAACGACATTTTTCAAAACTCACCGAAATAGAAATACAAACACAACTAGAAGTGAGAAATTGTCAATTTCATTGTGCACTAACTGTCAACATGGATTTGACATCACACAAGCATAGTCTTGATGGACTGTGATATGCTTGTTCAAGCTTGCGTAAACTAATTCGCTCATGAACTTTTTGCGGACTGAGCATGTGTGAGAAAGTACCCTCGATACTTCCAATCCAAGAAGGGAGTTCAAAAGCATAAACTATCCAAGAAGTGACTATGAAACAACTGATCGCAAGATCAACAATAGGCTTCAGAATTCAAGTGTAGGAAAAAATTTGGAGGTTGTTCATTGCAGCGAAAATAGATTTTTTCAAAGCACATGTTGAGATATATCAAGGGGGGAATAATGCATGGATTATGGTATAAACAAGTTGATGAGTTGAGGCTTGAGGGATTCACTGATGTAGATTGGGAAGGGAGCTCCACAAATAGGAAGAGCACATCAGGATACATGTTCAGTGTTGGATCAACAGCTATTTCTTGGTTTAGCTTGAAGTAGAGATTAGTTGCATTGAATTCAATGAGAATGAGTACATGGCTGCCAATTTGGTGTGGTATGAAGATATTTGGTTGCTTCTCATGGGCTGATTCAAGAAAGAGTTAGAGCCTACAGTGATACAATGTGAAAATCAAAGTAGTATCAAGATATCTAAAAATCTAGTATTTCATTATCACTCCAAGCACATCAACATACATTATCACCACATTAGATATATTATTCAAAGATTTTTCATTACACTAAAGTACGTACCAACAAAGGAGAAGACAAAAGACACTTTGACCAAGGTTTTGTTAGTGACTATATTTGTTTCCCTCAAAGAGAAGTCGGGTGTAGTGTAGAACACCTTCCTCTCTAAGAGGGAGTGTTGATTATAGTAGATAAGATGTTTGCTTGTCTAAGTGCCAACACTACCAAAAGAATAGAGAACTAAAACTTTGGCATAATATAAATTTATTTAACTATTTCCTAAAGCTAGACTTGGGAAAAAAAATCCTAATTTAAATTATGATTTATATTTACCATTGATCATGATTTCATCTCAGTCATTGAGAAGGATATTATGGTTTAGATCGAAATTATAGGAGATAAAAGCAAGTTAGTGGCAATTTAGTTGAGCACAAGCAGGTGCGAGAACGCAACAAACTGATGGTTGAGAGTTCAACAATTCATAGAGGTTCGACTTCTAGAAGAGATTCAAATCAAGTAAAGGTAGAATTTCCTTAGCCCTAAGATTAGTTGTGTAGATCCAATTCACATGTGTGCATTGGAGGAGAGCATTTGTGCTCGCACGTGCGAGCAGACAGGAAAATCTACATAGACTTTTGGCAGATAGAGGAGGCAGTGGTCATATTGATTTATGATGAAGGATTGATTAGTTTTATTTATGTGATAAACTAGGAAGTTTCTCCCTTGTTGTAATTCTTAGAAGAAAATATTTTGCCACAGAAGAATAATAAAATACGCACATCGTATCTTGTGTTCTATGGTTGATGTGTTTGTATTCTGGTTTATTTTCCACTATGCATACTAAGTTAAAATAATTAATGTGTTTGTGATTTATGTTTCCAAATTATAAACGGTTTTTATTTTTGGTTTTTACATAGAAAATTATGAATCAATTTACTAGGTTTCAAGGAAATGTAATAGAAAAACAATAGCAAGAGACAAAATCCAATCATCTTAATTAATTTTTAATGTTAAAATATGTTTTTCCCAACAAACCTCAATTGAGAAATTGGAGACACCAAATGTATTAGTGTCATGTGGCACCTATTTACCTCCTAGTTTGATGATTAACAATTGACATCTTAATTATGCAAAGTTAATTTCATTGTTGGAAACTACCACCTAGAGAACCTATGTTGATTCCTTCACATGGAACAAACCAACACTATTATACTTATGGCTGTCACATTTACATAAATTTTCATGTGTCTTTGCAACTTTGTCACCCTTCATGATTTGTTTTCATCATGGCATGCCACATTGAAGAAAAGTTCTAGATAGGGCTAAATGATGGCAATATCAACTACCCTTGGTTCATTAACCTTATATATTGATATATATTCTCTTTCCTTTTCATTGCCCTATACATCATGAAAACTCCTCCTATCCCAATTCATGCTTCATATCTCTCATCATTATAGGCTTACTCCAACTCACCTACCACAATGCACATGTGCCTTCTTTCCTTTTTTTCCTCCATCTCACAACTATTTCATATGGCCCTCCTACCCCATCAATTTGATGGTCCACCTTCATATTTAATCTATAAATGTTAACCTTACCTTAGCTCAATCATGAGTTTCTCTGAACTTAATGAAATGTTGCTAAAACTACTTTGTGATCTCTATATGATCTTTTTTAGCATAACATTAGAGAAGTTTTGATGTTTAAAATGGGTCTCCTAAGGAATATTATAAAATAATAGTGGAAATAATAAAATAAGAATAGATTACCTCATCAATTTTTTGAGGGGGGGAGACTATCTTTTCAACTCGTATTTTCAACTTATCTCCCTACGATTTTGCTCAAATTTCAAACATGAGCACTCGTTGGATGCTTAATTTAATTTTTCTTCCAAGGAGTACCTATGTTGCATACTTTCGATGGACCATACTACGCGAAAATGCCAAAGTATGTGAAAATATGATTTGAAAATGTAGGTTTTTTTTTTTTTTTTTTTTTACACTCCAAAAATGGTGAATCACCATCCATAGTTGACATTATCATATTGAATCATATTGGTTCTTATAAAGTTGATTTTGTTATACATTTTAATTTTGAGACTCATTTTTTACCTCAAAACTTTTCTAATGTAGCATGTCTTCATGTGGCTCAAGACACCTTTGTGCATCTTTTGATGATCCTTAATAACTTATTCTTTCTCTACGCATAATGGTTTAGTATCTCAAAGCTACTTCTTTGATGTAATTTTTAGGAATAGAATGATTCAATCCCAATTGCACTTAGTTTATTGTTTCCCTTGTTTATATGTTTATTTAACATCAATATTAACATATGAAATTTTCCTTACTTTAAAAAAGTAGATTTAGTTTATTATTTCACTTGTTTATATGTTTATTTAACATCAATATTAACATATGAAATTTTCCTTACTTTGAAAAAAAATAGATTCCTCTTTAATTAAGTGGAAATTCATTGTTTTTGTTATCATCCCAAGAAACTCACCTAGGTTGTAAATCAGTGATGCTCAGGAACATTATAAATTCAATAATTATGTTGGATAAAATGATGGATAAATGAAGATATGCTGCACATTTAAGCCAGATAACCACTCCTACTATGATTATCCCTAGACATGGGTGAAGACCCCCAAACTACAAGGCTTTTAACTACCAACTACTCACAGTTTAAGGTAAAGGTGATGATGGAGAAGACTAATTGCACCAGCAGATGCACAGGACCCTGTGATGGCCAGCTGCAATCAGTTAGAAGATCTGTAAAACTATTTTTTAATACACAGATAGGATGACAGCTCCCTGATATTAAAACAACAGCAATCTGCAAGCAATGTCAATGAACCACTAAATTATAAAACAGAGGTGGGATGACAGCCCCTCTAATGCTAAACATTTACAGCACATCGAATAAATGCAAGCAGGCACAACCTGGAACAAGAAAGAGAAGTGGAAAGTGAGCAAGTGACAACAAAAGAAGCTTGTATTAGTTGAAAATCAAGACCAGAAGCTGCAGGTCTCATAGTATTTACAGTCTCCAGAAGTTAAAGGCTACAACAAACTATCATTCATCAAACACTCATCAACCTGATTACATCTGTGTTCTCAGTATATATGGTGTTACAATACAAAATATCTCTGCTAAACAATGCGTGGAGGAGACCATAAATGGCCACCAACCACATTTACACTTAGAAATGGGCCTCTGATACAAATCTGACTGTGTTTTAAATGGATTTGACCTTCTCTAGCGCTCTGAGGTCCTCCCTGGGCAGGTGGAGTGAAATACGGGTGAAACCCATAACCATTGAATGCTCTGACTTGATCGGCGGTGTCCTACTTCCTCCTCGGCCATACTGTTGATTAAATGCAGTCGTCGAACAATAAATTGGCTCAATCATGACTGTTTTGCTTACAAACAGTGAAAACGCTGCCAAACTAAGTATTCCTGCCCATTACTGCTTCAATTTGGACTTTAAAGGTTCAGGCATGGTTCAATCATCTATCAGGTCCGCCTTTCGGGTCGCAATGCATATCTTAACCGACCAATCCTTTGTTTCTTTATATTTGAAAATACACATAAAACTGCTGCAAAATCATGAAAAATGGCTTTGGCGGACTTGAAAAATATATATATTTTTCTTCCGAACCCTTTCGGATCCGAGACTCATCGCAATCGGCACCTGCCCAGGCTTCCTTTGTATTTTCTTATATTTCGTTATATAAAGAAAATGCGCCCAAAACCATTGAAAACGGCTTTAGCGTGGATTTGAAATTTTAACAGAAATCATTCATAATGCCATCGGGTCGGAGGCAGGTCATATGTAAAGGCCCTGTCCCTTTGGCTATCCCGATAGCGAAATGCTGATGCGATATCTTTTGACTTATGCCTGGAAAACATTAAAAATATGGGAAAAAGGCCACTGGCGGAACTAAAATAACATGAAATAAAATGTTGAATACCCGTCGGGTCCGGCTCATCGGATTGCAAATATATATGTGCGAAAGACCCTGCCCCCTTTGAAAGCGCCAATGCGATATCGGCGATCACTCATTGCAAAATATAAAAGCCCAGACCTCTTTGTAAGTCCTCCATTGCGACTCGCCAATGCGATATTGCGATCGCTCATCGGCGATATCTTGTGCCCCGATCCTTGGTGAAGCACCGATGCCATATCCGCCGATGAGATCTGGACCGTTGATCGGCCAGATCGAACGGCTGCGGTTCATTTGGACCTTTAAGCCTGTAATTCGGGTCTTTTGCATGATTTTGGAGTGTCTTTGCCTCCCGATAGCGTATTTTTGATTTCCCAAGGGCTTTTCTTTTGCAACCAATTCGATCGGTGGACGGCTTTTAATCAAAATTTGAAGATTTCAACAGCAACAATGGATCCTTTGGCATGATTTTAAGTGTATTTGCAGCCTTTGAGAGTGTTTTGAATCCATTTTTGATCCTTTTGCATAGCAGAGCTAACACTGGCTCCTTCTGGGGATGAGATCCTCCCTGTGAGGTCTCAAGAACCCGCAAATTAATGCCTTTCCAGCAACAAACAAATTAGCCAAAATTCCTAGTGTTCCATTGGGCATGGAGTTTACTATAGCTACACTAAAAACTGATAAAAGCACAATATTTACAGCTTTAAGGCCAAAGACCTTAAATCACATAGTTTTTCAAAAACCACCCATTAACTGGGCCATCAAAAACTAGTTCTTCTTCCATACTTTTCTGTATGAAGGTATTGTTCCCTTGAAACTGTGAAATGATGAAAGGGCCTGTCCAGAGAGCATCAAATTTCCCATGATTGCCTTTCTTTTCTTTAAACGCATCCCATTTTAGAACCAAATCCCCAACCTGCAAATTATTTCTTTTTGCCTTCTTGTCAAAGACTTTCTTGATCTTTTTCTGATGTGCTGTAGCTTTTTCAATCAACTACTCTCTGATCTGATACAATTCTGTTAAATCAGTGATTCTATTGGCCATATCATCTTCTTCATTCTGCATTGTTTGGAGCAACTTTGCCACAGGGAGGGTAAGTTGAATTGGAAAAACAGCATCGGTACCATATTCTAGCTTGAAAGGAGAGCAGGCTGTAGATCTCTTGATGGTCACTCTATCTACCCAAAGCGCATACTTGAGCTTGGCATCCCAATTCTTCTTATTTTCCTCTAACAGCTTCTTAATTATCCTGATCAGACTTTTATTAGAGGATTCTGCTAGACCATTCCCTTGGGGGTAATATGAGGTGGAATGAACAAGTTTAATGCCCATTGAATCACACATTTCCACCAACTCTTTTGCCCTGAAGGCTGCTACATTATCTGTTATAAACTTATGTGGGCAACCAAATCTGCTGAAAATGTTTTCTGATAAGAATTTCATGACCACATTATGATCAGCCTTCCTTGTTGGGATTGCTTCAATCCACTTTGTAAAATAATCAGTGGCAACTAATATCCACCTAGTATGGCCACTGGAGTGTGGGTTGATTTCACCAATGAAATCCAAGCCCCACTGCTGAAAAGGTCCTTTTGCAATTATTGGCTTTAGGGGCAGGGATTTTAACTGCTGCTTACCTTCAAATCTTTGGCACTTGTCACAAGATTTAACAAAAGCAACTGCATCAGAAAATAAAGAGGGCCAATAGTACCCAGCTCTGAGAATCTTATGGGCTGTAGTTCTCCAATAATGATGTCCTCCACACATGCTGTCATGGAATTGCTGCATAACCTCTATTGATTGTTCTTTGTCCATGCATCTTAAAAGCACTCCAGATGGGTCCCTCCAGTAGAGCAAGCTATCATTGATGCAATATTTCGTTGCCTTGAGCTTTAAGGTTCTTGCTTGACTTTGAGAAAATTCTGAAGGGACTACTAGCTTTAGAAGGAAATTAATTATTGCAGCATACCAGCTACATGAAGCTAGGTTCTCGGCCATTGACTGTTCTCTCTGCGATTCAGCTGTTTCATGCTCTTCTATTTGACCATTTTCTGCTACAGTGAACAAGAAATCAATGTCCAAAGACCTGCAATTTTCTTCAGCCAACAATTTAGCAAGCCCCTGACCTCTTACCAGCTTGGTGGGCTTCAGCTCTATGTTGAATTCTATCATTTTTGCAATCCATTTCGCTCTTTTTCCATCAACATCAGGCTGCGTTAAGACATCCTTTATGGCAGCAGAAGGCACGTACGCAACTATCTTGGAATGCAAGATATACACTCTGAAAGCTTTCAAAGATTTGATAAGAGCATAAGCCTTCTTTTCAATAATATCATACCTTAGTTCAGCATCCCTCAGATTCTTGTTGAAAAAGGCCACTGGATTCTCTTGACCTGCTTCATCTTGCTGCAACAGGACAGCTGCAATGGTATCCTTAGAGGCGAATGAAAATAGGTGAAAATCCTTGCTATAGTTAGGGCTTACCAGCATGGGAGCTTCCACAATAGCCATATTAATGGACTCAAAAGATTTTCTGGCCGCATCAGTCCACTTTACCTCTGCTCCCTTTTTCAACATGGAGGTTATGTGCTTGACTGGCTCTGCAAAATTAGGAATGAACCTCCTTACAAAGTTAATTTTGCCAAGAAAATACTATATATCTTTCTTTGATCTTGGAAGAGTCAAAGCCTGAATTTCTTTGACTCTTTCTGTGTCAATTTGAACACCTGCAGCAGACACTACATGCCCCAATAGTTTGCCTTCTTCCAAAGCAAATTGGGATTTTTTGGGATTGACTGAAATTCCAAACCTTCTGCACTTCAAAAACACTCTTTTTAAATGCTGTAAATGATTATGATGGCTGCTAGAATAAACAGTTATGTCATCAAGGTAGGTTAACACAAATTTATCATTCTCCCCCACAAAAGCTATATCCATAGCTCGCTGAAAGGTGGCTCCAGCATTCATCAACCCAAATGGCATTTTGGCATACATGAACATGCCCCAAGGCATGGTAAATGCAGTCTTCTCTTGATCATCTGGGTGCACAGCGATTTGATTAAAGCCTGAAAATCCATCTATAAAAGACATTACTTTGGCACCTGAGACTTGTTGCAACAAATGCTCCATTTTTGGCAGAGGATAATTATCCTTTTTTGAACATTTATTTAGATTCCTGAAATCAACACACGGTCTGATTTCTCCACTCTTCTTCCTCACAACAACCAGATTGGCCACCCATTTAGAATATCTGAGAGGCACTATAATCTTAGCAGCCAGAAACTTTTTAATTCTTTCTTAACCAGAGGAAGGAGCATAGGATTCATTGGTCTCAGCTTCTGTTTGAAAGGAATAGTGTCTTTCTCAAGCAGAATTTTATGCTGAATTATATTCTTGTCATATGTTTTTAGATCATTGTACTCCCAAGCGAACACATCAGCAAATTGCCTCATTAACTTGCAGTATTCGGCATTCTGATTAGCAGATAGATTAGTGGACAGATTTATGAATTTGGGCTAACCTGGACTTCCTATATCATGCTTACAAATTGTAGATTGATCTTCTTTTTGGGTAGCTTTGTAAGGCACATCATTGTGATCAAACAATCTCTCAAGAGGAATTAGACCCTTAGGGATATGGTTACTAGGAAGCTGGACTATGCTATTCTTGCCAATCTTATTTCTAAGCTGGGACTTGGGATCTTCTAACAAAGCATCATTATTTTGGTCAATTTTCATTTCAGAGAACTCATCAATGACTTGAAGGAACCTATTTAACTCATAATCATCATCAAAAACCTTCCAATGGTGGACGTTACCAGGCAAGGAGGGTCTATACTTCATTTGTACCTCATATACTAGTTTGGGAGGCGATGGAGGGATGAACAAACTAGCTGAAATAGCAAGGGAGTCGGCAAGATGATTTTGGGCTCTAGGAATGTATGAAATGCAAAAAAATTGAAAGAACTCTTTGACTCTCCATACCTCATCTCTGTAAGCTCTCAGCTTTAGATGCTTTGCTTGGAATGTTTTATTTACTTGCTGAATTATCAGATCAGCATCTCCAAACACCTTCAGATTTTTTATTCCTCTATCTTTGGCTACATGAAGGCCCAACAGCAGTGCTTCATATTCTGTTATGTTGTTTGTCACCTGAAAAACCAGCTTTAGAGACAATTGAACTGTTTCTTATTGTGGAGATATTAGCACCACCCCTGCTCCTACAGTCTCCTTCGTACATGCTCCATCAAAGAACATCTCCCAAATCCGACCTCCTGTATCATGCTCAGCCTGAGCTGTTGGCTTCCTGATCTGCAATGCAGCCTTCTGAGACTCTTCTATTTGGAGAATGTGAGCTCCAAAATCAGTGTCCACTGCATATATGGGATGGTTTGTAGGATTCTTCTCATCACTAATGATATATGCTAGTTGTGCTTCTCTATATAACGTCCTGCTTTCTCCTCCAAACAATGGAACAGTTGCATAAGATAGATCATTCTGTAATGTCCCACCTAGTCTCTTAATCCACCCTCTAGACAACAGCATACCAAACTTCGGAGGAACATCGGCCACCACTATATCCATCATCATACTTTTCATGGGCAGTTGGGTTAAGTTAATGGCCAGATCCTTAATTAATCCAAGGCATTTTACCTTCCTTGAATCAAAAGAGAACAAATCATGATAAGGTCTGGTGATATCAAGGCCCAACTCTTCCATGACAGTTTTAGGCATTAGATTGTGGTTGGCCCCTGTGTCTAGCAGGCAATTGTGGAGGATTTTATCATGGATAGTTAATGAAACATAGAAATATGGAGAACTATTATCAGCAGGTTCAATCATGGGGCTAAGCACAATAGCAGGCTTGTCATCTTGCAAATTGACAGAGTCAATGGAGGTTTGTTTAGATTCTAGTTCAAGGGCCTCAAGGATGGGTTTTCTAAATAATTCACTCTTCACCAACTCAGCCAGAGGCATGGATATTTTCAATTTCTGAACTTTTGACTCAAAACTAAAAGAAGAGAATACTTTATCAGCAGTTTTTACCTCTTGAACTGGAGCTTTGAGGGTGACAGGATCAGCTACTGGTCTTCTTTACCTACTGTTCTGTGGCGCTGTTTGAGCAGCTGCTTCTTGTGCAACATTTTATTTGACATTCTTTGCATTGGATCTTAGATTATATTTTTTTTGTTGCTCACCAGATTGCAGAACAACACCACTGTCCCACCTCTGACTGTTTTGCTCTTGCAGCAATGACTCTTCATATTCAGCCAATGTTAAAAATGCAGTGCTGCCTTTATCTTCCAAGCAGTGAATTTCATCCTCATCTTCTTCAAATTATTCCCCCTCCATGACTACATTTTGAAAGGGAACTTTAACTTTATGATCTTCTTTTATTTCTTCACCCCTTTGCATAATTTGTAACTGCTCATTTGCTTTCCTGAATGGGTTTGGATTTCTTGGAGCAAATGTGTTTTGCTGCCTTGTTTTCCCTGAAGTCTGCTCAACCTTTAGCTTAGAAACTTCAGCAGCCAATGACTCTATCATCTTAGTCATTTTGTCTAACTTAGGCTCTGAGGTTGAAGCACGGGAAGAAGAAGCCTCCCCTCTCAGCTTTCTTCTATCAATTTGAGTTTTTAACTTCTCTGCTGCCATAATATTGGATTCTACCTCCAGGGCTGCTTCTTGCATATCACCCAAAGTAGCACATCGTCTTTCTCTCAAAAATAAGCAGAAATCAGGGTCAAAAGCATTGGCATATGTGAGTTTGGCGGTGGTGGGAGTAGGCTTTACCTCAGCTGGTATTTTACTATACATTTTATTAAATCTTTTATTGAAGTCAGGCAAAGACTCACCCTTTTCTCTTTTCAAGTTTATGATAATACAGCAAGTCCTTCTTATCTCCCCATTGCTTCAAAAATGCATCATCCAATGCTTCAATATCTGTTATAGATCTTTGGGGTAATTCTCTAAACCACTTCCTAGCCTCTCCATCAAGGCTCTGGACAAAAACTCTCATCCATACATCATTCTCATTTATATCTAAATTATCAGCATAACTGTAAAAGGCTTCAAGATGTTCTTCTACTGTCACTCCCTCTATTCCAGTAAATTTAGGCATATATTTTTGATATTCTCCCAAAGGCATAGGATTTAGAGGCACAGGCAATACCAAAGGTCCATATCTAGCAGCAACAATCCTCTCAATCCTAATAGGTGCTTGCTGTCCTGCCATGTTTGGAATATGTGTAAGAATACTAGCAGATGGAGCAGTATGAAATAATGCGATGGATGGCAGAGATATTGGGATGTTTTGGACAGTATGGGAAGCTTTCTTTGGACTGAGATTCAAAGGGGAACAAACTGCACAAGGAGCTGAACTAATCTCTGAAGGAATTTCTTTATTAACAGTGCTGGGCTCTAAGACTTCGAGCTGTAGTTCTTCAGTTATGAATTCATCTTCTAGAGATAAATCGGAGTTTTTAGGCTTACCTAATCCTGATGCCCCTTTCTGTGATGATTTCTTTGATTTAACAATTTTCTCAGGGTCATGCAACAGTTCAGCTGGAGACTTCTGCGGATTTCTTCTAGTATGCCTCACAAACTGAGCCAGAACTTCAAAGTGGAGTCGCCAAAGGATGGTCTTCCACCAATGGAGTCGCCAGACAGAAGATTACAACCAATACTGTGTTCAAACCTTGTCTGTCATCAAAGCTTGAAACTATGTCGTTCTCCCAGGGAAGCTTGAGCTCCGATTCTCCTCTCCCCGGCAACAGCGCCAATTAATGTTATCATCCCAAGAAACTCACCTAGGTTGTAAATCAGTGATGCTCAGGAACATTATAAATTCAACAATTATGTTGGATAAAATGATGGATAAATGAAGATATGTTGCACATTTAAGCAAGATAACCACTCCTATTATGATTATCCCCAGACATGGGTGAAGACCCCCAAACTACAAGGCTTTTAACTACCAACTACTCACAGTTTAAGGTAAAGGTGATGATGGAGAAGACTAATTGCACCAGCAGATGCACAGGACCCTGTGATGGCCATCTGCAATCAGTTAGAAGATCTGTAAAACTATTGTTTAATACATAGACAGGATAACAGCTCCCTGATATTAAAACAACAGCAATCTGCAAGCAATGTCAATGAACCACTAAATTATAACACAGAGGTGGGATGACAGCCCCTCTAATGCTAAACATTTACAGCACATCGAATAAATGCAAGCAGGCACAGCCTGGAACAAGAAAGAGAAGTGGAAAGTGAGCAAGTGACAGCCATAGAAGCTTGTATTAGTTGGAAATCAAGACCAGAAGCTGCAGGTCTCATAGTATTTACAGTCTCCAGAAGTTAAAGGCTACAACAAACTATCATTCATCAAACACTCATCAACCTGATTACATCGGTGTTCTCAGTATATATGGTGTTACAATACAAAATATCTCTGCTAAACAATGCGTGGAGGAGCCCATAAATGGCCACCAACCACATTTACACTTAGAAATGGGCCTCTGATACAAATCTGACTGTTTTTTAAATGGATTTGACCTTCTCTGGCGCTCTGAGGTCCTCCCTGGGCAGGTGGAGTGAAATATGGGTGAAACCCATAACCATTGAATGCTCTGACTTGATCGGCGGTGTCCTGCTTCCTCCTCGGCCATACTGTTGATTAAATGCAGTCGTCGAACAATAAAATGGCTCAATCATGATTGTTTTGCTTATAAACAGTGAAAACGCTACCAAACTAAGTATTCCCGCCCATTACTGCTTCAATTTGGACTTTAAAGGTTCAGACATGGTTCAATCATCTATCAGGTCCGCCTTTCGGGTCGCAATTCATATCTTAACCGGTCAATCCTCTGTTTCTTTATATTTGAAAATACACATAAAACTGCTGCAAAATCATGAAAAATGGCTTTGGTGGACTTGAACAATATATATATTTTACTTCCGAACCCTTTCGGATCCGAGACTCATCGCAAGCGGCACCTGCCCAGGCTTCCTTTGTATTTTCTTATTTCGTTATATAAAGAAAATGCGCCCAAAACCATTGAAAACGACTTTAGCGCGGATTTGAAATTTTAACAGAAATCATTCATAATGCCATCGGGTCCGACCCATCGGGTCGGAGGTGTGTCATATGTAAAGGCCCGGTCCCTTTGGCTATCCCGATAGCGAAATGCCGATGCGATATATTTTGACTTATGCCTGGAAAACATTAAAAATACGGGAAAAAGGTCGTTGGCGGAACTGAAATAACATGAAATAAAATGTTGAATACCCGTCGGGTCCGGCTCATCAGATCGCAAATATATATGTGCGAAAGGCCCTACCCCCTTTGAAAACGCCGATGCGATACGCCGATGCGATATCAGCGATCGCTCATTGCAAAATATAAAAGCCCGAACCTCTTTGTAAGTCCTCCATTGCGACTCGCCAATGCGATATCGGCGATCGCTCATCGGTGATGTCTTGTGTCCCGATCCTTGGTGAAGCACCGATGCCATATCCACCGATGAGATCTGGACCGTTGATCGGCCAGATCGAACTGCTGCGGTTCATTTGGACCTTTAAGCCTGTAATTCGGGTCTTTTGCATGATTTTGGAGTGTCTTTGCCTCCCGATAGCGTATTTTTGCTTTCCCAAGGGCTTTTCTTTTGCAACCAATTCGATCGGTGGACAGCTTTTAATCAAAATTTGAAGATTTCAACAGCAACAATGGATCCTTTGGCATGATTTTAAGTGTATTTGCAGCCTTGGAGAGTGTTTTGAATCCATTTTTGATCCTTTTGCATAGCAGAGCTAACAGTTTTCTTTAAATATTTTTGAGAAAAACATTTTTACTCTAAGTTGAAGGCAATTTACACATTTGTTTTTTTAATATATATTAGAATACTAACCTATTACAATAGAACTCATAACAAAACCATATACAAAAACCATACCATTTAACTATATTTACTTTAACTTTTTTTAAATTTAAATATATTTTATTTTCGTTTAACAAAGATATATAATACATTTTCTACCATCTATAAAATTATTATAACAACGAAAAAATATATCGAAGTAAAAAGTACTTCCACTCACTCATTGAGAAAAGAAAAGAAAAAATTGCTATGCATTTAAAAGATCTCACATAATCTTACAAACCTACAAAAATTTTAAAATTTTTGTAAATATAATTATAAGTTACAGAATTAACCTATTATTAATAAATTAATGTTGTGAACTATTATTACATGGGATTCCATTTTTTATTTATGAATAAATGTAGTCAATAGCCATCTCATTAAAAAAATTCAGCTTGTCTTAATCATTGATATTGTTAACCAAACATAATTTATCGTGTTAGGGGAACTATGTAAACTAAATATGTTTTGTCCCGTCGTTGTTTCTATACAATGAAATGCAAGAATTAAAGAAATAAATCCGTGTCTCCGATTTGAATGATGTTATAGTTTTACGATGGTGAATTTACATGGTCTAAGAAATGTTCCCATATGTCCATGGTTTAGAAGTTTAAGAAATGTTTTTTTGGTGGTTGGCATATTTTTTTTTAAGATTAATAATATTTTCCATTACCAATATTAAGAAGCTTATGATGATTTAAAGATGGTTTTATATGATTGTTTTATTTATTTGATAATATGATTGCATTTATCTCAACAATTTTGGTGATTAGTATAATTTTTTTTTAAGATTAATAATATCTTCCATTACAAATATTAGGAAGTTTAGGATGATTTAAAGATGGTTTTATATGATTGTTTTATTTATAGGATAATATGATTGTATTTATCTCAACGATTTTGGTGGTTGGCAAAATTTTTTTTAAGATTAATAATATCTTCTATCACCAATATTAGGAAGTTTAGGATGATTTAAAAACGGTTTTATATGATTGTTTTATTTATATGATAATATGATTGCATTTATCTCAACAATTTTGGTGGTTGGCATATTTTTTTTTAAGATTAACAATATCTTCCATCACCAATATTAGGAAGTTTAGGATGATTTAAAGATGGTTTTATATTATTGTTTTATTTATATGATAATATAATTGCATTTATCTCAACAATTTTGGTGGTTGGCATATTTTTTTTTTAAGATTAATAATATCTTCCATCACCAATATTAGAAAGTTTAGGATGATTTAAAGATGGTTTTATATGATTGTTTTATTTATATGATAATATGATTTCATTTATCTCAACAATTTTGGTGAGAGATAATTTTTTTTATTATTTTTATTATGTTTCTTTAGAAATCAATTTGCTAAATGTTTTTTTATTATATTTTTTATATAAACTAATTTGTTAGATAAAATAGTGATCTAGTTAAAATTGTTGAATATTATTTTCTATTACAACAAAAAATTCAACTAATTCCCTAGTATGCTCTTAAAAAAATTACAAATATAGAATTCAAATGGCAATTACAAATTTTAACCCACTAAAATTTTAAATATGGGTAGTAAGATTTTAATTATAGATAGAAAAATTTGCATGTATTGTTATGACATCTTATCGTAACTCTTACATGACATATATATATACAAAATCTATTAATGCCACAAAACATAAACTATTAGTAACCTATTATTTTTTCCACAAAAATCAATTAACCTATGTGTAGGTATATTGAAAATATTAAAGTTATGATTATGAACATTTAATGTTGATTAAGAAATGCATTAATTTCTTTTTAACTAGGTTTAGGTTTTTTCTTTTAATGTTCATAAGCCAGCATTTTCCAAAGAAAAAAATAAACAAATTTCACCTCTTGTAATTAATTTTCCATGTTAAAAGATGCTTTCCTAAAAAACCTCAATTCAGATATTGGAGGCTCCAAATGTAATAATGGCACATGACATTAGTTGAAAATTAGTAATTGTCATTTTAATTATGCAAAGTTATTCTCATTGAGTTGGAAACCACCACCTTGAGAATCTATGTTGATTTCTTCATGTGGACCAAACCAACACTACTCTACTTATCATTGTCAGGCCAGACAGTAACTCCTCAAAGCAAAAATGATTCGTATATCTCATTCCTTCAGGTAGGTATTCATTATATACATGAGAGAGAGACTGTTCACTTCATCTCCCAATGACTATTCATATTACTTATTTATTTATTTACATTATATTCACCCAATCCTGATGATTAGGTGTCAACATTCCCCCCCTTAATCTGAAGGGATGTTGGTGAGTCCAAGCATCATTCTGAATCGTTCAAACTTTTCTCTTCCAAGCGCTTTGGTGAAGATGTCTACAATTTTCTCATTAGTGGAACAATGACGGAGATGGATTGTTTTGGCCTCAACATGATGTCGAATCAGATGATATTTAGTATTGATGTGCTTTGTTCGATCATGGAACTTTGGGTTCTTGGCCAACTTTATTGCAAAGGTATTGTCAATCATGAGTGGAGTTGATTGTACTTGTTTTACCTGCAAATCTTCAAGAATTTTCCTGAGCCACACAATTTCTTTTGTTGCTTCAGCTATTGCCACGTATTCTGCTTCTGTTGTGGAATCTACTGGAACTGATTGTTTGCGTGATCTCCAGGAGACAACTCCTGATCCAAGACTCATAGCATATCTTGAAGTAGATACGCCAGTTTCTTTGTCTCCATCGAAGTCTGAATCAGAGTATCCAATCAAACTGAAGTCGTCCACCTATGTATACTTGATTCCAAAGTATTGAGTTCCCTTCAAGTACCTTAGAACTCTTCTTGTAGCAGACCAATGTCCCTCACAAGGCTTTTGCATAAACCTGGAGAGGATTCCAACAGCAAACAAAATGTCTGGTCTGGTAGTAGTTAGGTAGTTGAGACTTCCTACAAGATGTCTATACTTTATTGCATCCTCAAATTCTTTTCCTTCAATAGATATGAGCTTTAAGTTTTGTTCCATTGGAGTAGTAAGAGGATTGCATTCTGTCATGCCAAACCTATTTAACAGATCTCTAATGTACTTCTTTTGAGAAAGAAATATGGACTTCGGATGTTGAGTTACTTCAATACCAAGATAGTAATCAACATAGCCCAAATCCATCATTTCAAAACTTTTCCCCAATTCCTTCTTTATGGATGCAATGTAGCTTTCATTGTTCCCTGTCATAAAAAGATCATCTACATATACCACAAGATATACAATTGTTTTTCCAACTTTCTTGACAAATAAAGTTGCATCATCAAGATCATAATGTTTGAAATTGAGTTTCAGAAGATGCTCAATTAGTTTTTCATACCAGGCTCGCGGTGCTTGTTTGAGGCCATACAAGGACTTCACAAGTTTGCATACTTTTTGTTCATGTCCTTTCACAACAAATCCTTCAAGCTGGGACATAAAAGCATTCTCTTTTAGATCTCCATTCAAGAAAGAAGTTTTTACATCCATTTGATGGACTTTCCAACCATTCTGAGCTGCTAGGGCAAAGAGTTTCTAGATGGTAGCCCATTTTGCTGTGGGGGGAAAAGTCTCCTCATAATCGACCCCTTCCTTCTGTGCAAAACCTTTTGCCACAAGCCTAGCTTTGTGCTTGTCAAGTGAGCCATCAGCTTTATACTTGTTCTTGTAGACCCACTTGCAACCAATTGGTTTGGTTCCTAATGGAGGATCAACTAGCTTCCAAGTGCCATTCTTTCTGAGGGCATCATACTCCTTTTGCATCACTTCTTTCCATTCATCATGAGAAGCAGCTTCTTTGAAGGAAGTTGGTTCAAAATCTAGAGACAAGTTCAATTCACAATCATAAGAAACATCCATATCAACGGGTGAATTAGAGTCATCTACATCACCTCCATTTTGTCGGTTTGAATTTCTAGTTCCTGTCTTTCCAACCTCATCAGGATGAACACTTTCAAGTGTCTTTGTCAGCCACTTTGGGGGACCTTTCTCAGATGGTCCAGGCTGCTCCGTTGATTGAGTTGGGACTGAATCAAGATTGAGTCTCCCAATTCTATCAATCACATCACTTAAAGCATCATCCATTGTTGGAGTTTCATGTAGGGGAGAGTGTTATTTAGAAGAAGATTCCACTTGTTGATCTAGTATAGGAATCACCCCTTCAAGATGTGGAATCTGATTATCAAATTCTTGAAATGATTTTTCTTTTGCAAATCTATCCAAGTGATCAAGTTGTCGCTCAACAACATTGTCAGTTTTGGATGATTCAAGAAAAATTACATCTCTAGATACAACAAACTTCTTATTTACTTCATCATAGAGATGGTATGCTTTGGAGGTGTTTGAATACCCCAAGAAGATACATTTATGACTTCTAGCACCAGGTTTGTTTCTATGTACCTTTGGTATCAAGGCATAACAGGTGGAACCAAAGACCCTAAGATGCTTTATCGAAGGAACATGTCCATACCACATTTCATATGGAGTCTTGTTTCTAATAGCATTAGATGGACATCTATTCTTTATATATGCAGCACATAGAACAACATCAGCCCAAAACATTATCTTTACATTTTTGAAGAAGAGCATGGATCGTACCATATTTAAGATTGTCCTATTCATTCTTTCAACTACACCATTCTATTGGGGATTATAAGGCACAGTTATTTGATGTTTGATCCCATGTTGGCGAAGATAGTTTTCAAATTCCTTTGATGTGTATTCTTTTCCATTATCAGTGCGAATAGACCCAATATGAGATTTTGCATCATTTTCAATCCATTTATGAAAATTCTTGAATGTTTGAAAAGCATCATATTTGTTCTTCAATAAACAAACCCAACACATTCTGGTGTAGTCATCAATAAACTTCATGATATATTTATTTCCATTTGTAGAAGGAATAGGCATTGGACCACATAAATTTTTAATGAATGAGTTCAAGTTTTCTATGTGCTCTTGAATGTGAATCATGAAAATACTGTTTGATATGCTTTCCTAGAATGCAAGCATCACATTGCTTAAGTTTCCTAGGAATTGTAGGCAAACTAGCAACACAATTTTTCTTCAACAAGTGGAGGTTATCATAGTTCAAATGTCCAAATCTAGCATGCCATAATAAACTTGATGGAAGTGTACCTTCTTCATGATGAGAATTGTATGAGAAATGTTGTGCACGAGCAGATGTACCTTGCAGCTTGATAATCCTTTCTTCTTATATTCTCCTCATGACAAGTGAGTGGTCAGATGCTTTTCTTACCTCAAGCTTGCCATTAAACATAAGAATGGAGTGACCTTGCTGGCGGATGTGAACCAAGGACATCAAGTTTCTCTTGAGTTGTGGGAGATATAGAACATGATGCAGAAGAAAGTTTGGAAGACCAGGCAGTTTAAGCCTGATTGTGCCAAGCCCTGATGGCTTGATTTTTTATTGGTCTGCAAAGTATACTGTTCCATCAACATTGTCAGTAAATTCTTCAAAAAAATCTTTTCCATAAGTCATGTGGCAGGTTGCTCCTGAATCGAGCAACCAATCATTTTTCCAAGAAGCAAGTGAAGCATTAAATAAATCTTCATTTGCTCAAATATTACATTGTGCCACAGCATAGGGAGCGGATTTAGGTGCATTACCTTTGTCTGTATCATCAATTTTACCTTTCTGTTGGTTTCTTTGCTGCTCAATTTTGTCCCATGGTAGCTTGCATGTAGAGGCATCATGTGATCCATTTCTTTTGCAGCGTATGCAATGTAGATCTGCCTTTTCTCCTTGAGAGTGGCTACCCCCCTACCTCTGAAATTTCTTCCTCTTCCTTTTCGACCACCGCTTCCTCTAGAAAAATCTGGAGCAAGATTATTCTCTTTATGTGTAGGACACACAAATTTTTCAGAAGACAGAAAACCCTTCTCTTTTCAACAAACTTCTCCATCATAAAATTTGAACTGAGCCCAAAAATAATTACAATATTCATAGCAAAACACTAATAGTAATTTGCTATGTCTTTACAAAATGGAATCAACTGCAAGCTCTCAATATTCATATATCATGCAATATATATTGTATTCCTTATAACATATTCCACAATATTCATATACCAAGCACGGTCATCGAGTTAATGCACCAGAACAGCAGTGTTCTTGGACAGCAATATTCTTGGATAGTAGGTAACACGCTACACCTTTATGCAACATATTTCCCTCACCTCATTGTTTATGTGAGAACTAAATGAAAGGCTCATCGACAGAATAAGATGACAACCCACGAAGGAACGGATCATATGAATAGAGGGAATAAGGACCCCGTTGGATTCCTTTTTCTGGGTAGAATTGTTGTTGCAAAAACGCATACTCGCCCTATTCGTTTATATGTCAAACTCATAAATCTACATAAAGCAAAACGTTGGATGCAATGCATCAGGTTCTTTTTGTTAAACACTATGCTCAATACCTGGACGGCATGCTGCTGGCAGATGGCAGTCGACTATGCTGAGAGTCTGCATCTAAAAGTAGCTTTTGAGGCCCTTTCAAAGGGAAACTATGAGGAAACGGTGCGCTTGTGCAAGCAAGTTGTCAAGCAGCCCGGAGGCCAAAACAATTATGAAGCTCTCGTGCTTCTGGGCAAGGCCCTCTTCTGCAGGAACCAATACGATCATGCTCAAACTGCGTATCGCCGCACTGTTGATCTCAACCCATCAGCCCTGCGAGCTTGGCAAGGGACTTGCTGAATTGTATGAAGCATCTGAAAATTTTGATAAGGTTCTGAAGGCCGAGGTGTATTCCAACAGACAGTAAAGTCTACGCAACAGCGCATGGAATTTAGCAAAAAACTTCAAGGTAAATATCAGCGTTATATGCCAAAAAAAACTTCAAACCAGCGTTTCTTACAATGCCAAAACAACATTATAATACCAGCATTCTTCAAAACAAGAGCAGCATACCAATTTATAATACCAGCGTTTCTTACAATGCCAAAACAGCGTTATAATACCAGTGTTCTTCAACAGGAGAAGCGTACAAATCAACAGTTCAACGCAGTGTTCCGGAGTAGCATTCTTCAAACTTCAATTTACTCAACGTGCCAGCCTTCAGATTAAATTGCATGTACCATGTCCTTCTTGCATCAGTATTTTTCTTTGACCTGAAAACATTTCTAGGTAGGAAATTTCACTGGGATGGCATTTACTGCAACATCGATGCAAGAAACAAAAATGACAGCCTCACGATGGCTCTTGAGGCCACGCAGCAAGACAATATTCCACCGAAATGTCTTCAGACAATATTCCAGTTCTAAAATCGTCCCTCTCTCAACACTTTATGAATTTAGGCAATAAGAACAGTAGATAGACTGCGCAGTAGACAGAGAGGACAAAGAGCACAGTAGACAGTGGACAGAGAGCTCAGTAGGCAGACTCCATAGGGGCAGAGGACAGAGAGCAGTAGGCAGAAGGGAGTTACAACTATTTTGGGAACTTGGCTTTGATACCATGTCAGGCCAGGCAGTAACTCCTCAAATAAAAAATGATTCGTATATCTCATTCCTTCAGGTAAGTCTTCATTATATACATGAGGGAGGGACTGTTCACTTCATCTCCCGATGACTGTTCATATTACTTATTTATTTATTTACATTATATTCACCCAATCCTGACGATTAGGTGTCAACAATCATTATCACTTTTACATTGATTGTCATGTGCCTTTTGGAACCTTTTCATCCCTTATGATTGTGTGTTTCATCATGGCGTGCCACATTGAAGAAAAGTACTAGATAAGATCAAATCATGACAAGTCCAAGCACCCTTGCTTCATTAACCTTGTATATTGTGTATATGTTATTTTCCTTTCCATCATCTTATACATCTTGCAACCTCATCCTCTCCCAATTAGTGCTTCCCATGCCTACCACAATGCCCATATGTCTTTTTCTTGTTTCCCTCCATGTTACAACCATTTTATATGGGACTCTAGTCCCATGAATTTGATGGCCCACCTTCATTATCTACTCTATAAATGTTAACTTTTCTATAACTTAATCATAACTTCCTCTAGCCTTAATGAAATGTTGCTAAAATTACTTTTTGATCTCTCCGTAGATTTTACTTAACCTTGTAAGTCTTTGTGTGGCCTAATACACCTTTTTATATGTTTTGGTGATCCTTAACAACTTAGTCTTTCTCTTAGCATAATGGTTAGTATCTCAAGACTACTTTGATGTTATTCCTAGGAATTTAAGGATTCAATCTCTATTGCAGTTCATCTTTTCACTTATTTACAAATTTATTTGACATCAAAATTGTTGTGAATTTAAAATATTTCTTAATTTAAAAAAAATAGATTTATTTTTAATTTGATCATCTTTTCACTTATTTACAAATTTATTTGACATCAAAATTGTCATGAATTCAAAATATTTCGTAATTTAAAAAAAAATAGATTTATTTTTAATTTGATTATAATTAAGTGGAATTTTATCTATTTCCATTAGATATTTTCCACTGACAAAAATCTTTTTCATTCCTAATTAAATGCAATTTACAAAATTACTTATGCATAATGCAATACCAACATATTACAAAAAGATTCATATTACGAATTAGGAAGGGATTGCCAATAGCAAAGAGACAATATTGGAATTATGGATTCTTCGAAAGTCGAGAAGAGAAAATCCCGATTAGATTTTGATTTCTGGTTATTTCGAAAACTTTCGGGAAAAAAGAACGCGTCGTTGTGCCTGGGCTGTGAAGGCTCTCAGTGACATGGATAGTTCAATGTGCTCATCCGTGCCTAACCCAGAGATGTGGATCATCCAAGGCACATTAGCATGGCGTACTCCTCTTGTTTGTTCGAACTGGGGTTTGGAACTGAACTTATCCTCAGGAAAATTGTTACTTTTCCTATCTTATTTTGTATGAAGAGAAGTCGTATAAGTATAAATACAATGATGAAAATTATTAATCAATAGCGGAATGAATCATTGAGAAATTATCTCCATTCATTATTGATTAGGAATCTTAAGTATGGTTACAGAATTTGATAGAATCCTTTATTCTGTTATAAAGAAAGATTCTCTCCTATAGCGCGATGGAAAAGAATTTTCATTTAAAATACAAGATCTTTTGGGCTAGAAGGGATTTGAACCCTTGACTTTATAGTCTGGAACCATGAGCTAACTGGGAACTTAATTTAGCTTCTTTTGGAAAGTCTGGAACCATGAGCTAACTGGGAACTTAATTTAGCTGCTTTTTCCAAGAGACATGAATGCAAATAGAAAATATCTCCTAGATAAGCTTCTCGGCCAAGTCATCTTC
This sequence comes from Pinus tabuliformis, assembly GCA_031772625.1. Classification (NCBI taxonomy): domain Eukaryota; kingdom Viridiplantae; phylum Streptophyta; class Pinopsida; order Pinales; family Pinaceae; genus Pinus; species Pinus tabuliformis. The sequence goes on from CM062818.1 coordinate 599,865,535, forward strand.
TTAATAAAAGAGACATTTGTCGATAAGCTTGTCCGTGTTTGGCAAGATCATGTGTGTTGTTTCTAGTATGATTTAACTATATTTTTTAATTTTTTATGAAATTTAAATATATTTATTTTTAATTTAAAAAATATAATAAATTTTTTTCCCTATAATAGTTTCTAAATATATAAATAAATATAAATAACATTACATTAAAAAAAATGGATACACTAATAACCAAAACAGAATATATATATAAACTTTTCTTCAAGCAAGATACTTTAAAAGTTTGTTATTGATACTAATAAATTAATGTTGTGGAATTACTATTAGATAGGATTCTATTTTGATATATGAATAATTTATTCAAGAACCACATCATTAAAATAAATTCAGGTTGTTTAAATCATTGAGATATTGAACCAAATATGCTTTCATGTGAGAACTATTGTCGCATGAATAATTGAAATCATGAATCAGAAACTGATTTTCCATTGTCCAATGCATCTGGAAATGACTGAAAAAGGAGGAGAGGTACTTGTTGAATTGAAATCATCAATCAAAAACTGATTTTCCATTGTGCAATGGATCTGGAAATGAGTGAAAAGGGAGGAGAGGTACTTGTTGTGTACGATGAAATGCAAGGATTAAAGAGATGAAGCCAATTAAAAGTTTTGAATGATGTAATTAATAATTTTATGTTAAGTAAATTTACCAAAATATTGGATTTCAGGACAAAGAAATACACAAAAAAGAAAATAGATTATTGATCTTCAGTACAGAGTTATGCATATCAATGACAGCACTTCTGAGTAAAATATGTAGGACAATCCAATCAGAGCTGATGTATTGTCACTTTCCATGTCTCAGTGCAACAAATAAAACGTTAATATCAGGCAACGTAATATAGTGGATTGGGCAGCTTGAAAGTCCTTTGCCCAACAGAATATCCAGTCAGATCGCTCCACTGATCACCCGAGTTCCCTAGAATCCTAAACCCATCTTGCTCAAGCTTCAGTCTCTTCTCAGATTTATAAACCACAGCGCGCTTCTCATAATCTTCCGGTTCCCTGCAACACAAATTGCGCATTAACCTCATGAACACAAGAGACATCAAAGAAACTAAAGTGGCACACGCCTGTTGTGGGTATTTTTATGTTGATTGCAGGTATCTTAAATATTTCATATTTATAGGAAATAATTGACTGCAGGACACAGGTGAGTTAATTATTCGACTAAATAGGATCCTAAAATAATTCACTTCACCCATGTCTATCTGACCAGAAATATTCAGGAAATCAACCATCAAGGAAATATTTCAGAAAGCAGCAATCAACTTAAACTCAGGGAACGGGTTGCAGTGATCACCTCAACAAAAGGGCCTCCCATGAATGATAACCAGCCCGGGCCAGATTCTTCTCTGTGGCATTCCTCTCGTAGTCGTACCTTCCAGTTAATAGAAAGATCTTGAACCCCAATTCCAGCAGATGGACGTACAAGCTACGACTGGCAAGCAATGGCGGGGCCTCTGCCAAATCCGCCCACTTTATAAAAGCTTCATCGTCGACCCCCTCTCCTCTGCAAACAGGGAGGCCTAAAAATATGAAAATAAAGCAGAGGGGGAAGGCGTTTGTTTGTCAGTTCTGCCAGATCCGCCCTCTCAGTAAAAACAGCATCGACCATCTCTAAATCTGCAAACAGTGGGCCAAAAAAGGGAAAAAAAAAACAGGAGAGGAGAATGGCGTGCGTTCCAGGTTCATCTTACCCATACTGACGCCCTTCGAAAAAGGGCAGGCTGGAGAGCAGTGTCTCGTCCACGTCAAAAACCCACGCGTCCCTCCCATCGCCTGAGAGTGTGAGAGAGTTAACGTAGGCCATGGATTCGTTGGCTACCATTTGTGAGTCCCTAACATATTGGTTTCCACTCCCAACCATGTAGCTTTTTACTGATTCCACGAATTCAGGAGGCACCACGGTCCGTGAGCGCAGAGTGTTTGTTTCTACACCCAACCTCCATGCTTCGAAGTTAAGTTGCCTCTCTTGCTTCACATCCAACGTTTCCCCGTGCCCTGCGAATTGCTCTGATATCTCGTCATAGCTATCGGCTGTGGTCGACTGCAGATCGCAGAGGAAGTCGAGATTGTGGTGCTGAATGAGTGAAAGGGAAGCCATGGAAAATGAAGACGATGGGGAACATAAAGTTTAGTGCATATATATTTGTATATGTATCTATACATATATATAGATGGATGGGATTCTGCTTAGGTGTCTCTCAGGCGGGAAGGGTAAAGTGGAGTAATTGTATGCCAAGCATATACTCCAAGCATCCTCAAAGTAGAATAATTGTATACCAAGCATATACTCCAAGTATCCTCAAACTAGAATAGTTGTATACCAAGCATATACTCCAAGTATCCTCAGTGGGAACTGCTTTGGCGGGGCTTCCACAGTGGGAATAACGACATGACATAAAGTATCATGTGAACGACAAACAAATAGCGCAGGAAATGTTCATCCCCCCGACATACAAACTTTTCCACTTTAAAAAGCTGACACAGCGCATTGGAATATGGGGTCAGGCTGCCCAATTCTTCGCCCCACTTCCATGCCTTCCTCGTGCTAAGTTTTGGAGTTTCTTTTTTCGGTTTCAATGATTTTTTTTTTGGTTTACATTGTGTCTTTATTATATATAGATTTTTCATTGTAATGGGATATTCTGTATTTTGAAAAAACTGTGAGGCATTTTGATTGCAGAAGAGTTCAGAATTCAAACGGGTAATTTCGACCAAATTTTAAACAAATTCAACCATCAATTTAACACGAAAATATATCGAAAAACCGCCTGCTGTTCAGTTATCGATATCTTTGCTGGTAGTTTCGCTGTGATCTCGTGTTTTATAAATTTATATCACAATAATGGGTATTCTAGACTTGAGTGTACTGTTTAAATATTTATTAGTCCTTTCGTAGGACAGAGCCTATCTGTTTCAGCGTTCCCTAACATGCTCATATCTATTTCCTGATTCGATTTAGTTTTTTATAATTCTTTATTCGTCGTTTTTTCTAAGTGTCTTAGTCAAAATCATCTAAGATCATGCGTATTACCTGATTCGATTCGTATTTCCAAATTATCTCGTGTTTTCTAAGTGTCTTAGTCAAAATCATCTAAGATCATGCGTATTTTAGAATTGCGTAAATACATTTTTATTAATAATTCTCTATACGTGTCAATATGGAGAGTTGATTTAAATTTTTATTTAAATGTAGTTTAATTAGTCATTTCTTATACTTGTCAACATATTTTTTGCTTTTTTGTTTTCGGAAATATATGAAAATTGATTTAAATTTGAATTTAAACGTATTTTTGGAAAATAACTTTTATTTGTGCCTTAATAAGTATCTAGCTCGGGTTTGGAGTATGTTTTGTTTTTTTAGCTTGGGCTTGGAGTATGTTTTGTTTTTGTTTAGCTAAGAGCTAACCTTATTTAGTGGTACTGAAACAAGTTAACAATCTAAAACACAAAGCCATCTTACTGGAATGAATGTGTTCCCCTTAAGAACCACCAAACCTTAATTCCAAGTTGTGTGGTCTTTGAATAACAATGATGAGTTAATAACCTGCATTCATAGATAGTCAATAGTAATCACTATTCCCACTTCTAGTTTGACCTAAGTCTTCTCACTATATATATATATATAATTAATCCAAAGAAAATAAAAATACAATTATTATAAGTATTAAAATATATATTAAGAAATTAAAAGAAGACATGTATTCAGGTATTTTTGTGTGAAAATAGGTGTAAATAACTTTTCTATTTTCTCTTCTACCATTGTCATTTATCCATCACTACCTTCATATCCAAGAAGGGATTATTTTTTTGTTTGACATTTGTTAACAAGCAACAAAAGAATGACATTTGGCAAATCCATGCACTAAAGAAAGACATTTATTAATACATGCACTAAAGAAAGAAGGATTGCAATGTGTCACCCATTCCAAAGAAAGAGATTTTAAGAATATTTTAGCAACACATACACAGAGGAAACTATGATAAATGATTTAGGGTTTTGGTTGCAAGAGAGGGTTTGATGCATAAGGTTGAAGAGAAGATGGGCGGGGTAAATGTTGATGAAAGGTTGATATCTAAAAATGAAAAGATTATGTTTTTTTTAAGGTTATGTTGTTGACATTGGATGTTGCCAACATACAGCGGGTCTCCCTAATGTGAAGTCCCAATTAGACCTCACACCATTTGGTGTAGGAGCCCCATATGGATAAAAGGTCTAGCCACCATTGCAAGTGATCTTAAAAGAATGCCTTGGCTACAAAACATACACAAGATATCATGCACATAACTTTGGGGTAGCAAGGATGTAAGCTTTGCGAGGCATCAAGTGTAAGGTGAAAAAATAGAAAAGTATTAGTAATATTCTAAGAGAGACACGCGAGAGAATTGAAAAGATTCATTAATTAACCTACAAATTAATTCACAAGATAACAACAATCATATAAACACATAAAAACACCCATTCAATAGGATTCATGGCTAAAAGAATGAAATAGTTCATTATCTTTATTATGTGTAACAAAACATATATTGTAAATATCTAAAAAATAGTCTTACAACATTTTCAATACATGCATGAAAGAGTGTTGGCTCCCCTAGCTTTTGATGATTAATGCAAGATCCAAGTACATTGTTACATTGATGAAACACTAGATCCAACAGTGGAACATGAAGTTACAACTTGCTTCTCCAAAAGAATGATCTTCTCCCTTATGCACAACTCGAGAAGCCAAGGCCCAAGCTCTTTACATGAGTTATGAGGCCTTATTTATAACAAATTACCATGACTCGAGTTTCCTCATGACTCTTTGACTTCGATAACCTATGGGATTCCATGTGACTCATCATATTCTACATACATCTATTTACATTCCACATGTGTCTTTTCACATTCCCCATGTGTCTCTTAGACTTCTTTTACATTACATTCATTCATAAAAGAAAAAGTTATAGGATAATGGTGGCCATATAGGACAACTCTAATAAGACAAAATATTTCTCATGAAGAAGAAAATCTCAAATTAGTAGTTGGAACATGGATTTGATTTGTGATATAGGAGTGCCATGCTATGAACTATGTTGCGATAAAATTGACTCTAACTGGCATCTCTGTAATATACTACATATTCGCCTCCCAAGCCTCTGATAATATGAATTTGGAGCATGACTGTATGTTATTCTATGGGCATGATAATTTCATGTGAACTTTAGTTGGCTCAATTGCACACTACAAAATAGTATTATTGGTGTTCTCCAAACCTTCTTGATCTGTTTCCTAGGCTTGATTTGTTCAATAAACTCTATTATCTTCTACATGATGGCACCATTACCTCTTATCTCTCCAAGTGAACCAATATAAGGTAATTTGTGTTTTTGTGCCAAAGACTCTAAACCTCTATGTAGTCGAACATAAGCAACAATGGTGTTGGTTGCTTGTTCAATAAGGTGGGCATAGTTCTGAGTATGAAGTATTAACTGTTCTCTATCCATCTCGGGAATTATTCTTGACTAACTTGTGAGGAAGATATAGATACTTGACCTCCCTAATCTTGCATTAAGTCTAAAACTATGATTGCCACCTTGATAAGCTTCAGGATCTCTTAAGATTTCTTTTGAATTTGAAAAAGGGGTGTCGTCATCTCATGCAAGAGAATCATGTCACTGTATAGTTGCCTCACGATGTCTTCCACTGGCTTCAGTTCTTCAGATATGGATGACTCTAGATCTGTTGTGCTGATACTAGTGGAAGACAATCGTTGATTCTCGATGGTAAGATGATCAACCTATTATTTTGCGACAGCTACACCTTTATGTAATTATGAAACCTCGTTCATAAGACATTATCTGTTATCTCAACTACACCTTTACATAATTATGAAACCTTGCTCATAAGATATTATTTGTTATATTGAGATGTTGTCACGAAAGCCACATTTTCTCCCATGACTAGTATGGGGTTTCTCTTGGTGTTAGATGTTATCACATTTATGTGGATATTGAAACACGATGGGTGGGACCACTAGGAAAGTACATTTTCCTTTCTTGTAAAATATTCTGCTTCATATGGTCAAACGTGAGGCTGACCCACGTCCATGACCGTGTTGTTTGGTGGAGGAGAAATTCCCATTTCATTAAATAGGAGATGGCCACCGATGAGAGGAGGCTCTGGCTAAGTGTCTACTTCATCTGTAGTTGGTTCAATGGCATCCTCCTCCTCCAACTCTTCCTCTTATTCATGGGCCATATGTTCTTCCTCCACTATCCGTGTGGATTCTTCCTTGTGTATTTTCTTCATTTGTTCTTCCTATGACTACTTTTGTAGTTCCTCTTATGCTACTCTTCTCCTCTCCTCCTCTTCTCTCAACTTCAGCAAGTCATCTTACTTCTTATTTTCTTCATCTTCTTTATGTAAGCACTCCTCCTCTCTTTTTCACTCTTCTTATAACCTTCTATTCTCCTCCTCCTTTTTTCTCCTCTACTGTTCTACCTCAATCACAAATTTTCTCATAGGATCGACCTTAAACTTTCTACTACTCTTTGTCATTGGATCACGTTTCAGCTTCTTCTTGGGTGCTATAGTGTCCACTCTAGCAAATTAATTCACAAGATAACAACAATCATATAAACACATAAAAACACCCATTCAACAGGATTCATTGCTAAAAGAATGAAACGGTTCATTATCTTTATTATGTGTAACAAAACATATATTGTAAACATCTAAAAAATAGTCTTACAACATTTTGAATACATGCATGAAAGAGTATTGGATCCCCTAGCTTTTGATGATTAATGAAAGGTCCAAGTACATTATTACATTGATGAAACACTAGATCCAATAGTGGAACATGAAGCTACAACTTGCTTCTCCAAAAGAATGATCTTCTCCCTTATGCACAACTCGAGAAGCCAAGGCCCAAGCTCTTTACATGAGTTATGAGGCCTTATTTATAACAAATTACCATGACTCGAGTTTCCTCATGACTCTTTGACTTTGATAACCTATGGGATTCCATGTGACTCATCATATTCTACATACATCTATTTACATTCCACATGTGTCTTTTCACATTCCCCATGTGTCTCTTAGACTTCTTTTATATTACATGTATTCATAAAAGAAAAAGTCATAGGATAGGGTGGCTATATAGGACAACTCTAATAAGACAAAATATTTCTCATGAAGAAGAAAATCTCAAATCAGTAGTTGGAACATGGATTTGATTTGTGATATACGAGTGCCATGCTATGAACTATGTTGCGATAAAATTGACTCTGACTAGCATCTCTGTAACATACTACATATTCACCTCCCAAGCCTCTGATAATATGAATTTGGAGCATGACTGTATGTTATTCTATGGGCATGATAATTTCATGTGAGCTTTAGTTGGCTCAATTGCACACTGCAAAATAGTATTATTGGTGTTCTCCAAACCTTCTTGATCTGTTTCCTAGGCTTGATTTGTTCAATAAACTCCATTATCTTCTACATGATGGCACCATTACCTCTTATCTCTCCAAGTGAACCAATATAAGGTAAATTGTGTTTTTCTGCCAAAGACTCTAAACCTCTATGTAGTCGAACATAAGCAACAATGGTGTTGTTTGCTTGTTCAATAAGGTGGGCATAGTTTTGAGTATGAAGTATTAACTGTTCTCTATCCATCTTGAGAATTATTCTTGACTAACTTGTGAGGAACATATAGATACTTGACCTCCCCAATCTTGCATTAAGTCTAAAACTATGATTGCCACCTTGATAAGCTTCAGGATCTCTTGAGATTTCTTCTGAATTTGAATAAGGGGTGTCGTCATCTCATGCAAGAGAATCATGTCACTGTATGGTTGCCTCACGATGTCTTCCACTGGCTTCAGTTCTTCAGATATGGATGACTCTAGATCTGTTGTGCTGATACTAGCGGAAGACAACTGTTGATTCTTGATGGTAAGATGATCAACCTATTATTTTGCGGCAGCTACACCTTTATGTAATTATGAAACCTCGCTCATAATACATTATCTATTATCTTAGCTACACCTTTACATAATTATGAAACTTGCTCATAATATATTATCTGTTATCTTGAGATGTTGTCACAAAAGCCACATTTTCTCCCATGACTGGTATGGGATTTCTCTTGGTGTTAGATGTTATCACCTTTTATGTGGATATTGAAACACGATGGATGGGACCACTAGGAAAGTACATTTTCCTTTCTTGTAAAATATTCTTCTTCATATGGTCGAACATGAGGCTGACCCACGTCCATGACCATGTCGTTTGGTGGAGGAGAAATCCCATTTCATTAAATGGGAAACGGCCACCGATGAGAGGAGGCTCTGGCTAAGTGTCTACTTCATCTGCAGTTGGTTCAATGGCATCCTCTTCCTCCAATTCTTCCTCTTATCCATGGGCCATATGTTCTTCCTCCACTATCTGTGTGGATTCTTCCTTGTGTATGTTCTTCATTTGTTCTTCCTATGACTACTATTGTAGTTCCTCTTATGCTACTCTTCTCCTCTCCTCCTCTTCTCTCAACTTCAGCAAGTCATCTTGCTTCTTCTTTTCTTCTTCTTCTTTTTGTAAGCACTCCTCCTCTCTTTTTCACTCTTCTTATAACCTTCTATTCTCCTCCTCCTTTTTTCTCCTCTACTGTTCTACCTCAATCACAAATTTTCTCATAGGATCGATCTTAAACTTTCCACTGCTCTCTGTCACTAGATCACATTTCAGCTTCTTCTTGGGTGCTATAGTTTCCACTCTAGTAGTTTCTGAGTGTTGAATCTACTCCATCTAATCATCGGGTACCTGTGGAACTTGCGAGGGATCTGCTTCATCTCATTTCCTATTCTTTCTCAATGAATTGTACCAATTCTTAATCTTTTCATCTTCTAGTATGGTCATAAGTCTATACAACCAAGTATATTTTATCTTATCATAGTGTTGTTGGCATACTTTTCTAGGATCGTATATGTGGAATCTCCTCAATAAAAAATGAAGGAAATTGAGTTCTTTAATTTTAGCATCGACCTCCTTAAGGCTCTTCAACTCATGGAGTCCAATCCATAAAGGGAGAGTTGGCTAAGGAGCCATTTTCCTCCTATGGAGTTGTACAAACAATCCATTATTTAACTAATAGGCTACCTCTTTCATGACCACCTTATTAGTCACATACCTCGGCATAAGTTGAGGGGTTTTCTCACAACCAAAACATCTGGTGTATGTGGCCTATGGTGAAGAAAACCAATGGAAAATATCATAAAGAGCCTACTTCACTTGATTTATCATGCAAGGAGGTTTTGTCACAAATATCATCATGTATAATACTGCTAAGAAGTGTTTTTCTATCTTATCATAAACTCCTCAAAAACTAACTTCTAATAACAGACTGTAATGAAAGTAGATAGGTTCTTGTTCTTGTGGGGTCCAGATCCATTTCATCTTAATGAACTAGTAATGGGCAAAAATGCCATCTAGAAGATAAGCATACATGTAAAACCTTGGTACTTTCTTAGCTTGTAGGGTTTTCTTAGCTTGTTGTATCTGAAGTTAAAGTTTGTGAGAGAGGATATATTCCCAGTTGAAAACCTTACCTCTTGAGACAACTAAGTTGAGCAAGAAAATCAAGTTATCCTCAAAGTATTATGCATTCTTTCATCCATACAATATGTGTCACATCTCTATGAGATATTGATTGAACATTCTCATTGATTTAGTCTTATATATTACACTTGGTCTCTGGCAGAATCCTGCAGCCTTCTAGCACCAGGATTTGATGACTTTCTTAGTATCGAGATTAGCCTAAGTTGCATAAAACTGTTTTTGCATACTACCTAGACCTTATCATCTTGTAATAATAATGTATATCATGTAGATGATAATTGGAAATCTCATTCCCTCTTTCACTGCAAAGGACCAAATTTTTCTTATCCATGTGTGACAGGATCCATTCGATGGATTGTGCATAAGGCATCCCTTGGTATCTGCATGCACCTCTGTGTATCCTAGATCTTTTGATGTTTATATAAACTTCCTTGTCTTCCAAGTATTTTGCGAATTTCTTTTGCATGAAAGCATCTTTGATGTCCTTCCATGAGACTAAGGATTTTTTTGTGGAACATTATGTATCTAAAAGAATAGGGAGAGTTGACTTGATGATTTCCACTACCTTCTCAATACTAGATTTTGAGATTTCTTTTGATGTAGCTTGATGGGTGGTAGGAGGCATTGTCTCAATAGATGATGAGAGAATGATGTATTATGTATCTAGAGCACTTGAAAGTAGAAATTCACTCATGGAAAACAACAATTAGTTTCAATAAATTTCCTAACTATCACACGGAAACAAATCAAAAGGAAGTGATCAAGGGCATAACTAGGAAAACTGGGAGCACAAACCTATCACAGGTGATACAAGGTGACTTAAATAGCCATTGGAACTGAGCACTATGCCATGACAAAGAAGAGGGTGCATGTCAGGACATCACTGGATAGAAATGGCTTGAGTCAGGCTTACAAATGTGTTACGTGCTCATGAAGAGAGGGATAGACTGCTTCGGTGCAAGGCGCAATCACAAGGGACAAGGAGGGGGCACGTAGATCACTGAGAGTGTGTTGTGCACTCTAGAAAGGCCAGTGAGGGGGCAGGGCATAGTAATAGTGTACAAGGATGACATATGCTGCTTGTCGATGTGTTATGCAATCAAGAGAAGGTATTGTTGCTTGTTGGCTACAGTGTTTCAAGATAAAGGATCCCTATTTCTGGAAAGTGTGCTACAAAGAAATATTCTTCTAGTGGGCACAATTTTGGTCGATAGAAGGTCCTTTTTTTCTAGAAATATGTTATGCTCAAAGATGGGCTCAAAATAGCTAAGTGAAGGGCAACAAAAGTGTTAAACATAATAACAACGAAATAAAATAGCTATAAGTGTTTATAAGTTCTGTTAGAATCATTAGTGGAAGGTCAAAGATCATGGAATGCGAAGAATCACAAGAAATGCCACTTACAATAGAAATATGACACTTGTATGAGGAAGTATGGATGAAAACACCACTTAATAAGTGAAAATAATCTGAAACACCACTAAGGAAAATATAAGTGCCACTAAAAACAACACAGGGGACAAAAAATGACATTGTGCAAAATTTACTGAGAATCCATGCACTTGAGATTAAGATTGAAGAAAAACTCCTTGTGGTGATGGAATGTGCTTATCCCAGAGTGAACAATGGTTGTGAGAATGAGTGATGATCTAGGCTTTGCTTATAAATAAAATCTACTTGCAAAGAAAGTTCATGCATGATCGCCACTTATCGATTGATGAGTGAGTTAATTACAAGAAGTGGAGTGGCCTCCTATTTTCTACGGGTGTGCTCAACATGTAAACAAGAAGGGCGCAAGCAAAAGAAATAAGAGGGCACAATCACTAATGTCAAGAAGTGCATTGGAGTTAAGGACCATAAGGGCATAGTCACTGATAACAAGGAGTTTTATCTCCTTGTTGATTGAGAGTGTGCTCAATTAAGTGAAGAAAGTGCACTCAAATAAGAGCTTGAAGTGTGATCATGCCTAGGAGGGTGCAGTTCCTCCAATATTGTCTTATGTGACTACTAAGTTTGGAAAGAGTGCCTTTCCTATGAGTAAAATTTTCACTTCCGTGCTTTTGTGTGAGATGCATGCCAAGTGAAGAGAAGCTAACACTAAGTCAAAGAAAGCTAGTATTTTTCCTATCTTTAGAAAGATGACATAACACTTCTAAAGATAAGAAGATGACACTTAAGAAAATTTGACCTAGGAGAAAAAGTGACACTTATGAATATGCAAGGATAGTCAACACTTCGGAAAACATGAGAAAACAACAAGACGACACAAGAAAACTTGAGATGATAGTTCATGTAGGCTCTAAATTTGACTAAGGAGAAAATTTGGAGGGTCATTGCCGCAACAAAAACACTTGGTGACAAATTATAAGAACTCCATCTTCTTTGTATAGGTCTTACCTTTATACATGCAGTTGTAGCCCTTCAAGAATTATTTATTCACTCAATGGATTGCCTCAGCTTTCCCATTCAACTTGATACATATATAGACTCTTCTATTCCATGAACCAGTGAAATACATTACAAAGCTTAGCAAATCACAATTAGTTCTATTCAAGAGAGGGTAATATAGTAATGATGAGTTAAATATTATCAGTGTCTTATCTTTCATCTCTACTATAGTTCTACTACCAACAGGGTTGTTCAGTACCTCGGTGGAGTCACTACATGAACACAAGTATCACTTCACTGCCAATGAGCTTATTCAGTACCCAAACAAAGTTACTTGCTTCTCCTCTCTATGTAGAAAGCCTTTGTCTTCTCACCCTTTATTTTATTTCATTTATAGAATTTTTCTTAGGCATTTATTATTTTTCATGTGTGGAATAGGGATCACAACTTTCTGAGAGAAAAAGAGGTTTCTTCTTTAGAGAATATTACATATACTTCTGATATTGGTTTGCTTACTATTGGTTTTCCCCTTTCCTTTTTCTACTTCATTGAATCAACAATAATAACACAATCAATTAATAAACAAAGTCTAGGAATAAAGATAGTAAATAGATGTAGGCATCATGGTTTTTCTTACGGTTTCCCAGTCGAAATGGATTTTATTTTCCATCATGAAATCATCAACTATGAAATATGTAAAGGCCCAAACAAGGAAGAAAAGTAACAGGTTAGCCAAGGGTTGCACGTCACTAAAATTTGTCTTTCCCAAATTTTAGCCACATCATCTCGAACTTCATGAAACAAATTCCCTGCATAGTCTTATTACAAACAAAACATGAAGTAGAAAAACAACAAGATAATAAAACATTACAAATGTAAACAAAAGGAAATGATGCAATGCAGACTAACTAACTGCAACTAACCTAATATAAACTAATAGTTGTCAAATCAGGACTAAGTGAATTGGAATTTTCAATGCATCCATAAAGTTTCTCTTGCCCCTTAAGTCAAAATATATCATTTAGTACAAGAAACAAAACATAAAGTGCAATAAGAAGGATAAGAAACCGAATCATCTACACATAAACATGCATACATGAAGTGCAAGCACAACGGTGCAAGGTAAGTGATTGCTCTATCTAACAAACGACACCACAATAACACTTCTTCGACTCATAGTAATACAAAGCCAATTTGAATGCATGAAGGTACTTACTATGAGCCATTGAACTCATTGAATATTAATACTCTAACCAATCCATAATGGGGTCATAAAAATAATCGTCTTGAAATCCTTGCAAAGAAAAGTTGACAATAGACATATCAACATCAAATGCAAGATCAAGGCTAGATTATGAATCACATGTAGATTCGCATTGGTCAATGTTGGTGTGTGAGTCAAGCTTTATGATCAATGAAGGGGATTTAGAACCACCTTCTTCCTAACAATGAAGGGGATTTATAGTTTGTAATCAAAATGCAAATATACAAAAGTGCCATAAAATATTAAATTGGTTTTAACAAACCACACTTAAAATAGAGTAAAAGACAATAATAGATTGTAGTTGCAACAACTTGACTATGATCGAGATGAAGCGTTCTCTTCCATATGCTATCGAAGCTCACATATATATGGAATTGGCTTTAATTCAGGTGGATGATGAGGTTGTGTGAGCATTGATGCAGTGAATAACGCATTGTTGAGTGCTAGAAGTAGATGAGTGGTTGTGTTAGAGAGACACCTCAACATCAACCACTGACTATGTGGTTTAACTAGGAAATTCCAATGGCATTCCAATTCAACCTTTGACAGATTTTTGATCCTATCAACATTATTTTTCGATGATTCTTGCCATGCTTTAGTCAACAATTTTACATCGGGTAAAGGATCCTCAACGCAGTTTGAAATTAGGTTGGCCTATAATAGGATGTCAGTGATTGATTATGTGATATTGTTTGAAATGTCTCTGGCACTGAAGATTGCCATTTTTCCATGTTTGAGACTTATTTCCCACTCCTGGAAAACAATATCTTTTTGTTATTATTCAATTTTAGGGAGATCAGTTGATCTTCCCTAAGTTCTATCCTGTAAGTATATAAAATCAAAAAAATTCTCCTCGACCTCCTTACAATATGTCCTTTGATCAGAAAATTGATTCACAGGTGAATCGCTTGATTGACACAAGTCTTGGATAATGACCAGTTTATGCTAGAAATAAACTTTTTGTTGATAAAGGAGATTGTTTAGCCCTCATGCTTCCTTCCTGAACTCAACTATCTTGGGATTGACTTTTAATTTCTCAATGTTTTGTTGAAGTTTCGGGATTTGAATATCCCTTATTTTTATATCATATTCATGTTGAATCTTTAAGTCATTGAAGTTCTTCTACAGTTCTACAAGATGTTCTTACCACTATTGAGTAATTACTTGTTTTTCAATTTCAAAACCCTGTTCTAACTAACTAATCATTTTATGTTTCTCTTTTAGGAGTTGTTGCACTTCAGAGGCTTTATCAATAGTTTCACTGCCATATTTTCCTGCAAACTATGAAACTCTTCCTAGATCCTTAGCAAGAGTAGCTTGAGAATATTTCCGAAGTACTTCAAAGGAAGCATTACCAAGGACTAAGGCTTGGGTTTGTTCAGTTCTCTTCCTTTTTCTTTGTATGTTGACCACCACTTTATGTTTCAGATTATAAATACATCAAGAGGACAAATTTCCTCAATCTTTAGAACAACCTTAGAGGTTGGGAATACTCAGATTATTTCCAAATCATCTGTGTCCAAAGGTTTATCAAAAGCCTCAATAGTAAGCGAGGTCTTCTCTATGACTTCAGGAGTCTGTGTGATCTTCATCTAGAATGGAGTCTTTAGATTCTTAGGATTTGTTTCTTTAGTAAACTGCTCCCAAATTGCATCTAGATTTATGTGTGTTTCTTTTGCCTGTGAGAAAGAAGAATTACCTATCTCTTTTATCTCAAATACATTAGGGACCTGTGATGTACTAGCTGAAACTTTATCCTACTCTATATTTTTCTGATGAAGCTTTAACCAGTCCATAGGCAAGTGAGAATTCCTTTTATCCCGATACCATTTAAACTGAATTATTTCTTTAGGACTTAGCTGTGTTGCTGCATGTTTCTCAACATCTGAATAAATGGAAACTGATTCAAATAGGTCATCAAATCTATCTAGCTCATTTGTGAATTGACCGAGCTTAGCTTGTATAGTAACATTCTTGGTTGTATCATTAGGATCATAATGTCTATTCGGAATGGTTGGGAAATTTAAACGTTGAATTTCTTCTATCTCAACAATAGCATGTTGAAATTTTCAAGAGAATAGACACCACATTGAAGGGGAAAGGTAGGCCCCATTGTATTTTTATTATATTTCATGACCTTTGAGAGGCCATTTCCTACAGTTTGGTAGGCTATCTCTCGGGATAGGAGTTTATCAGGAAAGTAAAGGGGAAACACATGAGGGTGTGCAAGACTGCCAAAGATTCGGATCTAGGTGAAGGATTCTTCACCAAACCATATTCAAATTGATAATAAATCATTATTGGCTTCAGGTGAAAGCTTAAGAGCTCTCTCATTAAAGACATTTTGGTGGATTGGTAGCATAACGCCATGGTAAATATTTTAGAGATGAGGTTGGTATTTGGGTTCCCATAGTATGTTGTGATAGATATGGATAGGCATAGGGTATTCTATGGTCAATTTCCATTCCATAGATGTAAAATCAGAAGTAAAACAGATAACATCCATAATATAAGCACTCATGTAGAAAGGGGGAACAATGTTCTTAGAAAAAGTGCCTCTTTTCCTATAATTCAGGATTTGGGTACTTAGATTATTAGACAATATTATTCCCCAGTCCATAACATAGCCATCAGAATTAGCATCAATTAAGGGTACCCATTGGTCTGAGAATGTTTGGGTATTAACATAACCAAACATTCTACATATCATAGCATCTATATAACAATATGGTCCAAATTTTCGAAGTAATTGCATACATATCCTTGTCCTCACGCTTGTGTTTGTTGGAATCCCTTCTCCATCCTTTGATGACCTCTAACAAATCATCATTCTCTTTCATGAATTTCTTAAAAATTATTTTTCATATTTTTTCTAGGCAATGGTGGCCGAAACATCTTTCTCAAGTCATTATTGGTAAACGACCCAATAACAGTGTTCCTTTTATTCATGAAATTTCTCTCTACAGTGTTCAAATGGTTAATGACCCATTTCACCATGTTTGTATAGGCAAAAATGTTGGGTCAGGCCGCAATTTTGTGCAGGAACAAATTAGTGATGTTGTTATACGTTCAGAAACAAGGACATAATCCTCTGTTGTGATTGTTTTTCCTGTCACTCTAGGTTACTCGTCTTCAAAGAGATTGTAAATGGCTTCCCAAGAATAACTTCCAGCATCATGTGTGTAGGTTGTATCTAAGAATAGCATAGACATTTCAGTAGCCTTGGGTGGAGGAGAGGCTGGTTGTTGTTGAGAAACTGCTTTCTTCTTGGGTTTAGTTTCTTTAGACATTTATGTTGAGTTTTCATTATCGTGAATGACCAGGAAAGATAAAGACAAGAATAAGTCAAAACTTTCTTACTGAAGAATTACTTAGATAGAATAACCAATTTCATATGAATTTGTGTTTTTTATGAGCAAAATCTTATGATATCGTTTCGCAATAATGAAACCATTAATAACTTCGAAATCATAAATTCATTGCATCTTACCATTAAATTACTAAACATGGATTCACATGTGATTTGGTACATGGCAACATATCAAAGGGTTTAATCAGAGAAATCTTATGGTTGTATCATTAAAACATGTGATATTCTCATCCTCCGATAGGATTTTAGAGTGTAAGGGCTAAAAATATAGGCGGTAAGAGATATCGGAGATCCTGTATTGTAGTTTTGATATCGGAGGTGTGAAAGGATAACAGCTTATTGGAAGTGCGAATATGAAAATTTTGATATTAGTAGCAGGAGTTTATCGGAGATCGGAGGATTTGGAATATCGGAGGATCGAAGCTTTGTGACTATCACAGTATCGGTGATGTTGTATATCGGACAGGGAAAATTTTAAGGATGGAAATTTATTTTAAAGTTTATAAACCTTGGCAAATCTCACTAGTACATAATATCCAATTTGTAAAAATTTTGGCAATGTTTTTGTAAAAGTATTCAAATTTCTAATAATTTTATATAGTTTCTATATAAATTTTTGGTGATTTTTAAGGTTAAACAATTTTATACTATAAAATTTAGGCGAATAATTTTTAGAAAAAATGGAAATTAATGAATCTTTTTTTTGGAGAAAGCATGGAAAATTAGCCCACTTGCGAATATTAGCCCCTAAAGTTTTCCCTGATATCGGAGGATGGACGAAAAGGTATATGGGAGGATTGGGGGATCACAATATTGGAGATCAGTGATATGGGTTTCAGATTAAAAATTCCGATCCTCGTAAGCTTTGATAATGCTACGTGGCAGTGTTGTGGGGTCAACCCTTTATTATTATATTTACAAAATAAGCACTTTATTACTTTTAGGCTTAAAACAAATGAAAAATTTAATCGGGTAAGGTCTAATTACAAATTTTCCTAAGGGGCATGTTATAATATTTAAAATATCTCGATAAATTTCTATCGATAATGGATTTTAAGAAAAAGCCAATATTTGTGAATATGCCTCATGGGCCTAAGCTCTAGTAGGAAGGATCTAATAAGGGAGATTTCTCATTTAGTAAAGTTTTTTGGAAAAAAGAAACTAATATTGTCTTATTTTATTTAAACTTAAAGGATTTTATCCTAAATTTAAAAGTTCTCCCATTATTTATTTGTTCTACTATTAAGCTTAATGAGGAGGTTGTTTAGTAGTACAACGATTAGCGACACACTTGGCGAAATAGTTATCTTTGATAAAAATGAATGAAGTTTTAAACTATTAAATAAAAATACTTAGAAAGATAAAAATACTTAAAGCTTTGTTTGATAAAGGTTACTCTGAATAAAAGAACTCATCATTTTGTGAATTATCCCATAACTTGTTTATTGATGAAATTTTTTATTACCCTTGTTGGTCATTTAATTAGTTATAAAGATAAAGTCAAGAACTATAGAAGCTTAGCTTTTAATATAGACCTATTTGTCACTAATAGAGCTACTGCTGCCAGTGGGCATCCATAGCCTCGACAGGATTACCATTTAACCAAAGATATACCAGTATCCCATCCACTTTTAGTAATATGCTTAGAAGTATTTGATCGTTTCTTTTAGAATTTTGTTTGTTATCTTACTTGAAAGTCATTGTCCTAGCTTTGTAACTAGATGAGGATAATGTCATTCACAGTGTTCAGTGTGGAGCCAGATTATCTTCTTTATTCAGAGGTATTGCCGCATTGGACCCCAGTTCGTAATGTGGCGGCAAAGCCGCCCATAAAATGTACGCTACCAGGGGGGTCCAAGGGGGGCGACGACAATTCTTTGGAGCTCCCTCCTAGCGGGGGATCGGGGGCAATGCTCCCGAAGCTAAAAATATATGTAAAATTACCTTGTAAAATGTTGTAATTTTGTAGTCAATATGGGTCGTTTATTAGGCGGAGATATGACATTATAAGTTACATTTAATTTAGGGTTTTTTGCCGTAGAAGGCAACCCATCGCTATATATGAGGGAATTGTATTGCGTCTATGTGGATTTATATTCTAAGTGAGAAAGAGAGAGGAGATTGTGTAAGAGCGAAGAGGGAATTACATCGGATTTGTTGTAGGTTGTATCTCTTAATTTTGCTGGATAATATAAAAGGAAGGACTAGCTATTTCTCCATGGATGTAGCCCAAATTGGGTGAACCATGTATATCTGTGTCTCTCTTGTTTTATGTGTTTTCTGTGTTTATATTTCTGCAATATATTTTATGTGTTCCATTGCTCTGTAATATATAATTTTCTAATGCACTGGTTATAATGATATTGAACAAGTTTGACCACGCTGAGACCTCTTGTCTTATAGTTATATAACTGAAAGCCATTATCATGGTTTGGTGACCAGTGTTGATAATGTCAATATCATTGGTTTCCCATTATTATGGTACATCGGCTCATGTTGAGACCTCTTATCTTTCAAGTTTTACATATTTTTGAATTACACTAAAAATATTAAAATTAGCGGATGGGGAGGTATAATCACTCCTTAAGAGTAATAGATGAAAATTGAAGCCAAAAGATGCTAAAACTTCAAAATAGTATTTACTTTTTAAAGAAAACCTTTTCATGACCAATAATAGGATAACCAGACTTTATAAAGTTTTCGAGTTATGAAACATTTTCAATTTAATGGATATAAATGTTTCAGAGCTTTGTAATAGATGCAATACTAAACTTCAATGTTCTAATTAGTTTTCTAATATCTCTTCTTTGATCATTCAAATTTCATGTAAATGATGAGAGACCCAATTTGAAGGAAAAGGTGTATTCCCTAACATTACCAAAGCTACAAAAAATGGTATATACATGTGATTATTTACATATTTAGAGGAGGATAGGTATCCTTAAGAATTTTTTTTTTTTTAAACTAGACCATTAATGGGAAGAGCATCCCTCTTTCCTTGTAAATCTTGGAGGATAAAGGTTGATAGGCCTATCTTTTCAATGATCTGAGTCTCATATCTCAGATCATTGAAAAGGCCGAAATGGATTTTTGGAGGTTTCAACTACTTTCTTTTTAATTTCTACCATTTCATTAGACATTGTCTTCATAACCTTTTGTAATCCTTCTAAGTCAAAAGGATCTTTGGGAGCTTTCTTCTTGGATTCATCCACTTTTTTGGTTTGCTTTCTTTCATCTAGGGTTATTTTATTTTCAAGAGCAAGGATTCTCTTTTCTACATCTAGAGCTTATTTCATGTTATGAAGCAATATTGTTTTTTTGGCTCTATCTACGAATATAGAAATGTTTGAAGGAAGAGTAGAGGCATACTATTCAATCTGTACATTGATCCCTAGTCTATAAGTGTCTCATATCCCATTCAACAATTTGTTGAATCTGGAATTAAAATCTTTGATTCTTTCATTTGGATTGGTCTTAATATTTGATAAGTCATTAATCAAAGTGGCAATTGTTTAGTCATCACCAAATTTCAAAAAAAAAATTCTCTTTGAACATATCCCAATTTGTTATTAATCTAGTAGGGAGAGAAAAATACCAGGATCCTGCAGATCCTCCAAAAGTGTAGGAAAAAAGTTTGACAACACAATCTTCTTTTGTGACTTCATTTAGATTGATGGCTAACATGAAATTCTGAAGATGTTCCTTAGCAGGGAGGCCATCATCAAGATTAAAATTAGGAAGCCATCTCTTTGGGTGTTTGGGAAGAGAGGGTAATGGTGGAGCCATCTGTAGTTCCCCAAGGTTATTCCTTAGTCTTTGGGCCATTCTGGGAGTGCTAGGAGCAGAGGAAGTAGTAGAAGATGAGGGGGATGGTGGATATTGTGCCTTAGTAGAATTTTCTCCTGTAGTGCTTTTGACTATAGTTTCACGAGACAATTTTGTTTGAGGAATATGAATTGATGGGATGAGAGGTTGATTAGAAGAAGGTAAAGAGGTAGAGGAAGAGGAAGGACGAAGAGAAGGAGTAAGAGGGGGAGATGGCGATGTGATCTCACTAATAGTTTCTAGAGTAGTTTTCTTTCTCTGATGAGTGGTTAATGGAAATTCAAAACGTTTAAATCCACGTTTTTCACTTTGGGATCTAGTTAATACACCAGAAGACTGTAAGGATGAGGAAACACTTCCTTCAGATATATTGATTTGGACATATTTTTCTCCAGAAATAGAAATTTCTTCCAATTTTTGGATCAAAGACTAAAATTCGAGAGGCTCGGTTGGTATATGAGAGGAATTTTGGCCAACTGACTTTGGAAGTGTGCTAGGTGTTTTAGTGGCTTTTTGAACAACTTCAGACCATGGGTTAGGAGATTTCGAATGTGATCTAGAAGTTGGTGGTGATTTTAAGGGAGACTAGCTCTTAGAATGACATTTTAGTTTAAGAGTGGATCTTCTTGCCATTCATAGTCTGAAGTCCCTCCTTCTAGCACCAAAAATGTTGATGGCTCAAAATTCTCTGCCTCAATGTCAGGGAAAACCACGCTATCGGGAACTTAGGGCAGCTCCTTTTACGTTTTGAATGTTGGCTCCGATTGGGTTTGTGGGACCAGTTTACCTTAATAAAATATATAAATATGGATGAGAAATATATAAGTGTGAGGGTAATTATGTGAATAAAACCCAGAAAATAATAAATAAACTTATAGTATTTATCTCGGGAAAATGTTTCTCTATATATGTTACTTTACAAAGATCTCACATTTGACATGACAATATAGATCATCAAATCATTCATGAGGTTAAAATAAATAAATATAACTAATTTAATTAAATAGTTAATTAAACTAGTCATTGAAACACATTGCACATATAAGATATCATTGTTCATGCATATACTATAAATATTTTAATTAAACACATTAATCGTGATAAATGCTCAATTGCTTGCAAAAACATAAATGATAAACACAAATGCAGTAACCCTACAACTCATAAACACAATACTAGTATACAGATAGTATTACTCAATAAATGTTAACTCTTCTAATAAGTGAAATAGTAGTGGTTCCTCTTTCTATTAAGATCCCTTCAAGCTATAGCAGTTGAAACCAAAAGATTTCTTGCAAAAATTCAGAACCCCCTTCTTCATAACAATGAAGGGGATTTATAGTTTGTAATCGAAATTCAAGTATAGAAAATTTCCATAAAATAATAAAGTGGATTTAACAAATCACACTTAAAATAAAGTAAAAAAATAATAATAAATTGCAGTTCCAACAACTTGGCTATGACCAAGATGAAGGGTTCTCTAACATACGCTACTGTGTTATGAAACCAGCTCAAGAAAAGATAGAAAAGATAGATCAACGCCTTATAATTCAGCCTCTTCGAGGGGGCAACCTCCTTTACATTACATAAATGAAAAATTCTTGGATGATTCAAATGAAAAAACCTCCTTTCTATATATAGGAGTCTAAGGAGTCACAATATAACCCAGCTGACCTAACAATAATATTATAAAGCCACAAAAATAACAATAGAGGGATTCTATGGGGCACAGTAATAACAATTGGGGATAATAGGGGCACAACAATATTAATAAGGGATGCAACTACAATAGTAATGGGGTAATCACTAGTATTATAGGGACCCAACATGCCCCTCTCCTTCAAAAAAGTGTTGTCCTCAACACTTGAGTAGTTCTGGATGCTTCTGTATAAAATTCTCATCCTCCCATGTGGAATCTTCAGCGGATAAGTTCTTCCACTTGATGAGATACTCTGAAATTGATCGATTTCGTAGCTGTCGAGTTCTTGTTTCTATGACTGCTTCTGGTTCCAATATAATTTTTCCTTCCTCGTCAAGTTCTGGCAATATTGTTTGAACTGGGAGCTTGTCGCCTATAACCTTCTTTAAACATGAAACATGGAAAACTGGGTGCAATCGAGAAGCTGCAGGAAGCTCCAATTTGTATGCCATAGTACCAATCTTTTGCAACACCTTGTACGAACCATAATACTTTGGTGATAATTTATTATCCTTCTTAGCTTGCTTGAGGGACATTTGCTTATATGGTTGTAGCCGTAGGAATACCCAATCACCTACATCAAAACTTCTTTCACTGCGATGTTGATCTGCCTGTTGTTTCATTCTATTCTGTGCCAACACGAGGTTATCCTTTAAGAGTTGGAGGACTTGTTGTTGATGTTCGATGTGATGTTCCACTGCTTGAACCTTAGAATTTTCTCTTAAATATGATGTGATGGATGGTGGCTGATATCCATAAAGTGCCATAAATGGGGTCATTTTTGTTGCTGTATGGAAGGAAGTGTTATACCACCATTCAGCCAGAGGCAACCATTTGACCCATTGTGTCTGTTTATCAGATACAAAGCAACGAAGATATCCTTCCAAACATTTGTTTACTATCTCAGTTTGCCCATCAGATTGAGGATGATAAGATGAGCTATGAGCTAACTGAGTACCAAGACAAGAAAATAATTCTGTCCAAAAATTTCCAGTGAAAATGGGATCTCTGTCACTTACAATAATCTTTGGGTTTCCATGTAGCTTTTGAATTGTTTCCATAAATGCAGTAGAAACTGTACTGGCTTTAAATGGATGTGATAATGCACAAAAGTGTGCATACTTGGTAAGTCTGTCAACTACCACCATGATGACACTCTTTCCCTCAGACTTGGGTAAACCTGTGATAAAATCCATTGAAACCTCCTCCCAACGTTGGCTTGGAATGGATAAAGGTTGTAATAGACCCGGTGTCTTAATTGTTTCAACTTTATTTTGTTGGCAAACCAAACATTCCGCCACAAACTTTTGAATATCTGATTTAAGGCCATCCCAAAAAAATTCCTTCTTAACCCTGTGGTAAGTTTTTAAAAATCCTGAGTGCCCTCCTAAGGGAGAAGTGTGCAATTCCATAAGAATCTTTTGTTTTAGTTGGGAATTCTTACAGAGGTATAAGCGATCTTTGTACCATAAAGAATCATTTTGCCAGCTAAATGTATCAGACGTACTGGAATCTTGTTGTAACTTTCGAATAAGTGCCCACACTTCTTCGTCATTCTTCCATTCCTCCCTTGCTTCATTTATCCAATCTGGTTGGATAATAGAAATGGCGCACAACAATGCTTCCACATCCTCATCCTTTCTTGAGAGTGCATCTGCCACCACATTTTGCTTCCCTTTTTTGTAGATGATTTCAAAGTCATAACCCAACATCTTTGTGACCCACTTTTGTTGCTCTTCAGAGGATAATCTTTGTTCTAAAAAGTATTTAAGGCTATCATGATCCGTTTTTACCTTGAAGTGTCTTCCCATTAGGTAGGGTCGCCATTTCTTAAGTGCATGGAGTATTGCCAACATTTCCTTCTCATAAATAGCTTTGTGTAAAAACTTTCCCTTGATTGGACGACTTTCAAAAGCAATGGGTCTTTCATCTTGCATTAAAACAACACCAATTCCATTTCCTGAAGCATCACATTCCACAATAAAGGTTTTTGTGAAGTCCGGTGTAGCTAAGACCGGTGCTTGGCACATTGCCTCTTTAAGATGTTCGAAGGCCTTTGTTGCTTCTGGAGTCCATGAAAATGCATCTTTCTTCAATAATGTTGTTAGAGGTGCTGCTATTCTCCCATAATTCTTAACAAACTTGCGATAATACCCTGTCAACCCAAGAAATCCTCGCAGATGCTTTATGGATGTGGGGATTTTCCATTCCTTAATGGCTTTAATTTTGCTAGGGTCTACCTTAACTCCTTCATGAGATACAATATGACCCAGATATTCCACCTCTTGTACTCCAAAGAAACATTTGGATCTTTTTGCATATAATTGTTTCTCCTCCAATAGTTGTAGCACCCTGTCAACATGTTCAACATGATCCTTCCAAGACTTGCTGTAGATTAGTATATCATCAAAAAATACTAACACAAATTTTCTAAGGAATGGTTTGAAAATGGAATTCATCAAACCTTGAAATGTTGAAGGTGCATTGGTAAGGCCAAAAGGCATGACCAAAAATTCATAATGACCCTCATGAGTTCTAAATGCTGTTTTCGGAATGTCTTCAGTCTTCATTCTGATTTGATGATATCCTGAACGAAGATCCAACTTGGTGAAGTAAATTGATCCATGCAATTCATCCAGTAATTCATCAATGACAGGAATGGGAAACTTATCTTTAATAGTGAGCTTGTTGAGCTCCCTATAATCCGGACACATGCGCCATGATCCATCCTTCTTGTGCACCAATACTACTGGAGCAGAGAAAGAACTTTGACTCGGTTGAATTATACCAGCCTCTAGCATTTCTGCAACCATACGTTCAATTTCACTCTTTTGGGCATAGGGATATCTGTACGGCCTGATGTTTGGAGGAACACTTCCTGGAATCAGATGAATAGCATGATCATGATCACGCATAGGTGGGAGACCTTTGGGAGTCTCAAATACCTTGGAATGATTGTCCAAGACTTTTTGGAGATCTGGAGAAATAGATGATTCCAATGTGGAAACATCTAGCGAACATAATTGTGCAATTACACCTCTTTGTTCCTTTTTTAGAAGCTTTGTCATACCATTAGAGCTGATTATCTTTCCCGGTTTCCCTGCAATACCCCTTAATTCAACTTCCTTTCCTTCCATAGAAAATTTCATGAAAAGTTCTTGAAAATTAAAAGCTATTGTACCCAAGGATTGTAGCCATTGGACTCCTAGTACAACATCAACACCTCCCATTGGAATGGAAAGCATTGGGCTAGTCAATACATATTCTCCCATGGATAGCTTGATATTATGGCACTTTCCAGAGCAATTTATTGTTCCTCCATTTGCAACCATCACTTGACACTCTGGTGCTGGATATAAGAAGCAATTCAATTCTTTTGCTACCTTACAATGAATAAAATTGTGGGTGCTTCCTGAATCAATCAACACTATTACCTTTTTCTTCTTGATTTGTCCTTCTATCTTGATGGTTTGAGGAGTGGTAATTCCTGCCAATGCATTACAAGATATGGTCGGATTCATTTCTTCTTTATCTAGGCTTTGTTCCTGGAGTATATCCTCTTCTTTTGACCTTTCTTGCTCCTTTTCTTCTTCCTCTTCACAATCTATGTAGAATAATTTCTTCTCAGCACACTTATGACCTTTAGTGTATTTGCTATCACAATTGTAACAAAGCCCTTTTGCTCTTTTTTCTTCCAATTGTTGTGGTGTCAACCTTATAGGTTGTGGAAGACTAGGGCAACAACACTTCCATCTTTATAGTTGTGAGTGGTATGCTTCCTGGTTGCCATAATTTTGCTTTCCATTTTTCTTGCTAACCTGAATGCCTTCTCTAATGAATCAGGTTCCCAAAGGCGAACATCATGTTGGATATTATCCTTTAAAGACCCTATGAACACATCAATCCTATGCTCCTCTGGAATATCTTTTACCCTTATGTTCAATTTTTGGAACTCCTCAATGTGCTCCATTATTGAACCCTTTTGTTTGAGACTTATCAATTGGCTAAAAAAAGTGTTGCTTTTTGTATCCTCATAATGTGCTATCAATTCTTCCGTAAAAATTGCCCAAGTGATAAATTTTTTACGAGAGCAAAGCCATTGATACCATACAAACTGATTTGGTTCCAAATATAAAGTTGCCATACGTACCTTTTGTGTGTTTTGCACATTATTGAGATCGAAAAATTGCTCCATCTGTAATATCCATGTTGCGGGATCCTTGCCATCAAACTTCCTCATATCGATTTTTGGAATATGGTGGGTTTTCGATCCAACATTAGAGTCTAATAAATCCTTATTAACATTTCTTTTGTTTGCATCATGAGTTTCCTTTACTACCTTTTCACCATTGGTAAGTATTTCTTGTAGAATATTTGTCAAATCTGTCTTCAAATCTGCCATGCCTATCTTCAAATTTGTGTTCAAATCTATCTTCAAGTTGTCCATCTTAGCTTCCATGCCATTCATTTTAGCTTCCACACCATTCATCTTAGCTTCCACACCATTTATCTTAGCTTCTGTTAGCTTTTGTGACAGTGACATTTGTTGCACTTGTTCTTGTAATTTTGATATATCATGTAGCATTTCTTCCTCTTCTTCATGAGTCATGCTAGAGCTTTCAGGTTCCTTACTAGGTGTTTGCATTTTCTTTCCTCGGGGCATCAGTTACTGATAATAATGCTCTACTATGCCCTTTGAATTCCTTCAAAATAATTTTTCGAACCAAGCTTAAGCAAAAATTTAAGAAAATCTACACACCTTTTTTCACTTTGTAGGAGCTCGATATTGCCTCTGATGTATCTCTGTACTTTCCAATCATCTAGTTCTGAATTCGTGACCTGTAGTAGCCCTCTGTGTCCTCTTTTCAATGCCACAAGTCTGACCCAATTTGGATTCTCCAAGGAAGAGTTATGTGAAATATCCCATAGTGACTTGATTATAGACTAGTTCAGTAGAGCGAACTTGTACGACGTGCCACAAGTCACTGTTTCGACCTTTGGATATGAAAAATGCATAAAATAAGCTACAGTTCGTCCTCTTTCTGTACCTTCTTACAAAATTTCAATCCGATCCCCATAGAGAAAGTTATGACTATTTTCCCAAGGTCACCTGTTTGGAATGTAATTCAGGAGTCTGCAAAAATACCAACTTCCTCAGATCATATCTCCGCACATATAGCGCAACAAGCTCTAAAATTTGGACCCAAGGTTTAGCGCGATTTCTTCTCAAATGGGTTTTTTTTGCAACTTCTGAAACGTCGCAGAAAAAAATTTATAGCAAAAATGCCACGATGACCTGTTTGGAGCAGCGAAACCCTAGAATCCAAAGCTCTGATACCAAATGTTATGAAACCAGCTCAAGAAAAGATAGAAAAGATAGATCAATGCCTTAGAATTCAGCCTCTTTGAGGGGGCAACCTCCTTTACATTACATAAATGAACAATTCTTGGATGATTCAAATGACAAAACCTCCTTTCTATATATAGGAGTCTAAGGAGTCACAATATAACCTAGCCGACCTAACAATAATAATATAAAGCCACAAAAATAACAATAGAGGGATTCTATGGGGCACAGTAATAACAATATGGGGATAATAGGGGCACAACAATATTAATAAGGGATGCAACTACAATAGTAATGGGGTAATTACTAGTATTATAGGGACCCAACATACTGAAGCTCATATATATCTATTATTGGCTTTAATTCATATGGATGATTAGGTTGTATGCACATTCGTGCAGTGAATAATGCATCGTTGAGTGCTGGAAGCATATGAGTGGTTGCATTGGAGAGACACCTCAACATCAGCCACTGACTATGCGATTTATCTAGGAAATGCCAATGGCATTCCAAGTCAACCTTTGACATATTTTTTATCCTCTCAGCCTTCTTTCTCAATGATTGTTTCCATGCTTTAGTCAACAATTTTAAATCGGGTAAAGTATCCTTATGGCAGTCTGAAATCTGGTTGGCCTATAATAGGTCGTCACTGATTGATTCTGTGATATTGTTTGAAATGTCTCTGGCACTGAAGATTTCCATTTGTGCATGTTTGAGTCTTATTTCCCACTCCTCGAAAACAATCTCTTTTTTTTTATTCTTCAATTTTAGGGAGATCAGTCGATCTTCCCTCAGTACTATCCTATGGGTCTATAAAATCAGAAATATTCTCCTCGAGTTCCCTATAGTATGTACTCAGATTGGACAATTGATTCACCAGTGAATCACTTGATTGACACAAGTCTTGGATAATGGCCAATTTATGACAGAAAGAAATTTTTTGTTGATCAAGGAGATTGTTTAGTTCTCCTGCTTCATTCTGTTAAAATTTCTAAGTCTATCCGTTAGAAATTTAATTTGTATTATTCTAGTTTATTTCTTCTATTTGTTAATTCTGAACAAGTTATTTAAAACATATAAATAATGAAATAAACACAATATAGTCTCAACATCTATAGATCAAAATTTGAAAGAAAACAAACACACAAGTGACTGTTGGAATTATGATACAAGTGTTGTTATTGATGGAAACTCACTCACAGGTCAATTCATTTTTGGTAAAAGGAAACTCACAGTACAATAGGTATATTCAGAGGTAACAGGGCAGTGCTACAGAAGAATAGGAAGATGGAACTAAGGTATGTTGATCAGAATAAAGAAGGTAAAGGAAAAGGCTGATGAAATGCAGTTTAAGAAGTATATGCAAGTCCACTTAGTCAAAACAACGTATACACACTAGTCCACAGAACAAAAAGAGCATATACGTATACACGCACTCCCACAGGAGGAAAAGCGCGTACATGTTGGAAAACCAAGGTTTTGGTCCGAGGTATTTGGTCTAAGGTATTTTGGGTCCAAGGTATTTTATTGGAGGTATTGACCCTAGGTATTTGGTCCAAGGTATTGGTCCTAAGTGGTTTTGGTCCAAGGTATTGACAAAGGGCCTAAAGCTATATAAAGAGGATAAGATCATAAGGCCAAAGTGTGCAAGTCTACGGGTTTCTAAGGAATACTTCTATCTGAAATATATTTTATGTTGCAGGGGCTATGTTTGTGATTTGGTCTGAAATACTTTGTGCACCTCGAATTGAATGTTGGATCAGGATCATGAGACCTGAAATGACTTATTATTAAATGATCTGATATTGGTTGGGCTAGATTTGATTATGTACACATGTTTATTCTTTAAATGTCGTGATTTGGGTTGGTCTGACGTCTGGAAGTGCAGTGAAGTTTGAGTTAATATTTGCAAATATGTATGTTGGCTGGTCTCTACAAAAGCGTGTGTACACGTAGGTTCTACTCTTCAAAATAGCGTATACAAAAGAAAAGCCTCTTCTTCAGATCTGACTAATCTATCTGATCAATTTTGTTGTTTTACTGTTGTCTGTCAATGAAGTCTTCTTAGATCTGAATGTAAAACTGAATGCATAAGGAGTTTGGTATCTGATTGATTGATTGAATAAGTGAGAAGGGTGATCTCTGCTACTGCCTGTGTAAAGCTCTGTAAATAGATAGTAGATGGTCAGCATACTGCTAGTTGGTACAAACTTGATTCAAGAATGTTATGTTTCAGTAGTCTTGAAGTTATACGCAGGTTTGATGACAGGAAGTAGCATATGCACGAAGGTTGGGTTCAATAAAGTAGTGTATACATTTTGATGCAAAATTTTTTAGGTTGCAGGTGGTTCTGAATGATGATGCAGGTTTCTGGGTTAAACATAGTGTTCTGGTGACAGTGATCTGATTGTTCAAATTAACTGATTGTTGGTTGATGCAGTTTGAGTTTCAAAGTTCCTGAAGGGTCCAGTATGAAAATTTGATGAAACGAGGCCTTCATGTGTATTGTTGTCTACCAGGAGCATCCAATCTGAAAATTTAGAAATGTGGTCCATGGAGGAATAGAGAAGGTCGTAGCCTTCTGTAGGACGGTGCCTATGTACTAGTAATCAAATTGGCTAGTACAAGAGCTAGGGGGTTGCAACTCTCTTCCAGTAGAAGCTGGAAAATGAAAGAAGGTTGTAGCCTTTTGCAAGTGGGTGCCTACATACTGGTATGAGTCTACACCAGTACAAGATTGTAAACTGATTTTCTTATTATTAAAAGAAGACAGAAACGACAACAGCAGGTGGTTTTCACCCACATTGGGTTTCCACCTTAAATCTTGGTGTTCATGTGTGTTGCTTATGTGTGATGGTTTATTCTATTTTTACTGCTCTGTTTAATAAGTTACTGATGCACTGGTTAAAGATCAACACATGATAAATTGTCTAAATCACAAGTTTTCTAGGTGTACGCTAGTTTCTCTAATCATAGTTGTGTGTACATGCTAGTTCACTTTACAAAAGTAGCGTATATAAATTTGTTTGAGAAAATAAAAATTATTGATCAAATAATACTGATTCACCCCCCTCTCAGTATTATTTCCAACAATTGGTATCAGAGCAGGTCCTTTTGAAGAAGCTTGATCTCTTGAAGGAAGATCTTTCAAGATGAATAATCACGAAGGAATGGGATCCATCAAACCACCAATCTTCAATGGGAGAAACTTAGTATATTGGAAAATAAGAACCAAAGATTATCTACAATCACTTGGAGCAAATGTTTGGGAAATTGTAGAAGAAGGATATTAATTTCCAGCAACAATTCCTACAGACTCTGTAGGTAAGAAGTTATACAAAACTGATGCCAAAGTTGTCAATACATTATTGGGAAGCTTGTCAGAATCAAAATTTGTCAAATTCATGCAACTCAAGACAGCCAAAGAAATATGGTACAAAATCATTCGAAGCTACGAAGGAGACTCTCAGGTAAAATGTGCTAAGCTTCAAACTCTTAGAATTGAGTATGAAATTCTTAAGATGCATAGTGATGAGAGTGTTGCTAGTTACTTCTTACATATAGATGAGATTGTTAATTGTATGAAGAATCTGGGTGAAGAGATAAAGGAAGTTACATTAGTGGAGAAAATTTTGAGATCTTTGTCTTCTAAATTTGAGTCAAAAGTGTCTGCCATAGAAGAAAAATAGGATCTTCAAACTATTACAGTGACTCAACTCCATGGAATCCTAACTGCCTTTGAAATGAGAAAAGGAGGTCCATCAGATATGAGAGAAGCCACATTTAAAGCATCAACAAAAGGAAAAGAAAAGGAAGAGCACCATGAATCAGGACACATTTAAGAAGAAGAAGATGAGGTAAATTTTGTCAAGAAGCTTCAATGGGGTTCCGGAAGATTCAGAGGTAAGCTACCTTTCAAATTCCTTGCTTATGGTAAAGTTGGTCACTATTCTGCCAAATGTCCTCATAAAGATAAATATGAAAAAGGGAAGGAATATGCAAAAGGCAATAGAAAACAGGTTGTGAATAGAAGGAGTTACTATATGCATGAAGATAGTGATGGTTTATCTAATAGTGATGAAGATGAAACTGAACAAGATTATAGACTTCTCATGGCCTATGACAATGATGATTTTCTGGATGCATTAGAAGAGGAAGATTTTCTTGAAGAAATCACTAAACTCAAAATCTGTTTAGAAGAAAAGAATATGATCATAGATACTTTGACACACCAACTTGCTGAAAGAGAGAAGAATAATGAAAATCTAGAATGTGAAATTGTGGGTCTAAGAAAAGATCTTGAGAAGACAAAATCTCTCAATCTTAGATTTGCTAAAGGATCATAAACTTTAAATGAAATTATCAAAGTTCAGTGTTCTCCTCTAATAAAGACAGGTCTTGGATATACTGAAGAATCATCTCAATCACAGAAGTCGTCAACCTCCACCAGAAGCTATCTTGATGCAGCAAAGATGAGTGAACAATATGTAAATCATCAGTAAAGGCCTAAAACTACTCATCAATTAAATCATACTCAA
Organism: Pinus tabuliformis; assembly: GCA_031772625.1. Classification (NCBI taxonomy): domain Eukaryota; kingdom Viridiplantae; phylum Streptophyta; class Pinopsida; order Pinales; family Pinaceae; genus Pinus; species Pinus tabuliformis. The sequence continues at coordinate 599,897,626 of CM062818.1, forward strand.
TTTACTCCCATGATTAATATCAGTAGAAGCCACAACCAACAAGTAAACAATGTCAAAAGATTCTATGATCGCAGAAACTTCTTTAATGAGCAATGTTTTTCATGTCATAACTTTGGACACAAGGCTGCTCAATGTGTTGCTTACAAAACTATGATGACTCAAGAAGCACGAAATCAAAGAAGTGCAACAGGAATCAAGAAAATTTCCTATATTAACTTTCTCCTCTTGAAAATGAAATAGAATGCTCGATTTGTAACAACTTTAGCCATGAAGAATCTGAATGTGGAAGCAAATTTCAGCCAACATTTCAAAATGAGCAAACACCATTAAATCCCAAGATATGGAGAAGAAGGAATCTCAACCAGAAAGATGTGGTATAGCTTTGTATGTAGAAGGACAAGAAAATCAGTGGTGCATTGAGAGTGGATGCTTTAAACACATGACAAGTGATAAAGAGAAACTTCATTCATATAATGCTTTAGAAAAGGAAAAGAATGTATCATTTGGAAATGACACTCCAACTAACATTAAAGGTAAAAGTTTTGTTTTCTTGAAAGAAAAGGTTAAAGCTAGAAATGTCATGTATGTAGATGGTTTAAAGCATAACCTGTTAAGTGTCAGTCAAATGTGTGATCAAGGAAATCAAGTGGTGTTTCGATCAAACGAATGTGTCATTCGTGAGCTTGATACAGGAAAGACCGTGATCAAAGGTACGAGAACTCCAAACAACTTATACATACTCAAAGGAGGACAACAACAATGATATCTAAGCAAAATAGATGAAAACTGGCTGTGGCATAAAATATTCGAACATTTAAGATTTTCTCAAATAAGAAAAGAATGAAGGCTCAAGGAAGTTCGTGATCTTCTAGATATCAGCATACTATAAAATACCATATGATAACCATGTCAAATCGGTTAGCAAACCAGATTTCACTTCATTGAAAAGGAAGTGTCAGTAAGTAAGCCTCTTGAACTCATCCATACTGATTTATGTGGACCAACAAGGAAAAAGTCACCTCATGGAGAAGAATACTTTATTTTGTTTATTGATGGTTTTTCCAAGATGTGTTGGATAGGTCTTCTAAAACATAAAGATGAAGTATTTGAAAATTTTAAAGCCTTCAAAGCTTTAGTTGAAAATGAATCAGATCGAAAAATCAAATTTCTGATATCTGATCGAGGGGAAGAATTCATATCAGATGAATTATTTGAATTTTGTGAACAACATGGAATAAAAAGGCAATTCTCCACCGCAAGAACTCCTGAGCAAAATGGTGTGGTAGAAATGATGAATAGAACAGTTCAACAAATGGCTCAAGCTATGCTAGATGAATCTGGAACTCCTGCAATCTTCTAGGGTGAAGCTGCATTTTCTGTCGTGACTATTCTAAACAAAGCGAATGTTTGGGTAAATAGAAATCAAACTCCACATGAAATTTGGTATGGTAAGCCTCCTACTGTAAAACACTTTAGATTTTTTGGAAGCAAATGTTTTATTAAAAGGACTGATGAAAAACTTGGTAAGTTTGAACCCAGAGCAGACGAAGGTATTCTTCTTGGTTATTCTTCTAGAAGTAAAGGGTACAAATGTTATAATAAAAGACTTCGAAATTTTTTTGAAAGCATTGATGTTGTAGTTGATGAAGCATGGAGAAATTCGGAACAGATGAAATCAACAGAGAATTATGATAGTGAGGAAGTTGGGGAATGCTTTCCCACATCAAATCAAAATGATATAGAAGAAGAAACCAATGAAGCACTAGAAGAAGAAGATACAACAGATAGGGAAAAGACTCCATCCAGGTATGTTCAGAAGAATCATCCAGAATCTCAAATTCTAGGAGAAAAGGGGGCTGGTATACAGACAAGAAGAACTCTTACAGGGACCTCAATCTATCTAGCATTACTATCCTCCACCGAACCTCAAAATGTAAATGAAGCCTACAAAGATGAATGTTGGGTCAAGGCCATGGATGAAGAACTTGACCAAATTGAAAAGAATGACACTTGGGAATTAGTTCCTATACCTCATGATAAAAATATTATAGGAACAAAATGGATATTTAAGAACAAGCTGAATGAAAATGGAGAAGTTATTATAAACAAGGCCAAACTTGTTTGTAAAGGGTATGCTCAAGAATAAGGTATAGATTTTGAAGAAACTTTTGCACCTGTTGCTAGACTTGAAGCCATAAGAATGTTTCTTGCTCTTTCTAGTTTTCGAAAATTCAAAGTATATCAAATGGATGTAAAATCATCCTTCCTTAATGGAGATTTAGAAGAAGAAGTTTATATTGAATAGCCAGAAGGATTCATTCTTGGAAATGATGCAAAACTCGTATGCAAGCTCAAAAAGGCTCTTTACAGTCTGAAACAGGCTCCAAGGGCTTTGTATTACCATCTTGACAAATACCTACAACAACAAGGTTTTACAAAAGGTTCTACAGATAGCAATTTATACACAAAGATTGAAAATGATAAATTGCTAATTATTTTTGTTTATGTTGATGATATCATTTTTGGTAGCAATGAAGAATCCACGAGTTAGAATTTTTTTTCAGTAATGCTGCAAGAATTTGAAATGTCCTTACTTGGTGAACTTACTTATTTTCTTGGTCTACAAGTGATGGTATCTTTCTTTCACAAACCAAATATCTCAAGCAGATCTTGAAGAAGTACGGTATGGAATATTCTAAACTAGTATGTACTCCAATGGTAACAGGATGTAGTCCCAACTCTAACGATGAATCGCCAGCAGTAAACCAACCAACTTACAGATCTATGATTGGAAGTCTGCTTTATCTAATAGGTACTAGACTTGACATCATGCATGCAGTAGGATTTGTTGGAAGGTTCCAAGCAAATCCAAAGGAATCACATCTCTAGGCAGTCAAAAGAATATTTAATATCTTGAAGGAACTCAAGACTTTGGACTATGGTATCCTAAAGGTACAAAACTTACTCTTCATGCATATACAGATGTGGATTTGGCAGGAAGTGTAGATGATCGAAAGAGCACTAGTAGAGGTGCATTATATATGGGTTCTTGGTCAGTGTCATGGTTAAGCAAGAAACAAAGTTAAATTTCCTTATCTATAGTTGAAGCAGAATATGTGGTTGTTGCATATTGCTGCACACAACTACTTTGGATGATGCAAACATTGAAAGACATTCAGATCACATGTACTCCACCCATATCCATTCTCTGTGATAATACAAGTGCCATCAGTATTTCAAAAAATCTAGTCATGCACTCCAAGACCAAGCACATGCCCATTAAGTACCATTTTCTACGCGAACAAGTGCTTGAACAAAAGGTCAAATTGGAGTATGTTCCCTCCAAAGAACAGGTTGTTGATATATTCACTAAACCACTACCCAGAGAAACATTTGAATATCGCAGACAAAAGTTGGGAGTAGTTGCTGCATCATCCTGCTATTAAGTCTAGTTTTGAAAAGGAAGGTTATTATACACGGGTTTCATGAAGTTTAGTCACGTATACACGTGGGTTTCTATGGCTGAAGAAGTGTATATGTTTTTCTAACAAAAAAATAGTGGGTCAAACTCTGATATTGGTTCTTTGTTTGATGTTGATGATTACAAACTGATGATATGCTTTGCTCATTGATTTTTATCTGACTGACAAAAATTCCTTAATGAATGACTTGTTGACAATGCCTAGGTAGTATAGGTTCAGGGGGAGCATTAGCCTTCACATGCATTCTGCATTGTTGGCATTATGGTTGCCGAGTCCAGCTATGGCTTCAGATATTTATATCATTTTTTGTTTAAACCATGTAAAGGTCTAGGGTGTGATATGACTTCTTATATATTTGAATGAGTCCTATTGGACAAATGATGTAATTTGTACTCCCACATTGCATGGGATGGATGATGTAATATTTTTTGTATTTTTATCATGTATAAACATTTGGTATATACCCACTTGGTTGGGTGATTGATGTATGTCTGAGTCATTGGTCAAAAGGAGGTCATACTCACTTAGTTCAGTTATAGAGTCATGTTATTCTTTTGAATCATATCTCTGTAGACTCGGCATGTACTCAAGGGAAGCATGGACAACATAACGTATATCAAAGGAAGAAACTTGTTTGGTCCTCCCTTTGCCCTTGATGTCAAAGGGGGAGAATATTTTGGTGTTGCATGTTATCTCTAACAATTTCTACAACTTGTAGTAATCAACACCTTCATGGTTGCCATCAAGTCTAAAGGGGGAGATTGTTGGCATAATGATACAAGTGTTTTTCTTGATGGCAACTCACTCATAGTTCAATTCATTTTTGGTAAACATCAACTCATAGTACAATAGGTATATTAAGAGTTAACAGGGTAGTGGTACAGAAGAACAGGAAGATGGAACTAAGGTCTACTGATCAAAATAAAGAAGGCAAAGGAAAATGTTGATGAAAAGCAGTTTAAGAAGTATACTCAGGTCCACTTAGTCACATATACACGCTAGTCCACAGAAGAAAAAGAGTGTATACGTATACACGCACTCCCACAGGAGGAAAAGTGCGTACATGTTGGAAAACCAAGGTTTTGGTCTAAGGTATTTGGTCCAAGATATTGGTCCTAAGTGGTTTTGGTCCAAGGTATTGACAAAGGGCCTAAAGTTATATAAAGAAGAGAAGATCATAAGGCCAAAGTGTGTAAGTGTACGGGTTTCTAAGGAATACTTCTATTTGAAGTATATGTTATGTTGCAAGGGCTATGTTTGTGATTTGATCTGAAATACTTTGTGCACCTTGAATTCAATGTTGAATCAGGATCATGAGACCCGAAATGACTTGTTATTGAATGATCTAATATTGGTTGGGCTAGATTTGATTATGTACACCTATTTTATTCTTTAAATGTCGTGATCTAGGTTGGTTTGAAGTCTGGAAATGTGACGAAGTTATGAGTTAATATTTGCATATATGTATGCTGGTTCGTCTCTACAAAAGCAAGTGTACACATAGGTTCTACTCTTCAAAATATCATATACAAAAGAAAATCCTCTTCTTCAGATCTCATTGATCTATCTGATAAATTTTTTTGTTTTACTGTTGTCTATCAATGAAGTCTTCTTAGATCTGAATGTAAAATTGAATGCATAAGGAGTTTGGTATCTGATTGATTGATTGAAAAAGTGAGAAGGGTGATCTCTGCTACTGGCTATGTAAAGCTCTGTAAATAGACAGTAGATGGTCAACATACTGCTAGTGGTACAGAATTGATTCAGAAGTGTTATGTTGCAGTAGTCTTGAACGTATACGCAGTTTTGATTACAAGAAGTAGCTTAGACACACAGGTTGGGTTCAGTAAAGTAGCGTATAAATTATGATGCATGATTTTTGAGGTTGCAGTTGGTTCTGAATGATGATGCAGGTTTCTGGGTCCACCACAGTGTTCTGGTGACAGTGATCTGATTCTTTAGATTAACTGATTGTTGGTTGATGTAATTTGAGTTTCAAAGTTCCTAAAGGGTTTAGTATGAAAATTTGATGAAACGAGGCCTTCATGTGTATTTTTGTGTACCAAGAGCATCCAGTCTGAAAATTTATGAAACGTGGTCCCTGGACAAAGAGTGAAGGTCGTAGCCTTCTATAGGCTAGTGCTTATGTACTAGTAATCACATTAGCTAGTACAAGAGCTAGGGGGTTGCAGCTCCCTTCCAGTAGAAGCTGGAAAGCGAGAGAATGTTGTAGCCTTCTGCAGGTGGGTGCTTGCGTACTGGTATGAGTCTACACCAGTACAAGATTGTAAACATATTTTCTTATTATTAAAAGAAGACAGAGACGACAATAGCAGGTGGTTTTCACCCACATTGGGTTTCCACCTTAAATCTTGGAGTTCATGTGTGTTGCTTATGTGTGATGGTTTATTCTATTTTTATTGCTATGTTTAATAAGTTATTGATGCACTGGTTAAAGATAAACACATGATAAATTGTCTAAATCAAAATTTTTCTGGGTGTATGTTGGTTTCTCTAGTCATAGTTGCGTGTACATGCTAGTTCACTTTATAGAAGTAGCATATATAAATCTGTTTGAGAAAAGAAAAATTATTGATCACATAATACTGATTCACCCCCTCTCAGTATTATTTGCAACAGTGAAACCATTATTTTTAGACAACTCGTCCCCAGAAAAACCTAATGCGGGAAAACGGTGCAGCAATTGTAAGGGTTTATTATTATGCAATATTTCCTTGAGTACAACTGGGTTCCAAACTGGCTCACCCGACAGAGAAAAACAACCAGTAGTAATACCTCTCTATTCGGAAACAGGTATTCAGTAAACTTGTCCCACGAAATCCACTCCAACAACTTTGAAGCACTATGTCAATGTTCTGCTGCTCTGTGTTAGCCTTAGAACCCTCTGTGTCATCCCTCTGAGGCACTGTGCAGCCTCTAGGACCCTCTATGTCAATCCTACTGCCCTCTGTATGGATGATGTAGGCCCTCTGGCATTTGCATTGTCTCTTTTGGGCTCTACGTGGCATGCTCTGGCTTCTGCGTCTGCCTCTCTGCCTCTTCGCTGGTCTCTTGGCACTATCTCTGCCTCTCTATCTAGTACTCATTAGCCCTCATTGTTGATCACTGATTTGACTTTACTTAGCAAACCCTACTCTTGTAAATTGAATAGTTGATCACTCTGGTATGTCTTCCAACTAGCCCTCAAGCCTCCTCTTATACTTTTCCTGTTGGTCCTTCAACGGCCGAGATTAAATCTCTAATCAATGGTTAAGATTGGATTTAGCTTGATCCATGACTTTTGAAACCTTCTAACCCAATTTTATATTAATACCCATTAATATTTTATTTTTCCTAAGCTTAGACTTAAGAACTCCATTAAAAATATTAATTATTTTAATATCTCCCAAACCAAATATAATATACCCAAACCATTTCCGGGCCTTGGAGATCTCATGTGCTTTAGCCTCTGCACCAATTTTCATGGCTAGATCACATCCGATGCTACCCCAAATAACCACTCCCTCTTAGCGAGGATTGTGCTATAGTAATACTCCTCACTGAGCATCACATTGATTTTCCAGCACTAGTAGTTGTGCTGATGCTAGCCCTCCCCACCCAACATCCTCTACATTGTTGCATCCTATACTGTTCCCCATGGCCCTTCTGCTACCATTGCTACATCTGTACGGAAGCTCCCTCTGCATCCATGTTGTTGCTGGTCCATCCTCCCAAAACTGCATCTGCACTTCATCCCTCTCATCACGCTACATCGTGCTACTGCCAACTGCTACTGCATTGCAACTTAGTTACTGAGAAGTAAGTAACTGATCCACCAAACCGCTGACATCCCTATCAAGCTAGAAACTCTCCCAATGCTAAAGCTCTCTCTTTTGCTATCTCGTGCTCCCTCTACTGCCTCTACGTTACTACAATAACTCCCTACATCTCGCACCGCTGCAAACCGCTATGTGACATCATGCACTGTTGCAGCACTCTCCGTGCCTCTCACACTGCTGCAGCCTGCTAGCCTCGTGATTCCCGGGGACTTTTGCATTTTAGCACTCTCTGCCACTTCATCCGCATCCGTCTCTACTGACATCCACCAGTCTTGCTACTCTCTCTTTAGGGCTCCCTTAGCAAGGTATAATCCAAGAGGTTTGGTACCTCAAGGATCCTACCCCTCATTGCCTATAGTCCTCCTGACTACAGCTTGATGTCTCCCAACCTCTTCTCTAGAGGTACATGAGCACTCATGGCATAATCATCATCCTCCTTGACCTCCTTCTCTACCTTCGTTGGCATTGCCTTAGGGTCAGATGCCTCTCCCTTGTTCTTCTTCCTCGGACACTAGTTTTCATAATGACCCAATTCCACACAATTGAAGCACTTGACCTTGGAGAGGCCCTTTTTCTTCCTCTTCTCCTACTTTCCCACAGATGCTAGAGCTGCATCCTCCTCCTCTTCCTTCTTGATCTGGACTAATTTTCTACTACCTCCCTTCTTGCTCAGTCATCTGATCTCTTCTTGGCAAACAGTCACTCACAATTCTTCCCAATCTGGAAGGTCTACCCTGCCTAGAATGCTTTGGACAAATGTCTCCCACTCCTCGGAGACTATGTTTAGAGCAGTCCTCACCATCAACTCCTGATCCGACGTGGCCCCTATGGAAGTCAGTTGGTCCAGGATCTCCTTCAATATGTCGAGGAAGTGATCTAACTGCTCCCCCTTCTGTATCTAGTATGACCGCAATTGATTCTCAAGTAACATCTTCCTCTACACAGAAGTATGCTAGTACAACATCTTCAAGGTGTCCCACATTTCCTTTTCTGTCTCCTTCTCGACAATATGTTGGACCACATGTTCCTTGACCCCATCAGGGATTATGCATTTCACCTTGGCCATTGCCTCCTTTTCAAACCCTTTTTTGTTTCTTTCTGCAAGGATCAGTTTATTTCACTTGGGACAACTGATTTTGCTGCAAATGCTCTACTTAAGCTGATGCCTTCATCTCTCATGTGATCTACAACCACCCTATGATACCATGTTGAAATTTCTAAGTCTATCCGTTAGAAATTTAATTTGTATTCTTCTGGTTTATTTCTTCTACTTGTTAATTCTAAACAAGTTATTTAAAACATATAAATAACGAAATAAACACAAGACAGTCTCAACATCTACAAATCAACAACTGAAAGAAAACAAACATACAAGTGACACCGTTATTTTTAGGCAACTCATCCCCGAAAAAAAACAATGCGGGAAAACCGATGCAGCAATTTTGAGGGTTTATTATTATGCAATATTTCCTTGAGTACAACTGGGTGCCAAACTGGCTCACCTAAAAGACAAAAACAACCAGCAGTAATACCTCTCTATTCGGAAATAGGTATTAAGAAAACCTATCCCACGAAACCCTCTCCAACAACTCTGAAGCACTGGGTCAACCTTCTATCAGCCTCATAACCCTTTGCGTCAGCCCTCTGAGGAACTATGCAGCTTCTTGGACCCTCTACATCACTCCTACTGCCCTCTGTATGGATGACGCAAGCCCTTTGGCCTCTATGCTATCTTTGTTGGGATCTGCATGGCCTACTCTAGCTTCTGCATTTACCCCTCTGCCTCTGCGCTAGTCTCTCGTCACTATCTCTGCCTCTTTGTCCAGTACTCACTGCCCCTCACTATTGATCACTGATTCGATTTTACTTAGCAAACCTTGCTCTAGTAAATCGAATGACTGATCACTCTGGTGTGTCTTCCAATTAACCCTCAAGCCTTCTCTTATACTTTTCCTGTTGGTCCTTCAACGGCCGATATTAAATCTCTAATCAATGGCTAAGATTAGGTTTGACTTGATCTGTGACTTTTGGAACCTTCTAACCCATTTTTATATTAATACCCATTAATATTTTATTTTTCCTATGTTTAGACTTAGGAACTCCATTAAAAATATTAATTATTTTAATATTTCCCAAACCGGTTAGAATCTTTCCAAACCATTTTTGGGTCTTGGAGATATCATGTTCTTTAGCCTCTCCACCAATTTTCATGGCTAGAGCACATCTGATGCTACCCCAAATCAACACATTCTTGAACTCAGTTATCTCGGGATTGAATTTTAATTGCTCAATATTTTGTTGAAGTTATTTGATTTGAATATCCCTACTTCTTATATCAAATTCATGTTGAATATTTAAGTCATCGAAGTTCAACTATAGTTATGCAGGATGTTCTTGCCACTATTGAGTAATTACTTGTTTTTCAATTTCAAAACCCTGTTCTAACTGCCTGATCCTTTCATCTTTCTCTTTTAGGAGTTGTTGCACTTTAGAGGCTTTATCAATAGTTGCGTTGGAATATGCTCCTGCAAACTTCGAAAGCCTTCCTAGATCCTCAGTAGGAGTAGCTTGAGCATATTTCCAAAGTACTTCAAAGGAAGCATTACTAGGGACTAAGGCCTGGGTTTGTTCAGTTCTCTTCCTTTTTCTCTGTCTGTTGACCATCGCTTTATGTTTCGGACTATAAAATACATCAAGAGGAGGAATTTCCTCAATCTTTAGAATGACCTCAGAGGTTGGAAATACTGGGATAATTTCCAAATCATTAGTGTCCAAAGGTTTATCGAAAGCCTCAATAGTAAGCAAGGTCTTCTCTATGACTTCAGGAGTCTGTGTTATCTTCATTTGGAATGGAGTCTTCAGATTCTTAAGATATGTTTATTTAGTAAGCTACTCCCAAATTGCATCTAGATTTATGTTTGTTTCTTTAGCCTATGAGGAAGAAGAACTACCAGTCTCTATTGTCTCAGATACATTAGGGACCTGTGATGTACTAGCTAAAACTTTATCATGCTCTGTATTTTTCTGATGAAGCTTTAACTGGTCGATAGGCATGTGAGAATTCCGTTTATCCCTGTAATGTTTAAACTGAAATAATTCTTCACAACTTGGTTGTGCTACTGCATTTTTCTCAACATCTGAATCAATGGAAACTGATTCAAATAGGTCATCAAATCTGTCTGGTTCATTTGTGAATTGCCTGAGCTTAGCTTGTATAGTAACATTCTTGGTTGTATCATTAGGATCATACTGTCTATTTGGAATGGTTGGGAAATTTAAACATTCAATTCCTTCTATCTCAACAGTAGCATGCCTGAAATTTTTGAGAGCATAGACACCACATTGAAGGGGAAAGGTAGGCCACATTGTCTTTTCCTTATCGTTCATGACCTTTGAAAGGTCATTTCCTATAGTTTGGTAGGCTATCTCTCGGGCTAGGATTTTGTTAGGAACGTAAAGAAGAAACACATGAGGGTGTACAAGGCTGCCAAATATCTAGATATAGGTGAAGTATTCTTCACCAAACCATTTTCCAATTGATAATAAATCATTATTGGCTTCAGGTGAAATCCTAGGAGCTCTCTCATTAAAGACATTTTGGTAGATTCGTAACATAACACCATGGAAAATTTTGTAGAGATGAGGATGGTATTTGTATTCACATAGTATGTTGTGATATATATGGATAGGCATAGAGTCTTTTGTGGTCCATTTCCATCCCATAGACGTAAAATTAGAAGTAAAACAAATAGCATTCATAATATAAGCATTCATGTAGAAAGGGGGAACAATGTTCTCAGAAAAAGTGTGCTTTTTCCTTTAATTTAGGATTTGGGTACTTTGATTATCAGACAGTATGGTTCCCCAATCCATAACGTATCCATCATAAGCAACATCAATTAAGGGTACCCATTGGTCTGAGAATTTCTGGGTGTTAGCATAATGAAACATTCTACATATCATAGCATTTATATAACAGTATGGTCCGGCAATGGAAGAAATTGCATACATACCCTTGTCCTTGCGCTTGTGTTTGTTGGAATCCCTTCTCCATCCTTTGATGACCTCTAATGGATCCTCATTCTCTTTCATGAATTTCTATAAAAATTGTTTGTCTTATTTTTTCTGGGGCAGTGGTAGTTGATACATCTTGTTCAAGTCATCACTGGTAAACGACTCAATAAAAATGTTCCTTTTAGTCATGGAATTTCTCTCTGCAATGTTCAAATGGTCAACAACCCATTCAACCATGTCTGTATAAGGAAAAATGTTGGGTCGAGCCACAATTCTGTGCAGGAACGAATTGGCAATGTCGCTATATGTAGTTTCAGAAACAGGGATAGAATCATTTACTGTGACTGTTTTTCCTATCACTCTAGGTTGCACATATTTAAATATCTTGTAAGTGGCTTCCCAAGAAGAACTTCCAGCATCGGGGTTGCAGGTTGTATCTGAGAATAGCACAGGCATTTTAGTAGCCTCAAGTGGAGGAGCGATTGGATGTTGTTGAGCAACAACTTTCTTCTTGGGTTTAGTTTCCCTAGACATTTCTACTGAGTTTTGCTTATCAGGACTGGCTTGCAAAGAGAAATATAAGAATAAGCGAAAAAATTTATAACTAAATAATTACTTAGAGAGAATAACCAATTTCATATGAATCTGTCTTTTATGAGCAAAATCTTATGATATCGTTTCGCAATAATGAAACCATTAGTAACTTCAAATTCATAAATTCATTACATTTGGCCATTAAATGATAAAACATGGATTCACATGTGCTTTGGTACACGTCAACATATCAGAAGATTTTATCAGAGAAATATTATGGTTGTATCATTAAAACATGAGATATTATCATCCTCCGATAGGCTTTTAGAGTGTAACGGCTAAAAATATCGACGGGAAGAGATATCAGAGATCCTATATCAGAGTTTTGAAATCATAAGTGTGAAAGGATAACAGTTGATTTGAAGTCCATATATAAAAGTTCTAATATGAGTAGCAGGAGTTTATCAAAGATCAAAGGATTTGGAATATCATAGGATTAGAGCTTTGTCACTATCACACTATTGATGATGTTGTATATCGGAGGATTGGGGGATCGTAATATCGGAGATCAGTGATATGAGATTCAGACTAAAAAATCTGATGCTCAAAAGCTCCGATAATGCTATGTGGAAGTGTTATGGGGTCATGCCTTTATTATTATATTCAATGTAAGAAGCACTTTATTACTTTTAGGCTTAAAACAAATGAAAATTTTAATTAGGGAAGGTCTAATTGCAACATTTCCTAAAGGGACATGTTACAATATTTAAAATATCTCGATAAAGTTCTGTTGATAATGGAGTTTAAAACAAATCCAATATTTTTGAATATGTCTCATGGGCCTAAGCTCTGATAGGAAGGATCCCATAAGGGAGATTTCTCATTTAGTCAAGTTTTTTTGGAAAAATGAAACTAATATCATCTTATTTTATTGAAACTTAAAGGATTTATCCTAAATTTAAAATTGTCCCCACTATTTATTTGTTCTACTATTAACCTTCATGGGGAGGTTTTTGAGTAGTACAACACAACGCATCCTTTGAGGGATCTACACATACTCCTTCCTTACAAACTATATGTCCGAGAAACATTCCAAAAGGGACAGCAAAAGTACACTTCATCAAGTTCAAAGAAATCTATAATTCTCTATGAGGATGAAACATGACCCTGAGAAAGGTGGAATGTTTCTTCAATAAACTATATACCATCCAATCATCCATATATACCTCAACAAACTTATGAATATAGTCTCAGAATGCAACAATCACAATCCTTGAAAACAAAATGGGAGCTATCTTCGGGCCAAACGTCATGACATTATAAGCATAAGAACCCCACATAGTCATGAAAGTAGTTTTCTTCTTATCTTCTTCTATAATGTGAACTTGGTTATAGCAAGAAAAACAATTAGTAAAGTAGTAGGCTTCATTACCTACAACATTATCTAATACCTCATCAATGAAAGGAGTAGGTAATGGATCATGGACACAAGCATTTTTAAGGCTCCTATAATCCACCATTAGGGAATTTGTTATGAAACCAGCTCAAGAAAAAGATAGAAAAGATAGATCAACGCCTTAAAATTCAGCCTCTTCGAGGGGGAAACCTCCTTTACATTACATAAATGAAAAATTCTTGGATGATTCAAATGACAAAACCTCTTTTCTATATATAGGAGTCTAAGGAGTCACAATATAACCCATCCGACCTAACAATAATAATATAAAGCCACAAAAATAACAATAGAGGGATTCTATGGGGCACAGTAATAACAATATGGGGACAATAGGGGCACAACAATATTAATAAGGGGTACAACTACAATAGTAATGGGGTAATCACTAGTATTATAGGGACCCAACATGCCCCTCTCCTTCAAAAAAGTGTTTTCCTCAATGCTTGAGTAGTTCTGGATGCTTCTGTATAAAATTCTCATCCTCCCATGTGGAATCTTCAGCAGATAAGTTCTTCCACTTGATAAGATACTCTGAAATTGATCGATTTCGTAGCTATCGAGTTCTTGTTTCTATGACTGCTTCTGGTTCCAATATAATTTTTCCTTCCTCGTCAAGTTTTGGCAATATTGTTTGAACTAGGAGCTTATCACCTATAACCTTCTTTAAACATGAAACATGGAAAACTGGGTGCAATCGAGAAGCTGTAGGAAGCTCCAATTTGTATGCCATAGTACCAATATTTTGCAACACCTTGTACAAACCATAATACTTTGGTGATAATTTATTATCCTTCTTAGCTTGCTTGAGGGACATTTGCTTATATGGTTGTAGCCGTAGGAATACCCAATCACCTACATCAAAACTTCTTTCGCTGCGATGTTGATCTGCCTGTTGTTTCATTCTATTCTGTGCCAACATGAGGTTATCCTTTAAGAGTTGGAGGACTTGTTGTTGATGTTCGATGTGATGTTCCACTGCTTGAACCTTAGAATTTTCTCTTAAATATGATGTGATGGATGGTGGCTGATATCCATAAAGTGCCATAAATGGGGTCATTTTTGTTGCTGTATGGAAGGAAGTGTTATACCACCATTCAGCCAGAGGCAACCATTTGACCCATTGTGTCTGTTTATCAGATACAAAGCAACGAAGATATCCTTCCAAACATTTGTTTACTATCTCAGTTTGCCCATCAGATTGAGGATGATAAGATGAGCTATGAGCTAACTGAGTACCAAGACAAGAAAATAATTCTGTCCAAAAATTTCCAGTGAAAATGGGATCTCTGTCACTTACAATAATCTTTGGGTTTCCATGTAGCTTTTGAATTGTTTCCATAAATGCAGTAGAAACTGTACTGGCTTTAAATGGATGTGATAATGCACAAAAGTGTGCATACTTGGTAAGTCTGTCAACTACCACCATGATGACACTCTTTCCCTCAGACTTGGGTAAACCTGTGATAAAATCCATTGAAACCTCCTCCCAACGTTGGCTTGGAATGGATAAAGGTTGTAATAGACCCGGTGTCTTAATTGTTTCAACTTTATTTTGTTGGCAAACCAAACATTCCGCCACAAACTTTTGAATATCTGATTTAAGGCCATCCCAAAAAAATTCCTTCTTAACCCTGTGGTAAGTTTTTAAAAATCCTGAGTGCCCTCCTAAGGGAGAAGTGTGCAATTCCATAAGAATATTTTGTTTTAGCTGGGAATTCTTACAGAGGTATAAGCGATCTTTGTACCATAACGAATCATTTTTCCAGCTAAATGTATCAGACGTATTGGAATCTTGTTGTAACTTTCGAATAAGTGCCCACACTCTTCGTCATTCTTCCATTCCTCCCTTGCTTCATTTATCCAATCTGGTTGGATAATAGAAATGGCGCACAACAATGCTTCCACATCCTCATCCTTTCTTGAGAGTGCATCTGCCACCACATTTTGCTTCCCTTTTTTGTAGATGATTTCAAAGTCATAACCCAACATCTTTGTGACCCACTTTTGTTGCTCTTCAGAGGATAATCTTTGTTCTAAAAAGTATTTAAGGCTATCATGATCCGTTTTTACCTTGAAGTGTCTTTCCATTAGGTAGGGTCGCCATTTCTTAAGTGCATGGAGTATTGCCAACATTTCCTTCTCATAAATAGCTTTGTGTAAAAACTTTCCCTTGATTGGACGACTTTCAAAAGCAATGGGTCTTTCATCTTGCATTAAAACAACACCAATTCCATTTCCTGAAGCATCACATTCCACAATAAAGGTTTTTGTGAAGTCCGGTGTAGCTAAGATAGGTGCTTGGCACATTGCCTCTTTAAGATGTTCGAAGGCCTTTTTTGCTTCTGGAGTCCATGAAAATGCATCTTTCTTCAATAATGTTGTTAGAGGTGCTGCTATTCTCCCATAATTCTTAACAAACTTGCGATAATACCCTGTCAACCCAAGAAATCCTCGCAGATGCTTTATGGATGTGGGGATTTTCCATTCCTTAATGGCTTTAATTTTTCTAGGGTCTACCTTAACTCCTTCATGAGATACAATATGACCCAGATATTCCACCTCTTGTACTCCAAAGAAACATTTGGATCTTTTTGCATATAATTTTTTCTCCTCCAATAGTTGTAGCACCCTGTCAACATGTTCAACATGATCCTTCCAAGACTTGTTGTAGATTAGTATATCATCAAAAAATACTAACACAAATTTTCTAAGGAATGGTTTGAAAATTGAATTCATCAAACCTTGAAATGTTGAAGGTGCATTGGTAAGGCCAAAAGGCATGACCAAAAATTCATAATGACCCTCATGAGTTCTAAATGTTGTTTTCAGAATGTCTTCAGTCTTCATTCTGATTTGATCCTGAATGAAGATCCAACTTGGTGAAGTAAATTGATCCATGCAATTCATCCAGTAATTCATCAATGACAGGAATGGGAAACTTATCTTTAATAGTGAGCTTGTTGAGCTCCCTATAATCCGGACACATGTGCCATGATCCATCCTTCTTGTGCACCAATACTACTGGAGCAGAGAAAGAACTTTGACTCGGTTGAATTATACCAGCCTCTAGCATTTCTGCAACCATACGTTCAATTTCATTCTTTTGGGCATAGGGATATCTGTACGGCCTGATGTTTGGAGGAACACTTCCTGGAATCAGATGAATAGCATGATCATGATCACGAATAGGTGGGAGACCTTTGGGAGTCTCAAATACCTTGGAATGATTGTCCAAGACTTTTTGGAGATCTGGAGAAATAGATGATTCCAATGTGGAAACATCTAGCGAACATAATTGTGCAATTACACCTTTTGTTCCTTTTTTAGAAGCTTTGTCATACCATTAGAGCTGATTATCTTTCTCGGTTTCCCTGCAATACCCCTTAATTCAACTTCCTTTCCTTCCACAGAAAATTTCATGAAAAGTTCTTGAAAATTAAAAGCTATTGTACCCAAGGATTGTAGCCATTGGACTCCTAGTACAACATCAGCACCTCCCATTGGAATGGAAAGCATTGGGCTAGTCAATACATATTCTCCCATGGATAGCTTGATATTATGGCACTTTCCAGAGCAATTTATTGTTCCTCCATTTGCAACCATCACTTGACACTCTGGTGCTGGATATAAGAAGCAATTCAATTCTTTTGCTACCTTACAATGAATAAAATTGTGGGTACTTCCTGAATCAATCAACACTATTACCTTTTTCTTCTTGATTTGTCCTTCTATCTTGATGGTTTGAGGAGTGGTAATTCCCACCAATGCATTACAAGATATGGTCGGATTCATTTGTTCTTCATCTAGGCTTTGTTCCTGGAGTATATCCTCTTCTTTTGACCTTTCTTGCTCCTTTTCTTCTTCCTCTTCACAATCTATGTAGAATAATTTCTTCTCAGCACACTTATGACCTTTAGTGTATTTGCTATCACAACTGTAACAAAGCCCTTTTGCTCTTTTTTCTTCCAATTGTTGTGGTGTCAACCTTATAGGTTGTGGAAGACTAGCGGCAACAACACTTCCATCTTTATAGTTGTGAGTGGTATGCTTCCTGGTTGCCATAATTTTGCTTTCCATTTTTCTTGCTAACCTGAATGCCTTCTCTAATGAATCAGGTTCCCAAAGGCGAACATCATGTTGGATATTATCCTTTAAAGACCCTATGAACACATCAATCCTATGCTCCTCTGGAATATTTTTTACCCTTATGTTCAATTTTTGGAACTCCTCAATGTGCTCCATTATTGAACCCTTTTGTTTGAGACTTATCAATTGGCTAAAAAAAGTGTTGCTTTTTGTATCCTCATAATGTGCTATCAATTCTTCCATAAAAATTGCCCAAGTGATAAATTGTTTACGAGAGCAAAGCCATTGATACCATACAAACTGATTTGGTTCCAAATATAAAGTTGCAATACGTACCTTTTGTGTGTTTTGCACATTATTGAGATCGAAAAATTGCTCCATCTGTAATATCCATGTTGCGGGATCCTTGCCATCAAACTTCCTCATATCGATTTTTGGAATATGGTGCGTCTTCGATCCAACATTAGAGTCTATGAAATCATGATTAACATTTCCTTTGTTTGCATCATGAGTTTCCTTTCCTCCCCTTTCACCATTAGTAAGTATTTCTTGTAAAAAATTTGTCAAATCTACCTTCAAATCTATCTTCAAATCGTCAATCTTGGCTTCCACGCCCTTTATCTTATATTCCACTCCATTTATCTTAGCTTCTGTTAGCTTTTATGAGAGTGAAATTTGTTGCACTTGGTCTTGTAATTTTGATATATCATGTAGCATTTCTTCCTCTTCTTCATGAGTCATGCTAGAGCTCTCAGATTGCTTACTAGGTGTTTTCATTTTCTTTCCTTGGGGCATTAGTTACCGATACTAATGCTCTACTATACCCTTTGAATTCAAAATAATTTTTCAAACCAAGCTTAAGCAAAAATTTAAAAAATCTACACACCTTTTTTCACTTTGTAGGAGCTCGATATTGCCTTTGATGTATATTTGTAATTTCAGATCATCCAATTCTACAATTGCGAGCTATGGTAGCCCTCTATGTCCTCTTTCCAATGCCACCAGTCTGAACCCAATTGGATTATCCAATGAAGAGTTATGCCAAATCTCCCACAGTGACCTGATTATAGACTAATTCAGTAGAGCGAACTTGTACGACATGCCACGTGTCCCTATTTTGACCTTTGGCTCTGAAAAATATATACAAGAAACTACAACCTGTCCTCTTTCTGTACCTTCTTACAAAATTTCAATCCGATGCTCAGAGAGAAAGTTATGATGATTTTCCCCAGATCACCTATTTGGAATGTAATTCAGGAGTCTGCAAAAAGACCAACTTCCTCAGATCATTTCTCCGCAAATATAGCACGAAAAACTTTGAAATTTGGATCCGAGCTTCAGTACGATGTCTTCTCAAATGGGTTTTTCTTTTAGCTTCTGAAACATCGCAAAAAAAAATTTATAGCGAAAATTCCACGATGACCTATTTGGAGCAGCGAAACCCTAGAATCCAAAGCTCTGATACCAAATTTTATGAAACCAGCTCAAGAAAAAGATAGAAAAGATAGATCAACGCCTTAAAATTCAGCCTCTTCAAGGGGGCAACCTCCTTTACATTACATAAATGAAAAATTCTTGTGTGATTCAAATGAAAAAACCTCCTTTCTATATATAGGAGTCTAAGGAGTCACAATATAACCCAGCCGACCTAACAATAATAATATAAAGCCACAAAAATAACAATAGAGGGATTCTATGGGGCACAATAATAACAATATGGGGACAATAGGGACACAACAATATTAATAAGGGGTACAACTACAATAGTAATGGGGTAATCACTAGTATTATAGGGACCCAACATAATTTTTATGGTCTAAAATGGGCCTCCTAAGGAAATTATAAATAATAGTGGAAATAATAAAATAAAATTACATTACATCATCAAATTTTAAAGGGGAAAAAGAAAAAAAACTATTTTTTCAACTCATGTTCTCAACTTATCTCCCTATGGGTTTACTCAAATTTCAAGTGGAAACACTCGTTGGATGCTGAATTTGATTCCTCATCCAAGGAGTACCTCAGTTGCATACTTTCCATGGACCCTACTACATAAAAAATCAGAAATACATGAAAAATGTGACTGCAATCACGTGTTTTCATGTATTCCTCATTTTTCATATAGAAGGGTCCATCAAAAGTATGCAACATGGGTACTCCTTTCACGAGGAATTAAATTTTGCATCCAACGAGTACTCCCGCTCAAAATTTTAGTAAAACCTTAGGGAAATAAGTTGAAAATACGAGTTGAAAAAGTAGTTTTATTATTTATTATTTTTTAATCTTTTTACTTTTTTACTCCAAAAACAGTGAATCATCCCCCATGGTTGACATCATCATCTTGAATCTTATTGGTTCTTATAAAGTTTATTTTGGTTGTACATTTTTCTTAGGAGGCCCATTTTAGACCTCAAAATTCCCCTAATGACAAACTATGATCTCTTGTGAATCTTTCTTATCTTGGATTATGATGGGACTAATCCACTTTGCCTCTTCAACTGAGAATATAAGTCTTGTATCCAACATCTTATCAATCTCTTTCTTCACCTTCTCTCTAACTCTTGGATTTAACCTTTATGGTCGATGTTTAATCGAATTGGCATCAAGCTTAATTGATTAGTGGTTTTCTCATCCCAATAATCACCAATGGAGGCGATTTTGGGCTTTCCATCGATCCCAGTGTTAAATTTTTGCAACTTCAGTGTTTTCAAATGTGGTGCTTCCTTCATAGGATCCTCCTTTATCCCTCTCTCCCCCTCAGATTCTTTAAAAGATAAGTTCCTTAATTCTTCTAAATCGTAATCAGGTTCTTTATCAATTTTTCCATAAGCTACAACCTCATGAAAAAAAAATTCATATTGATGTGCAAAGTCTCCATACCTGCTACATTCCTCAACATATTTTCCAAAAGGGAACAACACTCATTTAATAGAGTTTAAGGCTTCAACTATCCTTGCATTTGTATTTGAGAATGAGAAATGTCTACAAATTTGAGTATTCAATGTATCCCAATCCATCGTCTCCCCCTTCATTTTATCCTTGAAATACCAATATTGCCGAAGAGTTATTAATGTAAGAATGAATTGGTGCGTCCACATCGCAGCTGGAAAACTGATTTATTACCAAACAGAATTACAAAGGTGCAAATGATTTTGCAAATTAGTGTACCAATCGTATTTGGGAATTCTACTAGAGGGATTCTCTGGAGCAGAGAATCTACAAAGCGTGGAAAATTTAACAGTTTCTTAGTCCACGAGGTGGTTGTGGTGGGCTCCCCACCATAGTGCAAGGTTCGTATGTAAAACAACATCCATTAAAGGGATATTTCTTCCTTCTTCAATCTTGGAATCAACTTATTTAAGAAAATTCACAACATATCCAATACCATTTAAAATAGGATATTCTTATACCTCATTACCAATTCATCGAAAACATCAAATAATTGCACAATGAGAGAATGCAGCTCATCATCTCCTTGTTTCTAGTCATTCATCACAACACCTAAGCCGATCTCAGTGCTTTGAATACTTCTCCAGCTAATATAACGAGTTGCAGTCAGATTGATGTATTCTTCTCTCTATCCAATAGTAAGTTGATACAACTTGTTATCACTCAGAAATTTCTCTAGAAGTTATTAGAAGAAAGAAAATGACCAAGGTAACCACAAACCAACTTTGGAGCATAGGCTCTAGCCAACCTACGGCTCAAAGAGGGCTCTCTCTATATGATTTAGCTTTGTTTGCTAGGATTTCAGGCTAGTTATGAATATTCAAGGTGGATTTTTTTATTTGTATTGAAGATTGGATGGTGGGATTCTTGAAATGGATGGATAGAATGATGTCTTCAAACCATTGGGATATGGAGTCAATAGAAGGTAGCAGAACTGGATCAACTCACTAAAGGAAATTATATTCAAAGGGCAAGCTAGCAGAGTAAAGTTTAGGTCTTTGGGACAAGGGGGATGAAATGGTTTTAATCAGGGTGAGAGAGCAATTAATAATTCTCAGACGGGGATATAAACAAGGAATAAAGGGTAATCGAAAACAAAGGAAAATTAAGAATCCTTTGGTCTGCATTAGCAAGAAAACAACCTAAACTAAGGAGAAAATAAGAATTCCTTAACTTAGGTATTAGTTGAAAACATTTATATGCCTAACTGTTAAAACAGAGTGTAATTATACAAATTTTGAGATATTGTTCCAGTTATAGCATTAAGATTCATAAATACATTAAAGATTGTGGAAAAACTTTAAGAAAGATAACAATAACATGAGAAAATACTTGTCTGCACTTCTCTTAACACATGAATCCTATCAAATATCTTGTCTTTATTCATCAATCCAACTTGCCAACTCAATCAATGATACAACAACTTTACAGTCTTTTTAAAAAGAAGTCTATAGAAATGTCTAATACTCCACCCTACGTACTTTGAATTGTGAAGTATTTATACAAAAATTATTACAAAATATCTCAAACTAACTTGAGATTTAATCTAGGAAATAAAAATATCTTCTTGCAAGAAGATAGAGACAACTATTGAACTGCTTTCATGCTGTCCCATTTATTGTGGTGTTGCTGGCCTTTATGGTTTGGTTTTAGCCCTTTATCCTACTTTGTTTTCGATCATTTACGCTGGAAGTTTCATTTACTTTTGGCTTTCATCTGATACTCTTTGACACTGATACTCTTTGACCCTATTGACCTGTCTTTATCTTTTCACCTCGTTGTTTTGCTTTTACCCTTTTACTGCATTTTTCTTATAGTGAATTAGTCAATTTTTCCCACCATTCAGCATCAGGTAATTTGATTTTCAACATCCTTCTATATATTTCATCTTCCTCAGTGTACTTAGCAAAAGTAGGCTTAGTGATGAATAAGTGTTTTACCTCATGTTGGAGGAAAAACAAGTTTTCAAACATTTGGTAAAGAACCTTGCCTGTTGGCAATGCCTTTAATGAAGATGTACTAGCCTATTCTTTTCCTAGCTCTCTGAGTTTGTTGTTGTAATCCTATTGTGTCATGAGCTTATCATTTATGACTAAGGGACTAGGTAACCCATTCTCTCTCAAAATTTGAAACTTGGCCATAAATCTATCAACTGCTACCTGCATATTTTGACACTTGTCCTCTAATTTTAACATCAAGTTTCTCTTGGAAAGGACCTTCCTCACTTCCAAAATTGTTTCAGTTCTGTCCTATATACCCAATACCTGAAGTTCATACTTGTTTTTACTGTTGATGAAGTGGATAAGTCAGGTTGCATCTTCAGGCATGTCTCCTAATTGGATAGCTTCTGTGGCCATCTTTATTAGATATATCTGTTCAAAAATCACTTGAATAGATGGCCAAATATCATTGACAGAGTCAATGATATTGGCCCATAATAGTTCCTTGGTTTCCTAAGGGGTTCCTTCAGTGTCAGATCTTTCTCCATGGCTTTTAATCTTTCATTCATTCTGGCTGCTTTCTGCACTTCTTCCTTGTGCATGATTTTGGCAAGCTTGTAATCTGTTTCCAAGATTGTCACCTTTTCTTTCAGTTTGTTCATCTCTGTAGCCTGTATGGACATTTCCTCCATGGCTCTGACCAATTCAGCTGCTTCCTCACTTGATACACCTACTGCTGATGTAGACTCTGTGGAAACTAGTTGTGCTATAGGTATAGGAGATGTGGGAGCCAATGAGGCTGCCAATGTGGAAGGGACTATTGTTGAGACTGTTGGGATGACATTTGCAGGTGTAGTGGAAATATCACTTTGCTTCATTGGATTAAAGTATCCAATTCCTTCTCTGTTTCTCTTAATTGATCATTGATTTTCAGGACTAGGTCCATCAATTCTTCATGTCTAGTCTAGCTCTCCAAGACTTCCAGTGTGTGGGGATGCTGCAGCTGAGATATCTTTAGTTGTTTTTTAAGTGCTGCAATGTCATCATTCTTCTTCTTTATCATCTATTCATTGGATTTAATGTCTTTGGGATCATGTCCCAATTCAATCACTAAGTCTTCCAAAGACTTAATTTTGGTGTCTTTGGCTTGTGAGGAGGCCTTCTCTAACTAATACTGAGCTGAGATATTGCTCAATGACTTTTTCAACTGATGAGCAACTATGGATTTACCGGTGAGGATGGAATAAATCATTTCTCCAGCCTGTTTATGAAACTCAATTTGGTCTATGGGATGAATATCCCTTGCCAACACTTCAAAATCAATTTTCTTGTAATCTGCTGATGTCCTTGGCTATTGTGTAGTTGGTTTTATAAAGGATATCTATAGATTTCCCTCTTTGATGTTGAAAGTTGACATCAGTTTGGTTTGATTGGTAGGTGTGAGTTTGAGATAATGAGCATAAGTTTGGGCCTTCAGTTTCTCATTTCTCATCTTGATCTCTTTATATCTATCTTTTATATCCTTATCCTTATCAGAAAGCCTACTGAATGAAGATACTTCTACACTTATTTTCCTTTCCAAAACCTGGGTCTGTGATGTGGATGGTCCCTATGTTTCCCTAAATGGAGTTGTGCCTTTACTTTTGTCCATCTCAGTATCAGTTATTTCTACAGATCCTTCTATTGTGTGTGGAGCATGATTATTCAGAGGTCTTCATTTCAGTCGGATGTATACCCCAGGAAGTTTGTACACCCCTCCACGCGGGGGGGTGCGGGGGGGACTTGTCCCCCCCCCCTCGGGGGTTCGGGGGAGGCTGATCCCCCCTAGCTGGGGGGTCCGGGGGCCAACAGTCCCCTGGCGGGGGCTCAGGGGCAGTACCCCCAAAGCTAAAAATAGATGTAAAATTGCCTTGTAAAAGTATAGTAATTTCTAGTTAAAATGACTTCAATCGGAACTGTTTTAAGTCTAGTAGCAACTGAAGATTTGCATCTTGAGCAGGTAGATGTAAAGACAACCTTTCTCCATGGGGATTTGGAGGAAGAGATATATATGCAGCATCCACAAGGATATGAGGTAAAAGGGAAGGAGAAACTAGTGTGCAGGTTGAAGAAGAGCTTGTATGGCTTAAAACAGGATCCAAGGCAGTGGTATCTAAAATTTTACAAGTTTATGTCTGAACAAGGTTATACTAGATGCCACTCTGATCATTGTGTTTATCTGAAAAAGCAAAATGATGGCAGCTATATTATATTGTTATTGTATGTAGATGACATGCTTGTTGCAGGGTCTAACATGCAGAAAATAAATGTGCTCAAAAGAAAATTGGCAAATTCATTTGCAATGAAGGATTTGGGAGCTGCAAAACAAATCCTTGGTATGAGAATCACTAGATATAGGAAAAATCGCAAATTAACATTGTCTCAGAATGAGTACATACAAAAGGTGTTGAAAAGATTTAATATGCACAATGCAAAACCAGTTAGTACACCTTTTGCTAGCCATTTCAAACATAGTAAGGAAATGTGCCCAAAGACCCAAGAAGACATGGATTATATGTCTAAAGTTCCATATGCATCAGCAGTTGGAAGCTTAATGTATGCAATGGTCTGCACAAGGCCTGATATTGCACATGCAATGGGAGTTGTAAGCAGGTACTTGAACAGTCCAGGAAAGGAACATTGGATGGCAGTGAAATGGATTCTAAGATATTTGAAAGGTACCACAAATCAAGCATTATGCTTTGGTGGTGCAAACATTTCTCTACAAGGATATGTTGATGCAGATATGGCAGGTGACAGAGATAACAGGAGGAGCACTACAGTATATGTATTTACTGTTGGTGGAACAGCTGTCAGTTGGGTTTCAAAAATCCAAAGTGTTGTTGCACTTTCAACCACAGAAGTAGAGTATGTTGCTGCTACAGAGGCTAGTAAAGAAATGATTTGGTTACAAAGGTTTATGGGTGAATTAGGTAAGGAGCATGATATGGGCACGTTATACAGTGATAGCCAAAGTGCCATTCATCTTGCAAAGAACTCAGCATTTCATTCCAAGACTAAACACATACAGCTCAAGTACCATTTCATACAATCAGTGTTGGAAGATGGAGAGTTGAAGCTGGAAAAGATACACACTAGCCAGAATCCTGCAGACATGCTAACAAAAGTTGTAACCAGGGAGAAACTGAGAACATGCTCAGTTTCAATTGGTCTTCAAGGATGACGATGAAGATGAGAAACAGCCAAGTCCAAAGAGGATTCATTGTCCAGCAAATGAAGCAGCGGTGGAGTTGCTACAATCATTCTCCAAGTGGGAGATTGTTGTGTGTGGAGCATGATTGTTCAGAGGTCTTTGTTTTAGCCAGATGTATACCCCAGGAAGTTTGTACACCCCTCCATGCGGGGGGGTGCGAGGGGGACTTGTCGCCCCTCGCGGGGGTCCGGGGGGGCCGATCCCACCCGACTGGGGGGTATGGGGGGGCCGATCCCACCCGGCTGGGGGGTCCGGGGGCTAGCAGTCCCCAGGCAGGGGCTTGGGGGCAGCGCCCCCGAAGATAAAAACAGATGTAAAATTGCCTTGTAAAAGTATAGTAATTTCTAGTAAATCTGGGCCGTTCATTAGGCAGATGATCTGACAGTAGAACTTACGTTTAGTTTAGGGTTTTTTGCCCTAGAAGGCAACTCTTCTCTTTGTATGAGGGCATTGTATTTGAGGCTATGATATAGATGTGTATTTTGTGAGCGAGAAACAGAGGGGTGAGACTGTGAGAGAAAACAGAGGATATTACAGCGGATTTGCTGTAGGTTGTGTCTCTTCATTTTGCTGGATAATAGAAAGGAAGGACTGGCTGTTGGGGGTGGACGTAGCCCAAACTGGGTGAACCACGTATATCTGTGTCTCTCTTGTTTTATGCGTTTTTTGTGTTTATATTTCTGCAATATTTTATGTGTTCCATTGCTTTGTAATATATAATTTTATAACACCTTCCTTGTCTTCCTTCTCTAAAACAGGATTTGGCCTAGGCCTTTTGTGCTGACTAGTCTCATATTGTATATTTGATGTGTCCATTCCTGAACTTGAGGGTTCCTCTCTGGTCCTTTTGGGGTTTTTTTCCTCATTCTGAGGAGTTTGCATTATACGAGGGGTGCTCATGATTCTTTCTAGCTATTCAAGTACCTGCAGAAACGAGCTCTCATCAAGCTGTCTTTATAAGTCAATCAAGGTATTTTCTACATCTACCTTTGTACTATCCCTGTCTACAAGAGTGTTTTCCACACACTCAGATTGGTTGGCATATCTTTCTATCTCTGGTATGGGGTGATGAATATAAGGTCCCAACTTGGCCTTATTTCTCAATCTGGTCATAAACTCCTGTGGATCATACCTCCACATGAAACTCTTGTGGAACTTCATTTGCTGCAAAATTTGGTCTACCTCCTCCCCTACCTCTCTAGAATTACAAATGAAGGGGCCTAACTGGTTTTTGACTTTAAATTGTGATCTTTTCTTAGCTGAGACAAAAATTTTCTCATCAGAGTTCATAATTTGTCTATAATACTATAGAGAAAATAACCTCATGGTGAGGTATTTGGCTAGTTTATATGGTGCAAGTTGGAAACCATAGATTCTTATCTCTGTGTGGTTTTGGTAAAGGTACCAATCTCTCACTTTTCTTTGTTTAGACAACTGAAGCACCCTTTTGATCTCTTGACTTATTCTGGGTGGAGGGCTTCCTGTCAGCATGGTCATGACTGGATGAACAAAAGAATCAATGAAATCTGTATAGGTGTATGGTGATTGAAACTTGTGGAAAATTAGGGTTCAAAATATGACAGATCTAGGCTAACCTCTGGTGTCAAGCTTCTGAAGAGTGAAAGAAAATATGTCTGGCTGATAGTATAGGAACATATGGTAGAGAACATATGAGTATTTAAATATTGTCTCATTTTGCATTCTGGTGAAGTATTCATGCATTCTTTCAACTATGAACTGAGCATAATAATACAAAACAACAAGAGACTGTCTTGGGGTGTAAATAGACATGAAGGCCAAGATAAGCTCATTGATAAATTCATCAGTGGTATAGCCCAAAACACACAATATCATAGTCACAATATGCTTGCCCCTTTCAAAGAAAATGGCAGAAACATATGGAGGGGGATCTTTGGGAATATGTTGCTCTTCTACAATGAATGTCTGGAATATTTGGGCTAACTTAGATAGACTCAATTTGGAGTATTGGTCCAACAAATCCCCAATGGAGAGTGGGGTTATGTTTGGGCCTAGTTGAAGTTGTAACATCTCATTGATTTATTTAACTTTGATGATGAACAAAATCTTTTGGTTAGGCGACATAATAGCTCTCTGGCTGGGAATGTAACAGGAATGGCACATATGGACAATTTCAGGGAAGATATGCACTTGGGGAAATTGGTATTTGGGCAAATTGGATTCCCAAAGACCAATGTCATCAGAATGGTTTAGATATCTGTCCCTACTCAAACAATGAAGTTTGAAAATGACCTCATATACACTGGTATATTTGATATGGAAATCCCTATCTGCCACGGGAAGGTGGTCTAGGTCCAGATGGGGAGTTGTGATAGGTCTGACATCCATGGCAACAAGGGCAGCCATAATTCAGTTCTTGTGGATTTGAATTTGGCTTTAAAGGTTTATTCAAGGGTTTTTAAATGGAAACTGGAAACTTTCAGAAGGTTTTGGTCACAGGCTTTTAAATTTAAAGTAATTTTCAATTAATTTTACTTAATTAAAATACTTCAAGAGTGAACATTTTCAAATTTAGAAAGAGGGTCTGGTAATTCGTTCAAAAATACCTGGAGTTTAGGTGAATTGACTCCAAATTGGTGTTTTGGATGACAGTGGAAGGTTGAATGGGCTGTGAGAGCTTTGTAGGTGGTCTCCGTAGCTTCTTTGAGGACTGGAATGGGGTTAACTGGTAGTTTTCAAGTTTGCAGGTGTCGCACTGGTTCGCAGAGGTTCACAAAGAAAACGAGTGAAAAAAGACGAAAAAGGGCTTCCCAGTATTTTTATGGAGCAACGATCACTTTTTGGCGGAAAATTTTATGAATGAACAATAGGTGGTTTATCGGGTCGAGCGGGGAGGCAGTTTCCTAGGCCATTGCACCACTTATGAGGTTTGGGTAGTATTTGGGAGGGGTCATCCGATCTACTCCAACAATTGGCACGTAGTAGTCAGGGAGCTGGGTAAAACCACTTTATCGGGTGGGTAACAATCGGCCATCGGGCACGGCCAATATGGCTATGGACCGTTGGATGAGGGGGATGATGATCAAACGACAATCGAGTGAGGGAGGTGCACGGGTGATAAGAGCATGGATTTTTTTTGGGGGGGGCAATGCTTTAAACTTCAGCGGTATGGGATTAGTTATAGGTTAATGACATGTTAATCGATCGCGCGGGGCTTGATGATGGGATTAATTGGTTTTGTCAGGATATGGGGTAATTTATATAGTTTTTATTAAAACTAAGGGTTGGGATACTACATAGGGATTTAATTAATATAAGGAAAAGGTATTATGGGATTTATATAATAAAAGTTAAAAATTAATATGAAATTGGCTGAGTGAATATACCCTTAAGTATAAATGTCAATGTAGTATTTGCACACTTTATTTACATACACTTAATACTTAGGATAAGATGTCTTTTGTGGGTTTTTGAGTGAAATAGGATTTACATGGGGGTTTTCAATTTTCCTAGGCAAATGAAGTTTATCCCTAGAAAAAGGGGTTTTATTAGGGTAATGAAGGAGAAATGAATATCATGAAGGGGATTCCAACACTTGATGTCCATAATTCATTAAGCCGAGGGTCCGGTCCCACCAAAAGTTAGAGAAATGCTCTGAGCCTCTTTGACTTGAAGGATTTAAAGTACTAGAACATACTTGTGGATAGGAAATTAGTAAGGGGAAAAATGAATGTGGGGGAGTTAATCATATTAACTTGCAAACCATTTCTTTTGCTTCCATAGTTGATCATACATATAGAAATATGTGCCTAAGCATGATGCATGTGTTTTGATCCAACCAATTTTATACTTCAACAACCTTTCTTCTACTTATCCATTACTTACCCTACCATTTTTTCTTCATTTTATGTGGGTGCATTTAGACTAGAAAACCTTTATCATCCATTTTTCTTTTGAAAAGTAATATTTCTAATTCTAACCTTATATCCTCCAAGGGCTCAGAATAAACTGATGAGCTCCTTTTATTTTTTCTACCTATCTAATGATCTACCAAGATTAAACTGTTAGGTCATATTTTATTCTATAACTATACACATAAAAGTCAAGGCATGAAAATAACCAAGATTAAACAGTTTGACTACCATGGATTGTGGCATGAATAACAAGCTGCACACAATCATTATTATGCATAAAGTAAATAGTAGTGGCATTTGGACTTGCACACTTTCATGGTCTCTTTTTGTTTTTTCGGGTTCATATATTTTCATTTCCTTTTACCTTCTCTTTTTCTGTTTGTCCTTTAATATTTTTTAGGACATACCCTCTTTACATTTTTTAATTTTTAAATAATATGGAAAACATTTGTAGAAAGCAAAGGTATGTACAATATTACAAGGCTTAACCTTAGTTATTCAAAATTATGACTCCTATTGGTATATGAACCTAACAGTGGCTCCGCTTGGGGATAGCATTTTCTAGTGAAATTTCAATAACTCCAAAGATCAGTAGCCTCTTAATTGTTGTTGAAGTTACCTTGCAAAGTGTCATTTTGTGAATCTGCATTATTAATACTTATGACAGTAAATATTTTAAAGCTTAAGGCCTTCTCTTCGGACTTCAACTTCAAAAATCACCATCAAATCCAAACTAGAATTCGTAAATAATGTATGTAAAAATGAGAAATGAAAATCAGTAACTTGGTTCAAAGTAATGTTTTAGCATTCGACCATTCACTGGCCCACCTTCTTTATTTGTACCATTAATTTCCCTTAAGAAGAAGGCATTATTTCCTCTATAAGCATAAATGACATAGGGACCTTTCCATAGGAAACCAAATTTCCCATGTTTTCCTTTGTCTTCCCTCCTAGAATCCCACTTAAGCACTTTGTCACCAATGTAGAAATCTTCAGCCTTGGTTCTCTTATCAAAAATCTTTTTAATCTTTTCCTACACAACTTGAGACTTGACATAGACCTCTTCTCTGGTTTGTTGTAGACGAATAGTTTGGTTTATTCTTCTTGGATACTATTTGGTTCAACCTGCAATTCTTAAAGTATTTTCATTACTGGTACTCCCAAAGAGGATGGAAAGACAACTTCCATCCCATAAACTAGTTAATAAGGAGGAGTACCAATTGATTTCTTAGTAGTCAATATGTCTGCCCATAAGGCATTGAATAGCTTTTTATTTCGAGTTTTCTTATTGTCCTCTAGTAACTTCTTGATGATATTTACTAGACTTTTGTTTGAGGATTCTACCAGTCCATTACCTTGAGGGTAATAAGCTATGGAATGGTCAAGGGAGATATGGTATTTATTGCAGAAATCTATCATTCTTTTGGATTTAAAGGCTACTACATTATCATTAATGAGCTTAGTTGGACATCCAAATCTTGATAGAATATTGGTTTCAAGGAAGGTTATGATAACAATATCTGTGGCTTGCCTCGAAGGTATGGCCTCTATCCATTTTGTGACGTAGTCTTTGGCTGTGAGGATCCATTTATGCTAGGCAAAGGAGGGTGGGTGAATTTCACCAATGAAGTCTAAACCCCATTGTCGAAAAGGTATTTCTATAGAGATTGGCTTGAGGGGTAAAGGTAAGAGTTTTTTCTTCCCCTAAAAAATTTGACATTTGTGACAAGAGGTCACATATTTTTTGACATCAACAAACAAGGTAGACCAGTAGAAACCAACTCTAAGGATTTTATCTGCATTGGTCTTCCAGTAAAGGTGTCCTCCACAGTCACCTGCATGAAACTCTTGCAAAACTTTATCAGATTCATCTTTTAATAAGCAATTAAGAAGAATACCTTCATGATCTCTCGAAAACGGAGCATTGTCTAATATACAAAATTTCAAGGATTTCATCTTCAAAAACTTGCTTTTAGTCCTAGATAATTTAGGAGGAGCTTGTAAATTCAGTAAAAAATAAATAATATTAGCATACCAAGGAGATTTAATAAAGGCCTGGCTGATTAGTGGAGTCAACATCTATTCATTATCTATTGCTACAATAAATTTTATATCCAAGGCCTGACAGTTTGATTCAGCCATGAGCTTGGCTAAACCTTGGCCCTTGATTAACTTAGTAGGTTTGATTTCTATATCATACTCTAAAATAGTAGAAATCCACTTTCCCCTCTTTCCATCAGGACCATCCTGAGTTAGGATGTCTTTTACTACTAAATTAGGAATGTAGGCTACTATATCAGAATATAAGATATATACCCTAAAGTCTTTAATGGCTTTGACTAAAGCCAAGGCTTGTTTTTCCATTATATTATATTTCAAGGGGGCATCTCTCAGGTCTTTGCTGAAGAAAGCAATGGGTTGTTCATAGCCCTAGTTGTTTTTCTACAGTAGAACTGCAGCAATTGTGTACTCAGAAGCAAAGGAAAACAAGATGAAATCTCTGTCAAATTTAGGATTGATTAACACAGGTGTTTTAGTCAAGGCTAGTTTAATGTCTTCAACGGATTTTTTAGCCTCAAAAGTCCATTTTATGGTGGAGTCCTTTTTCAACGTGTTTTTTAGTGATCTAATTAACTCTACCAGGTTAGATGTAAATCTTCTAAGAAAATTAATTTTTCCTAAGAAATCTTGTAACTCTTTAATGTTCCTAGGGTGTTTTATTTGCAATATGGCTTCTATTCTAGCAAGGTCTATTCTTATACCATCTTTTGAAATTATGTGACCTAACAACTTTCCTTATTCTAACCCAAACAAGGACTTTCTGGGGTTTAAGGAGATTCCAAATTTCCTGCATTTAATAAAAACTTGCCTTAGATGATCCAAATGTTGATTGTCAGATTTTGAAAATACAGTAATATCATCTAGATATATCACAAGGAAAGTGGCTATATCCATAGCCCTCTGGAAAGTGGCTCCTATATTCATTAGCCCAAAAGGCATTTTCACATACATAAATGTACCCCAAGGAGTAGTAAAGGCAGTTTTTGGTTGGTCATCTGGATGATCAAAGATTTGATTGTAACCAGAAAACCCATCCAATAATTGAGATTCTGGTTGATCCAACTACTCTCTTTAAAATGTGGTCCATTTGAGGGAGAGGGTAATTGTCTTTTAGTGACACTTTTTTGAGGTTTTTGAGATCCACACAGCGTCTGATCTCACCAGTTTTCTTTCTAGTTGGCAACAAGTTTGAGACCCAATCAGAAAATATGATTGGTGAAATTATTTTGGCATCATACATCCTCTGAATTTCATTTTCAATTGCAGATAACAAGACAGGATTAATCCTTCTAAGTTTTTGTTTGAAAGGCTTTTGATTTTGTTTAATAGGAATTGTGTGCTGGATGATGTTGGTGTCATAGGATTTGAGGTCCTCATAACTCCAAGCAAAGACATCCTGAAATTCTTTCAACAACTCAATGTATTTTACTTTTTTAGTTGGGGGTAATGATTTTGAAAGTTTGATCAGTTTAGGATTTTCATCGGTGCCTATATTACATTCCTCTATATCAGACCTCAAAGGTTCCATTTTAGGTTTCCTAGGAACATCATTTGATTCAAAAAAATATTCCAAAGGGGTTAATCCCTTTGGTAAGAAGTTATCCTTGAGATTAATTACTTCGGTTTCTTCACTGATTATTTCATCAATCTCAATTTTCTCTAAGTTATCTACATCTAATTTGGTAAATTTAGTTGGGTTGAGTCTATCTATTTCATCACCTTCTATCTCACTTATTTCTATCTCATCCTTAGTGTCAGGATCTATTGATGTATGAGTATCTATATTGTTATTGGTAAATTCCTCTTCTAAAATTAAAAAGTTATTTATCTGTTTATCATTAGAAAATATTCGCCAATTCTTAAAATTATCTGGAATTGCAGGTCTATGCCTAACTTCAGCAATGTACTAATGGTTAGGTTGGAAGGGTAATTTGTAGGTGCTGGCAAACATTGCTAAACTATGGGCTTGCATGTTGTGTTTTCTAGGGATTACTGCAAGCTTTGTTTCTAGGAAAGTGTTAAGTATTTCTACGATAGTTCCCCTATAACGACTTAATGTAGGGTCCTTTGTCATATATACAACATCAATCTATTTTATAATTAGTTCAGAGTCTCCCAAGACAGAAACTATTTTAGCTCCTAGATTCCTAACTAACTTAAGACCTAAAATTAATGCCTCATACTTGGCCATATTATTAGTACATTTAAAATTCAATTTATATGAATGACATTCTGAGTAATTATTTTCCAAATTATATATCCACACTCATGCTCCTTCTCCTAACCTATTGACTGACCCATCAAATTCTAGATGCCATAATATCTCATGATCTATATTTACACCATCTGGTGCAACAAACTTTTCATCATTCACAGCAATTTGACCATCTTGTTAATAAAATAGTTTTGTAGTCTGATTAGTTTCATTTTGTGTAGAAACTGCAATTTCTTTTGGTTTTGTATTAGTATTGTCTAAAATTTGTTCTTGCGTTTGATCAGCATTAGACAGGATAAAAGAATAAATATATGAGTGTATGGAGTAGATGGAAAAGTTTTGAGGCCGATCTTGGCTACTTACCATATATTTCATTAAGGTTTCTCGATATAGTTTCTTAGGTTGTCCAAAATAGAGATTGTTGCATATGACATATCTAGTTGTAAGGATCCTTGAAGTTTAGCTCCCCATGATCTGGATAACAGCATGCCATACTTTGGTGGGATGTCAGCAACTAAAATATCCATAAGGATGCTTTTGGCAGGATATTGAACTAAAGTGACACACAGATTTTTGATCAATCCTAGACACTTTACGTGACTGAAGTCAAATGAGAATAAGTCTTTGTAAGGCCTTGTAATGTATCGATTTAATTTCTCCATCACTGATTTTGGAATTAAGTTGTGAGAGGCCCTAGAATCCAACATTGCATTGTGTATAATTTTGTCATGGATACTAAGGCTAATGTAAAAAGGTGGAACTCCTCCTTCTAATGGTTTTCCATTAACAACTGAACCAAATATGAGTTCTGGTTGGTCATCAAACAAGTTGACTGAATCCTCATTTTCAGCAATGTTAAAGGTCTTGTTTATCTATGATTTATAATTTTCATTCTTGATGAGTTTTGTTAAAGGGACTGAAATCTTTAGCTGTTCTATCTTTGTTTCCAAATTGAATGGCAAAGAGACCTTATTTGTTTGAAGGTTTTGAATTTTTGCAGCAAGGATTTGAGTAGGCTTACCTTCTTTTCCTTTATTGGGGATCTCCTTATGTGGATTTTCAAATCTGATGTTTTGAGTTTTGTCCACTGTCTCCTTAGGGGGAATTGAAGTGGATGTTTGATCAATAGAAGGTTGATCAGAGGTTATGTCTACAATTGTGGGGCTAGAAGGTTTTGGGTTTTCCCTGTGAAGAATTTGGAGGATTTTTGAAACAGGGGCTTCCTTTATTTTCTTGGGTTGATTTTGTATTGTTTTCTTGGTTTGATCAAGGACATAAACATTCTTTTTGCTTCTTAGATTATACTGTTTATGTACTTCAAAGATGGCAGAATCATATCCTTGTTTGTAATCAAATGATTCCCTAGACTATATTTGTAATTGTTGTAGCATATACAGTTCCTACAAATCTTGGGTTAGAAAAACAGTGTCCTCATCATTTATTCCCATTAGGTTAATTTGTGTATCTTGTTCTGGATTTTCTGGATGGGATGTCTCTACATAATTTTCTTGAAAATGAGGCCTAATGTTCCGATCTAGTCCATTTTTCCCAATGTTTTGGTTTTTCCTAAAATTTGGGTTTCTAACTGGAGGTGCTTGGAGATGATGTAGCAGTGGATGAATAACTAGGACTAGTAGATGATGAATGCGTAATGATAGGTTGGTGAGGGAGTGTAGGTATAAATGGTGGTGAAGAATGGACTTCAGAAGGTATTATTGTTGAAGTTGAAGGGAACAATGGTGAACTCAAAGTAGTGGACAATTGTTCAGAAATCTTAGGGATTGTGGTAGTATTAATGGATGATTGTGGAGATTTCAAAATGTATTCATCAATTGATTTGTTGGCCTGTTGAATTTCAAGGTTTGCAATAAAATTAGGATCTAGAATGATTTCATCGATTGCATTTTCAGATTTTGTTAAAAATAATGAAAGATCAAATGGCACATCAAAGGGAAAATCTTCTAAAAATAACCACTCATCGGGACATGAATTAGCTTTAACTATGGTAATTGGCTAATTGAACTTTCTTCTTTTTAAGATTTTCTTGAAATTAAGTTGGGATTATCAACTACTAGGGCAGGGTTTGGATCTGGATTAGCCCTAGTAAAATGAGTCTTCCTAGAAGCCAGAATTTCAAATTTTTGATTTTTTTGTGAGATTTTTTCAAAGTAACTTCTAACAAAAAACTTTAAGAGGCTTAGAATGTAGATTTAGAATTTTCTTAAAGCTTTATTAGGACTAAGGTTTCGATGGTCCTAGTATGGTCGCCACTATGTTATCACTCAGAAAATTCTCTAGAAGTTATTAGAAGAAGGAAAATGACCGAGGTAACCACAAACCAAGTTTGGAGCATAGGCTCCAGCCAACCTATGGCTCAGAGAGGGCTCTCTCTATATGATTTAGCTTTGTTTGCTAGGATTTCAAGCTAGTTATGAATGTTCAAGGGGTTTTTTTTAATTTGTATTGAAGATTGGATGGTGGGATTCTTGAAATAGATGGATAGAATGATGTCTTCAGACCATTGGGCTATGGAGTCAACAGAAGGGCAGCAGAACTGGATCAACTCATTAAAGGGAATGTTCAAAGGGCAAGCTAGTAGATTAAAGTGAAGGTCTTTGGTACAGGGGGGATGAAATGGTTTTAATCAGGGTGAGAGAGTAATTAAGAATTCTCAGACCGAGATACAAACAAGGAATAAAGGGTAATCAACAACAAACGGAAATTAAGAATCCTTTGGTCTAGATTAGCAATAAAACAACCTAAACTAAGGAGAAATTAAGAATTCCTTAACTTAGATACCAGTTGAAAACATTTATATGCCTAACTATTAAAACAGAGTGTAATTAAACAAATTTTGAGAGATTGTTCCAGTTATAGCATTAAGATTCAGAACTACATTAAATATTGTGGAAAAACTTTAAGAAAGATAACAATAACATGAGAAAATACTTGTCTACACTTTGCTTAACACATGAATCCTATGAAATATCTTGTCTTTATTCATCAATCTAGCTTGCAAGCTCAGCCAATGATATAGTAGCTTTACAGTATTTTGATCAAGAAGTTTATAGAAATGTCTAAGAATCCACCCTACATACTTCAAATTGTGAAGTATTTATACAAAAATTATTACAAAATATCTCAAACAAACTTGAGATTAAATCTAGGAAATAAAAATATCTTCTTGTAAGAAGATAGAGACAACTATTGAATTGCTTTCATGCTATCCCATTTATTGTGGTGTTGTTGGCCTTTATGGTTTGGTTTTAGCCCTTTATCCTGCTTTGTTTTTTTATCATTTACGCTGGAAGTTTCATTTCATTTTGGCTTTCATCTGATACTCTTTGACCCTGCTGACCTGTCTTTATCTTTTCACCTAGTTGTTTTTCTTTTACCTTTTTACTGCATTTTTCTTACAGTAAATCAGTCAAATTTTCCCACCATTCAGCATCAAGTAATTTGATTTTCAACATTCTTCTATATATTTCATCTTCCTCAGTGTACTTAGCAAAAGTAGGCTTAGTGATGAATA
This sequence comes from Pinus tabuliformis, assembly GCA_031772625.1. Taxonomy (NCBI): domain Eukaryota; kingdom Viridiplantae; phylum Streptophyta; class Pinopsida; order Pinales; family Pinaceae; genus Pinus; species Pinus tabuliformis. The sequence continues at coordinate 599,934,880 of CM062818.1, forward strand.
AGTTTTTTACCTCATGCTGGAGGAAAAACAAGTTTTCAAACATTTGGTAAAGAACCTTGCCTGTTGGCAATGCCTTTAATGAAGATGTACTAGCCTGTTCTTTTCTGAGCTCTCTGAGTTTGTTGTTGTAATATTGTTGTGCCATAAGCTTATCATTTATGACTAAGGGACTCAGAAACACTTTCTCTCTCAAAATTTGAAACTTGACCATAAATCTATCAACTGCTACCTCGATATTTTGACACTTGTCCTCTAATTTTAACATCAAGTTTCTCTTGGAAAGGACCTTCCTGTTATAGACATTTTTGTGCCTTACAGCATTGAGCATGAAATGTCCATAATCTTAGGGATCCAAAGTCCCTAAACATGTTGTTCCTACCCCTAGAGGAACAAGGCTAACAAACCACAGCAATTCACAGAAGTTCTCCACCTGAAACTGCTCAAAAACAAGTCAATTCAGGATCATGTCAACTGCTCCACTGAGAATCTGCGCTGAATGTCAGTGGATCCACTGTCTACCTGCGTTGAATGTCAACTCCAACACTAGCTACCTGCGCTGAGCGAGTTTGGACATGTGGCAGACTCATTCCTCAAGGTGTCAGAGCTCAGGAAGCTTCCAAAATGACACTTGCCTCAGGGAATTCGACTGGTGATGAGTAAGAGGTTCCAAATATCCAAGTGCAAGCAAGAACCTCCAAGTGGAATCAAGAACTGACAGAGGGAGAGGACACTAGTCAGATCTCAAGCTGACTCATCCTCTCTCCAAACATCTATATATGGATCTCTCCTCCATGAGATCCAGAGGCTGGGATTTTGTTATTGCAAAGAATTGCTGTTGGTTTGAGACTGGAATCATTGGGTGCTTAATGCTTTGAAGGGAGGTGAAGATAGGAATTCCATTCTGCTGGGAAGGAGATGCTGGATTGGAGCCCTCTGGGTTGTATCTCTTCCTGAACCTTGTTATTTATCAATAAAGCTATCTTGGTTTTCTCCTATATACTGATGTATCTTTGATGTATGATTGCATTAGTGTATTTGATTTACTTCTAATCCTGAATCATTTATGAATATGAATATTTGCCTTTGTGTTGTGTTCTTCTCTTGTCACAAGTAGCTGTTCTCTTGTCGCAAGTAGCTGTTCTCTTGTGATCTCGCAGGAATCAAGTAGTTGTTCTCTTGGACGAGCGAGGAGGCAAGTAGCTGTGAACACCCAAAGAGAAGAGGATCTGGATCGAGGGACAAACGGAAGACACCGGTAAGTCCATTGATCTCTCCTCTTTCACATTTCATAAAGGAAGAAACCAGAATAGCTATCTCTGTTTGTTGCTAAGGCACTGTCACACCTTAGGTGGATAGGATCATCCTGCATAGGCATTTTTCCCCACAACAAATTGGCGACTCCGTTGGGGAGATTTGTTTTAGTCATTTTATTTTTGTTTCTATCATTGTTTACCTCATAGACTCAACAGCAACAATCGAACTGCTTCTGCTATTCTCAGTTGCAAAGTAGACAGTTGCTGCCTTGATCCTTCACTGGATTTTGTCTATGATCTTAACAATGGACTCACAAATGACTTGATGATCCTTTGTGATAGATCTTAGTACCCTCTCAAAGCATCCCTTTGATTATACCTTGCTTGTGTTTCTGATTTGGCCTGAAACTGTTGATTTTTGAGCAATTTGTGACCCAGAACCTGTGAGAAACGAGAGTTTCTCCTTCAGTGCAACTACTGTGAAGGCATTCTGCATTTCAACGCAGTTCCCGTGAAGGCTACCTGCGTTGAATGTCAAAACCACAGTGTTGAGGTTGCACTGAACCAGTCTTGCCTTGTGTAGCTGGGGTTCTCTGCTCTCTGTTGCCCTGTTTTGATCTCTGTTTTTTGCAGCCTGTAACCAGCATAGGTACCAGTCTAATAACCCCTTTTCTCTGCTTAAATTGCGCCTCCTTTTGTACAAAAAGACTGTGAGTGTTTTTATGTGTTTGTGGCATCATTTACAGTTTTCCTTTGCATGAGTGAAATAATCATCTTGTAGCCCTTGATTCAGATCTGTTGATTGTGATCTTAGGAGAGAGTTCATTGGTTGTTTACAGTTGATTATACATTTACTTTTGCTTATTGGTTTGAGTTTGTCTCTTTTAAGTGTCGAAACAAGCTGTTCATTTCGAAAATCGCAAAGTGTTGTAATCTCTTCTACGCTTGTTGATTTCAAAAAAAGTAAACTTGTTTGTATCTGTCATTTAAAAGCAAATTCAAAGTTGTACAAAAAGCTTTCTTTGTAGGCATCAATACTAAGAAAGCGGAAAACAAACACCTGCATTGTGCATTTGCATTTTGATAAGTTTGCATGCTTGATTTAGGAATAGTGCATTAGAGTGTGCTGATTGCTCTTTGAGAAAAGATGGTGTCTTTCTTTTCCCTTAGTAGCTAGGATTTTCAAAGTTGAAAAGATATAAAGCTTGCTTATCATCTTTAGACTGCATTTAGGAATTTGTATCATACATCTCGTGGTGAACCTTGAAAGGCAAACTTCTAAAAAGATCAACTTAAAATAAACTAAATGAACCTAACAACGCTTTGCAACATAACGCACAACATAGAGGTCTAGGCTAGAGACGTGTTCCGGCGTCGTTAAGCCTAGTGACTGTTGATCTCGTGGAAGGTGGGTGATTCCTCCTGAGGGACGATAGCGCTAGTACGGATTGTGCTCCCACGTACCGTCGCGTATATATTGGGAGAACCCTATAGGCATATATCCTTTATCCTTAGGAAGCCGTGTCGGCCGCCCTACTGATCGCAATGCAGTGAACATAGCATTCACGAAGATCGACCGCCCGTACCTTAAAAAGTATTCTGCGGTTTTGCGAAAGGTTTGGCACACCCTCTGCCTAGAACTCCAGAGCAGTTTCTTTTGGCCTTTTTCAGACTCTATAACAGAAAAAGTCCATCCGAGCATTTGTCACTTCGGGCTCGTTAAAACATCGAAGGAGACTAGAGTCATCTTTAGCTTTTTCTCGACTCTTTAAAACTGAAAAAGCAAGTTGTGTCTAAAGCGTCATTAACAATTTATTTTAAACGGAACAATCACCCTTTATTCCCGCGTTGATCTTTAGGTTGAAAAGATGGAGCACACCAACCAAGGAATTCCCCTTGGTGGAAATCCTAGTCCCTTCTCCTCTTGGGGAGATGTTGGTGCGCCCCACATGGCCACTTTGTCACTTCCAGGATTGACAATTGGCCTACCAGTCTGGCTCTTTTCAACCAATGTCGTTCAGAACACCACCATTCCTGAACAGTCGAGTCAACAGTTAGACCAGACCAGAGTTGCCCACCAGCCTTCGACTTCATCTTCCTCTCCTCCTTCCTCTTCGCTTGATGGAACTGGTAAAGCAAAAAACCGAGTTCCTAAGGAGAAGAAGGAGAAGAAGAAGAAAGAAAAGAAGAAGAAGGAGCCAAAGGCGACTGGGGGCAAACAAGTGTCGTCTGACAAAAATCCACACACAGCACTGGCAAGGCCTAAATCGCCATGCGTCATATGCAAGGGAGACCACTTCCACAGAGATTGTCCCTGTATCCCTCGGATACTAAGGGACTGGTCTCCCCGTTTGCACAATTCGGTAGCGTCGACCTCTGATAGCCATGTTGACTGCTCACCGTCAACTAGTGGAAGTGAAGCCACAGGACAAAGAGGGAACGCTAGATTTCCCTGCAAACTGTGTGAAGGTGATCACGCCATCCACCGTTGTCCCTTCTTAGACGAGGCAAAAACAGTTCTGGAAGATCGCCCAATTTTACGAGCGCAACTTCCTCCTGGATATCAAAGACTCCTGCCAAGTCCTTCGCTAGTTGAGAACCTGGCTGACCCGCCCAGATGGTCAGCCGAAGCACCTGCCATTGAAGATGAACCATCTGAATCCACACCTGACGAAAGTCTAAAGGTTGAAACGGCAGTTGACCCGGTTTTGCCTTCAAAGGCTCTATCTTCGAATGACACCATCACAGAGGAGAATAAAGACGACACCGTCCAAATTCTCTTCATTAGCACTGACTCTGATGATCAAGGGGGAAATGCCACCATTCCTTTATCGCAGGAAGGAAGTTCATCAGAGCGATATCCGACCGTCTATTCGGTCCCACCACCAAGCAACCTGGTTGTGTCCTTTGACTAGAACCAACTAGGCAGACCCCGCTTGCCAGCTAGCATACCATTCAGAATTATCGTTCAAATATACAGAATGGTAATGGCTGGCACAGTTATTGATGAAGGGGCATCTGTATCCTTTCCTCTATTGCTTGGAAAGCGCTTGGTTTGCCAGCGCTTTTGCCTGAAATGAGAAATCTATCAGGCTTCGATAAAGGAACCAGTCGACCTTTAGGGATCCTCCCCAATGTGCCCATAACATTGAAAGGGAAGACCGTTCAAATGAACGTGATGGTCGTTCAAGGACCCTTTGATTATAACCTACTCCTTGGACGAGACTATATATATTGCATGGGAGCCATCGTCTCATCACTCTTTAGAGTAATGTGTTTTCCGCATGAAGGAAGAATGGTCAAGCTCGTGGACCAACTTTCATTTCCCGGATCACGCATCGCAAATAGTCATGTACCATCCCTAAATGGTCTATTCACACAAGAAGTGTCTCAACCCATGGTCTGTCCTCCTGATGAGCGCGAGTATCCGGGAGGATATGACTGGAACCCAGGGGGCATGCGTCCTGGTCTGCTTCGGCAGAGAACTTTGGGTATAGGGTAGGTTTCCGCGGGAGAATATGACTAGTCCGTACCCCGTCCGTAGAGGAAGAGGGGTTGTTCTAGAATAAGATTCTTTTGTCAAAGTTATGTGAGTCGGCGGTCGTCGTCGCTCACCGTTGGTAGACATCGCCGAAGAAGTGTTTTATTCGTAGCCGCGAACGAGACAGTCTTTGGGTAACCTGAAAGAGGTAAGCCTCTCTCGTTAGAACAAATGTTTTGACGGAAAAGAAGTAGAGGTAACCTTGAAACTCTGTTTTATGCCTGGGGGCATGCAAACCTTTTGGAATGCAAGCAAGGGGTGGCTATTTATTTTTTTAAATTTTTAGGTCCTCCCTTTAAACCTGTAGGTCTAACCCTTTAAACTCGTAGGATTAGTCATTTCCGAACTTGCATAACGAAAGGATCCGGGGCAAAGCTTCGTGAGATGAAGCTCCATAAAAAATAGAATCTCAATGAGACACTCTTATCATATGACTGGTATAAACGAGCAGTTTTAGCATAAAGTTCATGCTCGTTAAAAAATAAACGCAAGGTCCGAGCAGTTTTAACGCGGAATTCATGCTCGTTAAAAAATAAACATAAGCACCACCCGGTAAATAACCACTGTGAACGTAAACCTCATCAGCCATTAAAGCCTTGGTCGTGTTTGCACCGTCACCTCCACTTTTCATTTGGCCGATCGTTCACCTCCATATGATTGTTTACCCATTTTGAGGAACAACTGCGAAGAGTGATTTCACCTAGCCATCCTTGTGACACTGCCGTGATTGGAAAATTCCAACCTGTACCTGGAATCAGCTGCTAACCCTATTTATCACTCGTTCCTCAAAAGACGAGTCTTTTTTAAGCTCTTTTCAACTGACTCGTAAAATATGAAAATATTGCCGATTTTTGGCCTTCCAGCTCGTTAAAGCAACCGGAAGTGCTATCCCTCCTCTAGATTTTAATCTTTTTGGACCTGAGGGATTATTGCACAAAAAGATCGAGCGCTCGTTTTGTTCGGCTCGTTAAAACGATCGAAAACTCATCCCTTATGTATTGTTTTATACTTTTTCGGACTTAAGGGATTAGATGACGAAAAAGGAATTTTGGAGTTAACTTTATGTACCTTTTCAGACTCTCTAAAAATGAAAAAGGACCGAGTTATCCTTGTCATTAGACTCGTTAAAATCACTAAATAGCGACAAACTTGTCTTTAGACGAGAACGAGTTTCACTATCGCTAGGCTCGTTAAAACATAGCGATGGGCTTGCCCGAAGGGCGGGTTATAGAACAAGCATATGTTATCCTCCTCAAGCTTGACAAAAATAAAGAGGTACTGGTCAGCAATGACTGGGGAAAAATTGGGAGAAACTAAAGAAAACTTTGATGGTAGCAAGTCGCTCTTGAACATGACACTTTTCCTCCGTACCATAATCGGGTTGGGTTGTTTCATTCAATGGTCACATCACCATGGTCTCGCCATACCATCCATAATTGGGGTAATGCTACCGATCCATCGCATCAGTGTCGCCATATGTTCAAGAGAAGTCGTTCAGAAAAGAGTCAACCGGGTCCCATCCACTGCCATACATTATCCTTCATCCATTCATGACCGCCACCCTGAATCATATGTCACAGATCGTTTTCACCTCCATCGAAATCATTAGCTCCGTTCCGTGTCACTGATGTGGGATTCATTAAGGCCCTCCTTTGACGGATCGCTTCTTGTCGACATCAGCTCATTATCCAAGAAGTTGATCTAGGAACACCCCCTTCAGTACTTTGAAGCTTGCATGCCTCAACGGCAAGTTTCTCACTTCTGGCGACAGGTATACATCAATGACCTTCGACCGAAAGATTTTGCGTGGTGTTTGACGCCAAGTCCTTTATTCACACCACGTGAATTGTACTGCAGTACCTTGAGGGTCATTATCATTATCGGTGATTCCTCTCGCGCTTGTTAACGGTTTACATCATTGACCGGTAATCAAGCGATGTCTTTCCATGTTTGACTTCAGAACAATTCTCACATGGATCGACTTGTACTTAGAGTGAAGATTGAACGAGTTTGAAGACCCCGGATCTAGTTTCATCCATCCGGGCTGCGATATATATTCAAGAAAAATAAAGGCATTTGACATGTACATCATTGCAGCAGATGATCATCCTACTCAAAGGATGATAATTTCACCAAAATTATCAGTCTACCATCAGACGATTGTCTATTCTATGTACAGAAATGAATTTATAAAGCTGAGCATGGGAATGCCCGCCTCAGCTAGATCATGAAAGCAGTATGAAAAATAATGTATTGTATTGTATCTTATTAAAGGTCTCCTCCCAGCAATTGGATGAACTTCGGACCCTCCTGGATAAAGCATTTCACCCGATAAACGGCCTCATACTTTAGGGGGCAACTGTTATAGACATTTTTGTGCCTTACAGCATTGAGCATGAAATGTCCATAATCTTAGGGATCCAAAGTCCCTAAACATGTTGTTCCTACCCCTAGAGGAACAAGGCTAACAAACCACAGCAATTCACAGAAGTTCTCCACCTGAAACCGCTCAAAAACAAGTCAATTCAGGATCATGTCAACTGCTCCACTGAGCATCTGCGCTGAATTTCAGTGGATCCACTGTCTACCTGCGTTGAATGTCAACTCCAACACTAGCTACCTGCGCTGAGCGAGTTTGGACATGTGGCAGACTCATTCCTCAAGGTGTCAGAGCTCAGGAAGCTTCCAAAATGACACTTGCCTCAGGGAATTCGACTGGTGATGAGTAAGAGGTTCCAAATCTCCAAGTGGAAGCAAGAACCTCCAAGTGGAATCAAGAACTGACAGAGGGAGAGGACACTAGTCAGATCTCAAGCTGACTCATCCTCTCTCCAAACATCTATATATGGATCTCTCCTCCATGAGATCCAGAGGCTGGGATTTTGTTATTGCAAAAAATTGCTGTTGGTTTGAGACTGGAATCATTGGGTGCTTAATGCTTTGAAGGGAGGTGAAGATAGGAATTCCATTCTACTGGGAAGGAGATGCTGGATTGGAGCCCTCTGGGTTGTATCTCTTCCTGAACCTTGTTATTTATCAATAAAGCTATCTTGGTTTTCTCCTATATACTGATGTATCTTTGATGTATGATTGCATTAGTGTATTTGATTTACTTCTAATCCTGAATCATTTATGAATATGAATATTTGCCTTTGTGTTGTGTTCTTCTCTTGTCACAAGTAGCTGTTCTCTTGTCGCAAGTAGTTGTTCTCTTGTGATCTCGCAGGAATCAAGTAGCTGTTCTCTTGGACGAGCGAGGAGGCAAGTAGCTGTGAACACCCAAAGAGAAGAGGATCTGGATCGAGGGACAAACGGAAGACACCGGTAAGTCCATTGATCTCTCCTCTTTCACATTTCATAAAGGAAGAAACTAGAATATATGTCTCTGTTTGTTGCTAAGGCACTGTCACACCTTAGGTGGATAGGATCGTCCTGCATAGGCATTTTTCCCCACAACATTCCTCACTTCCAAAATTATTTCAATTTTGTCCTCTATATCCAATTCCTAAAGTTCATATTTGTTTTTACTATTGAGGAAGTGGATAAGTCTGGTTGCATCTTCAAGCATGTCTCCTAATTCTTCCTTGACTCTTTAGATAGCCTCTATGGCCATCTTTATTAGATATATTTGTTCAAAAATCACTTGAATAGATGGCCAAATATCATTGACAGAGTCAATGATATTGGCCCATAATAGTTCCTTGGTTTCCCAAGGGGTTCCTTCAGGGTCAGATCTTTCTCCATGGCTTTTAATCTTTCATTCATTCTGGCTGCTTTTTGCACTTCTTCCTTGTGCATGATTTTGGAAAGTTTGTAATCTGTTTCCAAGCTTGTCACCTTTTCTTTTAGTTTGTTCATCTTTGTAGCCTGTATGGATGTTTCCTCCATGGTTCTGACCAATTCTGCTGCTTCCTCACCTGATTCACCTACTTCTGATGTAGACTCTATGGAAACTGGTTGTGTTGTAGGTATAGGAAATGTGGGAGCCAATGAGGCTGCCAATGTGGAAGGGACTGTTGTTGAGACTGTTGGGATGACATTTGTAGGTGTAGTGGCAATATCAATTTTCTTCAATTGGATTAAAGTATCCAATTCATTCTCTGTTTCTCTTAATTGATCATTGAATTTCAGGACTAGGTCCATCAATTCTTCATGTCTAGTCTAGCTCTCCAAGACTTCCAATGTCCGGGGATGCTGCAGCTGAGATATCTTCAATTGTTTTTTAAGTGCTGAAATGTCATCATTCTTATTCTTTATCATCTATTCATTGGCTTTAATGTCTTTGGGATCATGTCCCAATTCAATCATTAAGTCTTCCAAAGACTTAATTCTGGTGTCTTTGGCTTGTGAGGAGGTCTTCTCTAACTGATACTGAGCTAAGATATTGCTCAATTAATTTTGCAACTAATGAGTAACTATGGCTTTACCGATGAGGGTGGAGTAAATCATTTCTCCAGCATGTTTATGAAACTCAATTTGGTCTATGGGATGAATATCCCTTTCCAACACTTCAAAATCAATTTTCTTGTAATCTGCTGATGTCCTTGGCTATTGGGAAGTTGGTTTTATGAAGGACATCTGTAGTTCTTCCTCTTTGATGTCAAAAGCTAACATCAACCTAGTCTAATTGGTAGGTGTGATTTTGAGATACTGAGCATAAGTTTGGGCCTTCAGTTTCTAATTTCTCATCTTGATCTCTTTATATCTATCTTTTATATCCTTATCCTTATCAGTAGGCCTACTGAATGAGGTTACTTCTACACTTAACTTCCTTTCCAAAATCTGGGTCTGTGATGTGGATGGTCCCTATGTTTCCCCAGATGGAGTTGTGTCTTTAATTCTATCCAGCTCAATATCAGTTATTCTACTAAGCCTTTTGTGTCTTCCTTCTCTGAAATAGGATTTGGCCTAGGCCTTTTGCTCTGACTAGTCTCATATTGTATATTTGATGTGTCCATTCCTGAACTTGAGGGTTCCTCTCTGGTCCTTTTGGGGTTCTTTTCCTCATTCTGAGGAGTCTACATGATAGGAGGGGTGCTCATGGTTCTTTCTAGCTGTTCAGGTACCTACAGAAATGAGCTCTCATCAAGTTGTATTTCTAAGTCAATCAAGGTATTCTCTACATCTACCTTTGTACTATCCCTATCTACAAGAGTGTTTTCCACCCACTCAGATTGATTGGCATATCTTTCTAGCTCTGGTATGGGGTGATGAATATAAGGTCCCTACTTGGCCTTCTTTCTCAATCTGGTCATAAACTCCTGGGGTCATACCTCCACATGAAACGTTTTTGGAACTTCATTTGCTGCAAAATTTGGTCTGCCTCCTCCCCCGCCTCTCTAGAATTGCAAATGAAGGGGCCTAAGTGGTTTTTAACTTTAAATCGTTATCTTTTCTTAGCTAAGACAAAATTGATTTCATCAAATTTCATTATTTGTCTATAGTACTCTAGAGCAAATAACCTCATGGGGAGGTATTTGGGCAATTTATATGGTGCAAGCTGAAAACCATAGATTCTTATCTCTGTGTGGTTTTGGTAAAGGTACCAATCTCCCACTTTGCTTTGTTTAGACAACTGAAGCACCCTTTTGATCTCTTGACTTATTCTAGGTGGAGGGCTTCCTGTCAGCATGGTCATGACTGGATGAACAAAAGAATCAATGAAATCTGTATGTGTATGGTGACCGAAACTTGTGGAAAAGTGGGATCCAAAATATGACAGACCTGGGTTGGCCTCTGGTATCAAGCTTCTGAAGAGTGAAAGGAAATCTGTCTAGCTAATAATATAGGAGCATATGGTAGAGAAAAAATGGGTATTTAAATACTTTCTCATTTTGCATTCTGGTGAACTGTTCATGCATTCTTTCAGCTATGAACTGAGCATAATCATACAAAATAGAAGGAGGCTATCCTGGGGTGTAAATAGACATGAAGGCCACGATAAGATCATCAACAAATTCAACAGTGGTATAGCCCAGAACACATGATATCATAGTCACAATATGCTTTCCCCTTTCAGAGAAAATGGCAGAAACGTATGGAGGGGGATCTTTGGGAATATGCTGCTCTTCTATAATGAATGTCTAGAATATTTGGGCTAACCTGGACAGACTCAATTTGGAGTACTTTTCCAACAAATCCCCAATGGAGAGTGGGGTTAGGTTTGGGCCTGGTTGGAGCTGTAACATCTCATTGATTGATTCAGTTGTGATGATGAAAAAAATATTTTGGTTAGGGGACATAATAGCTCTCTGGCTGGGAATGTAATAGGAATGGCACATATGGACAATTTCAGGGAAGATGTGCACTTGGGGAAATTAATATTTGGGCAAATTGGATTCCCAAAGGCCAATGTCATCAGAATGGTTTAGATATCTTTCCCTACTCAAACAATGAAGTTTGAGCTGGACCTCATAAGCACTGGTATCTTTGATTTTGAAATCCCTATCTGCTAGGGGAAGGTGGTCTAGGTCCAGATGGGGAGTTGTCATAGGTCTGACATCCATGGCAACAGGGGCAGCCATAATTCAGTTCTTGTGGATTTGGATTTAGCTTTAAAGGTTTATTCATAGGTTTTTAAATGGAAACTGGAAACTTTCATAAGGTTTTGGTCGCAGGATTTTATATTTAAAGTAATTTTCATTTAATTTTACTTAATTAAAATACTTCAAGAGTGAACATTTTCAAATCTAGAAAGAGGGTCTAGTAATTCATTCACAAATACCTAGAGTTTAGGTGAATTGACTCCAAATTGGTGTTCTGGACGATGAAAGAAGGTTGAATGGGCTGTGAGAGCTTTGTATGTGGTCTCTGCTGCTTCTTTGAGGACTGGAATGGGATTAACTGGTAGTTTTCAGGTTTGCAGGTGTCGCACTAGTTCACAGAGGTTCACAAAGAAAATGAGCGAAAAAGACGAAAAAGGTCTTCCTAGTCTTTTTATGGAGCAACAGTCACTTTTTGGTGGAAAATTTTATGAATGAACAATAGGTGGTTTATTGGGTCAAGTGGGGAGGTGGTTTCCCAGGCCATCACACCACTTATGAGGGTTGGGTGATATTTAGGAGGGGTCAGCCGATCTACTCCAGCGATTGACACATAGCAGTTGGGGGCCGAGGAAAACCGCTTTATCAGGCAAGTAACAATCGGCCATCGGGCGCGGCTGATATGGTTGTGGAATGTCAGATGAGGGGGATGATGATTGGATGACAATCGAGCGAGCGAGGTGCGCGGGTGATAGGAGCATGGGTTTTTTTTGGGGGGCGGGGCAGTGCTTTAAACTTCGGCGGTATTGGATTAGTTATAGGTTAATGACGGATTAATCAATCGGTAGGGGCTTGATGACGGGATTAATTGGTTTTGTCGGGATATGGGGTAATTTATATTGTTTTTATTAAAACTAAGGGTTGGGATATTACATAAGGTATTTAATTAATATAAGGAAAAGGTATTATGGGATTTATATAATAAAAATTAAAAATTAATATGAAATTAGCGGAGTGAATATACCCTTAAGTATAAATGTCAATGTAATATTTTCACACTTTATTTACTTACACGTAATACTTAGGATAAGATGTCTTTTGTGGGTTTTTTGAGTGAAATAGAAATTACATAGGGGTTTTCACTTTTCCTAGGCAAATGAAGTTTATCCTTAGGAAAAGGGGTTTTATTAGGGTAATGAGGGGAAAATGAATTTAATGAAGGGGATTCCAAGACTTGATGTCCATAAGTCATTAAGCCAAGGGTCCGGTCCCACCAAAAGTCAGAGAAATGCTCTGAGCCTCTTTGACTTGAAGGATTTAAAGTACTAGAACATACTTGTGGATAGGAAATTAGTAAGTAAGGGGGGAAATGAATGAGGAGGAGTTAATCATATTAACTTGCAAACCTTTGTTTTAGATTCCATATTTGATCATACATATAGAAATATGTGTCTAAGCATGATGCATGTGTTTTGATCCAACTAATCTTATACTTTAGCAACCTTTCTTCTACTTACCCATTACTTACCCTACCATTGTTTCTTCATTTTATTCAGGTGCATTTAGACTAGCAAACCCTTACCATCCATTTTTCTTTTGAAAAGTAATCTTTCTAATTCTAACCTTATATCATCCAAGGGCTCAGATTAAACTAATGATCTCCTTTTATTTTTTCTACCTATATAATGATCCACCAAGATTAAACTGTTTGGTCAGATTTTATTCTCTAACCCATTATTCGCTAAATTAATGTTGAACCTGGGTTAGGGCCCACTAAGCCAACAAATGGTTTCATTTCCAGGACCGGGATCTGCATAAAGGGATGTGTGATGTTGCATCACTGGAATGCTACTACGAAGGGAATCGAAGACTAGTTGGATAGAAATATCCACGAATTCATGTCACAAGAAAATAGAAATCCGCGATTGGTGAAAGAACAGTGGTTGGACAGATATCTGTACATAGAGATACACAAAATCTTCTTTTGTTCCTTCCTTGTTGAATTATATGAGTGGATCTCTAAATTGGCACATGGCCAAGGAAGGTGGAGGCTTGACGGTCCGTTAGTGTGGACCCCGGAGTTAGTGCAGAGATTGGAAGCCTCGGAAGATAGGATTGCATGCAATGTCGATCACTGGCTCGATCGTATCATAAGAGGATTTGTGACAATGTTTGCAGTCGATACTTCAGTTAGCTACAACGAAGTAGAGCACCACTTCTTCAAGGGACCGCGAGGTAAGTATTTAAGGTATTTAAATACTTGGATTAATATTCTCTTGTGTGAAAAGCAGGTTATGCAGTTACCTTAATGTCTAGAGCTACGCGAAGTGGGGAGATCTTTAGGGATAGAGGAAGAACAAGCACTGAATATAGCCCGTTGAATAAACTTCCTCTGAGTGACGACGAGGAAACAGCACAGGCTTCACCGCAGAGTGTTGTTCAGTCAATAAAACGAGGGTTCCCGCGAATATCCCATCCACCTACCTCACCTCTGCGTTCACCTCCACAGCATACACCTTTGCCCACACTGCCACCATCATCGCCAGCAATCAATATGGTGAATGTAGTAAAGTTGCCTGTTTTCAAGGGGTTGGGAACTGAAGACCCGGATCAGTTTTGGTTCGTCGCAAAGGCTGTATGGGAGTCTCGGGGTATAACAGATGATCAGATGAAGAAAGAAACATTGGTCACTTCTTTACAAGAATGCACGCCGACATGGTACATTAAGTACTACACTGATAACCTGATGGCTTCATTAGCAGATATTCAGACTATACTGAATAAGGAGTTCAATAGGCCTAAGTCTGAAGCTCAATCAGTTATGGGATTCAAGGAGATCATGATGAATCCTAGCGAGACACCCTAGGATCTAGATCAGAGATTGAAGTGGACAATCCGTGAAGCCAACATGAATCTTATGGATGGGCAGCACCGTGAATGGTTTGTGGCTTCACTCTTGCCTCATCTGAAGGTTGCTTTATCGCAGCAAAAGATTGGGACCCAGGCAGAGGCTCTGGAGATCGAAATTAGATTTCATGAGACGCCGATGGAAGATTCTAATTTGGGAGTTCAGCAGATTCACGCATAGTTGCAGAACCTTTTCCTAGAATTTCAAAGTCTGAAGAAGGATAGAGCAGTTCGGCTAGAGGTGCGCGAAGAAGTTTGGTGCCTGAAATGCAAAAGCCAGGGGCATGACAAAGATCACTGCCCCATCTTCACAAATTATGTTGCAGCAAGAGGGTTGATGCCTCTAAGGCCGAAAGATCAAGAAGGGCCAAGTACAGGGCCCGTGCTATGGTGTGCTATCTATCAGGTGGATGGAAAACATGTCATAGAAAATTGTCACCTGCTACAGAAATTTGTACAGACACTGAAACAACTCTTCTGCAACTTCTATCAATCAGTGGGTCATGATGAGTGTAACTATCATAGCTATGAGCTAATGATGGATTGAACACCCGCATATAAAGTGCAGGCAGAAACTCAGCCTTCGGATCAAGGCGTTGGGGGAGCGCAAGGAGGATTTCAGGGGCACACGTGAGGTCGAGGTGGAGGAGGACCTGGTAGAGGTCGAGGACAAGTGATCTACTACAACTGTGGGGGACTAAGACACTACACACGAGAATGCATGAACCCGACATTCCTGTCGTGTAGATATTGCACTCAGTTTCACCACGTGACAGAACACTGCCATATATTACTAGCTAAGATACGTGAAAAAGGGGCACAGCCTCATAAACCTACCCAGAATCTGCAGATGATGAGGGTTGGACCCCACGAAGAGGATCCTAATGTGACCATCATGCTGCAAAGTGGAATGACGACTGACAAAGACAAGGGGAATAAGCCTAAATAAGGTGAATGGGTCTACAAAGCTCCATAAAAGGAGGTTGTATTTGATTTGGAGTGCGCGAAGGAAACCTTCATGGAAGCAAAGAAAATCTTCGTTGAGACCTCTACCTCAGGAAGTTAGGATAATTCAGCTAAAGAGATGGGCCCTTATATGCTTACTACTTTCTTGGAGACCTGTATGAAGATGTTGCATGATAGCAAGGCTGTGAAAGGGTTACAGGAGCTGATAAATAAGTGTGCCATGAAATAAAATGCTTCTGACGGACCGCGCGTAGTCAAGAAGATTGGTAAGCATAAGGAAAGAACAGGGCGGGAGATGAGACTCACTGCACAAATAGGAGAATATGAAATGGACCAAGTCATTTTGGATCTAGGGTCTGACATGAATGTTTTTCCTAAACAGACATTGGAGAGAATGGGAAGACCTATGCTGCATTGGTATCCTATTCAATTGAGGATGGAAAATCAGCAAAAGATTATCCCCATGGGAAGATTACAGGGAATGACAGTCGATATCGAAGGCACGAGCATGTTGGCCAATTTTGAAGTGATAGAGATTGTCGATGACAACAATCCCTACCCTACACTCCTTGGGATCGACTAGGCTATCGACATGAACGGGGTGATTAATTTGAAGAAATGGACGATTTCATTTGAAAGAAAATCACTCTGTGTAGTAGTATCGTTGGACCCTGCAGAAGGACCGTGCTACACTCAACCGGTCTGCAATTACGAAAGTGATGACGATTTGGACCAGATTTATAAGATAACTACACAAGATCAAGATTGGGTGAATCCGACAACTAATGGGCATCTTGCATGGGACCGTGAGAGCTCCTACACATTAGATTCAGACAAGGAATTGAACACTGGAAGAATGGATTGCACGAAGTATCTATGCTACGATGTAACATGATAACCAAATTGTTGCACTGCATATCATCGGAGGTAAGAAGTCTACCATTTTAACTTACATTGATAAATTTATGAATGCCTTTGAAAGGGAAGTGCCGAAGAAGCATCGCTTCCAAGCCTTGGACTTGGAGTTGCGCACTACAACTGCAAGATGGTGGGGTACGCATAAGGAAAACTTCGATGGATGGCGTGAATATAGAAGAATGATGAGGGTGTAGTTTGGTCACCCAAAGGTATGAATGACAGAGAAATACGATGGAAGGAGTGATCCATGCGATCATTTAGCCAGATGGATCGACACTTATGGAGCAGAACTGCAACCAAAGTGGGTGCATATTATCTGTCACACCTTGGATGTAATACCTATGAATTGGTACTTGGTGACAGAGCTTCGCCATGGCATGGACGAATGGGATATTTTGAGACAAAGATTCTTGATTACATTCAGCTTTGAAGATGGATTTGAGTGCATTGATGAAGTGCCACAGGAGGTCAAAGCATCCATCTTCAGAATACCATGAGATCCCTTGGATTTGATTCAATCGGATTAGACCACCCAGCTGCACCACGCGTTGTAGTGCTACAATATGACTGTTGAAGAGGAAGATGAGGACTCGAGGAACATCAATATCCCGGAAACAGAAGGACAACACAAAGTTGAGGATCCGCATATAGAAAACCAAAATATCACCACGCCACTGAAAACAAGACAAGTGAACATCGGGATAGAGGTGGAGCCAAAGTTTGCAAAGATAGGGGACTACTGGGATGTTGCTACGGTGGATACAGTCATTGCGTTGCTCCATGAATACCAGGACTTGTTCCCTACAAATTCTCAGACTTAAAGGGGATAATAGGGGACGTGGGAGTTATGAAAATTATGTTGAAACCAGACACAAAGCCGATCAAGCAAAGGCCTTACCACCTCAATTCAAAGTATAAAGAAAAGGTCTGCTTAGAGTTGGATAAAATGTTTGCGGCAAGTATTATTGAACCAGTGGAAGAATCTAATTAGGTGAGCCCAATAGTAGTTTAGGAAAAGAAGCATAAGGATGAAATAAGAATATGCGTAGATCTCAAAAAGTTGAATCACGCTTACGTGCATGATCCCTTTTCGAATCCGTTCACCGATGAAGTGTTAGATAATGTAGGAGGACAGGAATCATATTCGTTCACTAATGGTTTCTCGAGGTACCATCAGATCAAGATCGTGCCAGAGGATAGAAGTAAGACAAACTTCACAACTGAGTGGGGATGCTTTTAGTATATTGTAATTCCTTTTGGAATGAAGAACACGTCGACAATCTTTTCGCACGTAGTCATCGCAGCATTCAAGGAATTCATTAACAAGTTTCTAGAGGTATACTTTGACGATTGGGTGGTGTTTGGGTTGGTGAAACGCCATGTAGTCAGCCTATGCCTGATGTTGGATACATGGCGAAGGTATCGGATTGCACTCAATTTAAAGAAATGTTTGTTCTATGTTCCTTTCAGGATCTTGTTGGGCCATGTGGTGTGCAGACAAGGATTAATGGTGGACCCAGCTAAGATAGCAGTTATAACTAATTTGGAGGCACCAAGAAATGTGAAACAATTGCACGCAACGTTGGGGCATATGGGATACTATGAAAAGTTCATCAAGAGTTATGCCTAGATTACCTCGCCGATGGAGAAGTTGATAAAGAAGGATGCTACATTTTGTTGGAACGAAGAATGTCAACGAAGCTTAGATGTGTTAAAGGAAAAAATAGTCATCGCGCCAATCCTAGTCTTCCCGGATTGGAAGAAGGAATTTCATGTGCATGTGGATGCATCATGTATTTCACTCAGAGCAGTATTCACACAAGCCGATGAGGGAGAGTTGGATCACCTTATAGTGTTTGCAAGTAGGAAGTTTTCTAAAGCTAAGAAGAACTATTCAATGATAGAGCCCAAAGGTTTGGCTATGGTGTACGCGTTCCAGAAGTTCAAACACTACTTTCTAGGTGAACATTTTAAGATGTATACAGACCATTCTGCACTGAAGTACTTGGTTAACAAGCCTATGTTGCGGGTGAAGATATGCAGATGGTTGCTACTATTTTAGGAATATGATTTCGAAGTCATTGTGAAGCCAAGACGATTGAATGCAGGGCTAGATCATCTGTCGTGCATTGAAATAGGAGAGGAGCTTACTAATTTGGAGGACAGACTGCCTGACGTGTAGCTCTTTGGGGTGCATGTAGCTGACAATCACTTTTTAGATATCATACACTTCCTGACGACGAGGATGGCTCCAGCAGTGTATAATAGTCAACAAAAGAAGGAGCTAGTGGTGCGCGTGACAAACTTTTCTGTCATTACAGGACATTTATATAAAATAGGCTTGAATGAAATTCTACGACATTATGTACCTAAGTTTCAACGGAACAGCATCCTTGTTGAAGCTCATGGAGGATCTATGGGAGGACATTATGCAGGAAAAGAAACAGCGCAAAAGATTTTATGCACTCAGTTGTGGTGGCCGACACTACATAAGGATTCCAAGGCTTACTATAAGGCATGTGATGCATGTCAGAGGATGGGCATGCCATTACGAAGGGATGAGCTGCCTCTAAATCCGCAAGTGTCATTACATCCATTCGAGAAATGGGACATTAATTTTGTAGGCCCGATTCAGCCTCCAGGAAAGAAGATGGGTGTGCAGTATATCATCACTGCGACAGAGTATTTGACCAGAGGGCTGAAGGCGCAGCCCGTGAAGGACTGTACACGGGCAATAACAACCAAGTTCCTCTTTGAATATGTGATGACTAGGTTTGGTTTCCTGAATATTTTGATGAGCGATTGTGGTACACATTTCCTCAATGAAATGATCAGTTCGATGACATAGGAACTCCAAGTTTATCATCAAAAGAGCACGCCATATCACTCGCATGCTAATGGGACGGTTGAAGCATTTAATAAGATTTTGGGGAACGCACTGACGAAAGTTTGCAATGACAAATGAATGATTGGGACGTGCACATACTCGCGGTGTTATGTGATTACAGAACTACATGTAAGAAACTGACTAGACAGACACCCTTCAGACTGGTTTATAGCATAGAAGCTGTGATGCCAATGGAGTATATTGTACCTAGTCTATGCATAGGAGCATTTATAGGAATGGCAGATTGTGGAGCCCTGTAAGAGAGGCTCACGTAGCTGAAAAAGCTTGAAGAAGATAGGTTTTTGGTTGGATTCCATTAGAAAGTTCAAAAGGAACGCAAAAAGGCATGGCACGACCAGCACATCAAACTGTGCACCTTCAAGTTAAACGATTTGGTTTTATTATATGACAGCAAGTTTGATAAATTTCCAGGAAAATTTTAGATGCATTGGCTGGGGCCATATGTCATCAAAGAAATTACTGATGGTGGAGCAGTTCCACTAGTGAAATTGAATGGAGATCCATTTCTCAAAAAGTTAAATGGCAGTCGATTGAAGCCATACACCAGGGATCCCGCCAGATGACTATATGATGAAAGCGCAGTCTTAGCGCTCCAGGCAGCTAAAAGGAGGCGTGGGACTATAAAATACACTGCTTGGGTTGTAGAGTTTCACGACTAGGGGACTGCGCGGGATGGAAGAATGTCACAGCATCAGCAGAAGCGCGAAGGGAACTATGCTATAGGAGGAGAGACCACGTAGGGTAGCCAGAAAGTGATCGTTATGGTCACTATTTATGATTTGACAGTGATGAAATGGCTAAGAGGAGCGGGGGGCAACATTTAAGATGGAATTTAAATGTGAGATCTTTGAAAATATGCCACCAATATAGCATTTATGAATAGATTTTGAGGGGAATGGTCACATTTGAATTCAAATTTGCCTGTAAATTACAAATGGCCACCAAGTGAAAAATACTTCACATTCTGAGACTTGAGATGTCGAACTATTGGTTGTGCATGAACCCTACGAATTTTGAGGCTTTGGTGGCAAGTTCAGTGTTTGACAGGTTGCCTAAGGAAACCCAGGAGCTCCTTAATAGCCTTATGTCAACGCTTGTGGAAATTGCAAGTGCTAGAGGATCAATGGCCTCTAAGGGAGCTTCCCCTGAGGTCGTAAGTGTGGATATGCCCACCGCGGTACCAAAATCACTAAGGTCGCCTAGGCAGAAACCTACGCCAGTAGGAGAGGCTTCCAAGACAAAGAAGGACATACAGAAAGTGACACATCTGGTGCGTGACTCGCCAAAGAAGCACCAGAAGAAAGAGAAGCCCACCGTGCAGGAGAAAGGCAAGGTGGTCAACCTAGAATCTGATGAGGGTGCCAAAGAAACTAGTATGGGCACAGAGGAAATTGACATTGAGGGTGTAGACCTTATCTCAAAGCTACCAGAATACATTCCTCCATGCCGGGGTAAGGTGAAGATCCCAAAGGACCCAGACAAGGGAAATTTTATGCTTAATACACCCCTGCTGCCACAAAAGATCGTGTTTGAAGGACTGTGCTTGGTGCGCATCCCCACCTAAAACTTGAAGATTGGGACTTGGCGGACACGGAGCAGTTCCCCCACCTAGCCGCTGATAGTTTCATGTAGAGGGTATTCTATAATGATTCAGGTGTCATCGCACTGGAGTTGGTGAAGTGGATTCATGGGGTGGAGAAGGCAGGATTGTTGAAATTGCTATGAGTGTCACATTACCATCATGCACCCATAAACTTGATAGTTATCAAACAGTTGTTGTGCCTGGTGCATGACGGGTGCCTTTGGTTGGAGGAGCCAATCCCTATAATTGATATGTTGATCCATAGGATCACCCAACTACCCCATTCAAGACTAAATCTAGCCAAGGCATTTGGCGGAAAGGTGGGCAAGCGCGACCTCACCAAGCAAATGAATGACAAGTTCAAGCTTGCCAAGAAGCCACGCGGATACTCAATTTCAAGCATAACTGACCTCACAGTAAAGGTAGCTGGTGGGCTCCAGTATTGTAGCAATAATGCTACAACTCCTGGAGCTTCCTTCTTTAATTTTATCAACCCGGTAGTTCGTAACAAACTTGGAAGCGACGGTGCTGTATGCACAAGTACTAGCTCTTGCCACAGTTGTCACTTGGTCAGCTGGCACAAGTCCGCTAGGGGTTCAAGCCAACCTCTATGAGCTCTTAGAAGAAGCTTTTTAACTGATGGACGAAAGCTAACTCAAAGGAAGCTAATCTATTTGCAGAAAGGGACTGAAAGCCAACAAGAAACGCAAACCCTAGCAAACCCTAATTCTACCAGCTAGTCTCACTGATGCAGAGATGGGAATGCAAACTACTGAAAGAGATGCCATTACTTCTATGAAGGTAAAATGCATGTGTCTATACTACCTCTATCTGAAGAAAACATTTTTTGTATTTTTGTTTCAATTATTAGAATTATCATGCATGTGCTTTTAACTAGCTTTTTACTGTGCAGAAGTGGATCAAGGAGGAGAAAGGCTTGAAAAAGGTTGGGAAAGTTTAGAGAGGGTCTAAGGGGTCCCTAACACCCTTCCAGAGAGTTTCACAAAGTTTGGCTACCAAGAGACCGTATTTATGAGCTTCTACAGGAAGTCTGCGGGGGTTCTACAGGATGTTTCAGAATTTCTACAGGATGTTCAGTAATTCCTACAGGATGTCCTACGATTTGGATTTTGGATGATGGGTGAGCGAAAAGGGCTGCATGGATGGATAGGGAGGTAGGAGAGGGGTTTGTAATGACTTAGTGACAGGGAGATGAGGTGATGAGAGGGTGTGGAAAACTAGTTTGTCTGAAGGAGGGTAGAGGGAATGGAAGGCCGAAAAGGTAGGATAATGTGGGCAGTAGAGTAGTTTAGAGACAAGGGGTCTAATTGGGAGATGAGCAGTTGGCTTGGGCAAGGCTTCGAAGGATGAGAGGATGAGGGAGTAGCACTGCACAGTATAAACTGAATCAAATCATCCACGTCCTGCACATAATCAAAACATTCCTAATCTGTCCTAACTGTTTAATGGAACCAATGATCAGCACGTTATTTCTAAAGAAAACCATATATTGGTACTGAAGCAAAGAAACATTCCAAGAGGTCTGAGCGCATGGACAACTACTACAAACGAAAATATTGCACCAAAGATTGCATGAGTACGTAAACCAATGTTTTTGGTGGGTAGCACTATCTGCAATTCCAGCCCCTAGAAAGAGGTGAAAATGAGTGTGCAGGCAACCCTTTTCTGGAACTTTTATCAACTCCAATCTCTTCACTCTATTCTAAACAGCTGAAGCAACTCTATCTTCTAACAATGACCTACTTAACCACACCAAGAAATCTAACTCAACAAACTGCATTTCAAATGCATGTAAAGAAAACCATAACGCTGAAAGAAAAGATAACAATACAGAAGAAGGAGGCCTTAGGCTCTCAGGTTGGGCCCAACCCCGAGAGCTATGGCTCCTTTAAAAGCTCAGAACTGAGATCAAATCTGACTGCTTTCCATTAAAAAATAATAATCATAAGTCAAAGAGCATGCCAATAATGGCTACAAAAGAGCAAAACCAAGCTAGCAGCTCGTAGTGCAGAATGTGCAACAATGTTTCAAAAATCCTTTTCGAAGGCTAAAGCCTTATCATTTATACATCACGAGGCCCCAAGCTGGCCTCCTAAATCAGTGGGACTTGGCTGACCAAACTAGGAGTGAACTGCTGCTTCCTCTAAATCTATTTGGCTGCCTTCTAAATCCGGTTGTGGTGGCTGTTGGAGCTCGGAGTTGGGGGTGAAGATCCCGAGGAAGGCCATTTAATGCTGGACAACCCTCCTATGAATCCTTAACCCCATCTTGGCTGTCTCCTGGTCCTTATCTGCTCGGTTTTGTTCCAATCATGTGTCAAAAAACCTGAAATGAGCACGTGTTAGCCACCTAGGAATAGTGACTGCCCTTATTCGTACAAATGACATAAACATACTAAAAAATGATGCATAAGTTATGAAAAATGAAGGATTGAGCAAAGGTAGTTAGGCCAAATGAGCCCAAAATGTTACCAAATTTGGGGCTCATCATCACCCCCCAGCTAAAATGATTGCTCATCCCTGAGCAACTAATCCAGCTCCTCGTCCTTCATTGCTTTCACCGCCACCCTCACATCCCAGGCTTCTGAAGTGGTCTCCTCCTCACTGGCATGGAACCCAGCCTTCCTTTCCACCTCTTCCCACTGCTTATGCTCTTCTTTTTCTGTGCTGCCTTCCATCAATCCTAACAGCAGAGGTGGGCTTAGCTTGAGGCCAATCCAGCTGGCTTGGAGGTTTTGTATGGACTTCTTGTAGAGGGGCACCCGTGCTAGAGCTTCCCTCATTCGAGTTGGAGTATGATATTCTCTGATTTTAAGGCTGTGGGACAATGTGTTCCATCGGCGGGTGCAAGCATGAACACAGTTGTCCCCTAATAGTCGCTCCATATCCTCAAAATGTGCTATGGCCTGTGCCTGCTGATCCATGTATTTCAATCAAGTTTGAGGGTTGGTGGCTAAGTGTTGGTGGGCCGATATCAATGCAGTGGGATCCCCTGGCTCTACTCTAATCAGCAGTGGCTCATGTAATTCTCGGTCCATGACCTCTTTGACCTCTGCTGCCCTCTCTTCTTCATGGTTCAACCATGAGGCAAATGCCATCAACTGCATATCCCCTACAACTGTGTTGGGATCCCATGTAGTCACATTAGGAAGGGCCAAATTATGGAGATAGAACTCCGAGAGTTTGGCCTTATCCTCTGATGAACTGCTATTGCATAACGCTGTGAACTGCTGGGGGTCTTGGAGTTGGGAGATACCCCTCTGTGCCAATGCATTAATCTGAAATTGCAGCCACTGGTCTCGTAGGTACAGGCCATAAGATTTGGCCGGCTGTCTACATTGTAGAGCATCCATGGCCCAACTGGCCATGCAAGCCAGTTGTGCCTCTTTTTGCTGCAACTGCTGTTTGAGAGCTTGCATCTCGATTTGTGCTTGTAGTTCCCTTTCCTGTAGATGCGAGGTTGGCTCCCCAAGACCAACTTGCAGTCCTTCTTTGCCTTGATGTTCTGTTGTAGTGTCCCCTGATGATGTGCCCTTTTCCTTCTTCCGTTCCTGTAGCTGCAGTTTAAGTTTCTCGTTCTCTTCCTGTAGGAATACCCGCTGGCAGTTTGCCACGTGTTTGGCCATAGCTAATTCTTTTCTTTCCTCCTTGAGTTGTTCCTCCAAGGGGCCTATATCTGCCACTCCTTTTGATTTAGCTATTTTCATCCACGTGTGGGTTCTCACTCTTTCTTCCTCCAACGCAAAGAAAAGCGGCACTGTGAATTTTTGTGGAATAATTTTCCCAGCCTCCAAAAAGTTATAATACGAGCTCAAGCTTGGCTGGGGACTAGGTTCCGGAATATTCTCTTTCTCTTCTTCCCTCGGTGGCTCTACTTCGTCTTCCCTAAGTGGTGATGAGGGTGCCTCTCCCTCCATCCTCTCTGTCTCCTTAAGCAGGGCTAATGTTTCTTGTAGAACGGCCTCAGCATCCTGTAGCCGGGCTTTTGAAGCCAACCTGTCCATTCTCTCCTTCCAAGTAGTTGTCTTCGGGCTCCCCCACTCATAAGTGACTGATATTTTTGAGGGGGACCTCTCCCTTGGCGAGGTAGGGGTATATTCTATAGTAATTGGGCTGCTGGATGGAGGTTGGGGCCTGCTTGTTTTGATTCTCACACTTCTCCTGGCTTTGAAATACAGAGGGATCTCCCTCTTTCATTTTTCCTTCGGCTTAGGAGGTGTACTAAGGGTGGCCAGCACGGCTGCTGCCTCCCTTGCAAGAATTTCGGCTGTCTTCTCCTTTGGTTTTCCTTTCTCAGGGCTTCCTGTAGAAGGCCCTGTATCAGCTGATTTCTGGCTTCCTGTAGAAGCTGTTTTTGGTTTTCTTGTAGAAACAGGTGGCACCGTTTTAGCCTGTTTGGCTGAGGGTGCTTTGCTTTTTGACTTGGTTGAGGTTGCTTTCGAGGTGCCTTTACTAACGTGGACTTGTTCCATCCTTTCCACCCTACTCTGTAGCCTTTTCTCTCTGGGTGTCAATGTGGATTTGTCACCCGCCTTTTCGGCAACCTGGGGTTTCTCTTGCCTCCCCTTTTGTTCTTTCTTTGGTGCTTTGGCCGCAGGTTCTTGGCCTTTCCCTTTCTTCTCTGTGTGTACTGACTCCTTCTCCTCACTGCTGGAGGAGGTGAGCTCCTCGGTCAACATTTTGATATCGCCATCCTTAGTCAGATTTCGGAAGGCTTCCCACGAGAGAGGGACTGTGTAGGTGTGGAGTGCATCCTCCACGAGGAGCTTAATGAGCCCATGATGGGCTACCTGGTCTGGCGTGCCCTCTCGTAATTTGGTGGCACATTCAGTCATGGACTGCAGGAGGAAGTAAGGAATACTTAGCTTGTTTTCTGAAGGTAGGTCCATTTGGTGCCTCAATTCTGTGAGCAGCCGGAAATGGTACCCATATACGATGCTGAATCGTCCTTCGCACGTGATATATTTCATAATTTGGAGGCTGACCTCACTCCAAAGCGGTTGTAGGCTAGCTCTGCGAACCCCGTTCTTATCCTCTGAGAATTGCTCCTCCGGTGGAAAGAACTCCTTTTTAGCCTTCTGGCCTAATTTTCGCTCCTCCTTATCCCACGGTACCCCCATTGGGAGATCAGTGACTCTGCTGATGAACTGTGGGGTGAGTCTGAGATTCAAACCCCTGAAATTGACAACGGCCAGCGTTTTTGATTTTGGCTTCAAAGCTCGCAGGAACTCCTCTGCCACCTCATCATCATAACCTTGAAGCTTGTCGCAGAACGACATCCATCGCGCATGAGTGAACAGTTCTACCACCTCCGGGTTTTCCCGTAGCTTCTTTGAGTCTGTCGGTTCCTTTCTGATGAATCCACTCGGCATGGTGAAAGCCTGCTATGTTAGCCGGAGGTGGCGGGTGCGTATCAAAAGATGGCCTTTCGGATTGCTTGAGACAGAGCGCAGAACTACGCCTCTGTCACGCACACAATTTGTGAATTCTTGGCTATTTATAGATGAGCCTTGACAGGGGCTCAATTACAAACCACATCCTATAGAAAACCCCGCATATACTACGACGAAAATTTTCATGCAAAAGGAAGACGACGCTTGCAATTTTATGCTCAGATTGTAGTTTTACATTTTTGAGGACGTCAACTTCGCCACCCTTCAAACCAATTGCATGGGAGGAACAGGTTCAGGCTTACCTTTTCCAATTCGCCACCTTCGACGTGAATAGATCAATTTTCCTCTGTAGCGGCGAGCTTCCTGTAGCACAGCTTCCTGTAGAAGTCGCGCACAGGTTCTGGAGAGCACGTCAGTGGTTCTGCACCTTCTGTGCCACCACCAGACGTCTGAACGAGCCGAAGATTTGGAGTAACGAGCTTTAGAGAAATTCGGACGCTTACTCGACTGCAAAACGGCTGGTGATAAATGAGTGGAGTGACGATCTAGCCGGTGGATTTGAATCCCGGCCGAACTTGTGGCGCGGGGGTGAGCTATCCCTGCCGGACCGTTGGACGACGTCACCTATTCATTTCACTGCAAGTTTCCCTGACCGCCGCATCATTCCCAGCATATCTGCCGCCGCCATTTCCGTTAGATCGCCGCTTCTCCCCGACTGGACGCTTCTCACATGTCCATTACCCGTTTTGCTTGCCACGACCAACACTTTCCAAATCTGACGAGACCATCTGACTGGTCGTGGTGGCCAGTTGAATGGCTACCAGACTGCTCAACCCATTCATTTCCACACTTGCAAACATTTTAGAGTATTATTCATGTAATTTGACGAAAAAAGGGTGAGGCACTTACCTGTGCGGCCGCGACGTTATTTTCAGGTTTCAGGACGAGGGTGATTGGATTTGCTTGTTGCTGCTTCATGCACAGGCACGGGGGTCCCTCCTTGCAGACTGCTGCTGATTACAAAGCTTGTTACTTGGCTGCGGGTGGTGCATGTGCCCGCTCTATGTGTTGCAGGCGCCTTGATGGTGTACACTCTAGCTGGATGAACTGCTACGGGATTCCTGTAGGATGTCCTGTGACAGTTTTTTCTCCTCGGGTGCATGCCGAAACAGTGGAGACGGTGGCATCGCGGTCACGATCGCATGGCCCTCGGATGGCTTTGATAAGTAGTGCATGGTGTCTCTGCATCCTTTTTCCATTTGAGAATCGCTTCCTTTGATAATTCAATGTTCCGATTTGACTGTGCAGGTATTTCCATTGCATGGCAACTGGGGTGGTAGAAGGAGGCGACAGCAGTGCGTGATGGAGAAAACATTAGCTTGCATGCCTCCGTGTCGGACCTCGGGCGTTAGATTTCCCCACACAGTCAGTTCTGGGCCGTCCAAAGCTTCTACAGGAAGTTTCCTGTAGAAATACAAAACTTCCTGTAGAAAGTCCTGTAGCTTCCTGTAGAAGGCTAAACGGTGATCAAATCATGCCCAGACCTTGGAAGAGATGAGTGTTTCTGGAGGGAGTGCTGGTGAGGTCACCTGGTAGCATAGTAGGGACCCTTGTCTTCGAGTTGAGGGGCCTATTTTCCTGCATGGAATACCTGCAACCTGCATGAATTGCCACATTGTGAACTTGCTTTCCCTATTTTTTTTTTTGTTTTTTTTTCTTTTTTTTTTTTTTTTTTTTTAAAGACAGCAGGGGCGCCTCCATGAGGTTTTCACCCTTACCATCTGCCTTGAGCACCTCAGAGAGGTTTTCACTCAAGGGACTTTTTCAAACATTTTCAGAAAGACAGCAGGGATGCCTCAATGAGGTTTTCACCCCTACCATCTACCTTGGGAGCCTCAGAAAGGTTTTCACCCAAGGATCTTTATTATTATTTTTTTTTTTTTTTTTTTTTTTTCCCTTTTTTTTTTTTTTTTAAATCTTCAGGGTATGCCCAAAACAGAGGCAGAACCCTTCTCTATGACCAGCACTGATTTTTCCATAGTTTTGATGAATTCTTGCCTTGAAAGAGGTTTTCTGTAGATCTTTAGTCGATGCCCATTGACAAGCATAGGGATGGCCTCCTCATCAATGGTCCGAATAAGAACAGATCCATTGTCATTACATTTTTCCACTGTATATGGTCCCAGCCATCTGGTTCTCAGCTTCCCCTTGAAATCCTTATGCCTGGAATCATACAACAGCGCCCAATCTCCCGGCTGAAATTGCTTGTCATTGAGGTGTTGGTCATGCCACACCTTCCTCTTAAGTTGAACCACTTATGAGTGGAGAAGGGCCTGCATTCGGTGCTCGTCCAATCCATTCAGCTGCAATAACCTTTCTTGTTGGGCATGGCTGAGATCCAGGTCCAGCTGAGCTGCCATCCTCAAGGTGTTGTATTCGAACTCAATTGACAGCAAAGCTCTCTTCCCATAGACCAGCTCATAAGGTGTGAAGCCGGTTGTGGTCTTCCAAGTGGTGTTGTAAGCCCATGTGGCCTCAACCAGGCGATCTGCCCAATCTTTCCTGTTGTTGCTCACCACCTTAGTCAAGATCCATTCCAATGCTCTATTGGTGACTTCCACCTACCCATTTGCTTGAGGATGATAGGGGGTGGAAGTCCTATGCTTGATTTTGTGATGAGCAAGTAGGTCTTCAATTAAGTTGGAGGTGAACTAACTTCCTTGATTGGTGACTAGCTCTCTTGGGTAGCCAAATTTATAGAAGATGTTCTCTCTTAAGAACTCGGCCACCTTTTCTTCTGTCGCTGCTTTGATTGCCTTGGTTTCTGCCCACTTTGTCGGGTAGTCTGTGCACACAATGATGTAAGACCTTTGCCTCGAAGGAGGATTGATTGGACCCACAAAATCCATACCCCACTTCTCAAATGGCTCAAGAGTCACTTGAGGTTGGAGAGGCATTTCGTCCCTTGGAGTCGGTTTCCCCATTCTTTGGCATCGGTCACATTGGCTGATATACCTTCTGACATCTTGATGAAGCGTGGGCCAATAGTAGCCTGCCTGCAAGATTTTGAAGGCTGTCCTTTTGGCTGCAAAATGTCCTCCACAAGGCCCGTCATGACAGGTTAGGAGGATATCAAAGACTTCCTCCTCCCTTACACAACGCCTTAAGATCTGATCAGGGCCAAGCTTGAACAGGTTGCCCGCAATCCAAGTGAATGAGGCACTCTTCCGTACGATCCTGCTCTTCTCTCTTAAGGATAGGTGCGGAGGAAATTGTGCTGAGACAAGGTAGTTTGCTATATCAGAAAACCATGGAGAGAGTATTGAAATAGCAAACAGATGTTCATTTGGCATCTGGTCATCCACTGTTCCATCCTCTCCTGTAGGTAAATCCAATCTAGACAAAAAGTCAGCAACAACATTTTCTTTACCTGGCTTGTCAACAATAGTCAAATCAAACTGCTGCAACAAAAGTAACCATCTAATAATACGAGCATTCACATCCGATTTATTCATTAAATATCTAATTGCAGCATGATCAGTATGTACAAATGTTTGATATCCAGTGATATAATGTCGGAATTTGTTCAGTGCATGGACCACGGCCAATAATTCTTTCTCAGTTACGGTGTAATTCAGTTCTGCCTTGGATAAGTTTTTGCTGACAAAGTATATGGCGTATGGAAGTTTTTTTTCAACTTGTCCTAAGGCTGCCCCTATGGCTTTGTTCGAGGCATCAGTGTGGATGTGGAAAGGTAGGGCCCAGTTTGGACCTCTCAAGATTGGGGCAGACACCAACTTGTCCTTTAATTCATTCAGAGCCTTCTGACAATCGTCAGTCCATTTAAACTCAACATCTTTTGCCAAGAGGTTGAACAATGGCGAGGCTAGCTTGCTGAAGTCTTTAATGAATCTCTTATAATACCCTACTAAACCTAAGAAACTTCGAACATCTCTTACCTTCTGAGGAGGTGGAACCTTCTTGATGAGAGCAATTTTGTTGGGATCCACCTGTAATCCTTGGCGAGAAATGGTATGGCCTAGCACGGTCCCTTCAGTCATCAAGAATTCACACTTTTCAGGACTAAGGGACAGGTTCATCTCAATGCACTTGGTTAGGACTTTTCCCAGATTGGACAATGCTTCCTGGAAGTTGGACCCATAAGGAGTGAAGTCATCCATATAGATTTCCACCGAATCATGGACGAGCTCAAAAAAGATGCTCAAGACAGCTCTCAGGAAGGTGGCAGGAGCATTGCATAGTCCAAAGGGAAGAACTTGATAAGCAAAGGTACCCCAAGGACAAGTGAAGGTGGTCTTATCTTGGTCTTCCGGGCTGATTTGGATCTGGTTATACCCGCTAAACCCATCTAGGAAAGAGAAAAATTTCTTTCCTGCCAGTCCATCCAACACTTGATCTATGAAGGGTAGAGGAAAATGGTCTTTCTTGGTGGCCTTGTTCAGTTCTCGGTAGTCCACACAGATTCTCCACTTCCCGTTTTTCCTGGGAACCAACACCAAAGGGGATACCCATTCGCTATCCGAGATGGGGTAAATGAATCCGGCATCCAACAGTTTTTGTAATTCCTCCTTGATGATGTCCTTAAGGGCTGGATTCATTCTCCTTTGGGGTTGCCTAACCAGTTTACTGTCTTCTTTGATGTAGATGTGATGGGTACAGACCGAAGGATGGACTCCTTTCATCTCCTTATAGCTCCAAGCAAAAGCATCTAGATGACTGGCCAACAGACTACACAGTTCTTTTTCCTGGGAAGGAGATAGGGAGGAGCTGATCTTTAACGTTCTCTCAGGGCTGAACTCCACATTTTTGACTCTGGGAGTGATAGGGTTGGTCACACAAAGGTCCACTAAGGTGCTGGCTTGGGCATCCTCCACCAATTCCTCTAAGGACAATGCACTGGGAGGTGGATTTTGGATCAAGGTCTCAATCAAATCATCCTCGGTTGGGAGGTCTCCCCTAGTGGTGTCTAGGGTGCACAAAGGTGCTGAGTACACCTCATCCTCTTCTCCTTCCTCCAACCAAAGTGGTAAGTCATGCTCTAATAAGGGTTGGGCAGGAGGGTACAGGACTAGCTGCTTGGACATAGGACCATTTTTGATGGTCATGTTTCCTGCACGGCAGCTTATGTAAGCATCTACAGTGGCTAACCAAGGCCTTCCCAAGATAAGAGGGTATCCAGTAAGCTTTGCCTTTGGTTGTAGAACCAGGAAGTCTGCAGGGTACTCCCAAGAGTCAACAGAGACCAAGACATCCTCTACAATCCCTTCGGGAGTCACGGTGGAGTGATCTGCTAGTTGCAGGACTGTCGAGGTCTTTCTCAAGGAACCCTGAAGGTTGAGTTTGAGCATGGTATCTCTGGTCATCATATTAATGGCAGCCCCCAGATCAATCAATGTGTGTGGTATGATGGTGCCATTGATGTGGATATCAACTACAGGACTCCCAGGATCCAGATACTTTGGGCAGATGGCCTGCCCCAACATAAGATCAGACAGTTGTCCTATGACATTGATGGTTGAAGCATCTCTTTTTCGCCTGCCTGGGTGTCTGAAACACTTTTCCTTAACCAGTTTGTTGTATATCGGTACATCTTTGATGGCTTGGAGAAGTGGTATTCTCACACACAACTGTTTGAGTTCTCCCAGAAGCTCATCCTCCTCTGGGTTGGGTTGTGTGGTGGCCGTTAGTCTCTCAGGAAAGGGTGGAATGGCCTTTGGTTCACTTTCCTGTTTATCTTCCTCATCCTCCAGGGGAGGAGGTTGGCGATCCGGAAGAGTCTTTCCAGATCGCAGATTGATCTCCTGGATCTCCACAGCATAGGTAGGGCATGATGTTTCCCCAGTATATACCTGTTGGGCCTGTCTGTTGTTGGGGTTCAGGTTCGGTTGAGCGGGCATTTGGGGTTGCCTTGGAGGAGCAGGAGGTAATGGTTGTGGTTGAGCTGGTGGTGGAGGCAAAATGGCGGGAGGAGTGTTGTACTGGGGCCTCCACCCCGATTGAGGTGCGTTCCACTGAGGCTGTGGCTGGGCATGTGAGTGAAACGAAGGAGTAGTGGGCTGAGTATGGTACTGAGGCGGGTAAGACCATGGAGGAGGTATAGACCAGGAAGGATGAACAAGGGGTCCCCAGGAGGGCATAGGAGCGGATTGGTTGGGGCTGTAATAAGTTTGGGGTGTCCCTTGCATCCCCTGTTGGTAAGGTCTAGGTCCATGTGGCCTCCTTTGGTTGAGGAAATAGAGAGGTTCAGTGGGCACTTCTGTCCCTTGATACATGGCTTTAAGCCCAGGTAAGGTTGGACATTGGTTTGTGGGGTGGTCCTCCTCACAAACAAAACATACCTCAATCGAATGTAATGGGCACTCGTTCTTAGGGTGTTTCCTTGTACACCTAGGGCAGAAGATAGCCAAAGCCCTCTCAGCTTCCTCTTTCTTCTGCTGGATTCGGAATGTGTCAAGTTGCATGGCGATGGTCTGTCTCACCTCACTCTTGAGGTCCTCTAATTGATTTGCAAACTCATGTTTGGAGAAAGGAATACCAGCTAAGAGGAGGTTTCCTCTACCTCTTTTCCGGGCTGCCCTAGAGTGGTTTCTAAACACAGTCTTTATGTCCTCATAAGGTAGTTGGTAAATATCTCCTCCAGCTAGCATGTGAAGGGTATCTAAAAGGTCTTCAGGGACTCCTCGGAGCAGGACCAACTTGAGGGATTCAGGGTCAAGTGTGCACCTGGCCCGTTTATAGCTAAGTTGGAACCTTTCCTCGTAATCTTCTAAAGACTCATCATTCCCCATGGTCATCCGAAAGATTTCTCCCTTGGTTTCCTTGGACCTACAGTAGTCCCGGTATTTGGTATTGAAAGCTTGCTGCATCTGGGCCCAAGTGGTGATACTGTTCCCAGGTAAGCCCATGAACTAGCGTAATGCTGCATCCTTAAGGGTAGAGGGGAAGAGTTTCAGTTTTTTCTCATCCTCGGTATAGTCATAGGTTCGACAAAGGACGGCAAACTCAAACAGGAAGGTATCAGGGTCTTCAGTAGTCAGTCCATGGAAGTGAGGTAAAGTGGAGGGGTTGATGTTCTTCATTTTCATGTCTCCATTAGTCTCTCGGATGGGGAAGGCACCTTCAATTCTCTCATCTTCTCCCCTATTGTCAGCCATAGCTTCAGATGGAGTGTTCTCTAACTCTTCTTCTGCTATAGGATCTTCGTATATCTCAGGAGGTTCGCCTATAGGTTCTTCTGGATCACTGTCACCAAAGAAGAGAGAAGGGTGACTCAGTGATGTGGTGGGGGTGTTGGGTAAGAATTTGCCTGTTTTATCTCGATTTCTACGAGGCATGAAATGAAAAGACTTCTGATTGCTTTTGCTTTTTTTGGTGCCTGCAAAACTAAAACAGATTGAACTGCAACTAACTATCTTGCTGAAATGGAAATGCGGAATTGAAATGAAAGCATGAAAGAACTAATCTATTTTGCTCAAATGAAATTGCAGGAATGAAATGCTAGGCTACGCTTGCGGAATTGAAATGCTAATCTATGCTTGCAGGAATGAAATTGCAGAATTGAAATGTTAATCTATGAAAGCAGGAAATGTCTATGCTACTTTTGCAGAAAGGAAATTGCAGAATGGAAATGAAATAAACTACTTAGCAGAAGGCGAGAGTAGGAAAATAGAAGAAAAGCAACAATCACTAATGCTCTGACGCTTTCCCGGCAACGGCGCCAAAAAGATGGTGGGCTCCAGTATTGTAGCAATAATGCTACAACTCCTGGAGCTTCCTTCTTTAATTTTATCAACCCGGTAGTTCGTAACAAACTTGGAAGCGACGGTGCTGTATGCACAAGTACTAGCTCTTGCCGCAGCTGTCACTTGGTCAGCTGGCACAAGTCCGCTA
This sequence comes from Pinus tabuliformis, assembly GCA_031772625.1. Lineage (NCBI taxonomy): Eukaryota > Viridiplantae > Streptophyta > Pinopsida > Pinales > Pinaceae > Pinus > Pinus tabuliformis. The sequence continues at coordinate 599,968,761 of CM062818.1, forward strand.
GGGGCTCAAGCCAACTCCTATGAGCTCTTAGAAGAAGCTTTTTAACTGATGGATGAAAGCTAACTCAAAGGAAGCTAATATATTTGCAGAAAGGGACTGAAAGCCAACAAGAAACACAAACCCTAGCAAACCCTAATTCTACCAGCTAGTCTCACTGATGCAGAGATGGGAATGCAAACTACTGAAAGAGATGCCATTACTTCTATGAAGGTAAAATGCATGTGTCTAGACTACCTCTATCTGAAGAAAACATTTTTTGTATTTTTGTTTCAATTATTAGAATTATCATGCATGTGCTTTTAACTAGATTTTTACTGTGCAGAAGTGGATCAAGGAGGAGAAAGGCTTGAAAAAGGTTGGGAAAGTTCAGAGAGGGTCTAAGGGGTCCCTAACACCCTTCCAGAGAGTTTCACAAAGTTTGGCTACCAAGAGACCGTATTTATGAGCTTCTACAGGAAGTCTGCAAGGGTTCTACAGGATGTTTCAGAATTTCTACAGGATGTTCAGTAATTCCTACAGGATGTCCTACGATTTGGATTTTGGATGATGGGTGAGCGAAAAGGGCTGCATGGATGGATAGGGAGGTAGGAGAGGGGTTTGTAATGACTTAGTGACAGGGAGATGAGGTGATGAGAGGGTGTGGAAAACTAGTTTGTCTGAAGGAGGGTAAAGGGAATGGAAGGCCGAAAAGGTAGGATAACGTGGGTAGTAGAGTAGTTGAGAGACAAGGGGTCTAATTGGGAGATGAGCAGTTGGCCTGGGCAAGGCTTCGAAGGATGAGAGGGTGAGGGAGTAGCACTGCACAGTGTAAACTGAATCAAATCATCCACGTCCTGCACATAATCAAAACATTCCTAATCTGTCCTAACTGTTTAATGGAACCAATGATCAGCACGTTATTTCTAAAGAAAACCATATATTGATACTGAAGCAAAGAAACATTCCAAGAGGTCTGAGTGCATGGACAACTACTACAAATGAAAATATTGCACCAAAGATTGCATGAGTACGTAAACCAATGTTTTTGGTGGGTAGCACTGTCTGCAATTCCAGCCCATAGAAAGAGGTGAAAATGAGTGTGCAGACAACCCTTTTCTGGAACTTTTATCAACTCCAATCTCTTCACTCTATTCTAAACAGCTGAAGCAACTCTATCTTCTAACAATGACCTACTTAACCACACCAAGAAATCTAACTCAACAAACTGCATTTCAAATGCATGTAAAGAAAACCATAATGCTGAAAGAAAAGATAACAATACAGAAGAAGGAGGCCTTAGGCTCTCAGGTTGGGCCCAACCCCGAGAGCTATGGCTCCTTTAAAAGCTCAGAACTGAGATCAAATCTGACTTCTTTCCATTAAAAAATAATAATCATAAGTCAAAGAGCATGCCAATAATGGCTACAAAAGAGCAAAACCAAGCTAGCAGCTCGTAGTGCAGAATGTGCAACAATGTTTCAAAAGTCCTTTTCGAAGGCTAAAGCCTTATCATTTATACATCACGAGGCCCCAAGCTGGCCTCCTAAATCAGTGGGACTTGGCTGACCAAACTAGGAGTGAACTGCTGCTTCCTCAAAATCCGTTTGGCTGCCTTCTAAATCCGGTTGTGGTGGCTGTTGGAGCTCGGAGTTGGGGGTGAAGATCCCGAGGAAGGCCATTTAATGCTGGACAACCCTCCTACGAATCCTCAACCCCATCTTGGCTGTCTCCTGGTCCTTATCTACTCGGTTTTGTTCCAATCATGTGTCAAAAAACCTGAAATGAGCACGTGTTAGCCACCTAGGAATAGTGACTGCCCTTATTCGTACAAATGACATAAACATACTAAAAAATGATGCATAAGTTATGAAAAATGAAGGATTGAGCAAAGGTAGTTCGGCCAAATGAGCCCAAAATGTTACCAAATTTGGAGCTTATCAGTAGCCACCCTAATATTGGCTAGGAAAGTAATGAGGAAGTGTCACAAAAATGAGGTGTCGGCATTAATTGTTTTATTAGCGACCTAGTGTGCAGAGGGCGTACAATTCAATTAGGTGCGCTACCTATGCAGTGAGTTCCTCGCGAACTATAGGGAGGCATAGGACAACAACAAAAAAATTCATTACGCATGGTTGTTGTTGTCAATTGTGTTGGTTGCATGGCATTAGTCAGAGGATAGTTAGTTTCCTCCAATTGCAACAAATTTTCTAGAAGCAGAGAAGTTTGCTTCACTATGGACCACGAAGGATGCTGAGCGGGTTTGTGAGAGAAAGGTCTTCTGGTTTTTATGGAAATGAGCATCAATATGGCCATCAACCACAAGCCAACACTGTCACCAATTGTTGTTGACTAGTTTTCGGGATACACGGAGTTTAAAGTGGACTTCCATTGTATCTCCATCCAGGCGCGGAAGGACCCAAAATAGAAATGGTATGATATTTGATACCTTGTGACGAATGATGCCATGGCAGTGGTCCTCAATCATTGGCGAGCCAAGTGGCGCATGACCTCAGATTTGTCAGTTGGGTCTAATAAGTCTGTGGGAAAGTAGAAGAAGGAAGAGGCCTGGTCGAAAATGCAGCAATTGACTAAAAAATGGAAAAGCGAGACTAAGGACAAAGAAAGAGCAGAAGTGGAGCGCATCGTGAAGAAACAAGACGAAGAGCACAACTCTGCCAGAAGTTAGAAGTCTCCTTCGCCATAGACGGAGAAAGAGGAGCAATCTGAATAGGGTGGTGGAGACTAGGAGACCACCCCGTTCCTAGTAAAATGGAATTGCAAGCAGGAGAAAGAAGGGTCGTGAAAGAAGGCCAAGGCTACTAAGTCGTCGCTCAACATGATCACCGTGATAGAAGGTGACTTAGATGACATTGGGGATAAGGTTAGGTACGCGACTGCAGACTACTGCAGTAGTTCGAACAACAACAAATGTTGGGTGTGGAGCCTGATTATCTTCTTTATTTAAAGGTATCACCGCATTGGACCCCAATTCGTAATGTCACAGAAACATTGCTCGTAATATGTGCGCTACAAGGGGGGTCTGAAGCTAAAAATAGATGTAAAATTGCCTTGTAAAATGTTGTAATTTCGTAGTCAATCTAGTCCGTTCATTAGGCGAAGATCTGATGGTAGAAGTTATGTTTAATTTAAGGTTTTTTGCCCTAGAAGGAAACCCCTCACCATATATGAGGGAATTGTATTGCATTTATGTATATCTATATTCTGAGTGAGAAAGAGAGAGGAGGTTGTGTGAGAACAAAGAGGGAATTACAACGGATCTACAGTAGGTTTTATCTCTTCATTTTACTGGATAATATAAAAGGAAGGGCTAGCTGTTTCTCTGTGGATGTAGCCCAACATGGGTGAACCACATATATCTGTGTCTCTCTTGTTTTATGATTTTTCTGTGTTTATGTTTTTGCAATATATTTTATGTTTTTTATTTCTCTGTAATATATAATTTTCTAATAGCAGAAGCAAGCCTTGGTGGCCATTCAAACAAGTCTATGCAAGCTGCAGATCCAAACTACTCAACTACAGGCTGGTGTAGGGAAGAGCAACATGGCATCGACTAGTTTGGCGCTGGGGACCACTGGAGTAGCGGAGATGGTTCTCTTCTTGGATCCTCAGGTTGTCGTGCTACCTGATGGATCCCTAAGCATGGAGACATAGGCTGAAAGGGCTGCTTTAAGGAACATTGATGTCAAATTAGCAGCACTCCCAAGTGAATTCCTTCACACACTACAAGCAAGTGTGATCGTGGAGCTGAGGGTCTGAGAGCAGCACGCGCTGAGTGTGATCAGCGAATAGAAGGTAAAAATGAACAATTATTCGTTGAGAAAACATACGCTATAGAAACCTGGAAGAAGATCTAGGAGAAGAACGAGCACACAACAGCAGTGGTAGAAGAGGTCTGCAGAACTGTTCTGGAACTGCACCTCCCCGAAGAAGCACCTCTAGAAGCCAAGATTCAGAAGTTAGTTGCAGGTGTGTGTGATGCTCAAACCAAGATGGCCAAGGTTTAATTTGAGCTTAACATCAAAATTACAGAGCTCGAATTGTGGGCACAACCTTCAACTCCACTAGAGGTTAGAGAACAACGTGAGGCAACTGTCAAGAATGAAGTTGTTGCAGTAGATCCTGCAGTGGCAGATTGCACTACACTCTTTGAGTAATCGGTGGAGGTACTTACCAGTCTGTAGGAAGATCCAAACCTGTAGAGGTTAGAAACTGAGGTGAGGTAATTGCTATAGCAGTATGACGAGGGAAGAGTGGCGACGCGTACCATTGCTATCACGCAGAAATTGTTAAAGTTGTAGGAGGCGAAGGAATTGAAAGAACAGGCAGATGCAGTGCAACAAAGAGAGGTTGTACTCAAGGATAGATTGGGGCCTTGGCTAGATTAGGCTTATGTGCTCACCACCAACATTGAGAAAAAGTTGACTAGCCTACAGACAACACAGTAGAATATCTAGGCAAATAGCACAAGACCAGCAACAGAGCACCTAGTAGAGCAGGGTAAGCAAGCAGCGATGCAGTGTACCACTGAAGTTGCAGTGGTGCAAGTGGAGTTGGGAGGTCTTCGAAGCAAGATCTCTGCACCAACAGAGTGACTCAGGGGTTGTTGGGATAGGGTCCCCTAGGGTCAATTTTGAGGTTAAAAGCCCAAGTTTTGGGGCAGAAAGCCCAAGCTTTTGTATGTAAAGTGTAAAGTCTCAACAATTTGTGGTTGCGGAGTGCGTAGATGTAAAGTGTCATAAAGGGTTTCTGCCCTTCTTTTATGTAAGTTGTGTTGTCTTTAGAAGATCTACCCATGGTCTGTGGACCATGGGATTGTATAAAAAGGAGAGTATTAGAAGAGTCTAAGACAGTTTAGTTTTGGAATGATGAATATAATAGGTCATTAGCGAAAAGAGCGAAGAGTCTTAGAATAGAAGAGAGGCTCTGCAACTGTGTGTGCAGAGGCCTAAGGTAGAAGTCCGCAGCTGAGTGTGAGGACCCCTACAGCTGAGTGCACAGGGTAGTTAGAGTTCGTTAGATGATATGAAGCATTAATAAAGAATATTACTCTGGAAATATTTTTGTTTAATCTATTTACTTCTATTATGAATGAATGCGATTATGTTATGTTGAATAATGGGTTTATGATTTAATGCTATATTGATGCGTGAATATTTATGTTTTACATTTTTATCTGTACGCAAGTAATAATATATGTTTACGCTAAGAACATATTAATGCATGTTAAAGTTATCAGATACTTAAGCCGATCTAGGTAAATACGGAAGTAAGAGTAATCACAGAGCACGTAAGTGGTTGATTCGCCTAATTAGGGTCCATGAACGATAGTCGTAGACCTTCGTGAAGGTATCGAGGCTGATTAAGAGAAGTATATTGATAACCCCTAAAAGGCTTATCGATTTGCGCAAAGGCAAAGTTAGGGCACAAAATGACATCACTACCATCTCTGGGTGCAGAAACTTGGTTCCAGTACCCCCCATACTACTTCGGGTGAGACTTCAGTCTGTGCTCCACGGATTGACGCCGAAAGGGCCAGTAGTGTAGGGATTTGTGTGGATAAATTAACGTTGAACCTGGGTTAGGGCCCACTAAGCCAACATCCTCCAATCAGCCAATAGGTAGGATGCAGTATTGATTTTCCATTTGTTGATGAATCGGGAAAAAACTAGCTTTACTTTCCCCAGAGCCTACCATGTTTTCCTCATTAAAATATTTACATCTGACCCAAGATCCAACATACAATCTTCAATTTGACATCCTGTAATTTTTGCATCTACTCAAAAATCTCTTATTGTTCTTTTCTTGTTCCTCTGAACTCTTCTAGAACGTCTTTCAGGAAAATTAGCAGAGATAGTCTCATGTGAGAATTGGTCCCCTTTCATCATTTCCCTTAATTTATTTTGCAACTGGCCAGCCAACTGTTCATCATCCATAATTTGTAAAAATGACTTAAACCAATCTATAACAGTTTAAGACACCTCCTGTGAAAATCTTGGACTCTTAACCTACACTCGTTCCTGATGCTCTACACGAGGGTTGTGAGAAGAAACCAATTGCTTAAAGATTTCAGCTGCATCCTTATAATCTTCTTTTTGCTGATTAGAATATTAGGACCTCTTAGATGACACAAGCTTTATAATATCAAGTTTCTCAAAAGTCATAATATCAGCTCCAGTGCTTTTTCCCCCTTTGGTAACAATGTTGATGTTATGCTGCGTAGATGGATGTAGTTCTCACGGTTCTGCATTGGTCAATTTTTCTCCTTTTAGGCAGTTGTGCTCCTCCCATTGAGGAATGAGTTGTGGAAAATCCTCAATGGCTTGTGTATTTTCCCAAAGTGTGAGTACCAAGGCCTCCTAGGCATCAAGAAATCTTGTGAAACATGACCCTCTTAATCACAGTTATAACATCTAATTGGACCTCTCCTGCCAGTCCTTCCTCCCCTTGGAGCATCTTTTCCTCAGCCCTAAGGAGTTTCATTGAATCTAAATGTTGTACAGTTAAGACGATTGGCTAGAACATCCAAAGATCTACATTGATCTATATGGTGTGTAGGTGATCCACATAATTTACAAAATAGATTTTTGGCATGTTGGAATACTTATACAAAATAAGACACAAACGTGGCGAATGACCATAAGATCTACAAATGTCACAATATTGATTCACAGAAATACCTTGGTGATTAGGAAATGCCTGATATTGAGTGTTCCCTTAAAATATCATGGTTGAAGAAATCTGCACAACCTCGACACTATGTAGCAATGGAGGGGGCACCATAGATATAGTAGATGGCCCCATACCCCTCAACCATGGACATTTTGTTGCATGATGTCTGTCAACTTGATAATTTGTGCACTAGACGTGAGGCCTAATTGGTCACAAAGGAATAAGATCCTTCAATCTTTCTGTCAAATTAGCAATTTGATTTTGGATTCCCATAATGGCAGGGTCAATAAAAGTATTGCCTGGTCTGTATTCTTGAGGATATCCCGCCATTGCCTCAACCTGCATTTCCTATTCTAAATAATCCTACCAAGTCTCACTCTTTTTTTGCGACAAGGGAATCTTGGTCATTGGAAATAAGGATTTAATAAAGAAATCCCTTTGATGATGGGGATTAATTGGATAAGATAATTTACTAATGGAATATTTAAATCATTGCATACACTAACAAAAAGATTCTCCTTCTCTTTGCCTAATATCCAATCGTTCTGCTAAACATTTCTGATTTGACTAGGGAAGTTTAAAATCCTAAATAAAATATTTTTTAAATTGGTCCATAGTGGGGTTTGGATTCAAATTAGACCATTTGATGAACCATAACAGAGCCCAATCCCACAAGTTTGTTTGAAACTCAATGATATTAGTATCATCAGGACTTTATCTTGCCCTACAAATGGCTTCACATAGTTACCATTGTTTCTCAACGTCTTCACCACCCCTTCTTGAAAACTATGGATAAGGACTGAGTGATCCTGCAATAATTCCAACCATGTTTGGTTTCCCTGGCAGAACTATTACAAATACTTGGGAACCCAGTTGAGAATAAATACCAAATCTAGATTGAAAAATATGTGAGGATCCTTCCTAGGGTCCTCTAACTAAAACTAAATTTATTTAATTTAAACAAAATAAGAATGGAAATAACTTATTTATAACTCAACATTTATTTGATGACAATATACAATTAAAATTTACTTACAACCTATTAAACCAGTAAGAATTTCATTGCAACAATTTACATAAGTAATCAATAAATGGAAGAATACATGTTCCAATATCTTGGTTGAGATGCTCTGTTGGGATGCTCCTCTCGTCTACCCGACTGAATTTACCTCACAGCCAACTAAGAATGATTTCCTAGCCTAGAGAACCTCCACAGGTTCCCTAGCCCTCCAAGCCCAAGTCCAACCAGTTGAACCAACACTCTCCAATGGATCCAAGTTTGAATTATTTCATTTATCTCTCCATTCTCTTCTTTCTCTTTCTCCACATTCCTCCCCAAAACCAAATCTTCCAAAACCAAGACTAAGGACCCACACCCTCCCCCCTACCCCCCTCCTCTCATCCTCCTTCCATTGTATGTCTCTTCCTCCTATCCACCTCAACCACCTATCATTAATGTCATGACTACCCCCTCATCCTTAATATCCTTGACTTCTCTTACCATAGTTTATTCCAGTAGATTTGAGAAGACATTTTGGGAATAAAATATGGATATTTTATATAGAATTAAATTGGAAAATAACACATCTTCTCAAAAGTAGATTTGAGAAGACACCTTGGGATATGGATATTTAATTTGGAAATAAATTGGAGAACACCATATCTTCTCAAAAGTAGATTTGAGAAGACACCTTGGGATATAGATATTTAATTTGGAATTAAATTGGAGAAGACCATATCTTCTCAAAAGTAGATTTGAGAAAACACCTTGGGATATGGATATTTAATTTGGAATTAAATTGGAGAAGATCATATCTTCTCAAAAGTATATTTGAGAAGACACCTTGGGATATGGATATTTAATTTGGAAATAATTGGAGGAGACCATTTCCTATCCAAAATTAAATTTGAGAAGACAACTTTACAATTGAATAATAACAATAATAAAAGTCATATTAGTAAATAAAATTACAGTTTCACAAATGTAGGTATATACCAATATTTCTTAATAATTATAAGTCAATATTTTCATGTTAATTAAACACTAATAAAAATTTGCATGATAGGATCAAGTAGGGCATTACATAGACCCCTCCTTCGTAAAACTTCGTCCCGAAGTTAGAGTGAAAAAGATACAAGGAGTTTGAAAGAAGTTTGACAATAAGGAATAAACAAATAGAGAGGGAGTTATAGTAGTCAAATTAAGTAAGTCAGGAAATGATACCACTTCCCATCAAGAGTCCCCAATTAATATGTATCCTCTTATCTCTCCTAACCTACTTCCAATCCCACCCTATCCATCCTCTGCTGCTAGATACTATGGCATTGGCTATATTGATCTAACCACTAATAAAACCAATATGGCAGAAGCATCAACTATATCAACCTAACTTCCCCAGCAAGAAACTGGCAATCATCATCACACATCTAGGTGAGCATGTCCATCATGCCCTCCCACGATTCTAGGTTTTGAGGTTACACGATGGGAAATACCTCCACCCTTCCTCACAACTAGGGTCAACACCCTAATATGGACCACACTATAGTGCTGGTTGGATACTTGTCATCAAATAATCTAGTCAAGTAGTCTTGTCACCTTTCATTTACATTTTACCCATGTCATAAGAGTGCATATCAAGTAGATACAAAATGTAATATAACAATGTACATCATACCATTCCTCATTGGATGTCTCGACATTCCCCATCAGAAGAGTAGATATTGGTTATCATATAGTCTTGCCAATCTGCAGGTTAGTTATCATTCATGCATATAAATAAAAACAAACTATATATAGATAAGTAATCTTAAACATCATGTTATTAAGTCTAGTATCCATGTGTCATTTTTGTACGTCATATTGGAAATCAATCTTACATTAGATAAATCATAATTTTACGAAGAGATTCATTACATAAATCATAACCACTTAAGCCATACATGAAACAACAATAACTTTGATAAGTCATACACTAGATAAATCGTAACCAAGTAAGTCATACATTAGGTCATACATCAAATATTTCAATCAATAATACCTAATACATCTAACAATTTATATAAGTAGTTTCACATGTCCAACTAAATGCATCAATATTACATAGCGTTTATAAATAAATAACATGGAACTATAAATAGAGCCTTAGCATAGGTAGATATCTAAGTCAAAATGGGCATCACAGATGTGTAGGTTTTAACCCCATATAGAAATTACCTGCATACGAATTCTAAAACACAGAAAATAAACAATGCAAGAGCATAACATATAAAACACATATACACAGAGATTTTCCCTTGGATCCCAAAACCAGGACTACCAGCTTGATTTTTCATTATGTTCCTTTCAATGTTACAATACATATTTATGCATGTCGAAGCATCCAATAACATGGACTGAAAAACCATTGCATCCAAAACCATGGACCGAAAACCATCGCGTCCAAAAACATCTATGAAAATCATGCACAAAACCATAGGTGGGTCGCCAAACCTAACATAGGATCCAAAACCAAAATTTTCCCAGGTGCTACCCCGGACCCCATAAAGTGGGGTTACGGATACCCCTCAAACCCCCTGTCACCCCCCCCTGTAACCCCTAGTTAACTACGTGGGCTAGTTGTGGAAATAATATAATGCAACCCAACATTCTACCACTTGTTGTTTTCTTTCCACCGGGGGGCACAAGAGTGCTTAGTCATTTATCCATCCCTACAACACCCATTGTTTCTCTACACCAAGAGAACTTCTCAGAGCTCACATATTTTGTCAATGCATCTGCAGTATTCTTCAAAGTGTCCACCTTTACTAGCAACACTTTTTTGTCTTCTATCATATCCCTCAAAAAGTGATACTAAACATCAATGTGCTTTGTCTTTGCATGATATGTAGGGTTCTTTCCCAAGAAAATTGCACTTTGGCTATCACAGTCTATCCTTATAGCTTCTTGTACTGACCCCATACTTGAACACAATCTCTACAACCAAACTGCTTCCTTGCTTGCATGAGTGGCTGCCATGTATTCTGCCTCTATAGTTGATAGTGCCACTACAGATTGTTTCTTACTCATCCAACTGACGGCACCTCCAAATAGGTTAAACACATACCCACTTATAGATCTTCTCTGATCCAAATCTCCAGCCCAGTCTTCATTAACAAAGCCACGAATATCCAATACTCTATCTAATCATGGTCTTCCTTGGTAGCACAAACCATAATCACTAGTGCCACGCAAATACCTGAAAACCCACTTCACTGATGCCTAGTGCTCCTTCCCTGGTTTTGACATAAACCTGCTCAATACTCCCACTGCATGTGCAATGTCTAGTCTAGTATAGACCATTGCATACATCAGTCTACTGACTGCACTTGCATATGGAATGCGAGACATGTCCTCTTCCTCTTCTTGTGTCTTGGGACACTGTTCAGCAGATAACTTCACACCTACAGGAATAGGAACCTTCACTGGTTTACTATCCTGCATATTAAACCTCTGTAGTATTGTCTCGACATACTTCCTCTAGTTTAACCAAAGCTTCCTCTTTGTATGATCTCTTTTAATTTCCATGCCCAAAATATAGTTTGCAGCACCAAGATCTTTCATGTCAAATTTGGAGGACAATTGGGTCTTCAAATCCTGGATAATTTCTTTGTCATTTCCAACCAACAACATATCATCCACATACAAGACCGGATAAATAAAATGGTCACCAATTAATTTAAAATACACACAGTGATCTGCTTTGCTTCTGGTGAATCCAAGTCCCCGTATAAATGTATCAAGTTTCTGATACCACATCCTTGGTGACTATTTTAACCCATACAGAGACTTCTTTAACTTGCATACCAGTTCTTTCTTACCCTTCACCGTAAAGCCTTCAGGTTGCTTCATGTAGATCTCCTCTTCCAGATTCCCATGAAGAAATGTTGTCTTCACATCCATCTGTTCTATCTCAAAATCAAAAGTAGCAGCAACAGATAAAAGTAATCTAATAGATGTTACCTTGGCAATAGGAGAAAAAATATCACCAAAATCAATTTCTGACACCTAGGAATAACCTTTTGCTACTAGCCGAGCTTTATATTTCTCCACTTTTCCTTCTGCATTTGTCTTCTTCTTAAACACCCATTTTTTGCCAATGGGTTTCCTTCTAGTCGGCAACTCCACCAGATCCCAAGCCTCATTTTTGTGTAAAGATGCCATTTCATCAGCCATGGCCTCTTTCCAAAGTTTTCCATCCTTTGAATCTACTGCTTCCTTCACAATTCTGGGATCATCATCTGCAATAGAAAAAGCAAAATTTGAACAGAAAGTAAATGGACTATACCTTTCTGGCTGCCTTCTTTCTCGAACTGATCTTCTCACACCCGGAGTTTGTGGCTCTTCATCTTCTGATTCCTCCTCTGCTATAGAATCTGATTCTTCCTCCTTTAGCTCAAACTCTATCTTCTCAGGTTCTTTTGGTTGGATTTCATGTTTAATAATATCTTTTACCTCTCTGAACACCACATCTCGGCTGTACACAACCTTCCTTGTTACACGGTTCCAAAGCTTATAACCCTTTAAACCATCCTTATACCCAATAAAGATGCACTTTTCAGATTTACTATCCAACTTGGTTCGTTTCTCCTTTGGAACATATACATATGCATCACATCCAAATACCCTCAGATGTGAAAGAGAGGGTTTCTTACCAGTCCATACCTCTTTTGGAGTCTTATCCTCCAACACTGATGGAGGTGACCTATTGGCCAGGTAACATGCAGTATCCACTGCCTCTGCCCAAAATTCTTGTCCTAACCCGGCACCACTGAGCATGCTTCTTTCCCTTACCATCAACATCTTGTTCATTCTTTCTGCAACTCCATTTTGTTGAGGTGTATATGGAGTAGTCTTCTGCCGTGCTATACCACACTTCTTACAGAATTCTTCAAATTCCTTGCTGCAAAACTCTCCACCATTATCTGTCCTCAACACCTTTATCTTCTTCTTTATCTGATTTTCCACGAGAGCCTTAAATTCTTTAAACCTATCAAAGAACTCAGGTTTCTTCTTAAGTAAATATATCCATGTATTCCTTGAGAAGTCATCTATAAATGATACATAGTACACAGACTTACCCAGTTATGGAACCTTCACAGGTCCAAACACATCACTGTGCACAAGCTCTAATATTTGTTTCTTACCACCAAAGGGGAAACTCACCCAATTCTGCTTCCCATATACACAATTTTCACAGAAATCAAAATCCAAAGAGCTATTACTCATACCTTCTACCATACCTTTACCATGAAGTATTTGAAGGCCCTTCTCTCTAATATGTCCAAGCCTTTGATGCCACAACATGGTCTTCTCTCCAGAGACCACTAGATTTTATGCTCCACTTTCAGGAACCACAGAATTGTTGCACCCATCAACAACAGTGCTACCTTGTAGCTTGTACAGAGTTCCAATCTGAACTCCCCGCATCAATACCAGTGCTCCCCGAACCATCTTGCAGGTATCCTTTTCAAACACTATTTTTACACCTGCATCATCCAGCTTGCTTACAGAAATCAGATTTTTGGCTAATGTAGGAATATGTATAACACCCAGAAGTGTTCTAACCCTTCCACCTTGCAACTTCAACTTTACCTTTCCTCGGCCAATGATTCTAGCCTTCCTATCATCCCCTAAGAAGACATCACCACCATCGTATTTCTCATACTCGCAGAACCACTCTCTGTGGGGAGTGAAGTGAAAGGACGCACCTGAGTAAATCAACCATGTCTCATGATCTACACGTGTACTTGAAGAAGCCAAGTACACTTCCCCACCTTCATCTAAGGTGATTTTCACCTCTGCAGAAGGAGCATCATCAGATCCCTTTCCTTTATCAGGAGCTTTAGATTTACAGTCCCTTTTGTAATGTCCTTCCTTTTCGCATTTCCAGCACACCACCTTTATAGATTTTCCTGGAGATTTAGATATCCCTCTAGATTTAGATCTCCCACTCGATGACTTATTTTTGTTTCTGTTCTGGGACTGCCCTCGTACAGACAAGGCATCACCATTTTGGCTCTCCATATTTTTCCGTCTCATCTCCTCCATCAGTAAGGATGAGACTATTTCATCAAAAAGCAAGGCATTTGCATTTCTACCTATTGCAATAACCAGACTATCCCACGAATCTAGTAGAGAACACAACAAACTAATGCGCTTATCTTCATCTGAATTTTTAATATCAACAGATGATATTTGACTTACCACAGTATTAAATGCATTCAGATGCTTTGTCACTAAGTCTCCATCTTTCATCCTCAGGTTATACAGCTTTTTTCGCAAGAACAATTTATTCACCAGAGACTTAGATTGGTACAAAGTCCGTAACTTGTCCCACAAAGCCTTCGTCGTAGCTTCCCTTGATACATTCAGCAATACTAAATCTGAGACACACAATCGTATTTTTCTCTTTCCCTTCCGATCCAACTTCTTCCATTCTTCATCGAACACTCCTGTTGGTTTAGTACCCAGATCTACCACAATCCACTGATCTTTATCCACCAACAGATCCTCCATCTTGAGTTTCCACAACTCAAAACTCTGACCATTAAATTTCTCGATCTCTATCTTTCCACTGCTTGCCATCTTCTTTCACCAACAGAATCGATCTCGCAGATATCCCACTGAACAGGGTCTACCAGAGGCCCGAGCAAAACCCCTCAGCAAGAAAGGCATCCCCTTGAAGCCAAAACAGCTCTAATACCAAATGTAGGTTTTAAACCTGTGCAAAAATTACCTGCATACAAATTCTAAACACAGAAAATAAACAATGCGAGAGCATAACACATAAAACACATATACAAAGAGATTTTCCCCTAGATCCCAAAATTGGTTACCAACTTGATTTTTCATTATGTTCCTTTCAATGTTACAATACATATTTATACATGCCGAAGCATCGAATACCATGGACCGGAAAACCAGCGCGTCCAAAACCATGGACTGAAAACCATCGCGTCCAAAACCATGGACCAAAAACCATAGCGTCCAAACACATGTGCGAAAATCATGCACAAAACCATAGGTGGGTCCGCCCAACCTAACATAGGGTCCAAAACCAAAATTAGTGGGGTTACGGGTACCCCTCAAACCCCTTGTGACCCCCCCCTCTAACCCCCGGTTAACTACGTGGGCTAGTCGTGGAAAGAATATAACACAACCCAACAAGATGCTCAAAAAGTGAGGGGTAGTCACGATGTATAGTCTTTGCATCCTCCCAGGTAGCAGATCCTAGGCTATACTTGTCCCACTGGAATTTAACATGTTCCACCATGCAACGTCTAAGTTGTCGAACCCTATGATCCAATATGCATAATGGTTCGAACATTACGGTTCCCACATCTAAGACCTGCAATTCCATCCAATCCAGTTTGTGAGATTCATCAGAAACATAATGTCGTAAAATAGATACATGAAAAAAATCATGAGTTTTATGCAAATGGGGTGGCGGTACAAGATGATAGGCAATCGGTCCAATCTTCTCCTTGATCCTAAAAGGTCCTATAAACTAAGGTGACAATTTCGTCCCTTTCCCAAACCGAATGGTGCTTTTGTTGGGTCAGATACAAATAAAAACTTTGTATCCTACTTCATAACTTCGATCGGTCCTATGTGAATCGACATAACTCTTCTCTCTGTCTTGTGCTTCCTTTAACCTTTGTCAAATTTGTCTTACCTGCTCCTCGATTTCTTGAACTAATTCCGGCCCAACTATTTCTCGATCCTCCAACTTTTCCTAACTCAATGGAGTCCTACATGGGCTTCCATATAAAGCTTGATAAGGAGGCATCTTGATTGAGCTGTGGTAAATGTTATTATAGGCAAACTCTACCAATGGTAAGTACCTTTCCCACTGAGTCTGATTATCCATGACGTACATTGTAAGCATGTCTTCCATAACTTGATTTACTCGTTCAATCTGCCCGTCTTTTTCTAGATGATATGCAGTGTTTAGGTTCAGCTGAGTCCCTAGTGTTGATTGCAAACTTTTCCAAAACCTATATGTAAATCAAGAGTCTCTATCAAAAATGATCTTTGTGGGTAACCCATGTAGTTGAATAACTTCACTTATAAAAACTCATGCCACATTAGTAACATTGTGTGTCTCTCTCATTAGGATGAAATGGGCACTTTTGGTCAATTTATCAACTACAACCAATATAACATTATGCCTTTCTGAAGTTAGTGGCAAACCCATAAAAAAATCCGTAGAAATGACCTCCCATTTAGACATAGAGATGTCATGTGGTTGTAGGAGTCCTTCTCAAAGGCAATGATCAACCTTCACTCGTTGACATTCAAGACATTTGGTGATAAACTAGACTATTCCGTGCTTCATGCCTATCCAAAAGAAGAGTTTCTTCATGTCTACATACATATTATTCACTCCAGGATGTGCACAATATATTTCTCTATGTGACTCTTCGAGGATGGTTCTTCTTATACCCCCTTCCTTAGGTATGTACATTCTCCCTTGAAATCTCAATAGGCCATCTGGTTTAAGGACATATCCCTCAAACTTTGGTTCTATCTGCTTCCCACTCTAGAGTGTTCATATAACCTTTAGATACCAACTATCTTCAAAGAGTTTCTCCAACACACGTTCCCTCAAATTGACCCTTAAGGGTACTAGGGAGAAAGTTCGTGGCCTCCTGCTTAGTGCATCGGCCACCACATTATCCTTTCCCTTAATCTATGAGATCCGAAAATCATACTCACTCATGAATTCACTCCACCGCCTCTATTTAGGATTCAAATCCCTTTGAGTGAAGAGGTGCTTCAGGCTTTGATGATCTGTTATTAACTCAAAGCTTCTCCCAACAAGGTAGTGTCTCCACAATTTCAAAGCTAACATCACTGCTGCTAACTCTAAGTCATGGGTAGCATACAACTCTTCATGTTTCTTCAATTTTCTAGATGTGTAAGCTATTACTCCACCTTATTGCACCAATATTGCTCCCAATCCTTTCTTTGAAGCATCAGTGCAGACAGTGAAGTCTTTTTCCATGTATGGTACTCAAAGGATCGATGCACTAGTTAATAACCTCTTTAGTTCTGTGAATGTAGTGACACATTCATATGTCCATTCATACCTAACCCCTTTTTGCTGTAATGTGGTGATGGGTTCTGCAATCCTCGAAAACCCTTCCACAAATTTGCGATACTAGCCCCATAGAACTACGCACCTCATAAGCATTTTTTGGTACTGGCCAATCCATTATGGCCTTTACCTTTTCCGGTTCAAATGAAATCCCTTGTCCTGAAATGATGTGCCCAAGATAATGAATTTTCTTCTGAAAGAACATTTTGACAATTTTCCATATAATTGAATTTTCCATATGAAGGTTCTCTTCATGCTCCTTTCCATTCTTGGAATACACAAGAATGTCATCCAGAAAGACTTTCACAAATTGGTCCAAATACTTCCTAAACACACCATTCATGAGGCTCATGGATATTGCTGGTGCATTGGTTAAACCAAATGGAACAACTACGAACTCGTAGTGCCCAAACTAAGTTCGAAATGCAATGTTTGAGATGCCACCTTCCTTAATACTCAATTGGTGGTATCCAAATCATAGATCGAACTTTGAGAAAACCATTGCTCCCTTCATTTGATCAAATAGGTCATCTATTCTAGGTATCGCGTACTATTCTTTATTGTGGCTTTATTCAATTCCATATAATTTATGCATAACCTTAAGGAACCATCCTTCTTCTTGACGAAAATCATAGGTGCACCCCAAGGTGAAATAATAGGTCTGATAAATCCCAAGTCTAAAATCTCTTTCAACTACATTTGCAACTCACAAAGTTCTGGATTCGTCATCCTATAGGGTGTCTTAGATATTGGTTATGCACCAGGTTTTAGGTCTATTGTGAAATCAATCTCCCTTAAAGGAGTTAATCCAGGAAATTCCTTAGGAAAAACATCCTTGAATTCTGACAAAATTGGGTGTTGATCTAGGGAGGGTCCTTTCTGGTCACTTACAGCCTCGACCACATATGGTTTGCAACCTTGTTGGAGACAACATTTTACCTTCATCATGGATATCAATCATAGGGACACTCCTCTCTTGATACCACAAATCTGAATTGACCTACCTTCATCATCTAAACAAATCACCTTCTTTGTGAAACAGTGTACCAAAACTCGATGAGCTTCTAACTAGTCCATTCCAATAATTACATCGTACATCCCCAATGCTATGACATATGCCTTCAACTTAGTTTTCACACTCTGAGGTTCACCTAACATTGGTCAACACTAAGTCCTCCTGCTTGTTTTGGTCCTACCGCTTGTTTTATCCCAGAAGCCATCTCATCTTGCTTAAAGTCATCGTGCTCATAAGCTGTCAACCCACATTTTTCTAATGCAACTGGTGAAATGAAACTATCTATAACACCATAATCAAACAAGATTTTAACTTTTACTTTGCTTATCATACCTAAGGTTTCTACCATTGAAGATTGGTGTTCAACTTGTTGGTTATCAATTGCTGCATAGATTCATTGGTCGCTACTTGCTTCCCCCATTGGTGAATTTTCTTCTCTATAGTTGTTACCAGTTTGTAACTCAAGATAGTCACGCTGGTAATGAGGTCCCCCGCATCCCCAACAAGTGATGCATGGTAGACTCTGAACATAATTTTTTGGAGTTCTTTGGAAAGAGTTCCTTCCCTTGGGACCCCTTCCCCTACTTGTTGCTCCTCGCATATGACCTTGATTTGTACGTTTCCCTGAAGCCACAGGTGAAGCTGCACTAGTAACCATTGAAATCCCCACTGTCGGTGCTCTGGGTACAACCCTGTTTCCATATGGTGGTGGCCTCAAACTTCCTCCCCTCGATAAGGTATGGGAGGCCTTCCCCATAAACCTTGGTTGTTGTGGAAAAATGGTTTTGTTTCCACCTTTTAAGTCTAAGTGATCTTCAACATAACGGGCATGTTCAACAACTTCTGCAACTGAGGATGGTTTCCACATCCGCACCATTGTCGTAATCTTATGGTTCAATCCATAAATGAAATGATCTGCTTTGTGCTTATCAGTATCCATGTAAGAGACATACTTGACCAATTCCATGAATCTAATCTCATATTTCTCTACCAAACAGTTTCCGTGTACCAAATCATGGAAGGCTCCTACCCATTGTTCTTCATAATATGCTAGTAGGTACTTTTTCCTGAATCTCTCCTCAAGTAACTCCCAATTAACTGTGTCAAGAGTGAGATGTAGTTGACGCTCTAAGTTACCCCACCAATTCATAGCACTATCTCTGAGTTGGAATATTGCTATTTTAGCTTTTGAATTGGAAGTATAATCTCTTAGTGCAAAGCACCTTCTCATTCCTTCTAACCAGGCTTCTGCTCGTTCATTTGCACGACCTCTAGCAAACTCTGGGAGATTAATATTTTGGAGCTCCCTAGTAATGTCCTCGATTAGAGATCCTCTATCAGAGTCTCATGATCCCTCAAATTTCCCAACCCTAATGGAGGGTGCTCCACTTCCACTTCAATTGTTTGGTGCCCTCTTAAAGTCTCATTAATTGCTTCTAGGGAACGCAAGATGAGAGCCAGCTTCGGCGATGGCAATGGGTTATTTGTAGGAGGTCCTTGGGATGATCCTCCTCGACCTCTATTTCCCTGTGTCTTCACCATTTTGAAATGTTCAATTATCTGTTCCAAATGAGACTTATTAATGCTACTTAGGACTTGTCAATTCTTACTCGGCTCACACATGTTTTGCAAAATGATAGGTGTAAGTTTTCCTTTTGTTATGCTTGTAAACGAGTATTATTAATATTGAGAAGATAATTGTGGATCTACTAAATGCTCTCCTGTCACTGGCTAAGAAACGTTCTGACACATTACTAGTCATCCTCAAATATCTTTAGATATGTGTAACTAATCATCCTAAATACATCTTCTATATTTTAAGAATTCACATATACTAAATTACCAATTTTTTTTTTTTTTTTCACATTATTATAACTAGGTGTCCTCTTCAAATCCCATAAATAATGCTACATTGTCATATATATATATATATATATATATATATATATATATATATTATCCTTGTGTTTTCAAACTAGGTGTCTAATGGCCTCAATCAACTCAACACTGACATTATTGTTAAGTATTTACTATCCCATTGATATATATAGAATGGCTAGTGCTACATGTTTTAATATTTCAATATTATATATTGTCTTAAAGGAGGTTCTAATGCTCTAATCAATTGGTTTTCACCTTTGATACTTTAATGTGAATATGTTGGATTTCCATTTTGTAAATATATGCAGATTAATACTATGAAAATATCTAATATAACTCTATTGTGTGTCTAAAAAAATTTCAAGAAGTTGCATCTGAAAAAAAGTTAAGAAATATGCATGGCATCAAGCAACTTTTCTTAGCATAATGTAAGCAACTTGTAAAAATTTCACTTAAGGTAATTTATATTATTCAATATTATTAATAAATAAAAAACTTGTTTTAAAGCAACTTAAAAGGTCAACATTCTCACTAAATCTTGTCATTATATGAATTAATATGGTTATAAGAAAATATATTTTATGCAAAATAATATTTCTTTGTATTAAAGTTAATCTCAATTTTTAAGAAATAATCTCATTTTTCTTAAAGGGACTTAACTCTATAGGAAATTACAACCTTCTTGTACACATAGATAGGTTATCTTTGTTTACAAAGTCAATACTTTTTCTATCTAAAGGTTCTATCACAACTTGCATAAATTTTGGTGGGCACTAACCTCGGTAAAATCCTATGTAATTTATGTAGTGAATTGCATAATTTTTTGGTGGGCAGTAACTCTTGGTAAACATATTTAGCTATCTAAGTGTAATTTTGGTGGGCACTACGTCAGTAAATTTCTATATAAATTTATGTAGTGAATTGCATAATTTATGGTGGGCAGTAACTCTTAGTAAACATATTTAGCTATCTAAGTGTAATTTCGGTGGGCACTAACTTCAGTAAACTTCTATATAAATTTATGTAGTGAATTGCATAATTTATGGTGGTGAGTAACTCTTGGTAAACATATTTAGCTATCTAAGTGTAATTTTGGTGAGCACTAACCTCAGTAAAATTCTATATAAATTTATGAAGTTAACGGCATAATTTATAGTGGGCAGTAACTCTTGGTAAACATATTTAGTTATATAAGTGTAAAGAATGTCCCAAAGAAAAGTATTTCAACTATTTAATTCTCATTGGTTTAAACTATTTAATTCTCATTGGTGAATCAGTGTATAATTTTAAACACGATTAATTTGAAAAATAAATGTTAACATAAAACCTAAATTTGTGTCATCAAATAGTGGTGCTGTAAAAATAGAATATCATTTTTTTTTTCAGACATAGGTTTTCAAAGATAACCTTAGTATCACATGGGATTTATTAAATTAGTGAAAAATAGTGTTTAAAACTTGAATTTACATGAGTATGGAACAAGGTCTACTCTTCTCTGGGAAAGAGATAGAACTACAAATGGGATGTGGAAATGAAAGCTTCATCAATGAGGTTGATTCTAATTGTTGTGGATGCTTCAGTGATAATCAATAAGGTATATTGGGTTCTATTTGATAGCTTCCTTATAATCAATTAGGGATATTGCCAATCTGGTGGATACTATTCCAGATTCATCAATGAGATTGATTCTAGCTATTGTGGATACCATGGGATGCTTGATTTAATAGCTTTAGTGATAATCAATAAGGGGTATTGGGTTCTATTTGATAGCTTCCTTATGATCAATTAGAGATATTGCCAATCTGGTGGATACTATTCCATATTTATAATTGCCCGTTTTAATTTTGGAAATTTTGGAGTAAGACATTAAATAACATTTGATTAGTTAAGAACTTGTCTATCTAAGAATTCAAATAAATTAATAAAATTATTTGAGATATAATTTAGTTTTCTTGAGATATTATGATGTGTTTGCTAACTCTATAATTTAATCTTATTACAACCCTGAATTGCAAAAAAAATTTCACTCTAAAAATAGAAATTGTTTCCCTTATCCAAACACACCGAGGCAATTTTAAGTGAAAAATTTCATCCCATATTTTATTCCTTCACATTAAATCTCTCCCAACTATTGCTCAACGAATTTAAATTTGATGAACTTTACCATTGTATCCATTTTCCAATATAGAGAAGATAATTTCCAATATGGAAAAGGTAATAATATAGATGAAATCAAATTTATTCATTAATATATTTTTTTTTAATTATTAAAAGAAATAATTATTATGCACTAGACTACAAAAATGGAAACGGTAAGAAAAACTTAAAAGAAATAATTATTATGCAATAGACTACAAAAATAGAAACGGTAAGAAAAACTAAAAAGAAACCCAAAATTATTTTTATGGGATGGGTTGGGTAGAATTAGCCCCGAGCCATGTTTTTCTTTTCTACGTGGTGCCTTTATAGTGCAGTGAAACATCTTTAAATCTTTGAGGCAACAGAAAATATTATTATCTCGGCGATTTTCCATACCTAAACAGTGACCCGTCTATAATATATGAACTTATAACTTTATTTATATTGGTTGTACACACCCCTTTTTTTTTCCTATCAGCTACAAAGGATATCGACTCTTTTACACACCCTTTTTTCTCCTATCGACTACACAAGATTTGCCAAGGTTAAAAATTCCTCATTCATATCTTTTATCTGGAGAAAAAATCGAACTTTTATTAACATGAAAAAAATTTATATAGTATATGCGTTAAGCATTCGTTTTACTGTATGATTTGTTGATCATAGAGTTCCCAGGATGATATATAGACTGTCATTTGGAAAACCTGAAAATTTCACTAATCTGTTGTACAGGCCTCCTCTTGAAGAGGAAAACAGCCCCTTTGATCAATTTCTTAACAAAAACAAAAAATATGTCCAAAAGTTTATAACATCAAATCTGTTTTTTGTGTCATCCCGGACCTCCTCAGAGAGGAAAACAACCCAAACAGGATTAACAACAAAAATATATGTTTGAAAAGTAAATACAAATAACATTACTGTTTAGTGCATACTATATAAAAGAAAATAAAAAACGATGTCTGTTAAAAACACAGTGTGACAGTAGAATAAAGTTTATGTATATGGTGGTTGATCCGACACACGGATCTCGCCCTGGTCCTCGTCCTCTATCCTCCAACTACCCATATCTTGTTGCAAAACCGCTTTAGAAATCTGGTCTGCTGTAGCATTGTGTTCCCTGTATATATGGCATAAAGAAAACACATTAAAAAAATTCTTTAAATGTTTTGTCTCTTCTAATAATGGTGATAAAATGTAATTCTGACACCTTGTCTCTCCATTGAACCATTTAATGATATTCATAGAGTCCCCGAAAATCCGAACTGTGAGAATGCCTAGATGGGTAAGCCAACAGAGGAGAAGTTTGAGCGCTGATAACTCCGCAAAATTGTTTGTTCCATTCCCCAATCCAACCGAGGCTTTGAGGCATCTGTTCTAATTTAAGTAGATTACCAAGCCCGCTCCACCTCTATTATTTTGGGATGCCCCATCGAAAAATGCCCAGGGGATTTTTTCCTTAATATGATCAACTCTTATTTACCGAGGGGTGTTTTCTCTATTTGGCTCGGGAATACTTGTGTAGACTTATGCACATTGGACTGCAGTGACCTCACAAGGAATAGACTAATCCATGAATATACAGTTGTTCCTAGCTATCCAAATGCCCCAAACAATGATAAGAGGAAGGTTTCACATGTTTCCTTCTAGATATAATTGCCACCATCTTTGCCAAGCTTCCGGAACTGAACTTCCTTCCCAAGTTTCTGACTTTTGAAACAATCTTCCAACCTCCATCCACACCTTTTTAGAGAAGGGGCATTCAATGAATAGGTGTTGGATTGTTTCTAAGTCGTTTTTTCACAAAGCGCATCTCCCTAGACCCGTCTTATATCTGGCCTGTAATATGTCCCATGTTGGTACCTTTATCTTGAGAATGCACCAGAAGAAAAGTTTAGTTTTTGCAGGTTTTGTAACTTCCATAATAGTTTGGCTCACCAATCTGGATTCCCCCACCCTTTATTAGACATGAGGATCTTGTATCCATATTTTGGAGAGTAGGATCCAGAATTGGCATGTGCCCACACTAGTTGATTTGGCCTCTCTCTTAGCCTCACATTTGATCTAGAAAGTTCCTTGATAAGGACACTGCATTCTTCCCACCACTATGGCATTAACTCTAGGTCCATCCCTGAAAGCCAAGCTTGTCCCCAAATGGTGGAGTGTCCTTGCTTCTCAATCTAATTGAGGAAATGAATGCCTTTGGAATCAAGCTGATTTATGAGGCCCGGGGATAGAGCGAAATTTTCGTTACACCATACCCATGATTCCTTCCCTATCTTGATTTGTTCCCCATTACCTACTTGCCAGGACAACCCTTGCTCTATAATCTTGAAAGCTTCAATGGTGGCCTTCCACACTACTGAGGCATTCCCTTTCTTTTTGTTGGGGCTTCTTATCCAGTCTTCCAAAGTGTTAGGGCCTAAATCTACCTCAGGCTGAGAAAGGCAGGTCTAGGGTAACATCAAACCATGCTTAACCTGGTAGCTAGCCCTACCAGATCAGGAGAGGACTCTCTCCTTGTCAATCTCAGGAAAGTACAGCAAATGAAGCTTGAGATGACTAATGTAAAGACTAATTTTAGGCTAGGTATATGCTCAGAGGAATTTGATTGAATTTTATGTTGGTTTGATGGATCAAATGTGAAAGACAGATTTGAGTTCAGGGAATGGAATCAGTGTTGCAGAAATTTCTGTGGGGCAAGGTAGGCAAATGCTTTAGTACTTTAAATTGAATGAGATGGAGAGTATTAAGACTGTTGAGGAGTTGGAGAGGGCATGAGAGTCTTAGGAGTCATCTTCAAATAGTTGAAAACATAAAAAACTAAACCCTAGGTAGAGCACTGCAACATCAATGATTTCTACCTTTATCCTTGATTCATTTAGTTCAGCTAAAAAGAGAGAGATAATGGCATGCATAAACACATGATAACTTGAATTACAGAAGAATAAACAATACCAAATCAACTTGCCACAAGAATCCCACAGAATGTTGCAAACCCTGGTCTATTCCTTTGCAAACTATAGAGATAAATGTACAATGCTGCTCAAAGCTTTCACAAGAGTCCAACCTTGAAAATTAACTGAAAAAGTACTAGATATAGGCAAAAACAACTCATGATATGCTTTAGGGGTCGAATTCATGAGTTTAGGAGTTGTTCCAACAAGATCTAAACTAAGAATTGAAAAGTAGGCAGTGGAACATCTTCCCTCTAAAATCTAGGAAACTGATTCATTCAGTTCAAAACTACCTTTTCATGTTGTATCTACCTCCATGAGTGAATTTTAAACATTTTTACATCAAATTCCATCAAGTTACATCAATTTACATCATTAGTTTTACCATGAGAGAGAAAAAAGTCAAACTAAGAAAAAATTAGGCGAAAAACAGAGTTTTGGGCAAAAATTGCAATTTTTCAACCTATGCGTCGCGCCATCGTCCCTATGCGTAGCACCTTTTTTGCAGCCGATTTTTGAGGCCTTCTTGTGCACCAAATTTACTCCAAGTGGGCTTGTTGGAAAATTCTATTTGTCTACTTTCCAGAACAAGTGAAATTTCTGAATTTGGTGTCCATTTGCCCATCCAAAAGTGAGTTCTCCCAACACTGCTTCCTTTATAGCCAAAAAGGGGCAGAAAGGGCGTTTTGGAGGCGTTTTTGACCCTTTTGGAAGCTCAAAACTTGACAAAACTTTCTAGTAATTTTTGGGCATTCATAATTTTGCATGAGGAATCCAAAAATGTATAGTTTTCCTCCAGAGGAGGTCCCTAGCAAAAGCGAGCGCCGGGTGGCGCTACGCACCAGGCAGAAAATCCTGTTTTTCCCTTCAAAAATTCAAAATTGACAAAAAGTGTGCCAAATTTCTTGAAATTTGGGCTGAGTGACCTGCATCAAGTACTATGTTGGGCTAAGGAAGCCTCAGCCAAGATTTTGAGTCTATCTTGGTCTTTCTTCCTCCTCAAAGTTTTCCTCAACTTGGCCTTTAAGCTCCTTATTCTTGCTTTGCAAATCTTGTTTCTTGCCAAATAGTGATAGGCCATGTGCCTCAACATCTTTTTCTCTTTATTGGCCTTCTCCAGCAGCTTCTCCAAGTGCATTTTTGTCCTCTCTAGCCAAGATTCCCGATCAGCATCAATCTCTTGCTCTAGTGGTGTCAATTTGATTTTCCTCCTCTTGGTTGCTTGTCGGTTTTCTCTTATAGTTTGCAGCTCCATGATAGTCTGTTGATCCTCCAACTACTTGTTCCTTTGCTCAAGATAGTTTATAATCCACTTAGCTCTTTCCAGGTTAAGAGCTAAGGCATGAATATCAGCTTCTTGTTCCTGAATGATCTCTTTCAACCTTGAGCTTTGCGGGCCCAAATCAGTGTCCTCATCCTGAATGAGAATGAAATCTCTCTCTTTACCTTCAAAAGGATCTTCCTCATGCACTGGTTGTTTACCTTTGTCCTATACCTGCTTTTCTGTTGAAGGAAAAGAGACCCCTTCCACCCTGGGTGGAGATAGTATTCGTTTGGCTGCTGCAAATAGCCTCCTTGTGCCCTTTTGGTAAGTGACATATACTGGCACACTGGTGGTTTGAGTCTCATGCACTTCTTGCTGATGTGAAGGTCCTCTTGACTCTTGAAAAACTGATGGGGTCACTTGAGGACTTGTGAAAACCTCATGTGAAATGAAATCATCCCATGAAACATTCAACAAGCTCAGCTGATGCAAAACCACAATCTTGATCAATGCAAAGTGATAAATGTTGTTGTACTGTTGATGAGGAGGCTTCCTTTGCACAAATGTGGTCATTTTCTCAATATTCTGGCACATGAAATAGGGGAGGTTCATCATCCTCACCCTAGTGAAATGCATCAATAATCTGACATGATAGGTGTATAAGCGAGAAAATCTGCCTTCACAGCTGAAATATTTGATTATGAGCTTCATGAGTGGAGCATATGTGTCCTATAGGTATCTAAAAGGGAAAACCCTACTGATCTACTTCTGATAGCCAGCTTTGATATAAGGTTCATAATGTTCTTTGTCCACCAGCTGTCCCTTGTTCCATTGTTCTCCCACATTCGGAATACATGTTGCTTCAGCTATAGTTTCAGGTGTCAAAGTGAATGTAACACCTACCAAATTGACCTAGCCATTGTGAAGATGGAGGAAAAATAATCAGGTAAGCTCATGGTGGTATTTAAATCTTTCCACCATCTCACGAAACTGGTAGCAAGACTGATGTTTGAAACATGCTATAGCAAGAGGACAAGCCAATAGCTTTGTAAGTATAGTGGGCTCCTCCCGGATGTGTTTTCCTCCCTTGTGAGGTTTTCTGGGTGCATGAATTTCTTAAGAAGAATCACTCACTGTTTCCTCATCCCTTTCATAAGGTGAGTCTGTTTCCATGTTTGCCACTGTATAGTGTTTCAATGATGAGTATGAAGAGATTTTAAATGAAGAATATTTGTTTGTTGTTTAATGAAAGGGTTTGATGAGTGGGACTGTGAATGAGGGGTTGTGATGCTGGTTGTAGGGTTTTTGGGAGTGTAGGGTTTTGGGAATGCCAATTAGGGTTTGGGGTAATAATGGGAATTTGTTGTTAGGGTTTAGGATTTTGGGAAAGGGGGGGTAGGATGAATGTAAATGAGAAAGGGGAAAGGAAATGAAATTTGGGAAGTGTAGTGGAGGGAAATGAAAACGATGCAGGGGAGAAAACAATGACAATGACAATTTTTGAAACCCTAGACAGTTTTTCAGTGTAACTGTGCAGCAAACTAGGTTTTTAATTTTCACCTATTAACACACCATGAATGACGACTAAAACCCTTGCAATGGCACTTAGGAATGCTTCGCTTACTTGTGAAATGAGGTTTGCAAGATTTGGAGCTTGGAGGAGGTGATTTGAGTGAAGTTTAAGCTAGGAGGACCGGTGCACCGCGCCCAGAGACAAGTGTGCCATGCTCAACAGGTGTGTCATTCCCGTTGAAGGTTCAGTGTTTTTCCAACGCTGCGTGCGCCGCGCCGACCAGGTGCGCCATGCCTCAACCCAGGTGCACCGCGCCAGGAAACTTCACAACTTTTGCTGCGATTTTTTCCTTTTGCTCCTCAAATCACGACTTGGCTTGTTCACTTTCTTTTTGGCACATAAATGAACTCTTGAACATAAGAAACACTTTATATACCCTTGGACTTTAATTTTTATTTACAAAAACCCACTTTTCTAAAGTTTGCTTTTCACTTGTTCTTTAAAACTCTGTTTTGGCAGTTTGACTTGCTTTTTGCCTTTGATGGACTAAATGCTTTGAATTTTTGACTCTTTTGCAGGAGCTGGAGTGCAGGAGCTTGGCAAGGTGACCAGGGCTGCAGCTCGAACTTATTACATATAGGAAAAATGAAATTACATGAAATTTTTATACATAAAACAATAAAACTCTGTTTTTCCTCAAAATAGGGTTTTGAGGAAAAATCAATCACTGAGCATGTGATTATTGAAATTTTTGATCCTGAAGTTTTATTTGACCTCCTCATGTGCCTACTGACCATTATTGAGCTTTTGCAAGACTTTAATGACAAAACCCTAGACCTAATGAGACCTAAAACCCTAAAAATGACTTTTGCAGAAGTAAAGACAGAAAATGACTGTAAATGACTTGAATTTGTGAAAATAGGTCAGCAGGTAAAGACCATGATGGAAAAATGATAATATGCCACTGCTATCAGATGATCCATGATCCTAATAGAATGCAGCTGATCAGATGAGACACCTAAAATGCAATGCAACAAGATAATTTTGATCACTGGTAGAGGGATGAAGATACTGACACTAACACAAAGGAATAGGGTTGATGTATTTCCTCTTGACCACCATCGTCCACAGGTTCTCTGTCCTTATAATCCTCCATCCTGATTTCGCTGCTAACGATGGCCCAAAAGCAATGAGATCTTTGATTCCCTAACCCCCCCATTCCTTAGGCCTTGCCACCTTCTCCCATGCCATCCATGGGAGAACCGATTCTTCCTTAGATCCTGCCCATAGGAATCTGCTGCATATCCTTCTTATTCTTTCCAGAATGCCTTTCGATACCCAAGTCAAATATTCCCAATAAACTGAAATTTCTAAGATAACAAATTTTATGAGGGTTAGTCTTCTAGCTCTTGAGAGCCATTCGAAGCTCCAATGTGTAATTTTGGCTTCAATTTTTGGTATAAGCCAATGCCAATCCTGCTTCCCATAAGCGTTTGGTTTCACCCAAAAGCCTAGGTATTTAAAGGGATCATCGAGCTTCTGGACTTCAAAAGGAAATACAGCTGATATTTGATTTGATTCTTGTCTATTGAAACCCTCCAAGATCAATTGAGATTTATCCTTGTTCACTTGCATTCCTGTAACCTTCATAAATAGGTCCAGGATCCTCTTGAATTCCTTCATTTCATTGTTACTTCCATTGCTGAAAAGCAAAAATGTCATCTACAAATAAAAGGTGAGATATAAACGGATTTACAGCTACTTTCAGCCCTGTTATGGCCTGTTATAGACATTTTTGTGCCTTACAGCTCTAAGCATGAAATGTCCATAAACCAAGGGATCCTAAGTCCCTAAAGGTGTTGTTCTAGCTCCTAAAGAAACAAGGTCAACAAATTACAGCTTCTCCCAGAAGTTCTCCACCAGAAACTGCTCAGAACTAGTCAAATCAGGATCATTTCAGCTGCTCCACTGGCTAGCTGCGTTGCAAAGCACCCAAATACACTAGCTAGGTGCGTTGCAACGCACTTGAATGCACTACTAGGGTGCGTTGAGCGGGAAATGACAAGTGGCAGAGTCATTCCATGAGGTGGAGAGACAATGGAAGCTTCCAGAATCTTTCCCAATGACACTTGCCTCACTGAATTTGACCAGTGATGAGTAAGAGGCTCTCAGTCTCCAAGTGGAAGCAAGAACTGACAGAGAGAAGCCACTAATCAATTCATGAGCTGACTCATCCTCTTTGCATACATCTATATATGGATCCCTAACCAAGAGATCCAGAGGCTGGAATTTTGTACATTGCAGAGAATCACTGTTGGTTTTGAGATAGATATGAGAGTATTGGGTGATTTATGCTTTGTTGGAGGTGAAGAGGGGATTCTATGCTGGGAGGTTGATGCTGGATCAGGAATCATCGGTTGTAACTCCTCCTGGATCTTCTTGTTTTATCAATAAAACTATTTGAGTTTCTCCTACATGCTTGTATATCATTGATGTTTGTTATATTTGTATGTTTAGCTTAAATCTAATCCTAAGCTATTTATGAACATAAATCCATGTCTTTGTGTAGTTTCTTTATTCTGTGATCTTACAGGAACTTGGTGAAGCTGGGCAAGTAAGGGAGCAGGTAGCTAGAAGCTGTCAAAGAGGAGAGAGATTGGATCAAAGGACTAGCGCAAGACACAGGTTGATTCATCCTATTCCTCTTCGTTTATAGTTCATAAAGGAGAATACAAGAGTAGTTTTCCCTGTTTGTTTCTGAGGTCACTGTCACACCTTAGTCGGATAGGGTCGTTCTGAATAGACACTTTTCCCGATAACAAAATGGCGACTCCACTGGGGATCGTGTCTAATTAATTTGTTTGTGTTTCTCTTGTTGTTTGTTTCATAAACTTAGAAGTAGTGAATCGAACTGCATTTGCCATTAACAAATGCAAAGTAGACATCTGCTGCTTCAATCCATTCACTGGATCTGTTTATGATTTGAACAGCTGGTTCACAAATGATCTGATTACCCTTTGTGATAGCTCTTAAACCTTCATTAAATCAACCCTCTGATTGTGCATTACTGATTGCTTTTACCCAGCCAAAAACCATAGATTAAACTGCAAACCGTGACCCAGAACCTGGATAGAATTCTCATTTCTGCCCCAGCGCAGGTGCTGTGAAGAGTTTCTGCATTTCAGTGCAGTTCCCGAGAGGGAAACCTGCATTGCAATCCAGTTTCTCTGTGTACCAGGTGCGTTGATTAGCTTAGCCCTGTGCAGCTGAGGTTCTTTGCTCATTTTTTCCAGTTTTGTCTCTGATTTTTGCAGCCTGTGATCAGTGTATGTGTCTATTTAAAAACCCCTTTTCTTTGCCTTAATTCCGCCTCAGTTGTATAAAAGAAACTGTATTTGTTTTTGTGTGTTTGTTGCGTCATTTACAGTTTCCCATTGCAAAAGTAGAATAGCCATACTGTCGTCCTTTGATTTAGATCTGTCGTAAGTGTCGATTTTGATCTTAGGAGAAAGTTTATTTGCTGTTGATAGTTGATTATGCTTTTACTTTTGCCTTTGGCTTGAATTTGTGGATTTCTAGTGTCGAAACAAGTGTTTACTTCAAAATCATAAAGTGTCGTAATCGTCTCTACCCTTTTGATTTCGAAAAGAAGCTTGTTTGTGTTTTTCACTTGAAAACGAATTCAAATTTGTACAACAAATTTCTTTTTAGGCATCAATATTAAGAAAGTGAAAAACAAATACATGCACATGTGCATTTGCATATTGACACTCTGTTTGGCTTGATTTAGGAAAAGTGCATTTACAGTGTGCTCTTTGCTCTTTGAGAAAAGATTGTGTCTTTCTTTTCCCTTTGTAGCTAGGATTTTCATTGCTGAAAAGAGATAAAATCTTGCTTATCATCTTTAGATTGCATTTTAGGAATTACATCTACATCTCGTGGTGAACCCAAAAGGCAAACTTCATAAGAAAGATCAACCTAAAATAAATTCAATGAACTTAACAACGCTTTGTAACTTAACGCACAACATTTAGAGGTCTAGGCTAGAGATGTATTCCAGCGTCGTAAAGCCTGGTAACTGTTGTCCTCACTGATGGTTGGGTGATTCCTCCACTTTGAGACGATAAGTGCCAGTACGGACTTGTGCTCCCACGTACCGTCGAGTATATATTGGGAGACCCCTATATGCATAAAACCTTTATCCATAGGAAGCCGTGTCGGCCGCCCTACTGATCGCAATGCACCGAACACAGCATTCGGGAAGATTGACTGCCGTACCGTAAAAAGTATTCTGCAGTTTTGCGATTGGTTTGGTAATCCCTCTACCTAGACCTCCAGAGCAGTCCCTTTCGTTCCTTTTCAGACTCCTTAACGGAAAAGGTCCATCTGAGCACTTGTCACTTCAGGATCATTAAAAATCGAAGGAGACTAGAGTCATCTTTTGTTTTTTCTTGACTCTTTAAAACTGAAAAAACAAGTTGTGTCAAAAGTGTCTAAAATTCATTTAATACGGAAACATAATTTCCCTTTTATTTTAGTTGATCGAGTAATCCGCAATTGTGGAAGAAAGTCAATTGAAACCCCATTGTTCGCGGAGGCTTACGAGTCAACCGTCTTTGTCTCTGGAAGCGAAACCAGTACGGACAAAGCGAACTCGTTTAACCGGATCCAAGTCTCCTATCAAAGTTAGAACAAGTGTTCCAACGACATCAGAGACTCCGGTTACTCCAAACATTTATGGAATCCCTGCCTCAACAGAAGAAGTTCAACAGCCACAGAAAGACAGTGGTACTGATCCTAGTTTGAGAATAAACACTTGTGTTACTGAACCAGTTCCATCTATAACCGGTTCAGAGAGTCTTACTCTTCAAACATCTGTCGTTGCCTCTTCGGCACCAGAAATATTTTACGGACCTGACGGTCTTCCCCTTCCAACTGGTCTGATTGCAATAGAAGAAATTGTAGACGATCCTCAAGCAAGTACTCCAATGCACTTTGGAGTCGGGATCACTCTATTTGCTTCGACATCAGAAGTTAGTCTACCACCAGCGGAAGTTCCTGTAGAATCGCTAGGTAATCTTTTGGATAGACTACAAATGTCTGAACAACCGTCAACATCTAGGACTGTGTCTTCTGACACAGCAACGGCAGAACTCCCTGCTGTCACTCCGACAATGTTCGCCGGCATACCATCTGTCCCGACTAGCTCACAACGGCTAGAAGCAGCCCATCCAGGGGCTATTTCGACAGTCTGGTCCGTTCCTGCTTGTTCATCCGGAATTATATCCGGAAACTCTTATGTTGAGTCTCAACAAATTGATCCATTTGGAGGTCAATTTGGGCAGTCCGGTCCCAAAGGGCAAACAATTCCCTTGAGTTCTGGATTACAACCGTATGGGGGGCAGTATACCCTTTCATTATCTCCTCCGGGAGGATATCCATACGGGAGTTCACAACAACATTCAGGTTATATTGGAATTACCTCAAGTGGTTGGGTACCTATACTACCTCAACAACCAAGAGTTGTATATTCGATGCAACAATGCGTACCTGTGTCGAACATACCGACTACGCCAGCTATTGTGACGGTGTCGCAAGTTCAAGCGCTGCCTGTTGTATGTCAACCTCAAGTTTCTCAGGTTATAATGCAACAGCCCCTTGACCCTGCGACTCAACCACAATCGCCGACTAGTGGGGCGACACAGGCCCAGACGGGTACAATTACCCCTCACCTTGGTCAAACGGTTAGTATCGGGCAACAGCACATGGCTTCACAACCGTGGCTGGTGCAATACCAACAACCACAATTCCAACAAGTATACCAAGGTGCTGAGCAGCAGATCTTTGCGAATAGTGGACAGCCGTACATTCAAAACGGTCAAAATCAACCATTTTATAATGGTCAAGTCCACCAACCTTACCAAACATACCAGCATCAAATGCATTATGCCGGTATGCAAAGACCAACTGCTCAGGCGATTCCATCGTATCCTGGGTATGCTTCACCTAACCTGAATCAATAGTTACCATTCGTGGCAACTTTAGAGTTACCTGATTTAAACCGGTTAACAAACGATCCAATTGCTTAAGCCCCTTGGTGGCCAGCGATTCCGCATAAAATTCCATCAGATATTCCTAAATTTAATGGAAATCCAGGTGAAGATCCATCGAATCACGTGATGACATTTCATCTATGGTGTTCATCAAACACTTTAAATGATGATTCAATAAGGCTTTGCCTTTTTCAGAGGACGTTAACGGGTCCAGCGGCAAAATGGTACATTGAATTGCCTAGAGCTTCGTTCGACAACTTCAGCACCTTAGCCACAACCTTTTTAACCCATTTTCAATTACCAATAAGGTATGAAACGGGAAAGGAATTGCTTACCAACTTTAAACAGACAACCGCCACTCACATATCTGATCATATACATGAGTGGCGACGTCGTCGTAGGATGGTAAAAACATATGTTCCCGATCAGCTATTGGCTGAATGGTTTATCAAGTCATTACTGCCTTCCATCATGGAAGATGTGGCAAATGGGGGAGTCGTAACGGAAGAGCAAGTGATCGCTCGTGCACAATATTTGGACTTGATTTACACTCAGTTCGGCACGCTCTACGACAAAATACCTGATGCCCCTAGACCGGAATTCTCAATTCCTCCTCCTCTTAAATCGAGCAATGGCTCTCACATCGGCGATGGCATAATTGGCACAACAGACACGAAATCGACAAAGGCTACGTCCAAGAAGGCCCGTAAGATTTCAGATCAAAATGCAAAAGATGAACTTCTTGCTTCGGAAGTAAATGCCGTATCGACAGATAAGGGCAAAGAAACCAAACAACCAGGAAGCAAGAAGAAAGGCAAAGGGAAGAAGAAGAAACAGGATGAATCATCACCTGAAAAATCTTCTTCAAACCCTCCTGGAAATAGGAAACCAAAAACTCCATGCATGATATGCGATGAGGATCATTGGACGAGAGAATGTCCATACAAAGCTGAGCTTAAGAGATTCTTTAAGAGTTCGAAAACCTCAGCAGTGTTAACTGATCCGTTTCCGAATCCAGGAACAAATCTGGTTGAAAGTGGAAATGCTTCCCCGTCTCAAGTGCTAATGTTGTTGATTTCAAAATAGCAGAATGATGCTTTGATTTCGACAAGGAACAAAGATTACGGGAATCCGAACCTGTCGAACAACAAGGATAAAGATCAACCGAGTAGTTCGACAACAACTTCGACAGAAGTTGTACCACCCACCATCCCTGAATTGACAATAAAACCACCGAAGGGAGTAGTACACAAGTCGACATTTAATCCCCGCACTAGAGCGGCACAGCATTATAACATAGTGGAAGATTTGGCCCAATCGCCATCCGCTATGTCGACTCTTGAAGTACTACAAAATTTCCCATCCCAAAGGCAGGCTTTGTTATTGACCATTGGTGGGATTGATCCAAAGGATTGCAATCTTGTATCCTTCGACCACAAAGGGTACGATCCTCAGTTACCAGCTCAATTAGCTTTCCTTGTTCAAGTGAAAGCCCTCAACAAAACTGTTCACTGAACAATTATTGATGAGGGGGCATCTACATGTATTATGTCGATGAGTTGCTGGAAAACTTTAGGATCTCCAACCTTGTCGCGATCTGTGACAACATTAAAAGCATTCGACGGAAGGACATATACCCCATACGGTATCCTAAATAACTTGAAAGTTGAACTAGGAGGGAAAACAGTAGAAATAGATGTTGAAGTCATCGATGGGAATCTTGATTACAACATCTTACTAGGACGACCATGGATATATGCCATGGCAGCTGTTGTGTCGACCTATTTTAGAAAGATTGCATTTCCCTTTCAGGGAGGGATTACAATCGTCGACCAACAAAACTTCCTCCCCAACAGTTCACAAGTTACGGGAAGCATTCCACTGATCCATGGAAGCAATCATTCGCTTCAAAATATTGGAGTAGGCCTCCTAAAAGACCCTGCCTTAATGGGTACTTTTTCCCTACCGCCTCAAAGTAATCTGGCGGAAGTGGCCACAGTGGAAACCTACAATATGAAATCTTCTATATCTAATGGATTCGGAAGATTCCTGAACATTTTGTCAGCATGGATCATCGCCATTTTAGAAATATTGTAGCAATCAATTTTCTTGGCCTGGGGGGGCAACCCCAAATCAACGCTCATCGAGTGTTTGGATAGATAGGTCTAAGGAAAATGGCACCTCTTCAAATCCTTGGTCACATGTACATTCTATAAACGAAGGAATCATTCAATCAATGATGAAAGAAGAGGCACCATGGGAAGATTACCACCATCACTCCCATCTTCCGGATTACCACGAAGATTATTCCAGCAACCTTAATCATCCTTCAGTTTTTTATTTTCTATCAAATACTGTAAATACGGTGGACTCCAAGGACGGTTCTTATCTCGTGTCGACCTCGTTAAAAAATGAAACAAGGAGTCATGAGGATAGTTCTTTTACTATGTCAACCTCATTAAAAAATGAAACAAATCCCCTTTCCAAATCCCAAAGGTAAACCTTCATTCCAACCACCGAGTTAAATGTAATGAAGCTTGGGGGGCATGCACCTCGATTTGCGTTATTATGCTGGGGGCATGCAAACTTATTACGAGCAGTGTTACTGCAGGGTTCAAGCTCATTAAAAAATAAACCCGCATCGAGCAGTTTTAACACATAGTTCAAGCTCGTTAAAAAATAAACATAAGACATGAGCAAATGTTTCCACCCGCGTTTAAGCTCATTAAAAAATGAACTATTCCCTGGTAAATAACCACCGTGAATGAAGCATTTCAGCCATTAAAGCCTTGGTCATGTTTGCACCGTCACCTCCACTTTTCCATTGGCCGATCATTCACCTCCATTTGATTGTTTACCCATTTTGAGGAACAGCTGCGAAGAGTGATTTCACTAGCCATCCTTGTGACACTGCCGTGATTGGAAAATTCCAAACCTTACCTGGAATCAGCTGCTACCCTTTTTTATCACTCGTTCCTCAAAAGACGAGTCTTCTTTAAGCTCTTTTCAACTGACTCGTAAAATATGAAAAGATTGCCGATTTTTGGCCTTCCAACTCGTTAAAGCGACAGGAAGTGCTATCCCTCCTCTAGATTTTAATCTTTTTGGACCTGAGGGATTATTGCACAAAAAGATCGAGCGCTTGTTTTGTTCGGCTCGTTAAAACTATCGAAAACTCATCCCTTCTGTATTGTTTTATACTTTTTCGGACTTAAGGGATTAGATGACGAAAAGGAACTTCGGAGTTACCTTTACGTACCTTTTCAGACTCTCTAAAAATGAAAAGGACCAAGTTATCTTTGTCGTTAGACTCGTTAAAAAGATTAATAGCGACAAACTTGTCTTTAGGCGAGAACGAGTTTCACTATCGCTAGGCTCGTTAAAACATAGCAATGGGTTTGCCCGAAGGGAAAATTATAGAACAAGCATATGTTATCCTCCTCAAGCTTGACAAAAATAAAGAGGTACTGGTCAGCAATGACTGGGGAAAATTTGGGAAGAAAACTCAAAGAAACTTTATTGGTAGCAAGTCGCTCTTGAACATGACACTTCCACTCCATGCCTGAGTCGGGTTGGGTTGTTTCATTCACCGGTCACATCGCCATGGTCACGTCATACCATCCACATTTGGGGTAAATGCTACCAATCCATCACATAAGTGTCGCCGACATGTTCAAGAGAAGTCATCCAGAGAAGTCACCCGTGTCCCATCCACTACCATACATTATACTTCATTCTTTCATGACCGCCACCCTGAACCATATATCACCAGATCGTTTTCACCTCCATCAAAATCATTTTCTCCGTTCCGTGTCATTGATGTGGGATTCATTAAGGCCCTCCTTTGACGGATCGCTTCTTGTCGACATCAGCTCATTATCCAAGAAGTTGATCTAGGAACAACCCCTTCAGTACTTTGAAGCTTGCATGCCTCAATGACAAGTTTCTCACTTCCGGCGACAGGTATACATCAATGACCTTCGACCGAAAGATTTTGCGTGGTGTTCGACACAAAGTCCTTTATTCACACCACGTGAATTGTACTGCAGTACCTTGAGGGTTATTATCATTATCGGTGATTCCTCTCGCGCTTGTTAACAGTTTACATCATTGACTGGTAATCAAGTGTTGTCTTTCCATGTTCGACTTCAAAACATTTCTCACATGGATCGACTTGTACTTCGAGTGAAGATCGGACGAGATTGAAGACCCCAGATCTAGTTTCATCCATCCGGGCTACGATATATATTTAGGAAAAAGACATTGAAATGTACAGCATTGCAGCACAGATAATCATCCTACCAAAAGGATGATGACTTCATCAGAATCATCAGTCTACCATCAGACGATTGTCTGTCCTATGTACATGAAAATGAATTTATAAAGCTGAGCATGGGAATGCCCGCCTCAGCTAGATCATGAAAACAGTATGAAGATAATGTATTGTATTGTATCTTATTACAGGTCTCCTCCCAACATTGAAAGAACTTCGGATCCTCCTAATAAAGTATTTCACCCGATAAACGAACTCATACTTTAGGGGGCAAATGTTATAGACATTTGTGTGCCTTACAGCTCTAAGCATGAAATGTCCATAAACCAAGGGATCCTAAGTCCCTAAAGGTGTTGTTCCAGCTCCTAAAGAAACAAGGTCAACAAATTACAGCTTCTCCCAGAAGTTCTCCACCAGAAACTGCTCAGAACTAGTCAAATCAGGATCATTTCAGCTGCTCCACTGGCTAGCTGCGTTGCAAAGCACCCAAATACACTGGCTAGGTGCGTTGCAATGCACTTGAATGCACTACTAGGGTGCGTTGAGCGGGAAATGACAAGTGGTAGAGTCATTCCACGAGGTGGAGAGACAATGGAAGCTTCCAGAATCTTTCCCAATGACACTTGCCTCACTGAATTTGACCAGTGATGAGTAAGAGGCTCTTAGTCTCCAAGTGGAAGCAAGAACTGACAGAGAGAAGCCACTAATCAATTCATGAGCTGACTCATCCTCTTTGCATACATCTATATATGGATCCCTAACCAAGAGATCCAGAGGCTGGAATTTTGTACATTGCAGAGAATCGTTGTTGGTTTTGAGATAGATATCAGAGTATTGGGTGATTTATGCTTTGTTGGAGGTGAAGAGGGGATTCTATGCTGGGAGGTTGATGCTGGATCAGGAATCATCGGTTGTAACTCCTCCTGGATCTTCTTGTTTTATCAATAAAACTATTTGAGTTTCTCCTACATGCTTGTATATCATTGATGTTTGTTATATTTGTATGTTTAGCTTAAATATGATCCTAAGCTATTTATGAACATAAATCCATGTCTTTGTGTAGTTTCTTTCTTCTGTGATCTTACAGGAACTTGGTGAAGCTGGGCAAGTAAGGGAGCAGGAAGCTGGAAGCTGTCAAAGAGGAGAGAGATTGGATCAAAGGACTAGCACAAGACACAGGTTGGTTCATCCTATTCCTCTTCGTTTATAGTTC
Organism: Pinus tabuliformis; assembly: GCA_031772625.1. NCBI lineage: Eukaryota > Viridiplantae > Streptophyta > Pinopsida > Pinales > Pinaceae > Pinus > Pinus tabuliformis. The sequence continues at coordinate 600,007,874 of CM062818.1, forward strand.
ATAAAGGAGAATACAAGAGTTTTTTTCCTTGTTCGTTTCTGAGGTCACTGTCACACCTCAGTGGGATAGGGTCGTTCTGAATAGACACTTTTCCCGATAACATGGCCCCTTCCCTTCTGGCTTCTAGCACTAACTGACTGAGGCCTTCAGCCGCCAAAAGAAAAAGGAGAGGTGATAAGGGGAACCCCTGTCTCAGTCCTCTTTTCCCTTGGAATAAAGTAGAAGCAACCCCATTGATAATCACCGCAAAGCTAACACTTGTTAAACATCCCATGATCCAATTTATGAATTCAACTCAAAATCCCAGGTGAGTAAGCAGCATACAGATATACATCCAACTTATTCTTTCGTATGCCTTTGAGAGATCTATTTTCACCACTGCTCCTTTGCCCTTCTTCTGCTTGACACTGTGAATCGTTTCCTGAGAAACCCCGATTGTTTCACGGATCTGTCTACCGTCCAAGAACCCAAACCATTCTTTTGAAATATTTATGATTAAAATAGGTTTTAATTGGACATCTATGATCACCTTTGCAATTATTTTGTATATGCAATTGCACAGGGAGATTGGTCAAAAATCCTTGAAAGAGACTATGTATTCCTTCTTAGGGATGAGAGCTATGAATGTTGCATTAAAAAGGGCATATATGACTCCTTTTCTTCTGGATTCTTCAACCACATCTGCCACCTCCTATCCAATTTGTTCAAAAAAGTGTTGAAACAACTCTACTCTCCATCCGTCTGGCCCAGGGCTCTTGTCCCTCGCCATTGATTTGATGATGTTCTCCATTTCCTTCTTCGTGACTTCTCCCATGAGTTCCACTGCATCTTCATCATCCACATAACAAGGGAAACTTTGATTTGCCCTGATTACTTCAGCCAGGGAAGTTTCCACTTGTCCTATGAAGAGCTTTTTGAAGTGACTTATCCCCATTTGTGACAGGTTTTCAAAAGAGTTTGCTTCTCTACCTTCTTCATCCTTCAACTTCCAAATTGTATTTGCATTCTTCCTTCCTCTTGCATAATAATTTTGAAAAAACTTAGTGTTCTCATCCCCTGCCCTTAACCATATGGCTCTACTCTTCAATCTCCTTTGTTATTCTCTTTCTAAGAGGATTTTTCTCCTTTGACCTTCCAATGACAATATTCTATTCCTTTTTTCCTGGGTTTCGTAACCATCAGCTTCAGGACTTTCCAGTTTTTGTAACTCCTTCCCTATTTTGATTAACTCTTCATCTTCTTTTAGTCTCTTTGACTTAACCCATTCCACCATTACTTTTTTCAATTTCTTTAGATTCTCCATGAAGAGGAAGGCTTTTTTCTCTGATTCACTGGCCCTCACAGGTCTCCAAGTTGCTTTGAATAGGGTGTTATATGAATCCTCCAACAGCCAGGAGGGGTTAAATTTGAAAGGGGCTACCAGCTTTTTGGGAGGTTTGGTGAGTTCAAGCAGAATCGGCAAGTGGTCTGAATTCCCTCCATCTCCCACCCACTGCCAGAAAATTGGGAACTTTGTTGTAACCTCTTCACATAAAAGAAACCGATCCAGTCTTTTTTCTATCCGATTTTCCCTGTTCTTCGATTCCTCCAAGTGGGCCTTATTTTCAGTAGGTTAATATCCAACAATTTGTTGTTACTAAGGAAGTTGTAGAAAAAATATCATAAGGAGTCTTCTCTAGCAGAGGAACCCCATATTTCATCTGCTCCAATTGAGAAGTTTAGATCTCCTCCTATCACTAGATTTGGATTGTTCATTACAGATTTGGAAAACAGGGAATTCCATAACAAAGCTCTCCCCTGGCAAGGCCCATATATGTTAACAATCAATAAAATTGAGCTTAATTCTAAGGAATAAACTTCCATTCCCATTACATGATCCATCCCCCATGAGTTATGAACTTTAAACTTTCCTTCTTTGAATCCCATAGCTAATCCCCCGGAGTGTCCTATTGCATCCATAGCCTGAAAGCTCCACCCTGGCAAAAGGATTGTCAGGGAATTAGTGATGTCTTCTCCCCTGCCCAGGGTTTCCTGTAAGAGGAGGAAATGAGGATTGTATCGCCGGATAACCTCTTTTAGGGCTAGTTTTTTAGGTTTACTGGCTAAACCCCTACAGTTCCAGGATAGAATTATCATTTTTCAATCACAGGAGAGGGTTTCACTACTCTAAGCGCCCCAGAAATAGACATGTGTTTCCCATCTGCAATATCTATTTTTGCTCGTAACTGAACTTTTGATAGATTAGTTTTCCTTCCTCTTGCCTTCCAATCACTAAGAAGAGCTAGGTTCATTCCCAGTCCCCCCAATGCCCCCCAAGGAGGTGGTTTTCTCTCTCAAGGTATGAGGTTATAATGGTTTGAGACCGCAATATGTTCTTCCCTTACACACTCCCCTTCACCCCTAGCCAACTCACGGTTCAAATCCAAGTTTGGGATAGAAGTAATAATGCTTTCCAAATGAGTGTTTTCAGTGCAAGAAATAGGAATTACAATATTCTGAGCTCTGGAAGGACTAGACAAAAGACCAACAGATTTTAAAGAAACAGATTTATAAAGAGAAGGTATGTCTGAGTCCAGACCCATACCCTCAATGTCAGCATGTAGAGATCGGCATTAGCCTCTGAAGAAGTCGGGGCCTGCTCTTCCTTTTCTTACAGCTGAACTGGCAAATTTTTAGGCATAGGATCTCCCTGTATCTTCGTGCCATCACCCGTGACCTCCTGAGGCCAATCAATATCCATCTAGTCTATCCCCATGTCCTTCTTCAACTATTGTTCCTTTGTTACCTCCATCCTAGCAGTTTCAAGTACATCCTTCCTCTGCTTCCTCCGTCTTCTATAACCCAGTGGGCACTCTTTTGCCAAGTGTCCATAAACATGACACCTGTGGCAACGAAAGGGCAGGTGTTCATAGTCTAGCTGTTGAACATAAGTGAACTCCTTATACTATAGCTTGATCTCTTCCACCAAACTAGCCCGCGGAGTCAAACTTACCAATATCCGTGCCATCACCTTCTCCCTCGACTGCATAAAAGACATGTTTGTTTCTAGATACTTGCCCAAATGGTTCCCAATTGCTTTGAAGACTGATTCCACCCAAAGGAATGGTGGAAGCCCAGGTATACGAACCCATATTGGAATCTCATCCACCTTCTCTTTCTGTGCGTCAAATAGCGGTTCCATCGTTTGAGCAATATCAGGTGTTTGCCGAAAGCCCAATTCCTTTCTAGAACCCAGTCTGCTACTTCTTTCTTTTCAAATTTCACCATAAACCAGCCTTTCACCATTGATGTTACTTGGAACTCCTTATCTAGTGCCACTTGCCAATGTTGTAAGGCCCAGTCCTATATGAACTGGGTTGAATATTTTTTGCCCCTTGCCCTTCCAACCAGAGTTAAATCAGCCACTTCAATGGCTTCATCGATATTTACATCCATACCCAGGACCAGATTTGCAACTACCTCCTTCTTTTTAATTATTTTAGGTTTTATCCTCTTCTCCCCCGCCTGCCTCTTGCTTGGCCCTTCCTCCCTATACTGTGTGGCTACTTCAACATTTGCTAAATCTTCCTGGAGTGTGTTGGCACTCCTCCCTGCTGCAATAATTCGGTTTTCTCCTCCCTCCCTTCCTTCTGATGCCCCTCTACTGTTCCCTTCCTTTAGAGCTATTGATGCTCTTCCTTCCTTTCCCCTTGTCCAGAGCTCCTTCCAGACTCCGCAGCGACTTCCCATATACCCAAACCCCCTTCAAAACCTGAACCACAGACCGAAGATTTGTGGTTTTGCTCGTTGGGCTTCCTTGTGCCCTCAAAATTTTGCTCCTGCCCTGGTAGCAGAGACTACTCCACCTTAACAAACCCTAGGTCTGTCGCTAGCCCGAGCCCTAGGCTTCTCTTCTTAGGAATTCCTCAACCCATAGCTTATAATTATGTCCTCAAGACCCCCATATTAAAATTGACTAAGAGGATGTGGAATATCAGTACTTACATGAGGGATTTTCGCTATTTCCGCTTCCGGTGCCACATCCATCTAAGAAGTCATCCCCTTGTTATGAAAAAGAGCTAGATATTTCTGGCTGCTCAAAAACGACAACCCCAGACTCTCCTCCAGCAAGCCTAGGGTCTTCTTATGCTTCCATACCAACTCCGAGCTTCCTATCTCCTTCCCAGAATGTCCAGCTGGAAGAATATACTTCTCTATGTTCTGATCTATAACCTCGAGGCCCCAAAGTGATATAATGTCACCAGGTTCAGGATCTTGATCGACAACATCGATGGGTTTGACCATTTTTTTAACTGATTTGAGCCTGGTAACTGCTGAGATCGCCTAGGTAAACGCTGCCCATTCCTTCTTCCTTTCACCGTGTTGTTAGCAATCGCATGCTGCTCAGGGGAGGCGGCAGTGCAACTGATCAACTTTCCAAACCCCGTAACCACTCCAGCTGCCATTATCTGTAGGCAAGCATGGGATGTCTACCTTGTTCTCAGAAACCCCCGTTGACAGTCCGGCCAGTTGTCCCCTTCCGTTCCCTGCACTTTCCACCTCCTATCCTGCGACGTCCCTGGTTTTTGTTCCCGTACGCCTCCCTGTCCTGCATACAGCACCCACGTCCTCCACCTGCAGAGCCCTAGGCCCCCAGTGCTGATCCCCGTGCATCGCCAAACCCTAGCTCCTCCCAAATTGATTTCATCGCTCCTCATTCATTTCTACCGTCAACTATAACAAATTTAAATATTTTATTAAAGTCAAAACTCCTCGTATTTTACGAGAGTCAAAACTCTTCCTTCATTTTTTACGGTCATTGATATTAAAAAGTAAAGTAACTGTAAAGTCAAAGCTCCTCATTCATTTTCTACAGTCACTAATATTAAAAAGTAGAGTAACTATGCCACGAAAATTTCACTAACACTACTAAAAATAATTTATTTATTTATTTATTTATTTATTTTTTTTTTTTATTTTTTTTCGGGAAGGTAGATTTCAGTCATATGTTAAAGGCAATTAGTGTAATGAATGAATTATATATAGATTAATTTTATTAAAAATGTGCTAGGGGACAGAGGGTTCTCAATTCAAAGGTATATTTCATAAACTTGTGTTACGAAATTACTTATTTAAAATTCTTTAAATGCGATTCACTGAGAGACTAATGCCACTAGTGCGAAGCTCAATTTATTCACGGTGCTTTCAATGTCAATGAGTTTGCGAAAGCTAACCGAGCATGGCAGCGTATGTGGGAAGCTACAGTTATATGAAGGAATATTTTTGTGTTAAGTAATATGTGTGAAGATTTTTGCGTTAAGTAATATGTGCAAACACCGACTAACAATTTATATTCAACCATTAGAGAGTGAACGTAGAATAAGATTTTCATGTTGATCTTTTAGTCCTCAACTTTGAATAGGTAATAAATAGTGTTATTACCAACCAATTTCTCATTTAAGTTACTTTCAAAGTTCTCAACACATTTCTAGACTCTGAATCTAAATTACCGAGTTATGGGATCATCCTAGATCACAGATTGGTTGTTGGTACCATCTCGCTTTTCTAGATGAGATATTAGAAGTTTTGACAAAAAATTGTGAGACTTACAAACTGCCACTAGTACAAACGTGGGCTCTATGCAAACATTCAAGTCTCTTAGTTAATGAGAACTTGAATAAAAGAAGTTGTAAAACCTAAAATAAAAGAACTGGACAAATATTCTTGTCAACTTAGGATATATATATATATATATATATGGTGTTTTTCTTATAGGTGGTGCTTATAAGTGGGTGTTGGGTGCAGGGTCCTCCAAGGCATGTTTTGGGGCTTAAAGCCCAGATTTTGACCAAATCCGATGTAAAGACTCCATGTTTTGTGGGCGCAGAGCGCGAAGATTGTAAATGTGTAATAAGGTTGTCCGCCCTCATTTTTGTAATGTAATTTCGGTTTTAGAGATCTACCCATGGTTCACGGACCATGGGATTGTATACATAGAGCGAGGCTCTAAGTTGTAATTAGTGAAGAGTCATGAAGGAAAGATGAAGAATTGAGTCTTATCTAAGTCGAGTCGATTCTTTGAGCCGTAGAGTAGGAAAAGGCTCTGCAGTTGAGTGCGCAGAAGCCTAGTAGTCCGCAACTAAGTGTATGGACCCCTGCAGCTGAGTGCGTAGGGCAAGTCGAGTCTGTAACATTTGGAGAAGTAATAAAGAGAAGTTTTACATCATTTCTATGTATCTTTTTCCTGTTTTGTGTGTTGAATGTATCAGATATAGATTGCATTTCTATTGTTTATATGATGCGCGAACTTATATAAATGTGTTAATAAAGTGAATATAAGATTAAGTATATGTTTACGCAAAGATAACTAACTTTTATAAGAAGATAAGTAAGATCTGTGATATAACTTGGGGAAGTAGCACAAATCGCTACTAGTGCAGCGTGAAATCACCTCAGCCCTTGGTTAGGGTTGCTTGAAGGCGATTATAACAGATCACGAAGGCCTCGCAGGTCAAGATAGTGCGCGAAGTAACCTGCCCGAAGGTATTCACAGTTGGACTAAACTGACCCCTCAAACATCTCAAGGGTGCGGAAACATGGTTCCAGCATCCCCCCCATACTGCTTCAGGTAAGACCTCAATTTGTGCTCTGCGGGTTGTAGCCGAAAGGCCAGTAGTACAGGGATTTGTTTGGCTAATTAACTCCGAACCTAGGGCAAGCCCCCATCAAGCCAACAAATTGTTCCATTTTTTAGACTGGCATCTGCATAGAGATGTCTAATGTTGTATCATTGGAATCCAACTAAGAAGGAAATTGAAGGTTGGTTGGATAGAAGAACTCACAAGTTCGCGGCGCAGAAGAATAGGAATCCACAACTAACAAAAGAAGAGTAGTTAGATTGTTACTTGTACACAGAGACCCACGAAATTTTCTTCGCATCTTTCCCTACTAAGCTATACGAGTGGATCGTGAAGCTAGAAGATAGCCAAGAAAGGTGGAAACTTGACAATCCTATTGTGTGGAACCTAGAATTGGTGCACAGATTGGAAGCATCTGAGGATAATATCACACACGCTGTTGATCAGTGGCTTGATTGGATTATAGGAGGATTCATTACTGAGTTTGTGGTAGATACTTCAGTCAGCTATAGCAAAGCAGAGCAACACTTTCTCAAAGGACTATGAGGTAACTACGTAAAGTCTCTAAATACTTGGATTAAAATGTTATTGTGTGAAAAGAGGGTAATGCAATTACATTGATGTCCAGAGTTACGCGAAGTGGAAAAACCTACATAAACGAAGGAAGTAAGGGAGTAGAGAATAGCCCTTTTATTTCACCTCTGCGAGGGGGCAAGGAAGATCTTGAAAAGGTCTCTCCGAGAAGTGAAATCCATTTGATAAGGCAGAGAATTCTTTACATACCACCCCCACCCACACTGCCACCAGTTTCACCACCCTCACCTCCACCGCCACCACGAGTTAATATGGAAAGCGCGATAAATTTTGTTCAAGGGAGTAGGAAATGAAGATCCGGACCAGTTTTAGTTTGTGATAAGAGTTGTATGGCAAGTGCAGGGAGTTACAAATAATAATATAAAGAAATCGACATTAGTCAGTGCTCTGTTGGATCGTGCATTGACCTAGTATATTAAGCATTCTAATGACAATCTGAATGCGTGAATCACGGATATCCAAATTGCTCTAAACAGAGAATTTAGCATGGCGAAGTTAGAAGCACAGCCAATTATTGGATTCAAAAAGATCACAATGCTACCAAGCGAGACCCCTTGGGAGCTATATTAGAGACTAAAGTGTACAATTCGCAAAGCTAATATGACTTTGATAGATGGACAACACCGTGAAAGGTTTGTAGCATCGCTAACGTTGCATTTGAGGAACACGCAATCACAACGGAGGTTAACGAATCATGCAGAGGCCTTGGAGATTGCGATGAGGCTACATGAAACCCCAATGCAGGATCCTAACTTGGGAGTTCAGCAAATCCACGCACAGTTGAAAAACTTGTGCCTTGAGATGTAGAGTCTGAAACAGGACAAGACAACCCAATTAGAAGCACGCGAAGAGGTATGGTGTGTAAAATGCAAGGGTCAGGGTCATGATAAGGACCACTACCCTGTGTTCTTGAATTACCTCGCGGGAGGAGGAATAATGTCGTTTAGGCCAGAAGCGCAAGCAATACCTAGCACGACACCTGCTTTGTGGTACGCGATTTATCAAATAGGAGGAAAGCATGCTACGGAAAACTGCCATTTGTTACAGAAGTATATGCAGAATTCGCAATAGTTGTTCTATAATTTTTGTAGATCGGTTGGACATGATGAGCGCACTTGTAGAATCTATGAGTTGATGATGGATAGAACTCCCACCTATAGAGTTTAGGCTGAAACACAACCCCTAGACCAGAACGCAGGAGTGGCACGAACCAGATTTCAGGGGCGCGGATGAGGCCGAGGTGGAGCAGGACCTGGAAGAGGTCGCAGACCGCTGATATGCTACAATTGCAGAGGGCTAGGACATTATGCCCTTGATTGTATGAATCCAACACGCCCATCATGTCTGTATTATACCTTGTTTGATCATGAGGCAGAGGATTGTCTTATGCTGATATCTAGGATACACGACAAGGGAGCACTACCACCTCTCCTGACTTAGAACCTACATATGATGAGGTTTGAGCCGCGTGAGGAAGATCCAAATTTGAACATTGTGCTCCAAAGTGGAATCAAGATGGGAGATGATAAAGGCAAACAGCCTGAAGATAGTACTTGTGTTCACAAAGCTCTGACAAATGAAGCAGAGTTTGATTTGGAGCGTGCTAAGGAAACCTTCATGGAAGCTAAGAAGAGCTTCGCTGATGCCTCCAGTTAAGAAAGCAAAGATAGACCGGAGCCGTAAATGGACCCATATATGCTTATGACGTTCCTAGAAACATGCATGAAGCTACTGCATGATAGTAAGGCTATAAAAGGATTGCAGGAACTCATTAATAGATGCGCTGGGACCACACCAAGAGAACTGCGCGTAGTCTGGAAGATTGGAAAACACAAGACTAGGACAGGGAGAGAAATGAGGCTAACCACGCAGATTGGAGAATATGAAATGGACCAAGTAATTTTGGATTTAGGATCAGATGCGAACGTTCTGCCAAAGCAGACATGGGAGCACATGGGGAGGCCTATGCTGCAATGGTCCCCTATTCAACTGCGAATGGCGAACCAACAGAAGATAATACCCATGGGGTGATTGCAGGGAATCACCATGGATATTGAGGGAGCGAGCACACTAGCAGACTTTGAAGTGATAGAGATTGTTGATGATAGCAATACCTACCCCACACTCTTAGGAATTGATTGGGCCACTGACATAAACGGGGTGATTAATCTGAAGAAGCGCAAGATTATTTTTGAGAAGAAGTCTCTGCACGTAGTTATACCCTTAGACCCTGCTGAGGGATCGCGTTACACAGAGACGGTGCACGACTATGACAGTGACGATGATTTGGATTGCATCTACAAAATAACCGCGCAAGAGCAAGACTAGGTAAATCCCACCGTGGATGGATGAATTTCATGGGAGCGTGAAAGCTCCTGCACTTCAGATTCGGATGAGGAGATAGAATGATGGCAGAACCAGTTACATGAGGTAACCACGCTGAACTGTAATATGATGACAAGATCGTTGTGCTGTGTATCGACAGAAGTGAGGGATCTACCTATGTATGATGGTTTAAGTGAGGTAGATACTTTCCTAGATAAATTTGAAAGGGAGGTGCCGAAAAAGAAACATTTCCAGGCCTTGAATTGGGTACTCCATGCTACACCCACAAGATGGTGGGGTACGCACAAAGGAAGATTTAAACTTATAGTGCCATTGGCAGATAAATACAATGGAGGGGATGGTTCATGCGTGCATCTGTCCAGGTGCATACAGGCCTATGGTAAACAACATACGCAGATGCACATTAGCTTCATGTTGGGAAATATGTGAAATAAGCATGTGTTGCGGGGGAAAAATGCATGAATGGTTCCTCAAATTGGAATGACAGGGTGTGGAGAGAACGAGCGCGCAGAAGGTTATCCACATGGAAGCATTTAATGAGGTGTGCGGAGCACTGAACAAGGTATATAATGCAAAGTGAGGTGATTGGGACCTGCGTGTACCAACAGTTTTATGGGCTTATAGGGCGATGTGCAAGAGACTGATGGAACAAACGCCTTCTAAGCTGATCTATGGAGTGAATGCTGTAAAACCGATGGAATATATCATGCCTAATCCGCGTACATCAGCGCCCATGGATATGATGGATTGTGGAGCCTTGGAAGAAGAGATGGCACAACTAGATGAAGAAGAACGCTTGGGACCTGATGAAGAGATCTAGTAGGCTGATCTTAGGCTCCAAGAACTCATGAAGGAAAAAGTTCGGTTGAGGGAGAAAAGCGCCATGGTGGAAGAAGAAGTCAAGAAGCTTGAGGAAGGAATAATGAAGGACTTTCTTGATAAGAAAATTGTGGTGATAAAACAGGATTCGCATGATTACGTTGACAACTTTTGGGACTACCGCCAAGAGTTTATTAGTGTGATGTGATGGATCAGGTCGTATATTACTGAAGGGATCACCAGTGGTGGCGTGATGCAGATGGTAAAGTGCGCAATGCAGATAGTAAAGTTAAAAGGCAGACTTTTCCCAAGAAAAGTGATTGATGGTCGGTTGAAGTTGTATACAGGTGGCCTGGCCACCTGACTAGCCGTGGGAAGCATATTCTTAGTGCTACATGATTTTAAATGAGGGCTTAACATCTTGTTATACTTACAAGAACCTCCCACTCCAAAGCTTAACAAATATATGATCTAGCTTATGTCAAAAATGGCAAAATTAAGTACTTGAAATAGGTGTATGTGTAATTTCTTTTAACTGTTTAAGTGCTTTAATTCCATTTGTTTTTGCTGATATTAAACACACATAACAACCATATAATGCAGCAAATAAACATCAACACATAACAACAAATTTAATCTAGGAGTTCACCCGAATATCGTGGGCTACGTCTCCTTGAGCTTTTGTCATCTTGACTTGGCTCTTTGGGATTATGGCAAAGTTTCTTTTACAAGTTCCACATTTAACTCCAAAGGTTATTGAATTGAACCAATGGGCTTAGAATACCATCTATATCCCTATCATGGCTGTCATCACTCTGCAAATAGATCTAAGCTCCCTTAGACTTGATTCCTTCAATCAGTGCTCTGAGCTTCCTTGAGCTTCTTGATGGCACTAACGCCCTCAGAATTATTTAATTGTCAATGAAATTTCTTCTACTGTCTCTAGCACATATCAAACACCAACAATAGACTGATCATTTTCTCAAAATTTCCACTGCATCACCAAACTAGGCCTTCCTCCACGGTTGGCACTGGGTTGCCTAAAACTTCCTTGTAGCATATCAGCTTTTAGAAGTATCCAAATGATTCTGCAAATCCCTGCAATGGATTCAGAAGGCTCACTATATTCAGGAATGACTATTGGTTTGCTGAGAATGAGTACTGGTAACTCCTACAACTGCCTCCAACCCTGGTGGACCTGAGCTCCAAAATCTCCCTAGATGAAAATCTCTATGAACATGACTTCTTCAACTTCTCTGGACTATTCCATTGGCTTCAGAAGGCTCCAATTACCCTAGTTATCCTCTTGTTTCACTCTCCCTGGTTGAAAACAACTCTTAGAGTGCCTTTAGGCAGTATCCCCCAGGGATACTCCACTAAATCTGGTGAACTGGCACTTAACTTCAGTTAAATTTGGCAAAATCCGCCTTTTTAGCCACTCCACCAAGCTTAACCGTCGGAGCTGGATGTTACCGTAACCGTCGGCGTCAGTGTGCATGTGATAGGTATAATCCCCAACAGTTAGGGATAACATCACATGGTTGTAGCAGTCAACACACAAACTGCGTGGTGTGTTGGCAAACAGTAGCATGTGAACAGTTGTCGAAGGACTGCTGGCAGTCCTAACCCCAAAACCTATACTGGTTATAAATTAAATATACACTGCAACCATTATGTGTTAAGAATCACCATTGGCGGAGTTGGTAGAGCGCTGGTTTGTCTTGCCGGAGGTCATAGTTCGATTCCGTCAAACCCCCAAAAAAATTACAATACCATTCTAGAGCGTCGGAACTTGATTGGTCACCCAAAAGGTAATATTCCAAGGAATATTCCTTGGAATATAATTTTTTTAATATTTTCAAAAATCAAATTATTCTTGGTCAAAGTTCCATAAATTGCAGTTTACTGGACTTTTCAAACTGCGATAACTCCTTGATACGGTGTCATTTTTTCGAACCGTTCACAGCACCAAAATCAGGAAGACGAGATCTATTGGGTCGCTTAGGTTCGACACTCTTTCAAACACTTTGAAATCTGAGCTATCATTAAGGTCCTGGATCAATATCTGATCACTCCTCCCCATTAGGAATCTTTTGGATCCCAAAAGACTGATATATTGATTTGTACAGTAGATGAGAGTATAACACCCTCTTCTTTCCACCTCCATACACTTGCCTTGCATGGCTAGTGCCTTTGAACCAAAACTCGAAGGTAATCGACACTTCCCTTCTTGGATGCACTTGTCCTCCTATTAAGAATTGTCTTCCTTGAACTCATTTAGAATTTACAGAAGGTTGTTGAACATTGCTTCCTTGAACGTTGATCCAAGGTGGTTCAACAAACATGAGATTACATCTTCTCAACATAAATTATGAATGCTGCTGCAAATTTTCTTCTGACATCTCATAAAAATTAAAAAACGAGAAAACAACTTGACGACATAAATTCACATCATGTGAATCATCATCATGTCTCTTACATCTAGTGTACAAATGTTCGATTAATTCACAAGCCGACTAAAACATACCTTTTTCAAACAACTGACTCTCCAAGTCAAACATATACAAAAAGAACTTGACGATTCTTTTTCAAAGTTGAAAGAATTCCACCCCTTGTGAAACACTTCATAACTATCTCCCTTTTTCAATCTTGGAGACAAAATCAACTTTTTCAAGTTGATATGACATTGCATGCATGTTTAAACAAAACGATCAACCATCAAGTTAATTACACATACATGTTCAAATACAAGGAAATCATCAACATCCCTGTGTTCATACATACCATTCTCATGTATGTATTCGATTCTTCAACTTTCTCTTAAGCACAATCATAAGTACAAGATCCTCAATCATATGTACATGTACTTTCAAAGTTGAAATGAATATAATTTTGCTGCAATAAAGTGAGTCTACATACTCAACTTTTCCATCCTGCAACTTGCATTCCATTAGCAAAGAAATGCATCACATCAAAAGACATGCAACTTTAATTGGATAAGAACTCTAACCATTTCTTACCAATCCACATCAAAGGTGCTTCCTTTAACTGCACATCGACATCGATATGTGAATCATCCTGACACACATCAATTATGGAAACTTCCTTTCCATTCTTGCCATACTCTTTTTCCACTTTCTTCAAATTTCATGGAAGCATTGTTGGATTCAAAGTCCAACACCTTTCAGCAATATGTCCTTGCTTATGGCAATAAGTGCAACACATGTTCATCCTTTTTACAGCATAATTTGCCTTGTCCAATGGGCCTTTGGCTTCTTGCCTCCTTTTCTTCAAAAGTTTCCTGTATGTGGTCATTTTCTTCCAACATCTAGAAACACTATGGTTAACCAAACCACAAAAGGAACATGCAATTTTTTTCCAATGCTTATGTGGAAATTTACCATGCTTAACATAATCAAACGAAATTTGATTGAAATCATATTTATACCTTTCTCTTTCACCTTTGTTGTCTTTATGAAAAGGTGAATCGAATGAAGAAGTGGCTCCCTTCGTAACACCATCAATCTCTTCAATGATTTTAAAGCTTTCACAACTCTCTTGTTCAAGTGCATACTTATGATCACCTTCTTCTTGCAAAGTATGTTTCAAAAAATTTCATTCCCCATGAATACAATCTTTACAAACTTGAGGTAGGGAACCGAAAATGAAACTCCTTCTAGGAACGGTTTCAATTACCTTCATGGCTGCTTTGGAACTTTCTCCATAAGATTGTCCATAGCCAAGGCCCAAATACTTAGGCCTTTCCTAAACCACTATTGTCTCAACTATGCCTTGTGCATGTTTTCCCAATCCTTTTCCTTCATAGCCCATATTTGACAACAACTTGGACCCTATGCCTCTTGTCTATTTTTCGAAAGAACCAACATAAACGTTCTTAGAGGAAATTGAAGACAAACTAGAATTGTTTACCTCTTCTTCAAACTGATACTTGACTAAGGCTTCTTTGGCAACAAGGAGTTGTGTCTCCATCTCATGCATCCTTTCCAGGTTCATATTTGCAATATGAAGTTGGCTCTCCATTTCCTGCAATTTGTCAAAAAGCAACTGCTTCTCTTCCTTCATGGAATTCAACTGCTCTCAAAGTTTTGTGCTCTTCCTTTCATCTTCATACATTTCTCTCACCATATCCATCATGATGAACAAGTCTTGCTTCATGTCTTCATCAAAGAATCTTGTGAAGGAGGAGGATTTTGAAAACTCACTTGTATAAGTTGTCATTATAAAAATGAACAAAAGAACATCAACAAAATTCACAAAGCTTTCAAAGAACTAATGGCTATAGAGTCAAACTCTTATTCAAATAGCCCTTTTGCAAACAAACCTCTTGTGCTTGAAGGATTGTCTTGAGGTCATTTGGGTAAGGAGAATGCCTTCAACCCTTCTTCCATTTTGTCCTCTCCTATACTTAGCTATTAATAGCTTTCCCTTCACCTTTGCAAACTCAAACAATAGTCAGTTTACAAACAATCAAATAGTTAAATTATTTGTACTATTTAAACACCTTTCAAGTCAAACAAGCAATTTTTTGCTCTGTCAATCAAGCCTGCTCTGACACCACCTAATATGAAATGAGGGTTTAACATCTTGTTATACTTACAAGAACCTCCCACTCCAAAGCTTAACAAATATATGATCTAGCTTATGTTGACAATTGTGGAATTAAGTACTTGAAACAGGTGTATGTGTAATTTCTTTTAACTGTTTAAGTGCTTTAAGTCCATTTGTTTCTGTTGATATTAAACACACATAATATCCATATAATGCAGCAAATAAACATCAACACATAACGGTAAATTTAATCTAGGAGTTCACTCGAATATCGTGGGCTACGTCTCCTTGAGCTTTTGTCATCTTGATTTGGCTCTTTGGGATTATGGCAAAGTTTCTCTTACAAGTTCCACACTTAACTCCAAAGGTTACTAAACTGAACCAATGGGCTTAGAATACCATCTATAACCCTTTCATGGCTGTCATCACTCTACAAACTGATCTAAGCTCCCTTAGACTTGATTCCTTCAATCAGTGCTCTGAGCTTCTATAAGTTTCTTGATGGAACTAACTCCTTCAGAATTCCTTAACTATCAATGAAACTTCTTCTACTGTCCCCAGTACATATCAGACACCAACAATAGACTGATCATTTGCTCAAAATGAGCACTACATCACCAAACTAGGCCTTCCTCCACGATTGGCACTAGGCTGCCTGAAACTTCCCTGTAGCATCTCGACCTTTAGAAGTCTCCAAATGCTTTTGCAAATCCCTACAATAGATTCAGAAGGCTCATTACAGTCATGAATGATTGTTGGTTTGCTAATAATGAGTACTGGTAGCTCCTACAACTGCCTCCAACCCCCAGTGGCCCTGAGCTCCAAAATCTCCGTGGATGAAAATATCTATGAAGATGACTTCTTTAGCATCTCTAGATTGTTTCATTCACTTCAGAATGCTCCAATTAGCCTAGATAACCTCTTGTTTCACTCTCACTGGTCGAAAACAACTCCTAGAGTTCCTTTAGGCAATATCCCCTGGGGATACTCCACTAAATTTGGTGAACTGGCACTTAACTCTAGTTAAATTTGGCAAAATCCTCCCTTTTAGCCGCTTTTCCAAGCTTAACTGTCGGAGCTGGTTGTTATCACAACCGTCGGCATTGGCACACATGTGATAGGTATAATCCCCAACGGTTAGGGATAACATCGCATGGTTCTGCCAGTGAACAAGCAAACTGTGTGGTTTGTTGGCAAAAGGTGGCATGTGAACAGTTGTCGAAGGACCGCTGGTGGGTAAGACTACTAGTGGTCCTAACCCCCAAACTTGTACCGGTTATAAATTAAATATACACCACGACCATTATGTGTTAAGAATCACCATTGGCAAAGTTGGTAGAGCGCTAGTTTGTCTTGCCAGAGGTCACGGGTTCGATTCCGTTAGACCCCACCAAAATTTTACAATACCATTCCAGGGCCCTATGGTGGCCTCCGAGATTGCCATGTGTCAACACCTGATTGGTCACCCAAAAGGGAATATTCCTTGGAATATAATTTTTTAAATATTTTCAAAAATCAAATTATTCTTGGTCAAAGGTCCATAAATTGTAGTTTATTAGACTTTTCAAATTGTGATAACTCCTTCATACAGTGTCGGTTTTTTGAACCATTCATGGCACCAGAATTAGGAATATGAGATCTATCTGATCGCTCAAGTTTGACACTATTTCAAAGACTTTGAAATTTGAGCTATCATTAAGGTCCTTGATCAATATCTGATCACTCTAGGTAGTTGAAAGGATGCGCGAGACTATAAACAGATGTAGGGAACGTAGGAGTAGATACAGGGAAGCAGTTCAGATACAGTAGTATCTAACCAACGTGTCCGGGAGATATAGCAGGCAACTGCTCAGTGCATTGTTGATCTTGCAGCAGTTCAGACAGAGTTGGACAGTCTCCGCGTGAAGATCTCCGCACCGACAGAGTGACTCAAGGGCGAGTCATGATGTTCATGTTGCGGGCCTGTTGGGCACAAGGTCCCCCAAGGCACGTTTTGGGGCTTAAAGCCCATATTTTGACCAAATCTGATGTAAAGACTCTACTTTTTGTGGGTGAGGAGCGCGAAGATTGTAAATGAGTCATAAGGTTGTCTTCCCTCATTTTTGTAATGTAATTTTAGCTTTAGAGATATACCCATGGTTCACAGACCATGGGATTGTATAAATAGAGTGAGGCTCTAGGTTGTAAACCAGCGAAGAGTCATGAAGGAAAGATGAAGAATTGAGTCTTATCTAAGTCGAGTCGAGTCTTTAGGTCATAGAGTAGGAGAAGGCTCTGCAGCTGAGTGCGCAGAGGCCTAGTAGTCCGCAGCTGAGTGCATGGACTCCTACAGCTAAGTGTGCAGGGCAAGTCGAGTCTGTAACCTTTGGAGAAGTAATAAAGAGAAGTTTTACATCATTTTTGTGTATCTTTTTCATGTTTTGTGCATTGAATGTATCAGATATAAATTGCATTTCTATTATTTATATGATGAGCGAACTTATAAAAATGTGTTGATAAAGTGAATATAAGATTAAGTATCTGTTTACACGAAGATAACTAAATTTTATAAGAATATAAGTAAGATCTGCGATATAACTTGGAGAAGCAGCAAAGATCGCTACTAGGGCAGTGTGAAATCACCTCAGCCCCTAGTTAGGGTTGTGCGAACGCGATTATAACAGATCGCGAAGGCCTTGCAGGTCAAGATAGTGTGCGAAGTAACCTACGTGAAGGTATTCACAGTTGGACTAAACCGACCCCTCAGACATCTCAAGGGTGCGGAAACTTGGTTCCAGCATCCCCCCATACTGCTTCGGGTGAGACCTCAGTCCGCACTCTGCAGGCTGTTTCCGAAAGGGATAGTAGTACAAGGATTTGTTTTGCTAATTAACTATGAACCTGGGTCAGGCTCCCATCAAGCCAACAGTGGGTTTCATGGCTTGGATTTTGAACCTAGGCTCTGATACCATATGTGAGGATCCTTCCTAGGGTCCTCTAACTAAAACTAAATTTATTTAATTTAAACACAATAAGAAGGGAAATAGATTATTTATAACTCAACATTTATTTGATGACAATATACAATTAAAATATACTTACAACGTATTAAAGTAGTAAGAATTTCATCGCAACAATTTACATAAGTAATCAATAAATGGAAGAATACATGTTCCAATAGCTTGGTTGAGATGCTCTGTTGGGATCCTCCTCTCGGCTACCTGATTGATTTAACTCCCAACCAACTAAGAATTATTTCCTAGTCCAGAGAACCTCCACAGGTTCCTTAGCCCTTCGAGCCCAAGTCCAACTAGCTGTAGTGTGTCCAAGTTAAACCAACACTCTCCAATAGATCCAAGTTTGAACTCTCACATTTATCTCTCCATTCTCTCCCTTTTCTTTCTCCACATTCCTCACCAAAACCAAGACTAAGGATCCCCCATCTCCTCTCATCCTCCTTCTCTTTTATGTCTCTTCCTCCCATCCACCTCAACCACCTATCATTAATGTCATGACTACCCTCTCATCCTTTCATTTTAGTATGCTTGACTTTTCTTACCATATCTTATTCAAATAGATTTGAGAAGACATTTTGGGAATAAAATATGGATATTTAATATAGAATTAAATTGGAAAAGACCAGAACTTCTCAAAAGTAGATTTGAGAAGACACCTTGGGATGTGGATATTTAATTTGGAATTAAATTGAAGAAGACCATATCTTCTCAAAAGTAGATTTGAGAAGACATCTTGGGATATGGATATTTAGATTTGAAATAAATTGGAAGAGGCCATTTCTTATCCAAAATTAAATTTGAGAAGACAACTTGGGAATTGAATAATAACAATAATAAAACTCATATCAGTAAATAAAATTACAGTTTCACAAATGTAGTTATATACCAATATTTCTTAACAATTATAAGTCAATATTTTCAAGTTAATTAAACACCAATAAAAATTTGCATGATAGGATCAAGTAGGGCATTACAAAATACTACTAGACCTATTTTCTCTACTAGAACCACCTGTTGCATACCTAAAGTGCACTTGTTTAAATTTTAAAGTCTTACATAATTTAGAAAATAAATTACCAGGGTTTTGATGTTGTATCAGGGGAAGGTTAGGGAGAGCATTAGTTGTGCCACTAGCTTGTAGATTTTTGTTCACAGGGACCAAGTTATCTTCAAGGAATAGTCTCCTCATTACAAAATCCATGTAATTATCTATTAGAGTGCGATCATCATTCATTCTAATCACATGTATAATCAGTAAGGGCATATGGAATCCTCCTGACTATGGGTGGGGTCCATCTCTCCTATTCGAACTTCCTACAACACTTTGAATGGAACCTCCTATTCTATCAAAAGGATATCCTTCACTCTCTCCTTGCATGTGTAACTATGGACTATCCATTCCTTCTCTCTACAACGCTGGACTCATCACTGCTTCCCCTATCCTCTACAACTCTCTTCTTCTCACCCTTATTTCTCGCAACTTTCTCTGCTTCCACTCGTCAGATATTTGTGCCCTATGTATCACTCTAAAGTCTCAATATTTTCACAACTCCTATGATCCATCGCAATAGCCCCTCATCTTCTGCAACTGGACAACATCCCTCCCCTAGCTCTAACCCCAGCACCAAGGGCTTTAAGTCAGCATCCTATTTTCTTGGAATGGCAACAAGTTTTCTTCAACCATTGAAATTTTGATCCAGAGCAGAATCTCCTTCAACAAACTTCCCTGCAACCCGTATTTAAAAATTGCTTATACCTTGGAAAAAGATTGATAATTTTCAACTGTGAATTCAATAATGTACCCTTATAGGGTTGCATAAACCCAAAAATCAACAACTCTTGTTAGTTCAATGTCTAATTGTTGTAGCTTAGCCAAATTAGTTGTATTCCAATCTATGAGGAGCCTGGGGAAATTCTTGACTCCGAATTTAACTTGTAGCCTCCTCAACCAATTATACAACTCTTTAGTGAACTTGCACCAAAAAACTTCATATTGATCACAAGTAGGTTTTGCATACAAAACCTCTTCCTTGACCCAATCTAAATTATTTTGTCGTAGTTGAGCTTGTTGCAGAATAAAATGATCAATATTCTCATGCCACCAATCCTTAATGTCTCCACTAAGAATCCTCAACACCATGATCTAGATCCCTTCTAAAATTTTCATCTGTTCCAACAATGAAAACATTTTTTGGCATAAAAATAAAACATCAAAGACCCAGGGTTCAAATGTAGGTTGCCAACAAAAATATCTTCATAGTCTATCATAACGTCGGCATTTTCAATACCTTGAGAAAAGGAGTGTCTCACCTGAGGCATGTTGAGACAGTGGGAGATATCATGGATCTAGTATAGGGGAAAAGAAGTTTTAATGATCATATTACACATTCACTCTAAACATCTTATTAATCAATGCACCAAATCCAACATGGACATTAAATACTCATGATTAAAGGCAGTAGGAGATCCATGCAATGAAAATTAACAATTTAAAAGGGGACACATAACCATTATTTAAACATCACAATAAAATATATTCCCCACAACAACTTCTTCTTTTATTAGCCACAAATATTACATCAAAAACTCATGCATGCATGCGAGATCTTCACAACTTTTTGGCCACATTACAACATAGAAGCATAATAAAGTTTGAAAACAGGAACTGGTATTTCATTTTGACAACTACTCAACACTAAATCAACAAGACTCTTTGACTTAAAATCACAAGATCTCTATCCTTTGAGCCTTCAATTCTTCAACCTACAATTTGTTCTTCTTTGGTCCTTTTATAGATCATGCTCACTTGATCTAGTCCAATCTAATCAACATTTAGATTCCTTGATCCCTATCTTCATTGAGTCCGCTTTGACAAGTTCATGTGGTTTTGTATTTATCATCTTTGATTCTTTCAAAATATGGCATACACTTCCTTCTTTCACGGCTTCTACAAGTCCAAATATAACTGAATTTTGACTTTTCTATCGCTTCTTGATTTTTGGTGGTCGCTTCAGACAAGTTTGGACATTCCTTCTACACAACTATTTTCCAACAATATTTCCCAAATTTTCCTTCAAAAAAACAAAAGACCCAACAAGTCTTTTATAGGTATGTCCCATTTTTCTCACTCCACATATGATTTTCATGTAATAGCTTCACTTTTCAACCCTCTGGTGGATATGAGAGCCTCCCCCCCTCCTTCCTCTATTTTGACTCTACCTTCCTATTTTGATGCCCTCACTTGGGTGATGTGATATTTCGCCGATCGTCGATAGCCCTCTGTGTTTAGCCCCAACCCTTGGTTATTTGGCTCTTCTCGTGACCGCATGCCAACCCCTGTATCAGAACCCCTCAATCGAAGGTTTTACTTTGATGCAATAACATGCCTCAACCTACGAACGTCGATTTGTGATCTGACATCATCCTTTACCACATAGCACCTCGTGAGTGGAGACATGTGTCACAATTTTTTGGCCTGTTGTGACCCCTAAAAATGTTGAATTTGTCTTCCACGTGTCCACCATACTGCCACATCATGATGACATCAATGAACACATGGCATATCAGAACCAATATTTTTTCACCATGTGTCCCTTATCGGAACCAATCTTATGTTGCCACATGTCTTGTTGCAGGAGAGAGAAAAGGCTCTTTCCTACTCTGGTTTGTAAATAAAATCCTTCGTTAATTTTCATTAGACCCTCCCCGGCACTTTAAAACGAAAGGCACAATCCCGACGATCTAACAGTATCGGCATTCATCGATCGCAACTTTCTTAATGTTGTCACTTTGAAAACGTCCATCACCAATATGCGATATGGCCTAGACTCGTCGACTTTCGATCATCGATTTGACCTTGACCTCTGATATTGTGAGACCTCCAATTTGTGGAGCCTCCGATTTGCGAGACCTCTGATATGCTCTTCTTTATTTCCTTTCAAATGCACAAAACCCTTAAACTTCAACTAGCCATATCTTCTGATCCAGATGTCCATTTTCGGCCTTCCACATACCATTGGAAAGCTTGTTCATAGCACTTTCCAAGGGAGAGGGCCTGATTTAGGTTTGAGTGATTCTATGGATTAGAATATGGATGTAACGTTTTATGTTCTTTTGCACCCTTTTGACAGCTGAAAACACATTTTGCAGTGAGTGACAACATTGGCTCCAACTGGGGATAGTGCCTTGCTGGAAAGGTGCTGAGAACCTGTAGACCATTAGCCTTCACCATTGGGCATGGAGTTAAAAAATATAATGAACTTATACAACCAGAAAATCTCCATGGAACTTTATTTGTAGGGAGTCCTTTCCTCATCGAAATGAAATGCAAGAATATAAATTCTAACAACTGGAAATTAAATGCTCAAATAGTGAGCTTATTTATGTACAACTCCTACTTATGTATAGGGAATCAATTCACCCAAGTGAGGTCAACCTTCCAATGATACCGTTTCAACATAAAGGTACTGGACCTTATGCCATCATTCTCTAGGAATTCAAAAATTAAAACAAGCATGTACCACATAAAATATTTGGACAAAACTTTTGATATGTGACCCCAACTTGGTAGTTGATGCTCAGCTCTTTGAATCTCCTCCCTTAACTTGCTAATGTGGCTATGTTCATGAAAATTGGTGACTAACATAAGCATGCACCCCATAAGAACTTTAGACCAAATATTTAACATGTACCTTGGAATTGATGTACATTGTTGCAAGCCAAAGAAAGATGTCATGTAGTTAGCTATTGGATCATGGAACTAATGATAAAAAATTATAGTTGTCTCTCTTTCTTGAACAGTTTCTAGAGAGGAATATTTATGCAACAAGCTTCCACAGTCCTTGCTTGGTTCTTCAACTTTGGGCTCATCTTTAAGGAGTTGTTGTTGGTAGTCTTCTCCCCAATTGTTTGTAAGAAGATCCCTTTGACAATGTGCAACCTGCTTATCCTCCTCTAAATCATATGATTCACGAATCAGAGAATATTCATCAGCTTTAATATCAGCTTCTTGAAATGGTTCTCCATTTGAAGGATGTGGGTCATAAATTGGATCCTCTTTGTCAACCTCCTAGTGGGCCTCCTCTTTTTGTGCAGCTTCCCATAACTGAGACTGTTGTGGTTCTACATCACTTGACTCTCCATCAGAGTCATACACATCACAAGAAGGAGAATCATCAAATTCGGCAGAATAAGACCTTTGGAGGTTTATTTACAGCTTTATGATGTCTCCTTCTTCTCTTTCTTGATCATTGGGTGAGGCTTACTAGTGCGAGTATATGTTTTCTTGGAATAGAGTCTCACAAACATCTTCAATAGGGTCATTAACCTCAAGAATATTTTCAACATTTAAATTTTCACAACAATCTTCAAACAAAGCACCTGGTGGATATAATCTTTTGCAATAATGATTGAATGCCATGTGAAAAATATTTAAGGAGGATATGTTTCCACGGGGTATTGTTCTGTACCAAATTCTAAAATCTTCTTCTAAAGAGTATATGAACAATTTCATTTACGCATCTTCAAAAACGATACTCTATTGTTCCATACATTCATGAAAATCCTTAAGGTGTCGGTCCATCCTTCTATCTATGTTTCCACCAAATCCAGGAAAATAGGTATTCCATTCATGAAATGAAGGGATATGATTGGGATAACCAACAATAGAAGAAAAATCCATTGGAGAAAATTTGTTTCCCAAAAATGCATGGATGGCCATTTTGAAAACCTCTCTAGGTGAGTAATCTCAAGTTCAAATGCAGGGGAAGTTTTCTATTGTTTAGCATCAAAGGGAGTATGAGGCTGCTTGAAAGCCAGGATGATCAAATAGAGATATAGATAGTGGATTCACCAAGATGTTTACCATATGTTAGATTTTAAGCCTCTGTGGAAGTTTTTTGTAGTGTCATGATCCGGATTATCCACAGTTTCTAGTTCATTCTGCCAACGTTTCAAACCCCAAAGGGGGTCCATCATCAGGACAAATCAGATAGAATATGAGTGAAAGATTATTGAGAGAAGAGAACCTTGCGACCTGGATATAAATAAACAAGAACCCTAATTTTATAAAGGCCGACACATGATTCTTTATTTTTATTAATTATTATTTTATTTTATTTATTATTTTTCTTTTTATATAATAATTTTACTTATTTATAAAAGTTTTATAAAAACTTTAATTAATCATTTAATTATTCATTATTAGTTTAGGTTTAATTATTTAATCATGAACAAATAAGTTAATTTATTTTATTTTATTAATTTTGAACTTCATTTATTAACTAATTAATTCTTTTTATTTTTACTTAATTAATTACTTAATTTAAATTAATTTATAAATTATTTTTGCCTTCCTTTAATTAATCAATTATCAATTAATTAATTAATTAATTTATCTAATTAATCTAATTAATCGATTTATTAATTTCTAATTATTTATATATATATATATCTATATATATATATATATATATATATATATATATATATATATATATATATATATATATATATATATATATATATATAGATATATTGAAGCAGTCGAGTCGCCAAGGTGAGAGATATTCAAACCACACTTCCCTTGCTCACCTGACAGAGGGAATGTAGAGATTTTTCGTACCCAGGGAAAAATATTCTAATCCGTTCCCCAATAATGGTGCCAGAAAGATGTTGTCGCTTTTTCTATCACCTGTCGCACAAGTGCTTCAGGAGATATGGAATCTTCCTAGAGACAGCCTCTGGGTTGATTGTTGACCAATGCCTAGGACATCTTAAATAGATGAGTGTTTTTAAATATTATCAGTAGGGATTTTTGCTACACTCCAATTGTCAATAAGTTTGTAAAAGATAGTAAAGGGGGCTTGGTTCAATATTCTTTCATTAAGGTAGACTCAAGCAAATACATGGATCTGAATACACAAGAGGTAGATCTAGTTAATCTCAAAGAGAAATGATTGATTTTGGTGACTAACACACAACAATAGGAAGCCTTAATATTGGCATTGTAGTAACATAAAGAGGAGGAAATAAAGAATGGAATTCGACGTGGAGGGATGGATACAACGCAGAATCCTAAGCATCAAACTCCAATAGAAATATGAAAGAATGAGGAGGTAAAATGGTAATAATTGTGGACCGTGAATTAAGGTATCATACTCTATACCTCATGGACACACTTGTCACTAATCAACATAAGTAAATTTTTTCTTATTACAGGTACTGCAGGATATCAAATAACACAAGTAAAACCGTAACTACATAGGTACTATTACTACTTAGCAGCATACATATAACCATGAGAGAGTGAGACCAATAGCTTCATTACACAATTTCAACAGAAGAGAAATGTACATGAAGTGAAATACAAAGAGGAAAACATACTACTCATTGCTCTTATAGGAATCAATAGAGTAGTTTCATTGATCCTCGAAGATCAAGTGAAAATCACCAGTCCATATACATTCAGCACTTATTGCTGAGATCCCTCATGAACATGCAAATAGAACCAATGTGGAACCATGAAATTTGAGCCTCTTGCTTGTAGAATTTGGGAACCTCTATTAAGTGTTTCTTCCCTCTTTTTATAAGGAGAGGGAGAGATTTGAAAATTAGTTACAAAATATCTCAGCCAAATATCTAGTTGTTTAGGGGTTCAATAGCTCTGTTGCCCAAATGATTACAATTAGGATTTGATTCATTTCTTTAAAATGCAAGAAATACAGAATAAACAAAAATAAGGAAAATTTAGTGATGGTGAGGAAAATATCTCCCAGTCGTACCTGCAATCGCCTATGATCAGGCCATGTATCTGCCACAATGATTCAACTAGTTAGCCTGTCACTTTCCTCTTTAACCAATTGAATTATCCACTCTAGGGAGTTGAGAGCGATCAACTGTGGTGGCCTTGGTGGTGTTGCGAAAGAAATAGCTATTGATTCGTTCATCCCCTTAACTTCCAGTATCATCCTATCGGAGCCCAATATGCCTTGTAGTGCCACCACAGTGAAATATCAGAGAAGTCCCATATCGCGAACTTCATAGTGGTGCGGCATTCAAATACGTTGATTGTCAATCTTTAATATGGCAAGCCCCTCCTGCTTAGCCCCTTTCTGCATTTCTCTCCATAAGACTGAGGGCGATGACCAGGTGCTTAGCCTTAAGGTGCAAAAGCATTTAGACTCTTGCTGGGGGCTATTGTTCTTTTGTAAACTATTCTTCACCCCTGGTTTTTTATGTCCCTCATGACCGTGGGCCAGCCCTTATATCGGAGCCCCTTTATAGGTTTTTTCAAATTCGGGATTTAACTTGGGTGATGTGATATTTCTTCAATCGTAGATAGCCCTTTGTGTTCATCCCCATCCCTTGGTTCTTTGGCTCTTCTCGTGACCGCGTGCCAGCCCCTATATCGAAACCCCTCAATCGGAGGTTTTACTTTGATGCAACAAGATGCGTCAACCTACAAATGTTGATTTGCGATCTAACATCATCCTTTTCCACATGGCACCTCATGATTGGTGACATGTGTCACCCTTTTTTAGCCTCTTATGACCCCTACAAATGTTGAACTTGCCATCCACATGTCCACCGTACTACCACATCATGATGATGTCAGCCACCACATGGAATACTGAACAAATCTCTATTCACCACGTGTCCCTTATTGAAACCAATCTTTGTTCACCATGTGTCCCTTATCGGAACCAATATTACATTTCCACATGTTCCGTTGGAGGAGAGAGAAAAGGCCTGGTCTTGCTCTGGTTTTTAAATAAAATCCTTCATTAATTTGCATTAGGCCCTCTCCAATGCTTTAACATTAAAGGCACAATCATGATGATTGAACACTATCAGTGTTCGTTGATCGCAACTTTCTTAATGATGTCACTTTGAAAACGTTGATCGTCGATATGCGATATGGCCTAGACCCGCCGACTGCCGATCATTGATATGTGATATGGCCTGGACCCGCCAACTACGGATCATTGATTTGACGTTGACCTTTGATATTGTGAGACCTCTGATTTATGGGACCTCCGATTTGCAGGACCTCTGATGTGCTCTTCTTTCTTTCCTTTCAAAGGCACAAAAGTCTTAAACTTAAATTGGTCGTATCTTTTGATCCAGAAGTCCATTTTCAGACATCCACCTACCATTTAAAATATTGTTCAGAGCACTTTCCAATGGAGAGGTTTTGATTTAGCATTGAGTTGTTATGTGGCTTGGAATATTTTTGTAAAATTTTATGTTCTTTTGCGCCCTTTTGACAGTTGAAACCACATTTTGCAGTGCGTGACAACAATGGCTCTAATTGGGGACCATGCCTTGCTGGTAAGGTGCTGAGAACCTATAGACTATTAGCCTTCACCATTAGGCATGGAGTCAAAAAATATAATGAACTTATACAAACAATAAAATATCCATGGAACTTTATTTGCAAGGAGTCCTTTCCTCATCGAACTAGAATGCGGGAATATAAATTCTAACAACTCGAAATTAAATCCTCATTTAGTGAGCTTATTTATGTACAACTCCTACTTATGTACAAGGCTCAATTCACCCAAGTGAAGTCAACCTTCCAATGATACCATCTCAACATCAGGGTATTGGACCTTATGCCATCGTTCTCTAGGAATTCAACAATTAAAACAGGCATGTACCACATAAAAGCTTTGGACAAAAATTTTGATATGTGCCCCCAATTCAGTAGTTGATGCTCAACTCTTTTAATCTCCTCCATGAACATTCTAATGGGGCTATGTTCTTGAAACCCAGTGACTAACGTATGCATGCACCCCATAAGAACTTCATACCAAATATTTGGCACATACCTTGAAACTGATGTACATTGTTGTGGGCCAAAGAGATATGCCATGTAGTCAACTATTGTATCATGGAATTGATGAGAAAAATGTATAGTTGTCTCCCTTTCTTGGACAGTTTCTAGAGAGGAATATTTCTGCAACATGAAAGCATAGTCATTGCTTGGCTCTTCAAATTTGGGCTCCTCTTGAAGGAGTTGTTGTTGGTAGTCTTCTCCCCACTTGTTTGTAAGTAGATCCCTTTGACAATCTACAACCTTCTCATCCTCCTCTGAATCATATGAGTCATGAATCGAAGAATCTTCATCAACTTTAATATCATCTTCTTAGATTGGTTCTCCATTCGAAGGATGTGGGTCGTAAATTGGAACTTCTTTATCAACCTCTTGGTGGGCCTCCTCTTTTTGTGCAGCTTCCCATAACTGAGACTATTGTGGTTCTACATCACTTGAATCTTCGTCGGAGTTATACACATCATAAGAAGGAGAATCATCAACTTCGGTGCAATAAGATCTCTAGGGGTTCATTTGCACCTCTATGATGTCTCCTTCTTCTCTTTATTGATCATTGGGTAATGCTTCTTTATGCGAGTATATGTTTTCTTGGAATGGAAAATCACAAACATATTCAGTAGCGTCATTAACCTCATGAATATTTTCAACATTAAGATGTGCACAACAATCTAGAAAACAAAGCACCTGGTGGATATAATCTTTTGCAATAATGATTGAATACCATGTGAAAACTCTTTAAGGGGGATACTCTGCCATGGGGTATTGTTCTGTACCAAATTCTAAAATATTCTTCTAAAGAGTACATGAACAATTTCATTTGTGCATTTTCAAAAATAATACCCTGTTGTTCCATGCATTCATGAAAATACTTAAGGTGTTAGTGCAACCTTCTATTTGTGTTTCCACTAAATCCAAGCAAATAGGTATTCCATTCATGAAATGAAGGGACATGATTAGGATAAATAGTAATAGAAGAAAAATCCAGTGGGGAAAATTTGTTGGCCAAGAATGCAAGGATGGCCATTTTGAAAACCTCTCTACGTGAGTAAACTCAAGTTCAAATGCAGGGGAAGTTTTATGTTGTTTAGCATCAGAGCGAGTATGAGTCTGCTTGAAATCCAGGATGATCAAATAGAGATATAGACAATGGAGTTGCCAAGGTATATATAAATGAATTCAAACATTGGAGTTGCTAAGGTGAGAGATCTTCAACCCACACTTCCCTTGCTTACCTGATAGAGGGAATGTAGAGATTTGTCGTATCGAGGGGAAAATATTTTAATTCGTTCCCCAACAACAGTGCCAGAAATATGTTGTCTCTTTTTTTATCACCTATCACACAAGTGCTTCACGAGATATGGAAGCTTCTTAGAGACAACCTCTAGGTTGATTGTAGACCAGTGCCTAGGACATCTTAAAGAGAGGAGTGTTTTTAAAGATTATCAATAGGGCCTTTTGTTGCACTCCAATTGTCACTATGTTTGAAAAAGATAATAAAGGGGGCTTGGTTCAATAGTCTTTCATTAAGGTAGACTCAATAAAATACATGGATCTAAATACACAAAGGGTAGATCTAGTTAATCTCAAAGAGAAATGAATGATTCTAGTGGCCGACACACAACAATAGGTAGTCTTAATATTGGCATTGTAGTAACATAAAGAGGAGGAAAGAAAGAATGGAATTTGACACAGAGTGATGGATGCAACGCAAAATCCTGAGCATCAAGCTCCAAAAGAAATATGAAAGAATGAGGACGTGAAATGGAAGGAATTGTAGAGCACAAATTAAGGTTTCATACTTTATACCTCATGGACACACTTGTCACTTATCAACAAAAGTAAATCTGTGTTTATTATAGGTACTGCAGGCTATCAAATAACACAAGTAAAACTTACACTACATAGGTAATATTATTGCTCATCAGCATACATATAACCATGAGAGAGTGAGACCGGTCGCTTCATTACACAATTTCAGTAGAAGAGAAACATACATGAAGTGAAATACAAAGAGGAAAACATATTGCTCATTGCTCTGATAGGAATCAACATAATAGTTTCATTGATCCTCAAAGATCGAGTCCAAATCACCAATCCATATACATTCAACACTTATTGCTCAGATCCCTCATGAACAAGAAAATAGAACCAATGTGGAACCACGAAATTCGAGCCTCTTGCTTGTAGAATTCGGGAACCTCTAAGAGCTTAATTTTTTCTTCCCTCTTTTTATACGGAGATAGAGAGATTTGAAAATTAGTTACAAAATATCTCAGCTAGAGCTCCAGATGTCTAATCGACTAGTTGTCTCAGCAGGCAATAACTCTGCTTCCCAAATTATTATAATTAGGATTTGATTCCTTTATTTAAAATGCAAGGAATACAGAATAAACAAAAATAAGGAAAAATGAATGATGGTGACGAAAATTTCTCCCAGACATCCCTGTAATCGCCACTGATCAGGCCATGTCTCTTCCATGATTATTTGACTAGTTAGCCTGTCGCTTTCCTCTTTAACTGGTTGAATTCCCACTCTCTAGATCCGAGAGCGATCAATTCTAGTGGTCTTGGTGGTGTCGCAGAATCACAGTTTTCTACTCGTTCATCCCCTTAACTTCATGTATCATACTATTGGAGACCAATATTCCTTATAGTGTCTCCACAGTGCAATATCGGAGAAGTCCCATCTCGCAAACTTCATAGTGGTGCGTCATTAAAATACGCTGATTGTCGATCTCTGATATGACAAGCCGCTCTTTCTTAGCCGCTTTTTTCATTTCTCTCCATAATATCGAGGGCAATGACCAAGTGCTTAGCCTTAAGGTGCTAAAGCATTTAGACTCTTGTCGGGGCCTATCATTCCTTTGTAAATTTTTCTTAGCCCCCGGTTCTTTAAGTCCCTCTTGACCATGGGCCAACCCTTGTATCGAAACCCCTTTATCGGCATTTTCAAATTGGGGTTTTAACTTGGGTGATGCGAGATTTCGTCGATCATCAATCACAAATAGCCCTCTATGTTCAGCCCCAGTGCTTGGTTCTTTGGCTCTTCTCGTGACCGCGTACCATCCCCTGTATCGAAGCCCCTCAATAGGAGGATTTCAATTGGGGTTTTTACTTTGATGCAACAACATGCCTCAACCTACGAACGTTGATTTGCAATCTGAAGTCATCCTTTGCCACATGGCACCTCATGAGTGGTGACATGTGTCACCATTTTTTGACCTCTTATGACCCCTGAAAATGTTGAATGTGCATGTCGCATGTCCACTGTATTTCCACGCCATGATGACGTTAGTCGCCACATGGCATATCAGAACCAATCTTTGTTCAACAATTGTCCCTCATTCAAACCAATCTTACATTGCCACGCATCCTGTTGGAGGAGAGAGAAAAGGCCCAATCTTACTCTAGTTTTTAAATAAAATCCTTCGTTAATTTGCATTAGGCCCTCCCCGATGCTTTAAAACTAAAGGCACAATCCTAGCGATTCAACACTATGAGTGTTTGTTGATCGCAACTTTCTTAATTTTGTCACTTTGAAAATGTTGATCACCGATATGCAATATGGCCTAGACCCATTGATTTTCGATCACTGATTTGACCTTGACCTCCGATACTGTGAGACTTCTGACACCGTGAGACCTCCGATTTGCAGGACCTCTGATATGCTCTTCTTTCTTTCCTTTTAAAGGCACAAAACCCTTAAACTTTAATTGGCCATATCTTCTAATCCAAAGGTCCATTTTCGGACTTCCACATACCATTGGAAAGCTTGTTCAGAGCACTTTCCAATGGAGAGGGTCTAATTTAAATTTGAGTGCTTCTATCACTTGGAACATGGGTGTAAAATTTTATGTTCATTTACACCCTTTTGACAGCTGAAAACACATTTTGTAATGAGTGACAACAGATGATATCATCATTTTCCTTGATTTGTTGGATATGAGAAGTTTAAAAGCTTCCAAATAGATCTTCGAAATTTTCTCCCTAGTTATAGGAATGACAATGAATCAGGAAAAATATACCCAAGAGGAAATGGGCTTGAGCAGGAGGACTCTGATCAGATGCATCATGTTTTTTCAAAACCACCCACTCCTCTTGGATTGATGATAAAATACTTAGGATTTTTCCTAAAGCCTAAAAATTGCAAGAAATAGGACCTTGCATGGATAATTGCAAAGATTGAAAGAAAAATCAGATGTCGGTGTAATATATGGCTCTCCAAGGTTGGGAGGCTTATGCTATAGAAAGCAATAACCGAAGCCATTCTTATATATTGGGCATCCTTGGCTTGGATCCCAAAATGGATTCTAAACAAAATTAAGAAAATTTCATTAAGAGTATATATATGGGTAGGGAAGGAGGACCACATATCTTTTGCACTTACTACTTTGTATTCCATGTCAATCCCAAAATATTTTGGGGGCTAGGGTATAAAGAACCTATCTTGGCTCTCCATGGTGTTAGTTGCAAAGGGTGCATGGAAGTTTGTTATTGAGGCATATATCTCAATCTCAAATGGCTATTGCAAATCTAGCAGGATGTGGATTGGAACATAAAAGAGGTGGTGTTTCAGATCGTTGAATGCTTTCTATTATGATTCAAAGTAAAATAAAAATAAAAAATCTTTAGCTCCACCCTTACTTGACTTAAGGGCCAAGTGATATGAGAGAACCCCAACATGAATATTCAAATGAAGTTAGCAAACCCTAATAGAGCTTTGTTAGAGTCGTTGGGGTTGGCCAATCCTGAATAACTTAGAGCTAGGTTAGGTATATGTGCACCCCATGCTCATCCATGATGAATCCCAAATATTGATTCATTTCATTCTAAATGAGCATTTCTCTAAATTCACATACAACCTGTGTTGTCTCAAGGTACTCAAGAACTAATGAATGTGTTTAAGATGTTCTTCCTAGGTTTCACTAAAGATAAGAATATCATCCAAATATATAACCACAAAAGAGTTTGTGAAAATCCACAAGATATCATTCGTCATCCTCATGAATATTGCTAGAGCATTAGT
Source organism: Pinus tabuliformis (assembly GCA_031772625.1). Taxonomy (NCBI): domain Eukaryota; kingdom Viridiplantae; phylum Streptophyta; class Pinopsida; order Pinales; family Pinaceae; genus Pinus; species Pinus tabuliformis. Next base: position 600,040,676 of record CM062818.1, read on the forward strand.
TAAGCCAAAGTGCATGATCAACCACTCAAAAAGGCCTTCTTTAGATTTGAAGAATGTCTTCCATACATCAATTTTCTCAATTGAAACCTAGTGGTAGCCTGACTTTAGATCAATATTAAAATCAATATGATCAAGAAGATCTATCCTTGACAATGATTTTTTTCAAGGCTCTATAATCAAAATACAGTCTCTATGCCATGTTCTTATTCCCACAAGGTGAGGAGCTCAGTTGAATGTGACCTGTTTGGACGAGACTATAAGTATGACACTTTTTTCTTCATTCTCCAAGAGAGAGTGTTTATATATTGGGCCATTAGGCGAAAGGAGGATCGGGTATCAATTGAATTAAGTGTTTGACCTAGCAATGTAAAGATACCTCACAAATGAAGTGGATATATCTTTGTTTGCTTCTACAATCTTGTTCACCTACTTTTGTTGTGTAGAGAACCCTTGTGCTAAGGCTAGAGTGATGGCAGTGACCTTCCTTTCACTATATGTTCGAACCATGAATATGAAAAACTTTGAACTATGAAATATCACCTTTTTGTATTGTTTTACCGAGATTAATGAAATGGTGGTAGTTGGAACTACCTTTGGTACCCTGTAGAGATGACCCCCTAGAGTAACAATGACACAACATGGATGATATTCATAAATAACATGTTGTTTCCACATATAAGGTTGTCCTAAAAGAGAATCACAAACCTTGAGTGGGGTAATATCACACAATATCTCATATTTGAAAGGCTTCATGTTGTAGAATAGTGGGCATTATTGGCTGACAAAAATTTCTTGTTCGTGGTTCAACCAACCAATGGTGTATGGTTGGGGGTATGGCATTGTCAACAACTTCAATCTTCTGATGACCTCAACTAAGATCAAATTCTTTTGGCTCCCATTATCAACAATCAAATGTAGTGGGGTCCCTTCACCTATATCTATAAATGGAAGAAGCACTCCTCCTTAGTTCCTTTGACTCTTTTGGTTGGATCTTTGTAGTCAAAATGGTAATATTAGACTTTGAATCAATGATCCACTTTCCTTTATCATGTTTTGAATCAAAATCTGAGAAATATTCCATTTCTTTTTCTTTAGGCTCAAGCAGCGATGATTTTTTCAACGGGCATTCATCAGTGTTGTGCCAAGGGCTTTTGTGGAACTCACCCAACTTTCTAATCTCTTCCTTCAACTTCCCATTACCCCTATTTTCCTATGACTTTTGTTGGTTGTCTTAAGGTTGACTCTCCTTGTTTTCTCCCTTGTTTTGTGAGTTAGAGCCATATTTTCCAAAGTTTTGTTGCAGTAGATTTGCAAACTCGAATTCCCAATTATTCCTCAGCTTCAATTTCTACTCAATTTTGATAACATATTGATAAGCAATTCCTAGATATGAGATGTCCAAAAATCCATATTTGTTTCGATGTACCTATGTGGGCCACTGTGGTACTTCAAACCAGATGTTGCTCGAATTCTCCATTATCTAGAATTGAGCATAAGGTATTGAAAATATTGGTGTACACTAGTATCATCTCATCCCTCTCCTATTGCAGAGTTTTCCATCTTGTGTACCCGTTGAAGAGAGCAATTGTTCCCTATTGAAACTAACTCAAGACTCAACTCTCTTAATGCTAACATTGTCAAGGACATACACTAAAATCAACGAGCATATTACTCTAATACCTCTAATCTAGGCTGTACAAGTAATGAAATGAAATAGAGGAAAATAAATAGAACGCAAACAAAGAAATATAGCAAAGAGCACAATAATATAGCAAAAACCCAATTTATATTGATAAATAAAATAATAGAATATTGTATAACACAATTGGCTAGAATGGGGTAGCTATATTTGAGGGGAGAGAGATGGTGGCGACACACATTCGCAAAAAAAAAAAGCTATTACAAGGGGAAAAAATAATGACCTTTTAACATAAACAAAAAACTCTAGAAATTTAAAAGCTTGACCCTAGAAGTTAAAGTGCCAAAAGGTTTGTGGGCTTTGAGGTGATTAGTTGGTATATCAATTTCATGGGGGCGCAACTTTTGCATACAAAAACATTTGGGATGCAAAGTAGCCCATTTGAAAAACTATTCAAGGATTACAACTTTTGGGTGGGGCGAGGGAATGTCATCGCAATCCTTGACCCCTCAAATTACCAAAAATACCTTATTTATGGCCTCAAAATGGCCCCAAAAATTTAGGACTCTAAAAACCATAATATATATATATATATATATATATATATATATATATATATATGAAAAAATTAAAAAAATAAATACATTATTTATGGCCTCAAAATTGCCCCGAAAATTTAAGACTTTGAAAACCATAAAAAAACCATAATAAAAAATTAAAAATTAAAAAAAAAAAACAAAAACAAAACAAAACAAAACAAAACAAAAAACAAAACAAAAACAAAAAAACAAATACAAAACAAAACAAAAACAAAAACAAAACAAAAACAAAAACAAAAACAAAACAAAACAAAAACAAAACAAAAACAAAAAAACAAATACAAAACAAAACAAAAACAAAAACAAAACAAAAACAAAAACAAAAACAAAAACAAAACAAAAGCAAAAACAAAAAACAAAAACAAAAACAAAAAACAAAAACAAAAACAAAAAACAAAAACAAAAACAAAAACAAAAACAAAAAACAAAAACAAAAACAAAAACAAAAACAAAAAACAAAAACAAAAACAAAAACAAAAACAAAACAAAAAAACAAGAAAAACAAAAACAAAAACTATGAAAAAAAAATCATTACACTAGCCCAAAAAAATGAATAACCACAAATATCCACAGGAATTACCAAAAATACTCAAATAAATAAACGTTATATGAAAATTGAACATGAAATTAGGGCAAATGAAAGAGGGAACAAAATTTAAATAAAACATTCTTAGGAGAGGACAACAAGCTGAAGACTTCACGACAGCTGTAAGGAGACAGATTTAATGGAATATGCTCACAAGAGACTAGAACTTTGGAAGCATGTCAAAGAACGCGGTGATAAGAAATTATGGGTGATGAATCAAAATTACTACTAGAAAGTGACTCTCATCTTGCCTTTGACTTTTCTACTTCTAACTGTAAGTTCGTACACCTTGCAAAAAAAATCAATAGGTCATTGTGAAGTCCATGCAGATCAAGAATTTCTACTTCTAATTGCAAGTTCATACAAATTGCAAAAAGCAATTGGTCAATTGTAAGTTCATGCAACCTGCAAAAATAGTTGATCAATGTCGTTTATCCAACTTGCAAAAATGAGTTGGTCAGTGGACTTTATACATATCCAAAAACATTTCCCATCATTTAAATAAAACTTACAGAGTTTACTTTAGTAGTTTTTATAGAAGAAATGGAATTTCAAATGCTTCATTTTTATTAGAGTTATTATAACAAGTTTTATATACAAATGTGGTGTCGTGACCTTAAATTTGGATAATCATAATAATTTAAATAATAATAATGATAATTATGATTAAGGTAGAAAAATCATAGTTATAGATCAGTGGTAATCCCCTTTCAAGTTTTTCAGATTTATCCAAAAAAATCACAACTACAATTTACTTGAAAATACTTTCTATTACTCAAATGTATATGTATATGCATCTACTTCCTTGAAAAATCAAAAAAGAAAACTATAATGAGCAGGTACTATTAAAAATAACAATATTGCAATTTAAGAACTAAATAGTTGTTCCCAGGCAGTGGCCAGGTGGTAAAGACAGTTTGTCGTGTTTGAGTCTTAGAATGTGTAATGCACATCGGTCACACATGGGCTCCGCATTGTGTAATTCTACTGACACCAGCAAGTAGCAGAAAATTCAGACATAAAAAATAGCGCTCTGTGAAAATAGCAGATAGATAAAGATTACAGATTTATTATGTGAACTACAGAGCAACTAACAGCAGTAAGTTTGACCATGTTAACTAACCTAGCACACGCGCTCCTGTTGCAGCCGCTGCCTGCAACCTGCTTGAAGATCCTAGCACGTGCGATCCTGCTCCCTTCGACGCCTGCAACCTACTGTTGATCATCCCTTAGCTGCTCGGATGGCCCCTTCGGAGGCTCCACCGGAGGAGGCAGCACAACAACAAGCATTTTTGGCATTGATAAACTCCTAACCTCCTTAGTGTGCTCGCCCTTCGATTTCCAAGTTTGTCAAAAAAATCGAGGGGTTACAGGAAGTCTCTCTCCCTCCTACTTTGCCCAGAATGGCTGCTCTTGCTCTGGCGAAAAAAGGACTTATAGGGCAATTTACAGGTCTCTGGCCCTCACCAAAAACTATTCAGAGGTGGGTGGAAAGGAATTGGACAGATAAAATTCAAGGGAAAATTTCTATCAAATTTTGTGGGAAGGGTTACTTCACCTTTCATTTTGAGACAAAGGAAGACAAGGATTTGATATTCCGCAATGGACCTTACTTCATGGATTCCAGAGGTTTGTACTTAAACAAATGGACGTCAAACTTAGACCCGGAGCTAGATATCCCTAATGTGGTTCCTGTTTGGGTTCGTCTCCCTCACCTCCCATTACATTGCTGGGGAGACGAGTCAGTGCGTGCCATTGGAAATGCGATCGGGAAATACATTGATCAGAGTGAGCCAAGAGATAATATGTAGGCATGTGCTCATATTTGTGTTGAAGTTGATCTGGGTAAAGGTCTTCCAAAAGCCATCAAGCTCAAAGTTGACGACTGGTCGCACATTTAGCAACTCAAGTATGAGCAGATCCCTTTCAAGTGTAAGGTATGTCACGAGTATGGTCATTTTGCTAACCATTGCACTAAGCTCTCTAATGTTGATAATAATCCACAAGAAGAACAATGGGAAATAGTCAAAAAGAAAAAAAACAGCCCCTGGCCACAAACTACCCAATGAAGCTGGACCTTCCACTCAACACCCTCCCATCTCTCATAATCCTTCCTCCCCGCCCTCGTCCCCTCTTCCTTCTTCCCCTCATCCGCCTCAATCTTTTGCCCGCTAGCTGAACCCTCTTCCTTCTTCTCCCTCCTCCAACCCCTTTCACGTCCTTTCCCTTCCTGAAGATTCCCCTGCTCCTTTGAATCACTCTGAGCCTCCCTCTTCCCCTCATTCCATGATCATTCCCTCCTACCTCCCATCAGATCCACTCCCTCCTAGAATCACTCGAAGAAACTCCAAGGATCAGGGGCCCTCTCTAGATGGTCAAAAGAAGCCGGGAAGAAAGTCTTCCAAACAGCACAGGGATGAGAACGCGCAAAAAGACATAGCTCTAGGACTCCAGGACTCCAGAATCCTATAGAATCTTACATATAGGGATCAATAGATAAAGAAACAACAAGCAAAGATAAGGGAGGGAGAGCAACTCCTCGAATCACAGTTTTGAAATGATTAAAATTATTTGATGGAACAGTAGGGGACTTGGGCACCCCTCCAAAACCAACGCCCTAAAGGATCTTATAAATCAAGAGCAACCATCCATTGTCTTATTGCAGGAAACAAAACAGAGAGAGTCAGAAATTAACAAGATCATTGACCATCATAAGTGCTATAAAGGATGTACATGTGAAGCCAGAGGGGCCTCAGGCAAGATTACTACTATTTGGAGCCAGGAAGAGTGGAACAGTGAAGCTGAAATAATAGAACAGCATTGGATAAAGATAGTGTTGAGGAACAACATGAGCAAATAGCAGATTGTGATTTTCAATGTTTACGCCCCTAACCATTACAGGGACAAAGAAGTTTGCTGGGATTCTCTCAGCAAGAACATAATGGAAGAAGACAACAGCAACATCATCTTAGGGGGCGATTTAAATTTAATTTTACATGCCAATGAAAAGCGTGGGGGAAGCTTTACGCCAGACCCATTTAGAAATCAGCTGGAAACCATAATGCAAAACGGTGATCTGATCAACATCATTCCAAAAAACCGAAAATACACCTGGAGTAATCGCAGATTGGGTAGCAACAATATAATGGAGAGACTGGATCGGTTTCTGGTTAATATCTCCTTTCTTTCCACTTATTCAGTTGTCAACGCCACCATTCTGCCCTTTGCGGTCTCAGATCACTATCCAATTACTTTAGCTATGGATATGCACTGCCCTCTTGGGCCTCTTCCATTCAAATACAATCATATTTGGAGCGATTATCAAGCAGCCAAAAGTCTGATTTAGCAAACTTGGGGTCAACATGTTGAAGGATCTCCAGGCTTTATATGGGAGAACAAATTAAAAAATGTGAAAAAAGCGCTCAAAAATTGGGCAAAAACGCAGTATAATGAACCAGAGGAAAAAAAACGAGAGGTGAAAGCCAAAATTGAAGACCTTCAATGTGCAATAGAAAATCAAGAGTACCATCAGGATGAAAAGATTCAAGAAGAAAACCTTTACAATCAGTTATGCAGTATCAAAAGAGAAGAGGAAGAAAAATGGCGTATAAAATCTAGGCAGACTTGGCTGAAAAGCGGAGATAAGAATACCTCTTTCTTTCATAAGCAAGCCACTGCTCGGCAAATCAAAAACAACATAACAGTCATCATAGACAATGCAGGGACCCAACACACTGATCAAACAGCTATTAAAGGTGCTGCCTCACACCATTTCAAGGAGCTCTTAACTGAAAAAGGGGAGGAAGAACTCTTTGATGACCTCCTGCAGCATTTGCCAACCAAAATTACAGGAGATTTAAACAAAAAATTGACAGAAGAGATAAAAGAGGAAGAAATTAAGGAAGCAATTTGGTGCCTTCAGCCTAACAAGGCACTCGGACCAGACGGTTTCCCAATATGTTTTTATAGAGAATATTGGGATTTGATAAAAAAGGATCTCATAAAATACTTCAAATGGATTCAGAGAAAAGGCAAAATAGGAGGCTATACAAACTCAACACACTTGGCCCTCATTCCAAAGGAGAACCGCCCTTATAATTTCTCCCGCTTCAGGCCAATATCATTATGCAACTCTTCCTATAAAATCTTCACAAAAATCCTTGCTTCCCGTCTCAAACCTCTCCTACCGATGTTAATTTCTGAAAACCAAGGAGGCTTTATGGCTAACAGGAAAATCTCAGATTCCATTCTCTTGGTTCAGGAAGCCATTCATTCTAGCCATTCCAGGAATGAAAAGGGCTTTATTCTGAAATTGGACTTGGCCAATGCCTTTGACAGGGTAAGGCATTCTTTTCTTTTTGCAGTTCTCCAAAAAATGGGCTTCTCTCCCTTCTTTCTTGATATCATAAGAGCCTGTATCTCTGGTCCTTGGATTGCTCCTCTTATCAATGGTAAACCTAGACCTTCCTTTTGATCCTAAAGAGGATTAAGACAAGGTTGCCCCTTATCCCCTTACCTTTTCCTCTTAATGGCAGAGTCATTCAGCTGTGCGCTTGACCACAAGAGGCAGGCAGGCCTCATCACTGGTATTAAATTTGAAGATGGCGTAAAAAACATCAATCATTCCCAATTCGCTGACGATACTCTGCTGCTGGGTGGAGCGACCACAATCATAGCTCGAAGATTCAAATCCTTGCTAGATCAATTCATGAGATACTCAGGGGCCCAAATTAACCATCTCAAAAGTTGTATTTGCGGATGGAATGCTTCAGCTCAAACGATTCAAAGCATTGCCAACATTTTTGGTGTTCCTTGCAAGTTAAATTGGGACTATTTCAGCTACCTGGGAATGCCGGTGAGTATAGGGAATGCAAGGGCAGATGTTTGGGAACTAACCTTAGACAAAATGAAAAGAAAAGTCCAGAAGTGGGGAACTTCTTGGCTCAATCTAGCTGGGCGGCTGGTGCTCATCAAATCGGGCCTTTCCTCTCTTCCCCTTTATCAATTTTCCCTGGCACAAACTCCAGCTTCTTTTCTTCGCAAAATGGACAGTGTTCTCAGATTCTTTCTTTGGCAGGGAGGGAAAAATGAGAGGAAAAAATTCAACTTGGTTGGATGGAAACAAGTCATCCAAAACCAAGAGAAAGGAGGCCTTGGCATTAGATCCCCAACTCTCATGAATTTAGCCTTTGGCGGAAAGTTGATATGGAGACTCATGGAAAACCAAACAGCTTGGTGGAAAAAAGTCTTGGAGGCAAAATACCTCAGCCAACCAAGGCAGCATCTGCTTGTGGCTGAGATTCCCAACAGAAACTGCACAAAGATTTGGAAGCTATGTAAAAAAGCCATCACATTCATGGCGCAAAACGTTTCCAAGGTGCCTAAAGGAGGTAAGAAAGTCAACATCGGCACTGATAAAATCATGGGAAATCCACCAATCAACAGCCTCCCAGGTATGGATTCAATAATTCTCTTCCTCCAAAGTAAAGGTATATGCAATTTAGACCAAATTTCTCAATGGGATGCAATAACCCATGCTTGGATGCGATGGAATTTTCCTCCCATCCCTCAACGCCTCAAAGGCAGCTTTGACAACTTTTGTAAACATCTGCACAACATTGCTCCCACTTTTAAAAACGACAAGGATGAATTCAGATGGGACCCCACAGGCACCAGCTACACAATTCAAGTAGGCTATGATTATTTAAACAGCAAGGAACACCCAGTGCCAACATGGATACATTGGAAGATTTTAAGGAAAGCAGAAGCAATTCCTAAGGTAAAATTCTTCATGTGGATTCTCTTGAAAGAAAAAACTCTCACTGCAGAGAACCTTAAAAAAAGAGGAATTGCTGGACCCTCCAGATGTCCTAATTGCCAAGAAGCAGAGGAGTCTATACAACATCTTTTTATCTCTTGTCCTTTCGCAGTCTCTTGCTGGAATAGCATCAATCCTTCCACGCCCCCCATCTGGAATCCTCAGCAATCCATTGGCGAAGCTCTAAATAATTGGAAAAGAAATTACCCCTGACAATCCATGAAACATAATCCATGCCCTCCCATTTGCTCTTTTATGGAGGATCTGGATTGCTCGTAACAACATGATCTTTAGAGACAAAGAGACTTCGATCAGGCATCTTTGTATCAAGGCAAAAAGTCTGGCGATTGAAACTATTGCTTCTAAGATCACTAAAAAAATTGAAATAACTAGTCTATGCGCTGAGGAAAAAGATATCATAAGAAATTTAATAGACAAGATTAGTATCCCCCCAACAGTGAAAGTCTGCACCAATCTGGGCAAAGCTAACAGTCATATATGGAAAATTCGATTAAAGTAGAATGATTTCAACAATTGGCTTTGCTCAACTCCCACTCCTTGTTCTTTGACGGTGCTTCTAAATCAAATCCAGGAGCGGCGGGAGCAAGGGGCATTATCTTCAATCCTTCTGGTGAACCCTTAGTCTCCTTTGAATGGGGATTGGGAATCCTCTCAAACAACAGGGCCAAAGCTCTGGCCCTCGATCAAGGCATTCTCCAGTTACAGGCTCAGGGAATCAAAAAAGCCCTCATCTTCAGCGACTCTGCCATCATTATTAATTTAATGAACAGCAGGCGGAAAGCTTCCAATATTTTCTTGCAGCAAACCATCAGTAGATGCAAAGTCTTGATATCCCATGATCAGGAATTCCACTTCTATCACATTCTTCGGTCCATTAACCGAGAAGTTGACAAACAGGCCAGTCAAGCTTGCTCTCGGCCCAAAGGAAGCATTCTCTATAACAATGAGGACTTACACCATTTCATCCCGTGATTTTCATGATTGTTTTATTTTGTTTATATCAAATGACCCGCGTTTCTGCCAAAATGTACCCTGACCAAATCCACAGTAATCCCGATGCCCTCTGTCGCAAGCTGCCGAAAATCCCTTCGTATCTCATTGCAGATTTTGCTGTTCCTCTGAATCTAAGCTATTCCTGTGAAATCCGTGATCGCCCAAGCTCCTTTCACATGATCCGGTACTTCATGGGCCTCTGCCCGCCTGTTATTTATTCCGGGAAGCCTCCCCTTCATCCGCAAGCCCCCATCTTCATGCTCGTTGACCCCTCTGCTCTCGTTTCCTTGGTCAATAGTCGACTTACGATATCTATTAATGTTTTCGCTTCATTTCACAGGCTCCTTAACGCCCGATCCTTCCTCTCTGCTTTGATAAGGACCGTCATCCTGCCTCATCGCATTTTTGTTTTGCACATTCATGCTTCCTTTCGCCCAGCATTAGCCCCTGCTTTAAAGTCTGATATTTCCTTTAGCTCTGTCCCCAAGTTTCTGAGACTTCTGTTAACTCTCTCCCCTACTATTTTGATCCTCCTTTGGGTTCCCATTGTTGCCACTACAACTTGTGAGAGCCCTCTTTCAGATTCGCTCCAGGCCAGTTTTGAAGTTCTTTGGATGGACCACAGTGAAGATTGTCTTCATTGTCGTGACTTACAAGCTGAACTTGAGCAAGTCAGAACGCATCAGCGTCTCCTGGATGAAAAAATCGATTCTGCTACAAGGATTATCATATCCAAATATGAGGTCGATCTCAACCTCTTCCTTCATCGCATCTCTTCTCTGCAGGAGCAATTCAACGCTCTAACAAATACCTGTGCGCACATTTAGGAGTTTGTTGATGTTCTCAAGTATATGATGGATAAGATCAACGCCCCAAGTACCAGTTCCTCTAGTATAAAGATTGCAGAAGCTGACAGCCACCCGAAGGACTCCACTGCTCGACAAATTAGTCACATAAGCATAGATTAGATGTATTGTAAAGTCAGTTTGCTTTTGTCTCAGTTTATCCGAATTTACACTTGTGTTAGAGCCTTTCAAATTGAATATAAAAGCATTTCAGCGGAATGCTTCAATGTAATTCAGCTGCAAGCTCATCCTATGAGCTCTTCTCTTGTAACACCAGAGCTTAGTCTCCCCTTCTTTTATTGAATACATTTAGCAGCCGATTTTGTGAAAAAAAAAAAAAAACAGCAGTAAGTTTGACAATATTGAGACCTTCACGACCAAAATATGTTGATATCCCTCTACATTGTCAACTGTATTTTTCCATGGCAGGGGTAATCTTTTACATAGCCAAGCGAAATACTTTAAAAAAACAGTAATATCAGGCAATGAAATACATGGGATTGGGCAGCTTGAAAGTCCTGTCTCCAATAGAATATCTAGATATATCACTCCATTGATCGCCAAAGTTCCCTCGGATTCTAAACCCTTCTTTCTCAATCTTGGATCTTCTCTCAGATTTATAAACAACAGCAGTCATCTCATATTCATCAGGCTCCCTGCAACACAAATTCCCCATAAATTAACCCAGCAAAACATCAAATAGACCACACCAGTAATCTCATAATTTTTTATTCCATGCATTGCCCTAAATAATAACCCACAAAACCATCAAACAAAAAGATGGATACTCTGATCACCTCAACACTGGTCAGTGAAGTAAGGCCCTAATGAGCTGCAGGGTTGATACTGACTGGAATTTCTTAAGATTTTTCCTTTTTGTTTGTATTATTGGTCAAAATGCACCCACCAGAGTATCAAACAAAACAAATGGGTCGCCTGATTGCCAGTTTTTTTTAAGCATAGTGACTCAGTAACACCAAAAGTATATCTAAGAGCCTGCAAGCTTTATGACTTAACTCTATGTTTACTGGTCAAAATGCACTCACCAGAGTATCTAGCTGTGTGTTTTACTGGTCAAAATGCACCCAACAAAGCATCAAACAAAACAAATGAATAGCCTGATTGCTAATTCTTTTTTAAGCCATGGTGACTGGGTAACACCAAAAATATATCCAGGGACCTGCAAGATTTATGACTTAGCGCAGATTTTTATCATCACGGGCCAAAAATGTCCCAATTAAAAGGATAACATTCCAATTAACCAACCTGGATGGTATTTATTAATTCCAATGAACCAACCTGGATGGTATTTATTACCATTAAAAAAAAAAGACAATGTGGCTAAAATGACTTTAATATGAGCTATTTTCATCAAAATTCTGTCATAGAGATAAAAACTAATCACAGGAGTGATGACTATGCACTGCCTATCAAAATTCACAGACAAACATAAAAAAAAAACAAAGACAATGTGGCTAAAATGACTTTAATATGAGCTATTCTCATCAAAATTTTGTCATATAGATAAAAACTAATCACAGGAGTCATGACTATGCACTGCCTATCAAAATTCACAGACAAACATGAGAAAAAAGCCAAAGCCAATCATTTTCACAGAGTGATCACCTCAAGAAAAGCGCCTCCCATAATGGTAACCAGCGTGGATCAGAGTTTTTTCAGTGGTATTCCTCTCGTAGTCGTAGCTGCCCGTCAAAAGAAAGATTTTGAAGCCCAGTTGAAGCAGATGGGTGTACAATCTATGGCGGGCAGACAATGTTGGGTCCTCGGGCAGATCCACCCACTTTATAAAATCTTCTTCATCCTTCTTTGTTGCTCTGTAAACCAAAGACCAAAAATCATTAGGAAAAAGAAACAAAGAGGGAAACTATTGGTTTGTTAATCAATTGGTTATATATATATATATCTATCATTGTCAATGAGTTATATATATAATATTAAAATATTAATGGGGATGATTTTATATTGCATTGTATTATTATTTTTTTAATTATATGGTGAATCGATAATTGCTAGTATTAATTTTTGGGAGACCCAGGATCAATCCTCGTAGCTGCCTCTATAACACCAGGGGTACATCCAACCACCTACAAGAAGTATACTAAGATCTTATAATTTTATATTGGATTGTATTATAGTATTATAATTGGAAAAGATTTAATCTGTGTTATAAGTTTGGTGCATTCCATGTTTATCCTTAAGCTGTGCACATGTTTCAAAACTACCTATGCTGATTCCATACGTTGGGCACATGTCTCAAAAATGTGTTTGAAATGTGGTCTCACTTTTGAGTTCTCTGGACTCTAATTATTAGGGTTGCATCAAACTATGGTGCAATCAGGTGAGCTGGCATTTATATAGTTTAATTTTACGATATTTTTTCACCCTCCTGCAATTTTGAGAACGTTGAAAATAGTCTTCGATTACGTTTTATAGGAAGTATTTTTACTTTCAAACAGCTTAGTTTAAGGTTGCTTTTTCATCCTCATGGTGATATAAAAGATAGGATAACATTTTCCAAATTGTTTAGATTTAATAATTTAAAATTATAATGAGTAAACAAAATTTAAAAAAAAATTAAAAACAAAATATCATTTTATTAAATTATTATTTTAAAATATATATATATATATAATATCAAATTTATATTCTTAAATTTAATACATATTTTTTTATATGAACTATTAAAACTTTCTAACCTAGGTAATTGTATGTGTTTTAATTAATATTATTTCTTCCCACCGAGATACTTCATTGTAATTGTAGTGTATTTATTATGTGTTCTTTTAAATAAATGAAATAATAGTAAATAATAGTTAATTTTATTTTTAATTTATATAGGTATAATTATCACAAACGAGTGCTAAATTTAGAATTAGTAAGAAACTTTTATTTTATATATGAATGGTGATTTTAAAATTATATATTAAAATTAATAAAAATATTATATTTAATTGTAGTTTTAAATTTAATTTTGAAATGTGAATATAAAATAAATTAAGTTGATGTTATTTATTTTAAGTTTTTAGTTTTAATATATTTAATATTCATTTTCTAGATTGGGTATGTGAGAGGTGGGGAGGTGTGTTGTTGTCATCTAATTAGCTTATATGCCATAGGGATGTGGCAACATGTCTCATTAAGTAATCATATTTATCCATACAAAATAGTGTGATTGGCATTTTGTTCCTACACTAGACGCGAACGGCAATTAATTCTTTAGAGCAGTGGATGTCAATGAGGATAACAAAGGGTACGATCATACTAGAAGGATTGAATGGGAGAGATACTAAGCCACATGGTAAAGATATCACCTCAATATTTCACATTGGTGCAATCCTTAATTGGCAACAGGGAGCAAGCATTTGGATTAATACTACAATCATGGGACTAGGGAGTGGGCATTTGGATTAATATTACAATCGTGGGGCCAAGGGAAAGCATTTGGATTAATGCTCAAATCATGGGACTAGAAAATCATTATTTTTCTTGGAATCTGGCTCAATTTAGGGATATATCCTTGGAGATGGCTACATTTCCCTATCTCAATGTTTGGAATCTCCTCATTCAAGGCTACTGGAGGAGGAGAGCTCACTTGCTTCTTCTCTTTGTAACACATTTTATGAGGGTGCTTATAAATTTAAACGTCTACTATTAGGGGATTCTGGGACACCATTGCCTTTGCCTAGTTGTTTCCCTCAACTTCCCTTGTGATTTTGCAAATCTAGAGCTATTTGGAAGGAAATCTACAGAATGGTTCCATGAGAGTGAGTCATGCTAAAGTGGAATTTTTCTGCAATTTTAAAGAGCCTTATTTAAATTGAATTCCTACCCTCCATGGTAAGTCGCCTCCAAAAGCGAGTAGCTCCGGGAGGGCTCGACATGCAATTGAGCTTGGTTTGTTTGTTAGTAGCTCTGAAAGATTTTTAGTAGAGGAATCAGTGTTCTCTGGGGGTTGGAAAGTCTTGCTCGGCTAAATTGTTTTTCCTCCCATGCCCCCCCTCGATAGAATCATAGTTTACTGGCAGGATTCCATGGCTTAGGCACTTTAAGACCTCGGGGAAGCAATGCTTAACACATCGAACAAAGTCTTCACAATTCATAAGTTCATCATTGTCCAAAGTCCCTACCAACACCAAACCTATCTACTTCTCTAAGAAAATGACACCAGTCACTCATTGCTCCAGGTGGCACTTGGTAAAATACCTCTGACCCTCTCTCACAGTTTTTCAACAATATGCCCCATCAAAGAGAAAGGGTATGGTGAGATGCTACATATTACAAGGAATGGGGTCATTCCAGAGAGTAGGTGTGGGTCGAGAACTCAGTAATTGTATATCAGGTACTCACCCCTCAGTTGGTTCAAGAAGAAATTGCTTAGGCAGAACATGAATTAGTTGATGAAAGGAACACTCTCATGGGAAGAGAGGTTCTAGTGGAGGAGGAAACTAGGTTCTAAGTGCAAGACGCACTAGAGGTTGCTAAAACTAGTACATGTACACCATGGAAATTTATTGGCACTTGAAATTTTGTTTTGGTAGAGTTTTTGTTGACAAAAAATAGATCAAGGAGGACATCTTCCCTACTTTGAATCAACTGCAAAGGCACATGATAATGGTCGAGAAAAGGCTTGGGCATATAAAGAAGAAATCAGGCATTCCTCTTAATCCTAACTTCTCTCCATGCAACAATAAAGAGCCCATTCCAATTGAAGCCACAAATTATGAGAGGTTTGCTTGATTGTCTCGCAAACTTCTAGTTTATTTTTTAACTTCTATTTTCAAGTTCAATAATATTTTTTTCTTCAAAATGTCCCTAATCGCCCAACTCTTAAAATCAGTTTTTTTTTGGGTCATAACATTTTTCAATACTCTTTTTATTGGAATATTGAAATAGTTAAAGTTATGTATTTGATTGGCTTACTAAAACAAACTTCTAAAGTCATACATATATATTTCTAATTTGAAAAATTATATATATATATATATATATATATATATATATATATATAATTTTCATATTTATTTTTAAAATTAAAATTAAATTGAAGAAACAAATTTATGATTATTATTATTTTTATAAAAACAATTTTAATACTCAATTTTATAATTTAAAAAATTAAAAGCCAAAACTAAAATACAAACCTAATAACTATTAAAAACTTCTACTTTTGTTTTGTTTTCAAAATGGATGGAATTTTAAACTTGTATTTTATCATTAAAGAGAAGCGTGTTTAAATAGGATTGGTAAATTTTGTTTTCAGTTATCCATTGATGATGAAAACAATTATAATATTATATATTTGTTAATTTTATTAACTTCCTCGTTTTTTATAGTTCAATTTTACTGGATATATGATTTTTATTTATTTACCTGAATTTTGATATTTGTAATTCCTATACGATATATGCTTTTTCATATATATACCAAAAACAATAATATTTTATATCCTCTGTATTTTAATATAAAGAAATGTTATAGCATTAGTATTACATTAATTAAAAAATAAATAAAAAATATTTATATTAGAGTAAAAATAAAATAAGTAAATTTAAATTTATCTTTTAATCAAAACTGGAAATACAAAATATTGCTCATTTTATTATTTTAAAACAAGATTATAAAATCTAAAAAAATTAAATAAATAAATAAATATATATATATATATATATATATATATATATATATATATATATGATAACATCTAAATAAATGAATGTAAAATTAGCTTAAACTTAAATAATGAAAACCAAAAGGTTCGTTAAAATTAGACCCCTTTTAATGCCCTTTATGGTTCAATACCTGAACCTTGGGTTATGGACCCATGAAACTCAGCCATCTTTGCCTAATTAGCAGCAATGTAGCTAGATACCTGCTCTTGCTTCTTTATTACGTTCTTCCTCCCCCAGATATTCACCCAGCACTTACCAGATTAGGGACCTTAACCCTAAGCACCTGCCTTGTTCAACTGCCCCACACATTCTTCCTCCCCCCGATATTCACCCAGCACTTACCAAATTAGGGAACTTATCCCTAAGGGCTTGCCATGTTCAACTGCGCCACAGGACATGACTAGTGACCCAGAGCACTCGTTTAGAATGGACTCCTCGATTTCAATGGTCACAATTTCACCAAGAAATCGACAGTTGTTGTGAAGTGCACAACAGTGTTCAATCCCATCTGATTCGAGG
Organism: Pinus tabuliformis; assembly: GCA_031772625.1. NCBI lineage: Eukaryota > Viridiplantae > Streptophyta > Pinopsida > Pinales > Pinaceae > Pinus > Pinus tabuliformis. The sequence continues at coordinate 600,057,386 of CM062818.1, forward strand.
GAATCTGGTGGTCTAGAGGTTCTTACAAGCATCACTCCCAAAACAAAAAAAGTGTCAGATGAGCCAAATATCCAGTATTATCTAGTAGTAGTGGCTTTGCACTTCCTCGAGCTAGATGGAGGTTCTGATCAATAACGCTCCACCTCTCACCTTGGCCTTCCCAGGATTTCATCTCTTTCTTTGTGGTTCTAGCTTGTGCTCCACCTTTCACCCTGGCCTTCCCATGATTTCATCTCTTTCCTTGTGGCTCCAACTAGTGTTTATGAGAAGTTATTAAGCTTTAGTTTAACCAGCTTCTTTGGGTGTCGTAGAGGTTTAGGGTTTTTGATGGTGCTGAATCTATTTCCACCATAAAAAAAAAAACACAATTCAAACACTCCTATTTCCATATTTTTTGAAAAGAAAATTGTCATATTGATGCCCTTCGTATACATTGTTCTGTCAATGATTAGCATTGCATTCATGTAAATGTACCTACAAATCCCACTCCATCATCATTGTGGGTTTTCTCGGATTACCCATCACATGCTCTCGGTTTTATCAACTTACCCTCAACCATGACGAGGGTTTTCTCGGCTCATCCTCAACCATGCTAAGGGTTTTGTGCACTAACCCTAAACCGTGCCTACAGAAATCCCTGTCCACCTCACTCTCACACGTTGTTTCTGGCTTACCACAAACCTACATTGCACAGTGGTTTCTAGCTTACCACAAACCTGCACTTACATAGTGGTTTCTGGCTTACCACAATCCTACAATTCCCAAATGATTTCTGGCTCACCACAAACATGCAATCACAAAGTGGTTTTAAGATTACCACGAACTTGATGGGGGTACACATGCCTCATTAGGCTTACATTACATACTCCAACTCTTGGAGTTACCAGATACATATTTTACAAAGACCACTACAAAACATTCTAGACGTGCTTACTAATAAATGTATGTGACACATAATATAACATCATCATGAGTCTATTCCACAAACTCACACAAACTTTAACTTTGTTGTCCATCATCCTTTAATCGCTAAGTTGCTCATTTCCCTCATCTTTTGAAATTATTTACATCTTGGGCATCTTTGTCTTTGTCAATTAAATCTTTGAACTCCATGCTTAACTTGTCATTTGTTAGAGTCCTGAATTCTAACAAAATATCTTTACCTACATTGAATTCGCTAGACTCAATAAGGCTCAATAATTTTATCCACGACATTAAAAAAATTAACTTTCAGATTAAAAAACAACATAACACTGGCTCAACAAATACCATTGACAATCCAATTGACACTGCTCATTAAAAAAGATGGAGAGACCAAACACGCACTCACTGACAATTTATTCTACTCTCCGACTACCTTGGCCCGAGATAATCCACACCTTTTGAACCTTATCGGCCTGCCCATAATTCCCAAACACAGAGGAGAATGTTTCCATGGATAGCATTCCCTCATTCTTCATTACCTTGATCCAATCCCACATCGCGTCAAACAGTTTCTCTTTGCACCATCAAAAATAACCAATTCTGCACCATGTGTTCCGCTTTGTTCTGGATAATTTGACCCGTACATGATCCCTTGCCAGGAAGCTTATCCATTCAAGGATAATTTTGTTTTCTCTCTTGGAATTTGGTGATGGAACCAAATCACAAACTGCAAATCAAGTGGCGAAAGCTTGATAGAATGATCTCCATTAGTAATTCCCTCTGGTACAAATAGTGTCAAGAATTTATCGACTATGTCCCAACAGCCAAAGATTCCTTGTCTGCATGTGTAAAACAGTCATCAACAGGGAGAGTGTAAAACAATCATCAGAAGGGACCAAAGATTCCTTGTCTCCAAGTGTAAAACAGTCATCAACGGGGAGAGTGTAAAACAATCATCAGCAAGGATCCTGGGCAAGTGCATCCAACATTGCCACGTGGGATCAAACACTTGCCATCTATCCAGATTGCAGGCCAAAACCAGTGCACCATAATCCAATCTCGATGATTGAGTGCCACGCCTCGTGCTTGGTCCATGAATTTCTCAATGCCTCTCTCGCAGGCAACACTAGCTCTTATCCTACTGAGTCATGGGTTTCACCAATAGACTCGACCCAATGACCTTTCCACTGACTCTCCATGGTAGATTTATAACCTCAACACGCAGGCACAACCAACAAAAGAAGGAACTCCACCGATGCCTCTTGGTTCCTTCCGGCTGACTGCCTTCACCACTCGACCACCATAAATCAGTCCTCCAAATGCTGCACCCTGTATGCTCTTTCACACATTGGAAACGATGGTTGTTTCCTCGTTTCTCAGTGGGAACAAATTAACACAATACAAAATATTTACACTGCTACGATATTTCCCACTAGTCCGCCCAATGTGCCTTGACATGATCTCTCCCTAGATGATTGGCTCTTCAACGCAACATTCTATAATAGTCAATTCAGGTTTCTACATGTCAGGCTTCAACATTCCGGTGGTTTTCGCACATCTACAAATGTGTAGCCTTTTTATAAGCATTAATAAGCATTTAAATGAGGACAAATATATACACTCTCAACAAACACACTTACTTTCTATTTCCTTTTGCTCATGAGGGGGTGGTTTTCGCACATCTACAAATGTGTAGCCTTTTTATAAGCATTAATAAGCATTTAAATGAGGACAAATATATACACTCTCAACAAACACACTTACTTTCTATTTCCTTTTGCTCATGAGGGGCCAAGCCCTGGGCCTATACGGCCTCTAATACTAAGATAAAATTTGATAATACACATTTACTGAATTATATTGATCAAATAATATTACTTATATACATGAAGTGTTGTTTCAAGATAGACAAACTAACTTGAACACACAATTACTTGGTTGAGAGAATATCTCAACCACACACCAATCTATGAAACATCTAGATTTTAAGAACTCCTAAGAAATAGAAACAAACTCCTTTACATAAAAAAGGTCACAACCTAAACAAATAGGAATTAAATTTCCAAGTGATTAAAGCCATTTTTCCATTTTTGATCGTCCGAACAACTTATCCGCCTCAATAAACAATCGGGTTTTAAACCATACACCAAATGTATAGGTTCTCAACCCCGCGAACTTCCTCTCCACTATGACTACAACCACCTGCAATTACCAACACTCAGACACACTCAGACACTCTCACGAGCAGTGATCAAATTTGAAGGGCTGGTCTTAATTTTATTTGGAAGGGCATATATTTATCTAACCCTTCAAAGATGAAAAGTTTAAAAAAAAATTGTACTTCTATTAACAAGTGTATATTAAATAAACTCTTTATAAAAAAAAATTCCAAAATGAAATCGTGTCCTTCTAAATCTTTAAAATTTAAAAAGCCGCTACATTAGAACACTATAAAATCTTAATAGAATTTAGTAATAGGCAAACATTTTTCTCAAATTCTATTAAAAAAAAGGTAAACATATGTTTCTTCTATTCATTAGATAATCTTCAAAAGTATTTGAATTTACATCATTGAAAATATAAATCTATTTGCACAATGGAAAAAAAAAATTTAGTTTTTATTTGTTTCTAATTTATACTATTTGTTGTTTAGCTTGAAACAATTTAAAGCAAACCAAAAAAACAAATATATACCTTCAACAACTAAGGGAATTGAACTTTTCTCTTAACATTGCTCAATCAAAGACCACTATAAATAGACTTCCATCTCCATTAAAAACTTCAAGCTCTATAAATTCAAAAATTTATGTAATTAAAAGGAAAGTTTTCTATATCTAATAGGGAAATATTGTAATATGTAATACACATCTGCAGTGTTGTTGTATCGCTTGGTTGGTCATCTTTTTGTATTGTTTAAGAATGGTTTTGAAATTTGGTCCTCACAATAAATTCAAGTTTGGTTGATGTCTTTTTGGTTGACGTCCTTTTCTAATAATACGGTTTCTTTTCGTTGATGTCTTTTTCTAATAATATGATTTCTTTTCATTAACAATGTCGTTTAATTTTTCTATGATTCCAACATCTCCTTAAAAAGCCATCATAGCAGCAACTACATGGACACCCACATGCACAACTTATTTCCTAGATGCCGAATGGAGAGAATGAAGCGGGAGACACAATAGTAGTTGTATGGATAGCTATTGGCATTCTATATCTTTTGGGAAGACCAACCGGAAAAAGAAAATTAAGTTGTAGCCCTGTAGGCAGACCAATCTTCGGTTGTGTGGTTATTAATAGAGCCCTGGAGTTTCATTTTAACACTTCTCCCCGGTTCAAAACTCTACATAATTTTATGGGAAGCACACTTATTATTTCTCAAATTCTTTTTTTAGTATTAATTTGTATGTTTTCAAAAATTAGAGAGTTAATAAAGAAAAAGGCTTTTTAAGATAAGAGAAGAAATATGGGGTTTTAAATAAAGTTTGATTTTATAAATGCTAGGCTTAATAGTAAGCTTGATTACAGTAAGTTCAAATGGTAGCAATGTTAGGCTTTTGTAAGCATTATGGTTGTCAGTCACGGAATCATCTAAAAATAGAAAAGAGATGGTAGTAGTTATTTACAAGAATATAAAAAACTTTCGAATCACTAAGCGTAGTTACCACCATCTAATGGGGTAATCTCATAATTGAACAATCTTGTCTGAATGGTTGTCAAAATTGAACAATCTTGTCTGAATGGTTGGTTGACAAGAAAGAAAGAAAATTTTGCAAATTAGGAAAGAAAATGAAGATACAACAGAAAATGTGGTTATGATGTAAAAATGTCAATATTATCACTTTAATCTATTTTTAAACACGATAAAATTACATATTTAACTAATTTATTTCATTTATTACTATAAAATGAAAAATTATTCATTTATTACTATAAAATGAGAATGTATTCATTTATTACTATAAAATAAAGATTTAAATTAATAAAGAGATTACTCTATCTATATACTGATGTTCGCTAAAAGAAACCCTAAAGAAAGAACCCTAATGATGTCTTCATGGGAAATGTAAAGAACCCTATCAGACTTATTATACTATCTCAAGATATCTATGTGGAACATCAAAGTAATGTCATGAATATGTCCTAGCCCCAAGGGTTAGCTTAATTGGTCGAGCCCCTGTTGTTAAGTGCCTCGTCGATCGGGAGGTCACAGGGTCAATTCTCCTCGATGCCCTTTGGGTTAAGCCCTGCTAGTTTGGCTGACGGGCTTTAAAATATTCCCTTCATTTTCCTGTGGATGTAACAGCCACCCGTGAACCACATTGTAAAAAAATGTCATGAATATGTCCTCATAAAGGTAAGATGGAGGATGTTTTCATAGCGAAATATTCCCTTCATTTTCCCGTGGATGTAAAAAAATGTCATGAATATGTCCTCATAAAGGTAGGATGGAGGATGATCAGTACTCCAATATATTCGGCATCCTCAAAGATGTAGTAGATGGTAGTAGTTATTTACTAACATTCCCTTCGGGGTTTCCCATGGATGTCCAATATATTTGACATCCTCAATGATGTCATTGTCCTCATAAAGGTAGGATGGAAGATGTTTTCATAGCAGTAGGATGATCAGTACTCTAATATATTCAGCATCCTCAAAGATGTAGTAGTACTCCAATATAAAGGTAGGATGGAGGATGATCAATACTCCAATATATTCGGCATCCTCAAAGATGTAGTAGATGGTAGTAGTTATTTACTAAGATTCCCTCTGGGGTTTCCCATGGATGTCCAATATATTCGACATCATCAAAGATGTCATGAGTCTGTCCTCATAAAGGTAGGATGGAAGATGTTTTCATAGTGGTAGGATGATCAGTACTCCAATATATTTGACATCCTCAAAGATGTAGTAGTACTCCAATATATTCGACATCCTCAAAGATGTAGTAGATGGTAGTAGTTATTTACTAAAATTCCCTTCGAGGTTGATCTGCCCAGATTTTCCTCAAAAAATGTAGTAGATAGTAGTAGTTATTTACTAAGATTCCCTTCAGGGTTGATCTGCCCAAATTTTCCCATGGATGTAACGGCCACCTGTGAACCACATCGTTAAAAAAATGTCATGAATATGTCCTCATAAAGGTAGGATGGAAGATGTTTTCATATCGGTAGGATGATCAGTACTCCAATATATTCGGCATCCTCAAAGATGTAGTAGATGGTAGTAGTTATTTACAAGATGAAAAAAAAAAGTTTGTGAATCAGTAAACGTAGTTATCACCATTTAATGGGGTAATCTCATAATTGAACAATCTTGTATTAATGGTGGGTTGACAGGAAAGAATAAAATTTTACAAATTAAGGAAGGAAAATGGAGATACCACAGAAAATGTAGTATGTGGTTATGATGTAAAAATGTCAATACTATCACTTTAATCTATTTTTAACAGCGGGACAAGTATGAAAATTATCGTTTCAAATGCTGAACTGCATACATGTTGAAGGCCATTGATTGGGACCGTGAAATCTCTTTCCTTTATCGATGCTTCAAAAGCTTCATAACTCCCCTTCCAATCCCCTGGAAAAACGAATATATGAAAAAATATGAAGTGAAATACTTCAATGGATTGATTTTTCAAAGTTGAGCAGAGCAAGATGTAATTACAAGAAGAAGTAAATATAAGGAGACACAAATCCACATAAAATATTCCATTTGAATGGAAAGATTAAGAGATTCTTCTTGATATAGAGTGTAACCTTGATGGTTCTCATTCCGCAACAATTTCATTGTTTCTTCTTCAGGAAGGGAAAAAAATCATCGACTTTTGTCAAAGACTTAGTGTTGGTACCATCCCATGACCTCCTTTTTCCTCCTAAAACATATCATTTGCTTACCTCTTTCCGTCATACATCTCTTAGATCCCTTGAAATTGATTAGTTAATAGTACTATAGTTATTAAAAATGCATTAAAATTGATTTAGGAGTTTTATGTTAAAGAATTAGGAATTTTTGATAAAATGACTACAGGAAGTTACAACATCTTGTAATTGGTTTATTGTTTGACATATGGCATGACAGCTGGGCTAGAGCGAAGGGTAGGGATGAAAAGTAGAATGTCCAAGCATGGACGAATACCTATCCTACAGCAGAACCGACCCTCCTACATGCGCGGTCAACGATGGTCAAAGCAAGCATGTTGGCGACAAAGGCAGCAACAGCATAGCATTCTAAACTGATTTAGTTTTGTTCCTTTTTGAAATCAGTTCAGAATAGAAACATTTTAAAAAGTCATGACATGATAAAAGCGGCAACAGCCGCTTAATGAATGTACATTCCAAATGTATGCGATGTTAGCTTTTAGCAAGACATATGTAAACACAGTTCTGTGTTGGCAATTAGTTTTTATCATCATTGTATCGTTTTGAAAACAGAGTTTTGAACTTAATACCAAGAACACGGTTGCAGTCACGATTTCCTTGTTGCGTTGATTCTATAATTGGTTGATCACAGTCTAGTATACCTCTGAAACGCAGACGGGCCCTGCGTTGAACTGGTATACTGTCATTTCTTTTTATTCGCAACTTAGGGTATTAAATGATATGCACAGCAATTAGAATTGGTTTTTTTGATTTCACTGGAATGCGTATGAGTGATGTTTATGATAGTGCTTGAACATTTCATCACTGAGATCGTGAATCGTATCCTGTAAGGGATTCGATCCTTTGTTGTCTTTTAAAGCAATGTCATGAACTCTGTTATCATTTTAAAGTATGCTTACGATTTCAGTATGTCTTTATCTTTCATGAATATTAGTTGAATGCTGAGTATTTGCTGAACAAGGGTTTTATGCACAGTGTCTCCGTAAGGAAATTGAAATCTTGGTTTAAAGTGATACACAGTGTTTTAATTTGGTAGATGAATTGAATGACAGTGTTTTAATTTGGTAGATGAATTGAATGACAGTGTTTTAATTAGGTAAATGAACTGAGTGACCTAAGTGTTTGGGTGATAGGTAACACACCTCAATCTTCCGTAAAGAAGTCCTGTAACCTACCATCATAACCACTTAGCTAATAATCCTTTATGTCTATATATTTTAGACACATGCCTCTAAGTCTACGCATCCTGGTCGATAATAAATATAGCTTAATCTAGCACCCTAGATAGGACACTACATTTTGGCGCCGTTGCCGGGGAGGCGTACTTAAAGGATTTAAAAAAATTTCAATAAACAAAAACGAGCAAAAACATAGATTTAGAAATCATGTTCATTTATGCCTAGATTTAGAGACAATTAGGGTAGATTCATAAAAACCCCCCACCATCCAAAAACTAACCCATCATCAGGAGCAAACTCTTTAGGGAATACAACACCAGCTGAGGAAGTCACCATACAAGCATTAGAGGATAAACAAAAGTTAGGACAAAGACTTACTCTCATCGAAAGGCAAACTTTATTAGCACATAAATCGCAAAAGAAACACTTTCATAGATCCTCCACACAAGGAGAAAGTAGCACAGTGACCGAACAATCTTTCTTTAATCTCCTCTTTAAGACAAGTGACACTGACATAGAGAAACCTATTAGAATTGCTGAGGAAGGAGATGGATCAGTACCAAATCAAGGACAGAGAGACGAAGAAGAGTCAACTTTTAAGTTTCCTATACATGAACCACAAGAAGAGATGATATCAAAATGAAAAACATACCTCCATCCATGCTACCAAACTTTTATGGTATGGCTTCGGAAGATCCAGACTCATTCTTGTTCGAGTTTGACATTGTATGTCGAACATATGGTTACACAGATGATGCCCATAGGCTCAGACTTTTCCCAGCGACATTAAAGGCATCAGCCTTAAGATGGTTCATGAGGCTTGGTGAGCATGCGATAGTTGATTGGGATGGCATGAGAAGAATATTTCTAAGGAAATATCAACCTTATTGTAGATCCAAAGATTCCAAAGATGATATCTTTAGAATGAGCCAACAAGAGGATGAAACCTTAGAGGAATACTTAGAACGGTTTGTCTACAACTTACAAAAATCTAAACACCGAACCATGCCTCTTGATTTGATCCGCACAATATTCTTGAAAGGCATCCGAGAGGAATACATGGATGATCTTAATTTGATGGGAAAAGGTGACATTTCTACCTTACCCTTTGAAGAAATCATTGAATTATGCGAAAAGTATTCAAGGAGCAAAGCTAAAATTGGAAAAAGAACCTTGTCATCCAAAGTCACAAAATCTGCTTCAGCAAGTGTCACAAGGGCTGAAATAGGGAATCTGTTAGAAGAGTTTAAAACAGATATGTTAAGCACCCTAGGGAACCAAATTGACACTCTAAAAGCTAAGAAGAAACAAGAAGATGAAGATCAGATAATGGCTATCTTCTGCCCAAAATGCCGAAAGAAACATGCCTTAAAAGACTGCCCATTAGAAAACATCCAAGTTTGTGCTTTCTGTACTAAACATCATGATATATTTAATTGTCCTAAAGTTAAGGTTTTGCAGAACTGTAATATGGCAGCTAATGCAGAGATGGAAAACATGTATTACATGGGCACAAAGAGACCATGGCAGCCAAGGCCAGCACCTCAAGGTATGTTTCCAAATCAAAATTTGCAATTTCCTGTAAATGATCAAATGTATGCTCAGAATTCATGGAATGTACCCATGCCATGGCAGCACCAAAATCACCCACAGCAATAGTGGAGACCATCTCAACAATACTCTCAATCCTATCATACATATCCTCAATCATACCAACCATATTCACAGCCATATCAACAATATCATCAGCCATACTCCTCACATCCTCAACCATATCAGCAGTATCCTCAGCAGCAAGTTGTTTACCGACCTCAACCTACTCAACAAGCACTGCCTGCTCCTCCACCAATAAATCCACCACAACTGCAATTTCCATCTAACTCACAACCTCCCAGACCTACTCAAATTCCTGCTCAAACTGTCCCAAATCCAAATAACAGAGCAGAGAGGCCAGCCTACAATGTAGAAGAGGGAACCTCATATCCCACACTACCCTTGCAAAATATCAACTTGAGGTCTGGTAGGGTACTCCACAAAGATTCTCCAATAACAGATAAACAAGAAGAAAACACAGAAAATGAAAATGAAATGACAAATCAAAGAAAACCAAAAGATGATACCAAAGATAAGCAGATGCAACCATTGCATCCACCTTTTCCAGACCGATTGGTCCAAATGAAACTTCCAATGTCTATACCACAGTTTGATGTTTTAGATGAGCTCAAGAATGTCTATATAAAAATTCCGCTACTGCAAGCCATAAAAGACATTCCCATATACACTAAAGCAATCAAAGAAATGTGTCATAAGAAGCCCACTAGGAAAAGGATTGATCCACAAACCATTCATGTTATAGGACATTTAGCTGGCCTTATGATAAATACCATCTCAATGGAAAAGTATGTTGATCCTGGTATCCCCAGAGTCACTACAATCATTAACAACATACAGATTCCAAACACTTTAATAGAACTTGGGGCCGCAATAAATGTCATGACCCTTGAAACCATGAGAACACTCCAGCTCATAAATTTGCAACACACAATGATTGTTCTAGAACTAGATGATAGGTCTAAAGTGATTCCTGAAGGGATTTTGGAGGACATAATTGTTTCACTAGACTCATGGGAGTACCCAGTGGACTTCTTAGTTCTTCAACCCAAATCCAATTTAGGAGGGCACCCTATCATCCTTGGTAGACCATGGTTAGCGACTGCTGATGCATTCATAGGATGTCGATCGGGCAACATGATCATTTCAAGAGGGACCGAAAGAAAACAACTCACTCTTTATCCATCGGCACAATCACCAACAGTAACACACAATTTGTGGCTTGATGATAAATACAATGATAAAGAAGAAGTACAATCTGTTTTTAGCATTGACCAAATCTATGATTTCCAAGAACAAAATAATAATGATTTGGTAGAATTGTTCCTTTCTCAACCTGATATTTCCAAAAATTTGAGAAACGATCAATATCATGCTGCAGATGTACTTTTAGCCCAAAATTTTCAAGAAACATGCACCATTCAATCTTTGCAAACCACATTTCACGATATTTTTCCAATTCAATCCATCACAAACACACAGAGTCAGATCATAGAGATTAGTCCAGGGAAAACTCTAAACATAGGCAATCACCTAGACTCATCTCAGCAAGAGAAATTGATTCGACTACTGAGAAAATACTAGAAAGCCTTTGCTTGGGACTACACCGATATGCATGGGATTCACCCCGACACATGCACTCACCATATTTATACAGATAGTACTATCAAACCAGTGAGTCAACCGCAGAGAAGAATGAACCCCATGCTCCAGGATATTGTCAGAGAAGAATTGCAAAAACTATTGAGAGTTAATTTTATATATCCTGTTTCTGACAGTCAATGGGTATCCCCATTGGTTAAAGTGCCCAAGAAAAATGGTAAGTGGCGCATTTGTGTTGATTACAGACAATTGAACAAAGCAACGCTCAAAGATTATTTTCCACTACCATTTATTGACCAAGTGTTAGACACCTTAGCTGGGAAATCATCATTTTCTTTTCTTGATGGTTTCAGTGGCTACAACCAGATCAGGATAGCCTCAGAAGACCAGGACAAAACCACATTCACCTGTCCTTGGGGCACTTATGCTTATAATGTTTTGCCATTTGGACTTTGCAATGCTCCAGCTACATTTTAGAGAGTTGTATTAGCTATTTTCGCTGATTTAGTTCATGATTGTGTTGAAGTTTACATGGATGATTTTTCAGTGTACGGCAATTCATTTGAACATGCATTAGAGAACCTTGAAAGAGTTTTGAAAAGATGTATTGAAGCTAATCTGTCCCTGAGCAATGAAAAGTGCTTTATGATGTTAAACGAAGGGATAGTATTAGGCCACTATATTTCTTTTCAAGGCATCAAAGTTGACCCAGCAAAAATCCAGATCATCGTTGATTTGCCAATTCCAAAGAATCAAAGAGAGGTAAGAAGTTTCCTTGGGTATGGAAGCTATTACAGAAGATTTATTGAACATTTTAGTAAAATAGCTTTACCTTTGTTTAAACTTCTAACAAAAGATGTAATTTTCAACTGGAATGAGAACTGCCAACAAGCATTTGAAGCACTCAAAAAGAAGTTATCAACCGCACCAGTCTTAAGAGGGCCTAACTGGAGCCTACCATTTCATATCTTTACAGATGCATCTGACACTGCAGTGGGTGCCTCATTAGGCCAAAAAGAGGAATCTTGTAATTATGCCATTTATTTCATTAGAAAAAATCTAACACCTGCAGAGTCAAACTACACAGTCACAGAAAAGGAAACACTTGCCATCATATATGCTGTGAATAAATTCCGACATTATATAACTGGTTATGAAGTCTTTGTACATACTGATCATTCTGCCATTACACATTTAATGAATAAACCAATAACTAGTGGCAGAGTTACCAGATGGTTATTGTTGTTACAGGAATTTAACATCACAGTGTTAGATAGACCAGGTAAAGAGAATCAGGTGGCAGATTTTCTTTCTAGACTGCAAAATCCAGGTGAGGTTGTTCCGGTTGAAGATTCTTTCCCAGATGAAAATTTATTTGCAATTTCCATAGTGAATCCTTGGTATGTTGACTTGGCCAATTATTTGTCTACAGGAAGGACACCTCCATACTTCACTCCAAAGGAAAAGAAGAGACTAGTCAAACAAAACGCTAGATACTCATGGATTAATGGCGATTTATTTTACACTGGTTATGATATGATTATTAGAAGATGTGTAAGAAATGATGAGATAATTGATATTTTAAAATATTTCCATGATGAACCATGTGGTGGGCATTTTGCAGCTAAGCGAATAGCATTCAAAGTTCTTACTCTTGGATACTACTGGCCATCCATTTTTAAGGATGCCAAGAAGTATGTGAAGAGTTGTGACAGCTGCCAAAGAATGGGCAGGCCAACAGCTACAGACGAGATGCCACTTCAGCCCCAAGTTCACCTAGAGCCATTTGAAAAATGGGCTCTAGACTTCATAGGACCCATTAACCCAACCTCCAATGGTAAGAAGTACATCTTAGTATGTACTGATTACGTCACAAGATGGGCTGAAGCAAAAGCACTAGTTAGAGCCACCGAACAAACAGTGGTAAATTTCCTTTTTGAAGAGATTTTTGTAAGGTATGGAGTACCAAGGGAGATAGTGACTGATCAAGGTACTCAATTCACTTCAAAGTTAGTGAAGGACATCACAGACAAATACCAAATCAAGCACAGAAGAAGTACACCTTACCATCCACAGGCCAATGGGCAGGTGGAATCCACAAACAAAACTTTGGAAGGGATCATTACTAAAACTGTGGCAATTAACAGAAAGAATTGGGAAGAGAAGCTCAAAGATGCACTCTGGGCTTACAGAATTACATGGAAGAATACTACAGGATTTACACCATATCAGTTGGTGTATGGCAAAGAGGTAATGCTTCCTATTGAGTTTCAAATACATACTTTTAAACTGGCTGCAGATTTGCAAATTGACCTGGACCAAGCACAACAAGAAAGAATTCAGCAGTTGAACCAGCTGGATGAGATGAGGCAGCAAGCAGAGGAAACCACAATCCTCATGCAAAAACAAAGGAAGCAGTGGCATGATGCACATATCAAGAAGAAGCAGTTCAAGGAAGGTGACTGGGCTTTACTTTTTGACTCTAAATTTAGAGATCATAAAGCCAAGTTTACCACCCATTGGATGGGCCCATACCAAATTATTCAGGCTTACGACAATGGTTCAGTCAAGCTCAAAACTATTGATGGAGAAGGTCATTCATTTACTGTCAACGATCATCGCCTGAAACTTTACACTAAGCCCATCAGCAAGCAAAATTTTCTCCAAACAGTATCTCAACAAAGAGAGGTTGAGATACTGCAGCCTTCAGCTGCAGTATCCCTGCCTTAGTTCATTTCATTTCACTTTAGAAATTCAAAAAGAAATTAAAAAAAAAAACAAACACAATAAAAAAGAAATAATAACAATGGGTTAGATGTGAAAACCAAACTCTGGCACACTCTAACCCCGAATTCTTACTTGAAAACCAATTCGTTGGCGGGTAAGAATTCCTTTTCTTTTGTTCCCTGTTTGATTTATCACCTCAATAATGACTTGAGGACAAGTCAAAACTTTAGTGGGGGAGAGAAGCATCAGCATTTTGTTCTTTTATCTCTCCATTGTAAATTCTTAAAGATTTCTTATTTCATCTCCTCACTGTAAATTTCCAAAGCAGTTTGTTCCAGCATTCCAGATTTCAATAAAGAAGTTGTTTTGTCATTGTTTTATCTCAGAGGGACCTGGTTATAAACATTATGCAGGGGGACCTGTTCTGTCCAGAAGACCATGTTACCAACACCAGCAGTAATGGGACCTGTTTAAGACACATAAAAGGGACCTGTTAAGAGACTGTTACTTCAGGATTACTTCAACAAAGCTTCATCAAGTTTCTACAAGGATCCACAGGTTGTTGGGCACCAAGACTCCATCAAATACCAAGATCTCAGAGGAACCTGTATACATATAATTTTTCTCCGGATTTCAAAGGAGCTGCATGAACATCTTCAAGATCTCAGAGGGACCTGTTGCATTCGAATCTATCTCAGGGGACCTGTTATGAACAACAAAGAATAATCAAAAGAGACTAGTCCTACTCAGCATGCCAATGCAACAACAACCAACAAAAGTGTAATGTATTCCTTATTCTTAACATTTAATTTCTTAGATTAATTTTTAATGTTGAATTTAATGACTGTGACTGTTATGATCAATTTCAAAGACACTACATTTTCCATCATCCCTTATCTTACTGTTAATTCTTATCATCTTTCATACTCCAACCTATTTCATACCTCTAAATCCGTTACCCCTTTTCATATCAACCTTGTTATGTCAATCGGATCTTACAGCCATACCAACATCTTCCATTTGGCCGAGTGACACATGGTGAATTGTTCTTTAAAAAAAGAAAGAAACAAATGTTAAGCGGGCTTATTCATTGTATCCCACACGGCCGAATTATGATTCCACCACCCGACGTAACCAAATGATACAGAGGACTCCCTGAAATCATAACCCAGTACTGCATATACACTTCAAGCGCTTCTATGATGGCATCCATACAAGCAGTACAACCATTCCTCTGTTCCAAAAGATGAATACGCTATGAGGTAAGTGTAGTTGGTTATTTCACCATCATTCTCAGTTATTTCACGTTGGCATTCGACTCTAGTGACTTCCACAGTAAGGATTGAAAGCAGTGAGCGCCACAAAAAGGGAAATATAGCCATTCGGGTTCGACTTCCACCATAATCACAAGACAGTCAACCGAGCATCATATGAGTTACTAAGGGAGCGACACCACCAGGTCATCAGTGTTGGGGCGGAAGACAAAAAGGTAACAAATTGAAACTTCTTTGTTGAAATTGCAAAACATAAACAGAGAAGAGTTAGAACACAACTCTCTGCCAAAATGACCAATAGGGTCGAGCCGAGCATGTTCGACAGTTCCCAGTATCACGAAGATTTCATTTCAATTCTCAAAGAGATACAGTGGCTGCCCTTTTTAGAGAAATTTCGTGGAAGTAATGAAGAGGTTACCAAACAATTCGCTTTCACATTCAACGGAGAAAAAGCCCTGATAGGTAATTTCTCATTCAGGGTTTCGGAAGACACCATAGCCCAGTCAATAGGGGTCAGCCCAGAAGGGGAGAAGTACTTCAAGACAAAGCAATTTAAAGAGAAGTCATGGACTCAATTTATGTCCAGATCCAGAGTCTCATCAGTTAATTGGAAGAAAGGCGTCCCAAGGAGTTGGCTGGTGCATCCCTGGGACGAGATGGTCTATATCCTCCAAAAATTCGTAACTTGTGAAGGCCGTTACAGTATTGTTTATCTATACCATATTAAACTACTGCTACACTTGAAAAGGTAGTGTGTTATCAGTCTACCATACTTCCTATTGCAAAGCCTAACCAAGATGTCGAAGACCATCCAAAAGCAGAAGGGAAATGAAGACAAGAGCTTATATCACTTTGGGCTAGTTAAAATTCTTATTGAGCATGAGTTACAGAGAAGAGGGAAAACGTGGAAGGAATTCTTGGCCGCCAACCAAATTAAAGATGAAGAAGACAAAGAAGAACTGCAGGAGAACTCAGGATTCATGCAGGATATCGATGAAGAGATCCCAGTACCTAAAGCAAGCAAGGTACCTCCACCTATGAGCAACATAAGGACTAGGAAAATGAGAAAAGAGGATGCTCAGAAAGCAGAGCAAGATAAAGTTTTCACCACCTATTCAAGAAGAACGAGGAGAGCATCAAAAGCCCAGTTACAAGAAGATCAGCTTGAATCCAATGCACCTATACCGATGGATATTGAAAGTAGTGGCCACTCACAACCAGGACCAGGAGCTGATATAGAGGTTGAAATCAATAACAGGCAAGAAAAAGGTTCACCGCCTCCCATTAAGAAACAAAAGAAACTGGAGAAACAAATTGAGAAATTAAAGGAAGAACTCATGGAGGCCAATATGCTGGAAAAAGTTATCAAGAAAGAAAATGAAATGCTCCGAGCACAGAGTAAAGAGACTCAACAGAAGAATGAAAAGTTAAGGGAGCGAATCAATGAACTTGAGGCTGAGCAAACGGATATCTGTAAATGGGCCACTAAGTGGTACAACCAGAAGAAGACCCTCAAAGAAAAATACAAGAGATTAAAGCAGGAGCTCCATGGTCAGAAAGATGCCTAGGTGAAGAAGAATGTGGATACATTGCTGAAGGCAGCAGAGGTATAGGCAGGGACAGAGTTCAAGGGAAGCACTTCGAGGTTAGCATGAGGTCATGCTAATTCATTAAGTCGGGGAGAGATGTTGGTACCATCCCATGACCTCCTTTTTCCTCCTAAAACATATCATTTGCTTACCTCTTTCCATCATACATCTCTTAGATCCCTTGAAATTGATTAGTTAATAGTACTATAGTTATTAAAAATGCATTAAAATTGATTTAGGAGTTTTATGTTAAAGAATTAGGAATTTTTGATAAAATGACTACAGGAAGTTACAACATCCTGTAATTGGTTTATTGTTTGACATATGGCATGACAACTAGGTTAGAGCGAAGGGTAGGGATGAAAAGTAGAATGTCCAAGCATGGACGAATACCTATCCTACAACAGAACCGACCCTCCTCCATGCGCGGTCAACGATGGTCAAAGCAAGCATGTTGGCGACAAAGGCAGCAACAGCATAGCATTCTAAACTGATTTAGTTTTGTTCCTTTTTTAAATCAGTTCAGAATAGAAACATTTTTAAAAGTCATGACATGATAAAAGCGGCAACAGCCGCTTAATGAATGTACATTCCAAATGTATGTGATGTTAGCTTTTAGCAAGACATATGTAAACACAGTTCTGTGTTGGCAATTAGTTTTTATCATCATTGTATCGTTTTGAAAATAGAGTTTTGAACTTAATACCAAGAACATGGTTGCAGTCACGATTTCCTTGTTGCGTTGATTCTATAATTGGTTGATCACAGTCCAGTATACCTCTGAAACGTGGACGGGCCCTGTGTTGAACTAGTATACTGTCATTTCTTTTTATTCGCAACTTAGGGTATTAAATGATATGCACAGCAATTAGAATTGGTTTTTTTGATTTCACTGGAATGCGTATGAGTGATGTTTGTGATAGTGCTTGAACAGTTCATCACTAAGATCGTGAATCGTATCCTGTAAGGGATTCGATCCTTTGTTGTCTTTTAAAGCAATGTCATGAACTCTGTTATCATTTTAAAGTATGCTTACGATTTCAGTATGTCTTTATCTTTCATGAATATTAGTTGAATGCTGAGTATTTGCTAAACAAGGGTTTTATGCACAGCGTCTCCGTAAGGAGATTGAAATCTTGGTTTAAAGTGATACACAGTGTTTTAATTTGGTAGATGAATTGAATGACAGTGTTTTAATTTGGTAGATGAATTGAATGACAGTGTTTTAATTTGGTAGATGAATTGAATGACAGTGTTTTAATTAGGTAGATGAACTGAGTGACCTAAGTGTTTGGGTGATAGGTAACACACCTCAATCTTCCGTAAAGAAGTCCTGTAACCTACCATCATAACCACTTAGCTAATAATCCTTTATGTCTATATATTTTAGACACATGCCTCTAAGTCTACGCATCCTGGTCGATAATAAATATAGCTTAATCTAGCACCCTAGATAGGACACTACACTTAGTCCAAAAAATCTTCATCGATGACATGATGGACAATATAAAAAAATCCAGAGTCTACACATGACTATATAAAGATCAATCAACCATTCCATACATAATAATTTTAATAGGTTCCGCCTAAATTGATGAACTGAATGAAAGGCCAGGGAAATGAAAGTTGAAAATTAAAACTGAGAGTTAAAAACTAGGTTCCGCCTAAATCAATGAACTAAATGAAAGGCCAGGGAAATGAAAGTTGAAAATTAAAACTGAGAGTTAAAAACTAGGTTCCACCTAAATCAATGAGCTGAATGAAAGGCCAGGGAAGTGAAAGTTGAAAATTAAAACTAAGAGTTAAAAATATCTTGCGAACTTGTGCTGCACTCGACCTAAGGTTGGGATTGGAAAAATCAACGCAGACAAGATACACAGGCTCAAAATAATCTACCTCAGTGATCGTTAATTCAGTCTTTTGTCATTTGCTTCTTCTAAATCTCTAGTACCTTCAAAATATGCCCCGTTCACGGATACCAATACATAGATACTTCTCCTCTGCTATCAATGAATGTTAAAAGAAACCTCTGTTATCAAGGAATGCAAACATAAACTTCATATCATGATTGCTAACTCTATCAGTGCTGCCATTATGACTGATGGCTTGGGAATGGATGAACAACCACCATTATGTCCCATTGCACTTTCTTGAGTGTTGCCAGAACCTCCTGCAGACTTTAGAGTGTTACATCAGTTAGAGTGTTACATCAATGAGAGAACTAGGATTTTTTGAAATGTCCTACGGACAAGAAGCCCTTCATAGGGATTTTTATAATATTATTTAACTTTTTTAAAAACCTGTAAAAATTAAGATTTAATTTCTTTTCACTAGTAAATTTCGCTAAGCACTTCTATGACGTGCTAGAGAGCTTCGGAAAAGCTATAATATGTTCAAATTTGAACACTGCTCACAAGACTCTTACAAGTACGAGCAAAAGAAAAAGCCATATCATTTTTGCAAAATACCAGCAATCATGCCTTCTAAAGGTTTCAATACACATTGTATCAATATCGGGCGCTTGTCTTCGACAGTCTCGCAAGACTTATAAGTACGAGCAAAAGAAAAATCCATATCATTTTTACAAAACACCAGCAATCACGCCTTCTAAAGGCTTTTATATATTATTGATAGATGAGTCTAACATGCTACAATTTTGTCTGGAAAATAATGAAATTTTAGTATGGTTTTGGTAAAAAAAAGTTGGTAGAAATTTTAAGAAATGGGATTACAGTTGTCAAGTTTTACAATTTTGGGTGACTAGGGGCTTCTGATGGTGCAAAAGATTCAAACATTTTTATGATCAAATTTCTTGAAAAAAAATGATCTCGGCTAAAAATAATTTTTTAAGCTAAATTTTGGCCACAATAGAGAATATCTTATTTATAATTTACAAAATTAAAGAAAATCACCTCTTCTAGAGACTTCCAAATATCAGATTTGATTTGGGGAAGGATTCTGCTCCTACACCACATTCATAGGAATCAAAATAGGTAAGAATATATGTTTGGGAGAGCAACTGTGAAGGGAGAGCAACCGTGAGTGTGGCTTATCAAGCATGTTTCAATCCATTTCTAACATTCAATCCTCCATGAACAGCGACCCTCCCTACCTTTCCATGGACTAGCCTGGGCAGTTTACACAGACCCAGAGAAACATGGCTTGATACGTGTCTTTTTATGTCTCCACTTTCCTTCCAGCCAGATAGACGCTTGGCGCTTCATTTCCTGTATCTTGCTTTACTTTCTCACTTTTATCCACACTATCTGGGCTAGAGTGAGGACTTTCTACTGGTATCTCTTTCCCGGCATATATCCTCCTCCCTTGGGACTTATTAGACACTATTTTTTAACATCTATGTTTGTCTGCGCCCCTCCCCTGCCTCTTTAGTGCTCTTCTATTGGAGATGCTTGCGGTATAGTCTATGTAAGATATTTTTTGCGGAGGAGCTATTTCTACTCTGTAGTACGGTTTTTTTGTAGGACCATTTGCTATCGTATTTAAACAGGTATATGTATCTCCTTATTCACTCCATTTTCTCTGCATATTTTGTTATGCTCTCCCTTTGTCTCTCATGAATCGGACTATACCATTCTGCGGGTCTTGGAAAATCATACAAGCTAGAAAAAAAAAAAAAAAAATTCATATCCAACCCCTGCACAGTTTTTGTTTCAAATTTGGCCCATGGTGGTGCATTTTCAAAAATATCTATTGCTTCTTTGTTTGTCCCGTTTGTTCTACTGATTACAGGTTTTGATCTCTGGTTTCCTGTTGCCATTTTTGCTACTACAAATTTGAATTTTCCGATGATCTCACCACCTCTGTCACTCTTTCTCATCAACCTTAAATGTTAGCCGTCACTTTATCTTCCTCCCCGGGTTGGTGAATCCTTCATATCTTCTATTTCTGACAGATTGGGATTTTTTCTGGCTTGTAGACTACTCTACCGTTCCATCATCCGTCCTACATTCTTATGGACCCCCTTTTTTTCTGTCTGCTTCGTACTTCTACCTCTGCCTATTAACGACGCCCTGTTTTATTTTTCTACCCAACCTATACTATTTATCCTTCCATGAGATTTTTTCATCAGTCATCTATCTTCTTGGGATTCACCAACTGTCCTGCGGCTACAGCCTTTTGTCCTCCATGGATTTTCACTCTGATCCATCTGCTGACTCAGCCTTAGTTCGGGCCACTATGGAAGCTGAGAAGACCTTTGTCGGACAGGCTCTCAAGTCTGACTGGAAAGCCTCGCTGGAAGCTGACATCATCCACACATCTCAATCGGATATGTCTCCTCGGAATGTTGACATGGCATATCGGCCTCGGCGGAAACATGTTCGACCGGTTAAAACTTCTCCTCCACCAGAGGCCATAAATTTGGATGGCCCTCTGCTTATGGACAGAATCTCTGGTTTACAAAAGCGGGCGCTGGTGGGAAGATGGTTCTTCCCGTCCATGGAGGATGCTCAAATTAGGACCTGGATAGTTTCCAAATGGTCTCCTCTCCTGGGCTATTCTCCAACCATTGTTCGCCTCATGAACAACTGGTATAGTTTCCATTTTCTTCGGGTTCGAGACTTGGAAATCATATTTTCAAAACCCTGGGTGAAAGAAAAGAGTTATTTAGCTCTTCACAGGTGGTTTATTGGTTTTGATCCGCTCCGATGCATGCCCCACAACAACTTCATTTGGTTAAAACTGCCTGGCTTGCCCCTAGAACTATGGACTAAAGAATCTATGGAGAAGATTGGGAATGTTATCGGGCGCTTCATTTATGTTGATCCCAGGTGTATTGGGGCGAAAGACAAACGGGTGGCCTGGATTCTTATAGAGAAAGGTTTCAGTGGGGGTTTTCCAGAATCCATCGATCTATATTGGGATCTCTCCAAAGTTCAGCAAAGGTTAGATTATTGGGGAGTCCCCTTCCGGTGTTCAAACTGCCACAAAACCGGTCACCTCCTTCCAAATTGTCCCCGACGCCTTGGTAGTAAACTGAGGAGAAAGCCTCCTACTATTTTTTCTCCAGCTCCGTCACATGTCAACGACTTTTCGGCTCTCGGTCCCATCTCCATGGAGAATTTCAGGCCCTCTGTCCTGACTAAAGATGTTTGTTCTCCGCTGAAAGTCTGCCCTTTGGATCGATCTTCTAGCCTCCCGCGCTCCAGATCTTTATCCGCGGGTAACGCTCGTTGACATTTAAATCGCTCTGCTGAACGGACCCGGTCTCCCACCATCTCCAAATCTCCATCGCTGTCCCTGCATAACCTGCCTGTCCACTCGACGTTTCTCTCTTATCCCTCTCCGCCTCCTGAACAGGAACCGGACCCGGAGATCCCACTCCCTCCCACTTCCTCCAAGCCTCCTTCCACTGCTCCTGCATCTGCCCATATTCAATACATTTCCTCTTCGCCCCTGTCCCCATCCTCCCTCTCTCCTCACCCTCACAGACTCCTGCCTTCCCCATTACTTGGCAGATCTTCTGACTCTCATAATAAACCTTCCCACGGAACGCTCCCCCCCTCTTCTCCCCTTATGTCTAACCGCAAAGGAAAAGCTCCTATCTCTGCTATTTCTCCTCCCCTATCCCCTCCTCCCTCTCCTCGGAACTCATTCGACCGGGATATCGACCTCCTATTAAACCGTGTGTCTTTGAAGCTTCAGCCATTAACTGTTCATCGGCCCAATCGTTCCCCCTCGCCCCACATCAGCCCTAATTCGGCTGGGAACATAACTGTTCGCCGCAAAGAGAAGCGTGGTAGCAGACATTTCCGGGGAAGGAAGGGCAGACAGGATTCTTCTATCCGAGAACTCTCCTTAATTGACATTCCTGTCACTGAAATTGTTGTTGCTGAGATATCTGAAAATCGGCCCCTTAGAGAATGCAGGCCATATGATTCCCCCAAATGATTAGTATATTATCTATGAACATCCGGGGCCTGGGAGCTGATCCCAAATTTCTGGCCCTCAAAAATCTTTTTGTCTCTTCCAAATCCAAACTGCTTCTTATACAGGAAACTATGCATGACAACTCCCAAACAATTTCATACTTCAGAAGGATGCTTCCTTCGTGGCACATGGTTGCTTCAAATGCTGAGGGCATGTCCGGAGGATTAGCTGTTTTATGGGATCCAAAATGGATCAAGGCTGTTGCATTTCAATGCTTCGCTGGCATTCTTGTTCTGGCCCATTTCCGTGGCTCTTCATCCCCCTTTCACATTTTGAATATCTACGCTCCATATAGGAACCGTTTCCCTTTTTGGAATCATCTGCTATCCTCTGATCTGCTTGAAATTGATTCTTTGATAATCGGGGGAGATTTTAACAGCACATTTTGTGAGGATGAAATATGGGGCAATGGTAGAAAAGTTGATTCGATGGGCAGCTTTATTCGGGAATCATTTATGCAGCATAATTTCATCGATATCCTACCTGTATGTCAAGGACCAACATGGGATAATGGGCGCTCAAGCAATGCTTTTCTGGCAAAAAGACTTGACAGGTTTATCCTCCACGAAAGATTGATTGAAAGATATGGCTCGCTTTCAATGGACATCATCCCATCTTTCATATCTGATCATCGTCCAATCACTATTCAATGGAAACATGCTGGACATAATTTTGGATATCCATTTAAGTTCAATCGCACATGGCTATCTGATCCCCAATTCAACAAATTTATTATTGATACTTGGAAGCTATCCACTGGACAGGATAACGAATCCTCCCGGAATTTTCTTGATCGTCTTCACTCTCTTCGATTAGAGGTCAAAAAATGGCAAAGAGGGAAAGCGGCCACCAATAGTATGGAACTAAAGGAAATCTGCAACAAACTCGAGTACTTATCTTCGCTCCTCAAGATCCCTTCCATGTCGTCCAATATCAGAAATCATATATGGAGTTTAGAAAAGAGAAAACAAAAAATATTGGAAGAAGAAGAGACCACGTGGAGGCTCAAAAGCCGGGCATTATGGCTCAGAGAGGGAGACAAAAACACCAAATTTTTCCACAGGTTTGCAAATAGAAGAAGAGAGGCAAATGCTATTTGGAAAATCAGGGATGAGTCAGGAAACTTACATACTTCTCAGGAGGCCATCTCTGGACAAGCAGTGAAGTTCTTCAAAAAGGCCTACAGCGAGGTTTCTGCCTGCAACATTGAGGACATCTTTTGGGGGATCGACCCATTCCCTACAATGTTTGATGAACGACAAAACAGAGCTCTATATGCAGAAGTTTCAGAAGAGGAATTACTAGCAACTATGAAATCTTTCCAGAAAGACAAGTGCCCCGGGCCGGATGGTTGGACCATCGATTTTTTCATACATTTCTTCCAACTTTTTAAGACAGACATATTAAGGTTAGTTGAAGAATCGCGTATTCAGGGCCTCATAAACCAGAAAATGTCCTCCACCTACATCGCTCTTATTCCTAAGAAGCAGAGCTCATCCTCTTTCTCTGATTATCAGCCTATCTCATTGTGCAATGTGTTATACAAGGTCATTTCTAAAATTATAGCCACCCGTATAAGGAACACCCTATCTCTTCATCTGTCTGCTGAACAACACGGCTTTCTCAAAGATAGGAATATCTCAGAAGCGGTGGGCCTTGCCCAAGAATGCTTACACTCCATTCATAGCAGAAAAATTGATGCAGCTCTTTTAAAAATCGATCTTAAGAAAGCGTACGACTGTGTCAATTGGGGTTTTATCCGATGCCTACTGGCTAGAATTGGCCTGAATATTAAGTGTATCAGATGGATCATGGCCTGTGTGGTCGATGTTAGATATGTTGTCCTAATTAATGGAGTCCCTACTTCTTTCTTCAAAGCGACCAGGGGCCTCAGACAGGGTTGTTCCCTATCTCCTCTCCTTTTTGTTGATGATATCCTTCTGTCGGCTTTACTCTGCAGAACTACGTGGATATGCATCCATGAAATCATGGTAAATTTCCATAAAGCTTCCGGCATGTGCATCAATGATACTAAATCATTCTTCTATGTTGAAAATGTAAATGGAGATATTATTTCTTTCCTCACAGAGCTCTTCAACATCAAAGCTTTTCCTATCAAGAGAGGTTTCAAATATCTGGGCTTCAATTTGAAACCTGCGGGCTACAGACTGGCTGATTGGGCCTGGATTACGGATCGGTTCTACAAGCGCATATCTACATGGGAATTCAAGTGCTTATCCATGGGAGGCCGCGCCATTCTCACGCAAGCTGTGTTGGCACAAATTATGGTTTATTGGGCGCTCCTTTTCTACATCCCATCTTCCATTATCAAATGTTTAAACCGCATGATAGCCAACTTTATATGGGGTGGTCAGAAAGACAGGAAGAAATACCATCTGTGCAGACTTTCGAAGCTGTCACGGCCAAAAAAACTCGGTGGATGGGGTATACTGGATCTTCACTCCTTCAGAAGAGCGCTATTATGCAAATCTATGTGGAATGCGATCATGGGTGAGTCCTATTGGAGCAAAACCATAAGAGCTAAATACATGAAGAATCGAGACATGACATATTGGTACAGACAACAAAACACAGGATCATCCACGGGTTCATATATTTGGAGAGGATTTCGAAGATTGGATCCTTTCTTCAGAGAAAACTTAATTTGGAATTTCCAATCCGGTTCCAATATCATCATTGGAATTGATACCTTTGCTGGAGCGGGAGAAAGGATTCACATTCCTCCGCTGCTCTTGAGAAATTTACACTACAGGGGATACTTCTATTGGGCCAGCGTGATACAAAAATGGAACGGTCCGATTCCAATCTGGAAATCAGCCTCAGAACTACAATTACAGGGTGCTTTGGAGACCCAATGGAATGCCTTAATCGCCTCCATAAAATCGTCTGGTCTATTCCGCTCGTCGGACAGGGATAGTTTTTCTTGGAATGGTCCTGGTGGTTCATCGACTGTTCAAGCGAAGCACATATACCTACAATTTCTATTATCTGAATTGGCCTCAAATGGTAACATCTTTCTGCCTGTTTTTTGGAAGTCAAGATGCCCGTTAAAAATCATTACATTTGCCTGGCTAGTTTTTCATGATAGGAACCTCACCTGGCTAAATCTCCAGAAGCGCAATTGGCAAGGTCCTGCCATCTGCACCCTTTGTAGATCAAATTCTGAAGACAATTTCCATCTTTTTCTACAATGCCCTCAGGTCCAGTTGATTTGGCAAACTTTGTCTGCTCATTATGGTTTCATATTTGTCAGCGCCCCTTCTATCTATGAAGCATTCATAGCATGGAGCAAAATGCAAAGCAAGTGGAGACCCATCCCATTACTTACAATCTGGGCCATATGGAAATGGCGGAACCGGTCGATCTTTGATTCAAAAAAAGAACCGTGTTCTAGTATCATTGAATCAATTCTCTGCTTATACGAGAAGCTTGAACAGCCACATCAATCGAACCTCAGACATGATAGGAACAAACAGCCCTGCAATTTCTATGGATACCCCTGCGCTTTTTTTGATGGTGCTGCTCTGCAGAATTCATGTGCCTGTGGTATTTCCATATTCCCTGTAGATGGTCAGTCTATTGACATCTATTGGAATGGTGGTCCGGGAACAAATAACAAAGCAGAAATTATGGCCCTGGCTGGACTTCTCTCTATCTCTGCCTTCCTTGGTCTTCAAAACCTTCATATTTTTGGAGACTCGAAAATCACCATCGATCATGTGCTGTCTAAACACATTATAAAAAATATACATCTCTCCGGATGGTTGAATCGACTTGGAGCATTGTGGTCCAACAGCAAAGATTTCTCAATTTCCCATATAGTCAAGGACAAAAATAGGAGAGCGGATGCTTTATCAAAGATGGGTTTATCACTGCCTCATGGTTCTGGGCGGATGCAGGTTACTGTGGACAGTGTCTGCCACCTGATCCAGGACTTCTCCATGCCTGGTATATAGTTTTTCACTTTTTGATGCTGCCAATCCGGTATGTTTTTCCTCAATACTTTCCATTTTTTCTGTTTTATGTCTCTACGCATATTTCTCGGCTCAGTTCCCTTTCTATTTTTCTGATCTACCTCGGCTCTATCTCCATATCTCTCTATGCGGATATACTGCCTTTCTTTTCTACCTTTTCAGATATCACTTGCTCTATATCAACACAGCTGTACATATTTGTTTCAAATGAATACAATATCAACTATATAGTTTTTTTCTTGCTGAAAAAAAAAAGGAATCAAAATAGGTAAAAAAAAAAACTAATTATATAGTGAAATTGTAATTCTTTTATCTTTTAAAATAAAAAATTTAATACACAACTTAAAATTAAAAATTAAAAATTACATTTTAATTATTTTTACTAATAAATTATAATTTGAATTTATTAATATATCTTAATTTAAATTTACTAATATATCTTAATTTAAAAAATAAATTTGAAAAAAAAATATTAATAAATAATATAATTTATAATTTTCTTTTCCAGTAATCAAAACGATGATTTACAAACAAAGAATTTTCATTGATTATTTTAGTGTTTGAAATCGTTAGTAATTTTTCAAATTAAAGCATTCTTTCCTTAAACATCCAAAAAGAAGAATAGAAAAAATATTTAATTTTCATTTAAAGTATTTATTTAATGAAAGAAGGTGTAATCACAATTCCGTAGCCATAAAAATTAATCACAAACAATTAACCATAAACAGTTTTATTTGTTGAATAAGGTGAAATCAAAATTTAAAATTTAACGCGGGTTACAAGATCATATATTTTAACATTTTAATTATTTTTCTAATATTTGTAATTATATATTTTTATATTTAATTTTTCTTTTTTTTTAAATCGTAATTTCAAATATTTACATCCATTTAAAAATTTATGGTTTAAGATCATGAAATTAAAATACTTAAATTCTTTAAATAATTTCGTAGATAAATTTGTGTAAATGAATTTAAAATTCTCATTTTAATGGTTACAAATATTTAAAATTTGTCACCATGATTAATAGAATAAAATTAATATATTGTTAAGAAAAACTATTTTATATGAAAATTTTTTATGTTAATTGTGTTGGTTTACGAAACTATTGGACATTTTTGTAATACATGTAGTAATGTTGTGATGTCCCCCATATATGTGTAAATCTTTATTTTACTGCATTTTTTTGGACTGAATATTGATTAACTTTAATATAAATAGTAATTCTGTCTTAATTTTATAAAATTGAATTGCTGCAATCTTGGCAATAATTAATTGGATTAATTTAGGTGAGAATAAGTCATCTAAGGATGACAGTGTATTCTCAAACAGTTAGGCTCGGTAGTTACCCTAGCCCTAACTACTTCCAGAAAGAAGATTTATTCCAGGAATCAAGAGGATGAGGGGCATCTGAGCCCTGGAGGAAAAGAGGAAAAATTGTGACATGGATTATGTTGTAGGGATAGACAATGCTACCTTGGCTATGTCTGGTTAAGACCAGATAACTGCTACATTCAAGTACAGAAAATCTTGAAGAGAATACCCTGTGAAGGGTAGCTCGGGGGGAGACCTCAGGCGGAGCAACGCTGGTCTCAAGGTTGGGAGGCAAATAATCAGAAGAATCTAATTCAGTGTATCTGGAAGGGTGAGGACAAATAAGTAAAACTGAATAACTTCTCTAAAATTACATAAGGTACTATTTACTTGTATAAGTACTGTCTTAAAGAAGTAGCATATTAACTAGTTTGATAATTTAGTTATGAAATGTTACAAAAAGAACCATAACAGGTTGGGATATTGTCCCTCTCTAAAGAAAAGAAATTAATTAACCTGTAAGTAATTTCATTCTACCACAATGATTCTAAAAGCAAACATAGCAGAGAACTATTATAGTTAAGAAACAAAGGAGAAACGAATAGACCGCAATTTCAAGAAAGAACAATAGAATAGTGGAACAGTCGTGACAAATCACCTCAGAAACTATGGCCTGCTAAATTTTATTCCAGTGCAAGACCCACTGAAAGCCTTGTGATAGCAAAACAATCATTAAAACTTGCATAAACGCCAGAAGAGCAAGGGCTTGTGTAACAAAGAATTAATTTAAAGATAACAGACAATCTTAACACTAGAAAGTAATTTATAAAGAAAAACATTGATAATGTCCACGTTACGGGAAAACCAACAAAAGATTACTTGCGTTGTCAAAGCAGGTAAAACATTCATGGAAATACTCCCGAATGAATTTGACATAAGGGTTTCCAGAATCCCCTTCAACCCAAAAGAAATAGAAAATTACATTGCGGTTTTCGAAAATGAAAATAAGCAATACAAGTATATACATACTACACAATCGCAGAATAGCAACTATCAACATTTATAGCTTGCGGAATGGCAGACTTTCAAATAAAAGACTCGTGCCAAAGGTAGTTGGCAATTAAAATAAGACCAACAGAGAATTTAACGAATGTGAAGCTCTGAAGCTAAATAGAGTCAAATACCGAAAAAGGGATTTACACAATTATACATTTGCCCTGAAAAACATTACACCATGAGTTCTCGGCTTCAAGCTGATGGATTTTAAAATTAAAATAACCACAGAGTCTGTAACAACTTAGGGCCATCCCGGTGAACCCGCATACCCGGTAAAAATGTCGAGGACTCTGATGTCACGAAGGTGAACTGAAAAGATCCCAAGGGTTCCATCCAAGAGCAGAACCAACCTGCATTAAAACAAGCACAGAAATTAGACTATAGCATCCTAACATTTCGAAAAAAATTCAAGGAAAGGAACAGTGAGGGGTTTGACAAAGGATGTCACTAAAAATGGATACATGTTTGAGTGTCAAACCATGCAAGCCAACCCTCTCCAAAGCAAGATGCGAACCGGAGACCGACTACAGCAACCAGAAAATGTAGTTCAGTTCAGTAACAAACCCTGAAGAGTATGAAGTCGAACTTGTAACCGTGAAAACAAATCTGCAGGTCAGAGTTCCCTTACCAGGAAGGAGGCTTCCCATTCAGCCTGAGGACCAGGTGAACACTCAAAAGAGACACCAAATGACAAATTTTCCCTTACGGGCCACACTATGTCCATCAAGAAGAAATTTCGGCCATTCGATCTCGAAGAGGACCGGAGGCTGTAGATCAGACACAATTTCCCGCATGAGGACTACAGTTGGAGGCGTCGGGACATTCACCTCAGAAGCGGACCACATCCCTGGGGTTTTCAACAGCGCGAGAACCATTATTGCCACTGTAAGGTTGAGTTATGGTAGTAATCACATAGTTTGTATAGTTAATACGAACAAGATATGGTGGGATTGTGAATCACAGTAAACCAAGTATTGGTACCATAAAGACTTACACATGAACTTAGATAACTCCATTCCTCGGGGTTCAAAACTATGGCACTGACATTTAAACAGATATGTAATTATTGTAAAGTGAAAACCATAGAAAAGTTTATATATCAATTTGATGCCAACTGTATTTGATAATTTCGAATTGTTTTATGATATCAGTACTTCGTAATTATTCAAGGGTTAGAATATTCATATAGTAATTAATTTTTTTTTTACTATGGGTTATTCTAAATTTGGGTGTGTGACATGTGGTATCAGAGCACTCAGGTTACCAAAACTAAGGCCTCTGGAAAGACAAGAATTGACAATATTTGTGTAATGTGCACAACAAAGAGCCAGGAACAGGCATAGCTAATATGAGAAGAATGGGAACCATACTGCACTGGACTATGACAGGACCAAGAGCAGCAACATTTCAGGAGACCAATCCTAAAGTATGGGTGTAGCTAGGAGAAGAACCGCGAAACACTAATCCCATGATCTTAGAAACTATGCAAGAATTAAAGGCAGAAATGGCTCGACTTCGAGTAGGTAATGAGCGATTGACGCAGGAACAAGAAAAGATCATGAAAAGCCTGTCAGATAGACAGAACCAGAGACACACAATTCCCAGTCCTGAACAAGGAAATATGACTGGAGAACAGGAATACCATACAAAACGAGCAGAAACTGAAGGTGGCAAAGAAAACCAGGGAGAAGAATCCGGAAATGCATTATAACATGACAAGCACAAGAGACAAAAGGTAGAACTTCAGGGGGAATTCTAGAAGATTAATCCTTCACTTTTTTACGGTGAATAGGAGGAGGCAGCGGAAGCTTGGCTCATTAACATGAACAAGTATTTCTAGTTGTACGAATATGATCATAATCTTAAATCTCGATTGGCAATCTTCCAGTTGCAGGGAAAGGCCACCTTATGGTGGGAGGAGGTAAAGACAGTTCGTGGTGTAAACGAACAAAGCATAACTTGGGATAAGTTTCAAAAATATTTCAAAGAAAAGTATCTAACTAAAAGATTTTATGACGAGAAGGCCAAGGAGTTTCACGACCTTTGTTTGGGACAATTATCCATAGATGAGTTCATAACCAAGTTCACCTCCTTGCTGCGATACGTCCCATACATACGGGAAGAAAAGGCTAAGGTACAATGGTTTGTCAGCAGTTTGCCACTATTTATGAAGGAACGCCTTGAGTTTGATAACCCAAAAACTATGGATGAGGTCATATGCAAGGCTCGGGTATGCTATCAGCAAAATAAGTAGAAAGGGGAAGGAGGAAAGAAATGGAATGACAAGAAAGGGAGTAAATTTTCCTCCAGTCATAAAATAAATAAATTTGTGATCAATAAGATTCCTAGAGGACAGATGAATAGAAATCTGAATAGAAATCCACCCAGATTCAAAATCCCCAATGAAACCAAGACTAATGAACAATCAATAAGGACTGAAGTGGAAATGGTAGCCAGACCACCAGTACAATGCTGGGGATGCAGAGGGCCTCATTATGTTAAAAACTGCGCACATCACAAGGGAATTGATCAGGTAGCACAGGTTCAAGAGGCATCAATAGCTGAAGAAGTGGCAAGAAGCATGCCAAAAATCAATGTTGCTCTTGAGGACCACCACGCAGAGTACCAACCGACTATGATAGAGTTTGAAGGTAAGATCTTCAACCAAACTGTGTCTATTTTAATTGACCCCGAAGCTACCTTAAGTTATGTTAGCCCCAAAATAATAGAACAATGCAATCTTCAGACTGTTAAGTTTAAGAATTCCTGGTTAGTACAACTGGCTACTGGGGCCAAAAGAAGAGTGTTGGCCAAGGTCAGTAATTGTCTCCTACAGATAGGAGGACAACCTATTATGGCAGACTTAAATGTGCTACCCTTAGGGTCATACGATATCCTCATCGGTATGGACTGGTTGGAGAAACACTGGTCTCTCCTTAACTATAAAACTAAAACCATTAATTATATGGATGAGGACGGGATAAGGAAGGAAATTCAAGGGATCATAAGACCTGTAAAGCTGAGACCCATGACAGCTTCCCAATTGGCCAAATTCATCCGAAAAGGGTGCCATATTTATGCCATTCAAGTAGGGTATTCTGATTCCAAAGAAAAATCTTCCACCATAGAGGATATACCAATAGTACAGATTTTCTCGGATGTATTTCTAGAGGAAATCCCAGGACTTCCACCAAAAAGAGATATAGATTTTACAATTGAATTAGTGCCGGGAGCTACACCTGTATCTCGATCTCCTTATCGTATGAGCATACTCGAATTAACAGAGCTGAAAATGAAATAACAAGAACTCCTAGACAAGAAATACATCTGATCCAGTGTATCACCCTAGGGATCCCCAATACTTTTTGTTAAAAAGAAGGATGGAACCATGCGAATGTGTATGGACTACCATCAATTGAATAAGTTAACCATCAAAAACAAGTATCCCATACTTCGTATAGATGAATTCTTTTACCAAGTAAAGGGGGCAACTGTGTTTTCCAAGATTGACTTTCGATCGGGCTATCATCAAATTAGAATCAAGGAGGAAGATATAGCGAAAACTGCTTTCAGAATTCGTTATGGGCATTACAAGTTTGTGGTGTTACCTTTTGGGCTAACTAATGCACCAGTAACTTTCATATGCCTTATAAACAACATATTCCATCAATATTTAGACAAGTTTGTGTTAATTTTCATTGATGATATTTTAATTTACTCACGGACGATGGAGGAATACAAGGAACACCTCTGGATTGTTTTACAAGTTTTGAGAGAACACCATCTGTATGCCAATACAACAAATGCGACTTTGTTAAGGAACAGTTCCAATATCTCGGTCATGTCATTGCCAAAGAAGGAATAGTTGTGGACCCAGAGAAAATAAAAATCATAATGGAGTGGCTAGTACCAAAGGATCTGGCTGATATAAGGTCATTTATAGGCCTAGCTAGGTATTACAGGCGATTCGTTGAAGGTTTTTCCAGGTAGCATACCCTATTACCTCATTGCAAAAGAAAGGTAAGGTCTTTAAATAGAGTATAGAATATCAAAATAGTTTTGATTGACTTAAACATTTACTCACCACCGCACCTATATTAAGCATTGCTGATCCAAACAAATATTATGTGGTGTGTACTGATGCTAGCAAAGAAGGTGTGGGTGGTGTACTAATGCAAGAAGGCAGAGTCATCGCTTACGAATCCAGAAAGCTTAAAGAGCATGAGCAAAGGTACTCCGCCTATGATTTGGAATTGACAGCAGTTATTCATGCCTTAAAAATGTGGCGGCATTACCTATTGGGTAAGAAATTTTTGCTAATGACTGACCATCACAATTTGACTAATTATTTTAAACAACCCACTTTGAACACTAGACAAGCACGTTGGGTTGATTTTTTGAGCGGGTTCAATTTTGAAATTAAACATCTAAAAGGCAAAGAAAATCATGTCGCAGATGCACTAAGTAGAAAAGCTAACTGTTTATATGAAATATCATTTAGTGAAGCACAAAACACATTTAAGGAGAAAATTAAGGAGGCAACAATGCAAGACCCAGAGTATCAAACTTTGTGGCAGCAAACAAAAATTCCGAACAACAAAGCACAACAACTTGGATATGAAGTAAACCAAGAGGGTTTGTTGATTTATAAAACAAGAATGTATGTACCCAATATAAAAGCCATTAAGGATTTAATTTTAGATGAGTATCACAAGGTTCCATATGTTGGCCATCCTCGATATCAAAAGTTGATAACAACTCTTAGAAAAGAATATTTTTGGCCTGGCATGAAGAAGGAGGTGGCTGAATTTTTGGCCCGCTATTTGGAATGCCAGCGAGTTAAAACAGAACACCGTCATCCAGCCAGTTTACTCCACTCATTACCCATTCTGAAATGGAAGTGGGAAGTTATTTCCATTGATTTTATAACAGGTTTGTCCAGGTCAAGAAAACAGAATGACTCAATCATGGTGGTTGTGGATAAAATGAACAAATTTGCCCACTTCACACCGGTACAATCTACTTATAAGGTAGCACATATTGCTAATAAATTTATGCATAATATTTTCAAGTTGCATGGAATACCGAAGGTTATAATTTCAGATCGTGATGTAAAATTTACATCAACATTCTGGAAAGCCTTATTCGAAGGGTTGGGTATTCAACTACATTTTAGTACTACTTATCGTCCTTAAACGGATGGGTAGATAGAGCGAGTAAACTAAGTGGTGGAGGATATGTTATGGGCTTATGTAATGCAACAACCATCTAAGTGGGAAGAATACTTTCATCTTATAGAATTTGCTTATAACAACAGCTATCACACTTCTACACAAATGAGCCATTTTGAAGTGTTTTATGGGTGTAAATGCAGGACTCCCTCAAACTAAGGTGGTCTGGAAGATAAGCTAATGTTGGCTGATATGTTAGCAGAGATGGAATAAATGGTAAAAAAAGTGTGATCTAATTTAAAGGTCGTTCAGGATGGACAAAAGAACTTTGCTGACCGGAAAAGAATCTTTCGGGAATTTCAAGTGGGTGATCATGTCTACGTGCGTGTTAGAGCCAAGAAAAGTACACTTTAGTGGATGGGTTGCGCCAAATTGGCACCCAAATTCTGTGGTCCTTTCCAAATTTTAGCACGGGTTGGGCCCGTAGCTTATCAACTTGCTTTACCAAGACATATACAGGTGCATAACGTTTTTCACGTTTTGGTTTTAAAGAAATATGTTTATGACCCCAAACACATAATAAAATGGCAAGAAATACAGGTGAAGGGGAGAAAAATTAAAAAAAAAATCCTTGTCGACTTATCTTATATATGAGTATGTAATTATCCATAGTAGAAGTACATTATGATTTTATCAATAATTAAAATAACTTTCTTTTATCTTGACTATACAGGTAGAACCGGAAGGTGAGTTCCTGGTCGAGCCAATGGGTATACTCGATCGGAGAGAAGTAATGTTGCGGAGACGAGTTATCACCCAAGTTAAAGTATAGTGGCAACATTTTGGCCCTGAGGAGGCTACCTTGGAGGATGAAAGGACCATGAGGGAGATATTTCCTGGGTTATTTCAGACAGAAGAACATCGGGACGATGTTCAATCTTGGGGGGGAAGATGTGATGTCCCCCATATATGTGTAAATATTTATTTTATTGTATTTTTTGGACAAACTAAATATTGGTTAACTTTGATATAAATAGTAATTCTATCTTAATTTTATAAAAGTGAATTGCTGGAATCTTGGAAATAATTAATTGGTTTAATTTAGGTGAGAATAAGTCATCTAAGGATGACAATTTATTCTCAAACAGTTAGGCTGGGTAGTTACCCTAGCCCTAACTACTTCCAGAAGGAAGATTTATTCCAAGAATCAAGAGGATGAGGGGCATCTGAGACCTAGAGGAAAAGAGGAAAAACTGTGAGATGGACTGTGTTGTAGGGACAGACAATGCTACCATGGTTATGTCTGGTTAAGACCAAATAGCTGCTACATTCAAGTACAGAAAATATTGAAGAGAATACCCTGTGAAGGGTAGCTCAGAGGGAGACCTCAGGCGGAGCAGTGCTGGTCTCAAGGTTGGGAGGAAAATAATCAGAAGAATCTAATTCATTATATTTGGAAGGGCGAGGACAGATAAGTAAAACTGAATAACTTCTCTAAAATTACAGAAGGTACTATTTACTTGTATAAGTTCTGTCTTAAAGAAGTAGCATATTAACTAGTTTGATAATTGAGTTATGAAATGTTACAAAAAGAACCAGAACAGGTTGGGATATTGTCCCTCTCTAAAGAAAAGAAATGAATTAGCATGTAAGTAATTTCATTCTACCACAATGATTCTAAAAGCAAACATAGCAGATAACTATTATAGTTAAGAAACAAAGGAGAAACGAATAGACCGCAATTTCAAGAAAGAATAATAGAATAGTGGAATATTCGTGACAAATCACCTTAGAAACTATGGCATGTTAAATTTTATTCCAATGCAAGACCCACTGAAAGCCTTGTGATAGCGAAACAATCATTAAAACTTGCATAAACCCCAGAAGAGCAAGGGCTTTTGTAACAAAGAATTAATTTAAAGATAACAAACAATCCTAACACTAGAAAGTAATTTATAAAGAAAAACATTGATAATGTCCACGTTACGGGAAAACAAACAGAAGATTACTTGCACTGTCAAAGCAGGTAAAACATTCATAGAAATACTCTCGAACGAATTTGACAGAAGGGTTTCCAGAATCCCCTTCAACCCAAAAGAAATAGAAAATTACATTGCGGTTTTCGAAAATGAAAATAAGCAATACAACTATATACATACTACGCAATAGCAGAATAGCAACTATCAACATTTATAGCTTGCGGAATGGCAGACTTTCAAATAAAAGACTCGTGCCAAAGGTAGCTGGCAATTAAAATAAGACCAACAGAGAAATTAATGAATGTGAAGCTCTAAAGCTAAATAGAGTCAAATACCCAAAAAGGGATTTACACAGTTATGCATTCGCCCTGAAAAACATTACACCATGAGTTCTCGGCTTCAAGCTGATGGAATTTAAAATTAAAATAACCACAGAGGCTATAACAACTTAGGGCCATCTCGGTGAAACCCGTATACCCAGTAAAAATGCTGAGGACTCTGATGTCGCGATGGTGAACTGAAAAGATACCGAGGGTTCCGTCCAAGAGTAGAACCAACCTGCATTAAAACAAGCACAAAAATTAGACTATAGCATCCTAGCGTTTCGAAAACAAATTCAAGGAAAGGAACAGTGAGGGGTTTGACAGAGGATGTCACCAAAGATGGGTACCTGTTTGAGTGTCAAACCATGCAAGCCAACCCTCTCCAGAGCAAGATGTGAATCAGAGACCGACTATAGCAACCAGAAAATGTAGTTCAACCCAATAACAAACCCTGAAGAGTTTGAAGTCGAACTTGTAACCGTGAAAAGAAATCCGTAGGTCAAAGTTCCCTTACCAGGAAGGAGGCTGCACATCCAACCCAAGGACCAGGCGAGCGCTCAGCAGAGATACCAAATGAAAAATTTGCCCTTACGGGCCACACTATGTCCATCAAGACGAAATTCCGGCTGTTTGATCTGGAGGAGGACCGGAGGCCGTAGATCAGGGACAATTTCCCACGTGAGGACTACAGCTGGAGGCGTCGAGACATTCACCTCAGAAGCGGACCACGGCCCTAGGATGTTCAACAGCCCGAGAACCATTAATGCCACCGGAAGGTTGAGTTATGACAATGATCACATTATTTGCATAGTTAATACGACCAAGGTATGGTGGGATTACGAATCGCAGTAAACCAAGTATTGGTACCATGAAGACTTATATATGAACTTAGTTAACTCCATTCTTCAGGGTTCAAAACTATGGCGTTGACATTTAAACAGAGATGTAATTATTGTAAAGTGCAAACCATAGAAAAATTTATATATCAATTTGATGCCAAATGTATTTGATAATTTCGAATTGTTTTAAGATATCAGTGCTTCGTAATTATTCAAGGATTGGAATATTCATATAGTGAATAATTTTTTTTTTTACTATGGGTTCTTCTAAATTTGGCTGTGTGACAAGTGTCAAGATAGATATATCTACGTGGTTACAGATATTTAAAACTTGTCACCAAGATTAATAGAATAAAATTAATATATTGTTTACTTTATGTCAAAAAAAATTCGATGGTTTATATAATGGTATTGGTTTACGACATTATTGGCCATTTTTATAATACATGTAGCACTGTCAAGATAGATAAAGATAGGTTGTATTGGTTGTAAGCTTGATTTTTTTTGTCCAATAAAATATCTTGAATTTTCTAAAATTTTATAAGATTTTATTAAAATCTTATTTCAATTTACATTATATTTCCACGAATTTAAAACCTCGTTATGCTATGCGTTTTGGTGGGTTGACTACATGTGTGAGAGACGTTTGAGTTTCAGAAAGGTAGGACCAAAAGGGAGTGGTTTGAAAGATATTTTAAAATAATATATATATATATATAATTTTCGCAATGAGTTATATATATAATATTAAAAAGTTAATGGTGGAAGATTTTATATTGGATTGTATTATAGTGTTATAATTGGAAAGGATTTAATCTCACCCTTTGGTGACTTGGATAGATTGCTTCATAGTGGATGGAATGTGTATAGATACGTTGTATTAGCTGAAACGAAAAGTAAAGTCAAATGGTGCATTCCATGTTTATCCCATATGCACATGTTTATCCCATGTGCATTCCATGTTTCAAAAATACGTATGCTAATCCCATACGTTGGGCACATGTCTCAAAAATGCGTTTTAAATGTGGTCTCACTCAGGGTGCATCACACTATGGTGTAACTAGGTGGCTAGCATTTATTTAAAGTATAGTAATTGATATGGTATTGGTTTTATTAAATTATTTTTTGGTAATTATGAAAATATTAGTGTTAAGAAGGGTTTCGGTGTAAATCACATGTAGAAAACATTTGTGTTCGTATTTCGAACCAACTAGTGTGGTTCATTGTCAGGACAAGTTGAAGAGTCAAATCATAGCTGCATATTAAATAGGGAGAGCAGATCTTCCAAACGGCTAGGTGTGACCATCAACAGCGATATAAAAACGGCTAGATTTGTAATATTATATTAAAATATTATTATAATATTAATCATGGGTTAATAATTAAAAAATTAATAACTAATAATAATAATAAATAATATAATATTATAATCATAGTAAATAATTTTCTTCTTCATAATTTAATAATTTATATATTTTAATATATTATATATTTGTATTTTCTATTTTATTTTATTTATATATTTCTATTTAGTTACTAAATAATTAATTTAATTCTTTTTAATTAATTAATTTAGAAATCTTAATTCCTATTCATATTATCAGTACTAAGTTACACAGGTAAGACACGTAAAGGGGGTTATTTGATTTAATATAACTAATATTCGAATGGAATTAACAAATTATTATTGAATATTAGTTATTAAAAAAAAAATAAAAAAATTTTGATTTGAGGTTTTATGAGAAGTATTTTTACTTTCAAACAACTTAGTTTAAGGAGGTGGCTGTTTCATCCTCATTCTTATTCAAGGTGATATAGAAGATATAGTAATATTTTCTAAATTGTGGTGTAGTCTAATTTATATATGAAATGGTTTTTTTTCAGGACACTTTTTTCTTGTTAATTTTAATCAAAATCTCATAGAAATTTTTAAAAACTTGAGTTTAAGTTATTTAATTTGTAGAATTCCAGTGTCTGAGGGAGTTTTCCAAGGTGCTGAATCTGTTTATGGATTCAAAAATGCATTTTAAACAACAAAAAATTAAGTTGTTTCTTGAAACTGTTTTACTAGATTTCACCAGTGACCAGAAAAATGCATTTCATCTATAAATTAAACTACATCAATATTTTTCCAATAAATTTATAAAAAAACTCTTAAAAAAATATTATTTTATTAAATTATTATTTTTAATATATAATTTACATTCTAATATATATATATATATATATATATATATATATATATATATATATATCCTTTCTTCCTATCAAAATCCCTCATTGTAATTGAAACTTATTTATTATGCACTTTCTTAAATAAATGAAATAATAGTTCACTTTGTTTTTAATTTATATAGGTATAATTATCATACGCTTTCTTAAATAAATGAAATAATAGGTCACTTTGTTTTTAATTTATATACGTACAATTATCACAAGCTAGTGCTAAATTTAAAATTAGCATTGAAATTTGAAATTTTATTCTTAATTTATATTCTAAAATTAATAAAAATATTATATATAATTTAATTTTAAAATTAATATTGGAATGTGAATATGAAGTAAATTTTAAGTTGATGTTTCTTTTACATATTTTGGAAGTGAGTATAATGTTTAAATATTTTAAGTTTTTAGTTTTAATATATTTAATTTTCATTTTTTAGATTGGGTGACAAGGATGGGAGGCGTGGGAATTGTGTTGTCGTTATTATATCAGCTTACACATCAAAGGGATGTGGCAACACGTCTTATTAAGTAATCACATTTATCCATACAAAACGTGGTGATCGACACTTTGTTCCTACACTAGACGTGAACATTACTTAATTCTTGCAAGCAATATATGTCAATGAGGATGCAAAAGGATACGATCAGAGAGGAAGGATTGAGTGGGAGGCATATTAGACCACATGGTAAACCTATCATTTCAATATTTCACATCAATGCAATTCTTAATTGGCAGTAGGGAGTAAGCATTTGGATTAATATTACAATCATGGGACTAGGGTGGGAATTCGGATTACTACTATAATTATGGACAAGGGGCAAGCATTTTGATTAATGTTACAATTCTGGGACTAGAAAATTATTAGTTTGCTTGGAATACGATTTAATCTTAGGATATCTTTTTGGAGATGGCTACATTTTCCTATCTCAATGTCTACAATCTCCTCATCCGAAGCTGCTAGAGGAGGAGAGCTCACTTGCTTCTTCTCTTTGTCACACTTTCTGTGAGGGTTCTTGGAAATTTAAACATCTACAATTGGGGGATTCTAGGGCACAACTGCATTAGCCAAGTTGTTCCCCTCAACTTCCCTTGTGATTTTGCAAATTTAGAGCTATTTTGAAGGAAATCTATGGAATGGCTCCATGAGAGTGAATCATGTTGTAGTGGAAATTTTCCTGCAAGTTTAAAGAGCCCTATTTAAAATGAATCTCTGCCCTCCTTGGTAAGTTGCCTCCAAAAGTGAGTAGCTATGGGAGGCCTCAACGTGCAATTAAACCTAGTTTTTTTTAGTATCTCTTAAAGCTTTTTAGTAGAGGACTCAATCTTCTCTAGGGGGTTGCAAAGTTTGGTTTAGCTAAAGCATTTTTCCTCCCATGCTCCCCTCAACATAACCACAATTTATTAGTAGATTCCATGGCTTGGGCACTTTGAGACCTCAGGGAAACAATACTTAACACATTGAACAAAGTCTTCACAAGTTCCTCAATGTCTAAAGTACCTACCAACACCGGATCTATCTACTTCTCTAATTCAAACCACTTAGTGTGGTTCATCATAAAGACTAAGATGGTGAGTCTAGTCCAAACATGTAATTAAATAGAAATAATTCTCAACTATTAACTCATTACAATAATAATAAATTAATAATAACTATTTAAAAATATATAATTTTAATAAATTATTAATAAGAGAAAGAAAAACTAAATTCATAAATGGTAAATAAATGGT
Source organism: Pinus tabuliformis (assembly GCA_031772625.1). Classification (NCBI taxonomy): domain Eukaryota; kingdom Viridiplantae; phylum Streptophyta; class Pinopsida; order Pinales; family Pinaceae; genus Pinus; species Pinus tabuliformis. The sequence continues at coordinate 600,098,751 of CM062818.1, forward strand.
ACAATCAAATAAAAAATTTAAGAATAGAAAATTGTATTACTACAAAGGAAAATAGAAAAATAACAGAATAATAACCGATTAGTAACGAGAAAATAATTTATATATAAAATAAAGTATAAAGAACAATAATCACAAATACTTAGTCCAGAAGAATTATATACATGAAATACTAAAGGTATAAAAAGGGGTATGTGTGGGGAGAAAAAATATATCAAAAAAGATATACACGGAAAATAAAAATAATAAAAAATACTTAAATTGAGGTATACAATAAAAATATTAAAAATGTATAAATAAAATTGGAAAGATTGAAGATTAATATAAAGAATATTAAAAATAATAATAAGTAGTAGTTTAAATGAGTGTAAACAAGAAAACCAAATATTAATTATAAAAATCAACTGATAGCATATTGGAATTAATAACATGCTATTAAAATTATGAAATATTAAGAAAAGTGAAATTAATTAAAATTATAGAAAAAACACATAGAAAGAAAAATAAAATAGGAATTAAATAAATAAGAATTAATGTCTTTAATATTGGAATTAATAACATGCTATTAAAATTATGAAATATTAAGAAAAGTGAAATTAATTAAAATTATAGAAAAAACACACAGAAAGAAAAATAAAATAGGAATTAAATAAATAAGAATTAATGTCTTTAAGAAGAAAGGGTTAAAATCTAATAACTATTAATTTTCTAGTTATGGTCTTTATTGAGAATACACAACTTTCTTTCAATATTGATGTCTTTCCAAAATTTTGGGTGATGGAAATGATCAATCTTGGAAGTGACTTAGGTCTCTTCTATGCATATGCGGTGCTTCGTCTTCTCAGCCTATTCTTCCACAACTGAGAGGAGTGAGTCCTACAATGTTTGATGTCAGTTGCATGTTCACGAATCCTTTGATTTATTTAACAGACAGTTTCTCCAATGTAGGGGGTCCCACTGGAACATGAGATTATATAATCATCTTTCATATGCTTGGGGTCCACCAGGGCTTTGACGAATCTTAGGAAGATTTGAATGGTGTTTAGGAGTCTAAAGGTGGAAGGAACCTTGTACTTCTTGAGGATCCGAGCAATCTTGTCAATGGTTCCCTCGATAAAGAGAATACTTACACTTGAAACTAGATCTTTGGGCTCTTTCCTTAACCTTGGACCCTTTATTGCTTTTGAGAAAGCCATGAGACCAAGATGCCTATTATAGCCATTATTTTCGAAAGCTTCAAGGAGATGAGTTTTTTCATTATCAAGGTGACTTTCATGAAAACTCTTAAAGCACAAGTTGTCCAATATGTTGAGGACTCCCAACTTTTGAGCAAGATAATGATGGGAACTTGCATGAAGATATTACTTAGTGTGAGTTTTCTTAGGAAAGACTTGGTGAGCAAAAAAACCATCATCCTTTTTAGAGATAAGGACATCTAGGAAAGGTAGGCTACCACTAACTTTTTGCTCCACAAGGTTGAGGTAAGGCACATCTCAACCAACTTGGTTGTATCTGGAATTCATTTGTGCCAACTTGGTTGTATCCGGAATTCATTTTTACCATTATGAGTAAACGTTGAGAATGATTCTATTTAATTACATGTTAGATCAAATTCACTATCTTACCTATCATAATGAATCACACTAAATGATTTAAAAAGCGTCAATCCAATATTTGTAAATATAATTTTTACCAAAAAAAATTCTAAAAAAAAATTATTTATCATTTTCTTTACTAGTAATCAAAATGATAATTCACAAATAAAAAATTTCCATTAATTATTTTAGTGTTGGAAAGCTACTAATTTTTCAAATTTAAGTAGAACCAAAGCAATTTTTCCTTGAACAAACATCCAAACTGAAAAATAGTTAAAATATTTATTTTTCATTTAAATTAATCATTAAAAATATTTATTTACTGAAGGTGTAAAAAAAATTCCTTACAATAAAAATTAATCATAAACCGTTTTATTTAATGAATAAAGTGAAATCAAAATTTAAAACGAGTTATAAGAATATATATTTTAACATTTTAATTATTTCTTTATTATTTTTAATTTTATATATTTATATTTAAATTATTATTTTTTTAAATCAGTATTTAAAGGATTTTACATCCATTTAAAAATTTATAGTGTGAGATTATGAAAATTTTAAATTCTTAAATTCTTTAAATAATTTTCATAGATAATTTTTTCATGAATTTTTGTGTAGATTTTTAAAATTCTCATTTTATTTTAAAATATATATCTTTTTTAATTTTTAGATCATGAAATTGATTATGGTTAAAAATAAAGCAATTTTGATTTAAAAATAAAAAATCATCCACATTTGTCATAACAATTAATAAAACAAAATTAACATTTAATTTAAGAAAAAAATATTTTGTGTAAACATTTTGATAGTCTATATAATAGTGTTGGTATACAAAATTATTGACAATTTTTGTAATGCATGGAGCAATGCAAAGATATATTTATCTACTTAATTTTAAAGATGGGTTGTATATATTTACTTAAGCTTGATTTTCTTCTTGTTTAATAAAATATCTTACCTTATCTCATGGATATTTCCTTCACACATTGTCAAGTTTCACAATATAAAATTTGTGTTCAATAAACGAATCATTTTTCTTTGTGTGATTATTTCTATGTAAGTAATATTATTCTATACAAGCTCATAAATACCAATAAGTGGCATCAAAGCTTAAGGTTGAAAGGTGATTGCGAAGAGAATATGAATTGAGAGAGATCCACTACTAGTCGATAAGTGTCAGAGTCCCCGTTCAAGTGATATAAACCCTACCCTTTCCCATTTAAGTGATTCAAACCTTAAAGTGCATGCATATGACAAGAAGTTACTTGCGGAATGAGGTTTGAAGGATGCAAAGATACCGAGTAATGAACATGCATGCAAAGGAGGAGCAACAAAGGAGGTACAGTTTGTTATAAAGGAAGTGCGAGCTTCCATTTTACAAGCTTTCTTGTCCACATAGAGGAGTAGTGGCCCATGGAGCCTAGGTCAAAGGATTTTAGTTTTTAATTTTAATGTTAATTTTTAACAAAGACCACATTATGGATGATTAGTGGAAGGTTGAACTATAGAGTTTTTTTTTCACTGGCGGTGATGAGGGTCTTCAATAGAAGTTGTGTAGAGAGAATTAAAATAAAAGATGATAAACATCAAGTTCAAGGTGGAGAAGTTTAATGGTAAAAAGAATTTCAAATTATGGAACCTCAAAATGAAGGATTTGTTAGTGCAGTAAGGATTGCATAAGGCATTGGATGACAAGACAAAGAAGCACGTAAGTATGATAGAAGAGGCCCATGGAAGATTCAAGAGCATTCAACACCATTACATTATGTCTTGCAGGTGATGTTTTGTTTAATATTATTGGAGAAACAATAAAAATGGGCTTATGGAGGAGGTGGGGAGACTTTATATGATGAAATCCTTGACAAATCGAATCTAATTGAAGAGATAATTGTACAACCTAAGAATGAAATAAGGTACAAAAATTATTAATCATTTAAATGAGTTAAATACCCATATACACCAATTGACTAGTATGGATGTTACAATTGATGAGGAAGACAAAGAAAGTAACATTATTGTGTTCATTACCTAAATGGTGGTATCATTTAGTCACTACCATTAGTTTTATTACAATTAATGCTCTTGAATATGATTTTTTTGTGGGAGCATTGTTGTATGAGGAGGTGCAAAGGAAATTCATTATTAAAACCTTCACACCAGAAGCAATGGTGGAAAGAGATCAGTCTTGGTCAGTCTATAGAAAAATGAGAGAAGTCAAGAGATATATCCAAGTCAAAGTCAAAAGGAAAGAAGAGTTTAAAAAAGAATGTTGGTATTGTAACAAGTTAAGGAATCTTAAGACATATCATTGGAAGAGGTAGGAATCCAAGGAACACTCCAAAAATGAAGAAAATCTAGTTGAATAAGGCCTAGGTATGATTGATGAAGTTTTATCTCTTTGTAATGTCCCTTAATACTATAGAGCATGGTTTTTAGATTCCGATGCTTCTCATCACATGTGTCCACATAGAGGTTGTTTTTCTTCATATCAAGTTGTTGATGATGGTATTTTTCTTATGAGAAATAATGTTTCTTGTAAGATCGTTAGGGTTGGAAGCATCATGATTAAAATATTTAATGGTATTATAAGGACATTGACACATGTTAGGTATGTTACTAAACTAAAGAAGAAGTTAATTTATTTGGGAGTTTTGGATTTTGGAGGTTACAAACTTACAAGTCAAGATGGAGCACTAAAGGTGTCCAAGGGTGCTTTAGTGATTATGAAGGCTACAAAGACTTGAAACTTACACAAGCTAGAAGGAAGTATGAAATCAATGAAGTATCAATGTTATCTAAGGAAGCGAATGAATCCACTCACCTATGAAATCAACAACTTGGTCATATGAGTGATAAGAGATTATACATACTAATAAGCAACAAACTACTTCCAAATTTAAGATCGTTGAATTTGAATTTATGCAAATATTATATTTTATGGAAAGAAGTGTGGATATAAGTTAAAGTAGCTAGTAATATTAGTAAAGGTATTCTTTATTATATTCATTCAGATGTATGGGGGTCATCCCCTTTAGTTTATTTTAGAAGATCATGATATTTTTTTAACACTTATAGATGTTTTCTCCATAAAAGTGTGAGTATATGTCTTGAAAAGAAAAGATGATGTGTTTAATATATTTAAATAACTTCTATTTATGGTAGAAAAGAGAATTGGGAGGACAATCAAATGTTTACGAACAAATGATGGAGGTGAGTTCACATCTTTATAATTTGAAAAATACTTTAAAGTAGATAGAATCGAAAGACATAAAACCACCACACACTCCTCAGCAAAATGGAATGGAATAATGCATGAACATGACTTTAATAGAAAGAGACTAGAGAATGCGAAGCAATGCCAATTCACAATAAAGTTTGTGGGCAGAAACAATCATTACCACTTGCTATGTTGTAAATTAATCACCATTAGTTGCAATATATTGTAAAATGTGTGAAGATGCATAAACAAATCATCCTTGCAAATATTCAAACTTTAACATTTTTTTTGTGAATCTTATTCTCTTACTCATAAAAATAAAAAATCTAAGTTAGACTTTAAATTAAATAAATATGTCTTCATTGGTTATGATGATGTAGCTAAGGTATATAGGTTGTGGTATCCTACTATCCACCAAATCATTCTGAGAAAAGATGTAATATTTAATCGATCCTCCATCATTAAATCAAACATTGTGAAAGTTGATTTGAAATAAGAACAAATGCCATTGAATCACCAAATTTCTAATTATAAAGCATCTTCAGATGGTGAATATATTAATGAAATGTTTAAACTCCACAACCAACACCAAAAAGATCTACACAAGGTTGAAACCCTCCTAAAAGATATACATATTTTGTTTCATCTACTGATTCGATCATTGATGACAGGAACCTTTTTGTTATCAAGAACCAAATATGATATCAATAATGCTAAATGGAAGATGGTATTGAAAAATAATAGATCGATGCCTTGGATAAAACAAAACTTCAGACCTAGTGGAACTTCTTAAAAATAGAAAAGTTGTTGGTTGTAAGTGGCTCTACAAATTGAATATAGACAGTGATCGTAAAGTTGAAAGATATAAAGCCAAGTTGATATCAAAGGAATATCTTTATATGGAAGGTATATATTTCCATATTGTATTGCCACTAGTTGCTTTACTTGATTTAGAGTTAGAGAAATAAGATGTTAAAAAAACTTTTCAAAATGGAGTTTGGATGAGGATATCTACATGGAATAACTAAAAGGATTTGTTCAACATCACAAAAGAAGGTTAGCTTGAAATCTCAAGAAGTCATTGTATTGCTTAAGGTAGTCTCTCACACAATGATTTAAGAAGTTTGTTTCCTTCATGATGATCCAGATTATACTATAAGTGAGTATGGCCATTGTGTTTACTTTGAAAGTTTGAATGTAATGTTCATTATATTAGTGTTATATGTTAACAACGTGTTTGTTACAAGTGAAAGCATGGAAGAGATTAACAAGTTGAAGGCTCATTTGGCTAAGGCCTTTGATATGAAATATCTAAAAGTAGCAAAACAAATATTAGGCATATAAATACACAAAGATGAGAAAAAATGGTAAGCTCAAGTTTTCACAACATAAGTATATAAAGAAAATTCTCATGGAATTTAGTATAAATAATGTGAAACTTGTAAATATCCCTTTAGCTTACAACTTTAAGCGTTCCTTAGGTTCAAGTCCTAGCAATGAGTAATAAAAGGACTACATGTCTCATGTATCATATCCTAATGTAGTAGGAAGTTTAATGTATGCAATGGTATGTACAAGACTAGATATTTCACATGCAGTGGGTGTTGTCTGTAGGTACATGAAAAATCCAAGAGGAGAGCATTGGTATGCAATCAAATGGGTGCTTTCGTATCTTAGAAGCACAAGTAATTATTGCATCACATTTAATGGTTGTAGTGATTCTATCTATAATTATGTTGATTTATATGTTGCAGATGATTTGGACAGAAGCATATCTACTTTAGGTTATGTTATAATCTTTCAAGAGGATCTATTAGTTGGATGTCAAATCTTCAAGAAATAGTTTCTTTATCCACTACTAAGGTAGAATATATCACTATCTCACATGCATGCGAAGAGGAAATTTTGTTGAAGGGTCTTATTGGTGAGCTTGGAAGAATGCACGACAATGTAACTATAGTATGTGATAGCCAAAGTGCTATCCATTTAACTACAAATTAGGGAAAATTTTAAGAACCCCCCCTAAATTTACATTTATAATAAATGGGCGAATCTCCATGGTATATAGGAAAAATGGAAGGTGATTTTATCAATAATATGATATGTATATATAATTTTTTGGCGAATCTCTCACCAGGCATGGCGAATATTTTACTCAATTATAAAATCTTGTGTTTATTGAATACACAAATGAAATCATTGCATTTCTTTAAAATATCTTTTGAAATCAAAATTACCGAAATTACATATTGAGTGGGTGTAGGATAAAATTCACCCATGCCATTCACATAAAACATGAGAAAAAACCTAATACTATATATAAAACCAAGAAAAATTCAAATTCATCACTTCTAGGGACCTCGTAACCACCCTACCAATACACAAGTATGTTCCTGTTTGCAATTAGAAAAATTACCCAAATTACAATATGTTTACTCCAGCATATGTTGGAAAGTTATAGAAGGATGACTAGTGCAATCAATCCATTCCTTTTAGCCCTGGATTTGTTTCAGTTTAAAATAGAAGTATACAAATATACTTGTCCAATGTCTATGCTTTAATCATTCACCTTAAGATGTTTTTACAATATAATTTCCTAAGTCTATTTAATATCTTCATTATCATAAAACCAACCTATATCCATCTTAACTCCACATCTACCACTCTTAGGGGGATGAAATCTATTTATCCCTCTGAGCACTTGGTAGACCTAGAATTAAGATGGATCTAAGATGACAGAATTTCCCCTTTAAATAGTCTATGCTCACATGAATACCATGGTATTACCATGGGTCAATACCATGGGTTATCATAAACCTGGAGCTTAAAAATTACTATTAGTAATTTATAAAAATTAATAAAATTAATAGTTGATTTTTATTTTATTTTTTATTTTAACCAAGCTAAAATGTTTAACATACATTAAATTACAACATCCATTTTTACTCTTGATCGGATCAAATATTTTTTCACTCTATTTGATACCTCTCGGGGGTTAGTAGATCCAGAGTAAAGATGGATCTATGCTAGTTTAATTCCCCCATTTAAATAGGCTACATTCTAGGTGAATACCATGGGTCAATACCATGTACCATTTTGGTGAATACCATGGGTCAATACCATGTGCCATTTTTATTTTTATTAATACTAATATTAGGGTTAATAATGTTTTTTTCATGGTATTAATAACAATCTAGTCCATGGTATTTGTCCCATAGTATTTTTCCCATAGGTTTCACCTAAATATAAGGCATTTTTTGAGTGTCCGTAAATATAAGGTGACTTATGGAGTAAATATAAAAAAATGTTTTATTTGTTTACCATACCTCTCGTTTATTTATATTTTTATTAATTTACCATACCTCTTTTACAAATATGGTATTTGGCCCATGGGATTCACTTAAATAAAACCTCTTTCTTGAGCCTTCATAAATAGAACGAGGGTTATGGACTAAATATAAAAATAGGTTTTATTTATTTACCATGCGTCTAGTTTATTTATATTTTTATTTATTTACCATACCTTTTGAGTAAGTATAAAAAGACATTTTATTTATTTACCATACCTCCACTTTACTTATATTTTTATTTGTTTACACCCTTGCATGTATATAAGGTGACTTATGGAGTAAATATAAAAAATGTTTTATTTATTTACCATACCTCTCATTTATTTATATTTTTATTAATTTACCATTCCTCTTTTATAAATATGGTATTTGGGCCTTTGGCCCATAGGATTCACTTAAATAAAACCTATTCTTGAAAATGGGCGAATGGATTCACTTAAATAAAACCTAGTCTTGAAAATGGGCGAATGGAAGGTTGTAACTCCTAATTTCAAGGGCTAAATTTACCTTTTTTACCCTCTCCCTTAAAATAAGGTGGGCTATTTGAGGTGATTTGTAAAAATGTACTACGATACAAAATATTCGCCCACTAAAAATTTAAAACCCCTTAATTTCGCCAAAGGGCGAACATTCGCCCCTAAAATTTTCTATGCTACAAATCTAGCTCATCATAGTAAAATTAAACATATTGATATTAAGTAGCATTTTGTATGAAGTATTTGATGGAAGTGGAGTAGATATTAAAAGGTCCACAATCAAGAAAATTATGCAAACATGTTTTACAAAACCAATATTGTTACAAAAATTGTGGTTTTGTTTAGCCTCTCTTATATTACAAATGAAGTGATGAATGAGCTTGGGAAAGGTATGCGGTAAATTGTTGCAAGGTGGACATTGTTAAAATTCATGACAACAATTAATAAAATTAAAATTAATTTATTGTAAAAACAAAATTTACTTCAGGTAAAATCTTGATCATTTGCATAACGATGTTGGTTTACCAAACTATTGGTAGTTTGTATAATGCATGTAGCAATGCCAGGATAGATATATCTATTGAATTAAGGCTTCTGTGATCCATATCAAATTTTTGAAGATTCTTCGGCGAAAATCACATAGAGAAACTTTTGTCGACACGTTTCGAACCAACCAGTGTGGTTCATCGTCAGGACAAGTTAAATGAGCAGATCTCGTTTTGCACATTAAATAGACAGGGCAGAATATCCCATGACCCAATTTTCTAGACAAGATAATGGCTAAAATGACAACAGCTAGATTTGACTGGGAAACGACTAGTTTGACTTTGATAAGGGGTAAAAACTCTATTTATTTAAAAAGGTTAATACGGTTATAAATGTAAGTGGACCATTATATATATTAGAATTAATATATTACCATAAATTAATTTTATTATTATTATATATATATATATATATATTTATTTTTTTTTATTTTTTTAGAGTGATCGATAAATAGTTAATTAAATTTTAATTAAAGGGATTTATATAAATATATAATAAAATAAATTAACTTAAAATAGTTAGAATTCTTATATACATATTAGTTAGTTATAAAAATTAGAATAAAATAAAATAAATTTTATATTCAAAGTCCAAAAAGTTTTAAAAATTATTAGAATGTAATTAGTGATCTATTTAAGTAGTATGTTGGTTTATAAATAATTATAAAATAGATTAATTTAAATTAACTTCATAAATTAATTACTTTCAAGAGTTTTTTTTTATTTTTTTTATAAGAAATATTTTAATACCTTTTTATCAATTAAAATATAATTAATTTTATATTCAAAGTCAAAGAAATATATATATATATATATATATATATATATATATATATATATATATATATATATATATATATATATATATATTTATTTATTTATAGAATATAAATATCAAGTGTTAGAATATTAGAAATTAATCCATATTTAATTTAAATATAAATATCAAAAGTTTCTCTATGTGATTTTCGCCGAAGAATCTTCAAAAAATAGATATATCTATGTAGCCTAAGAGATGGGTTGAATTGGCTATAACCATGATTTTCTTCTTAAATAATAAGATACCTTACATTTCCTTGTGGATGTTTCCTTGACACACTGCCATGGTTTTTCCATGTAAATTTCATGTTATGTGAATGATTCATTTTTTTTCTAATCATTATTTATCTTTAAGTAATATTCTATATAAGCTCCAAAATACCAAAATTTACTATAAAAAATATTATACATACGAAAAAAGAAATATATGTCTCATATATGTCAAGGGGCACCTCACTCGACTAGTGTCCCTTAAATGTCTCTTAGTAGTCTAGCCTTTGACATAACTGAACTAACTAGAGATTGTACCAAAGCGTAAGTTGCCATTGTGGTATCATCCCACTCAATTTTGATTTTAAAGTGTGTGAGTACATGACTACTTAATGTGGCTTGGATAGACTTTACCTTGGTGGTTTAGTTTTTATTATTACATGTCATATAATCATCATTTTGTAATGTGTTATAATAATTGTATATACTTTGGGCAAAGATAACAATATATTAAATGTTATATAAGTAAAAAATGATTAAATCTAGATATTATTATAATAGTAATTTGATTTTTATTCAATCATATATATATATATATATATTAACAAAAATATATTGAATCCCCGATGGCGGTGGTTGATCATAGTTGAAATGATGTGAAAATGGTTGGGGAGAGTACCCCGCCTTCAATGTGGGTGGTACATGAGTATTGCAAGGGACATGCGTGGCACGAGGTGGAGTATGTCTGGAGCCTTAGATGATTATGGTGAGTGCGTTTTAGCTGACTAAGGTGGATCCCTTCGGTGTTTCCTTTGGCTGATGGGTGTTGTTGGAGGTCGTAAGATGTTTGCAATGAATGCATAGGCTGTCTTCCTATGTATTCTGGATTAGGGATGCTACACTGTGTGGTTTTCGTCTATGTTGTGGAGAAACAAAACCTCGCTTGTTTAGGGGACATTTCACTTCATTATTTGGTACATTGGTCCTGTCATAGCGCAAGAGCATTGGAAACTTAGGTGGGAGTTGGTGTTTCAAGTCCTTTGTTATTACGACCCTGTCGATAACTTCTTCTTGTAGGAGGTATCTCTCCTAGTCTTCTGGGTAAGCCCTTGTGACCCTTTGTTTTGGGTTGTTAGTTATTGGGAGTCAAGCGTTGGGGTTGTTGTTTCGTTGGCTCTAGTGCCCCTCCCGTTCTACCATTGTTTGGTTATAGTTCTTGGGTGTTTGCATGGTGTGGTGGTGGTGCTTTGAGTCAGTTTCACATTTGTTTGTTTCTTGAAATAATTTATGTTGGGTGCTCTGAGTTGCTTGCTTGAGGTGTCACGCGTGAGATTTAATCTCTTTGTGTGTATCTATGTGGGAAGTGACATGATGGATAGTTTGTTGCCTGGGGTTGGTTGTGTCCGAGTTTTCAAGATCAATTGTTCCCTGTTAGAGGTATTATGGAATTATGGGTTGGCGTTGTGAAAGGGTCCTTCTGTCCTGTAATCTAGCTCTGTTGTACCTCCATTCCTTTTGGTTTCTTTAGCCTAGGTGGTGATGATAGTCCCCTCAGCGATAACCTTGGGGAAGAGGTTTTGAAGTGGGTAGTGGCATTCAGGATTCAAGTTCGCGACGCTTGTCTGATTAGATCATTTGGGATCTCCTTGGAGTTTGATGTGTCAATGGGCGTATTAGGGAGGGGCCATCCAGGGTGAAATGGACGAGCATGACGTTTGAGCGAGGAGAGATATTGTTGGGGGAGGAGGGGAGGTAGAGCAGGATGGCAGAATCACTGAAGAAGTTTTTCCAGCTCCTATATCTACAATGGCTCCCACTACCTTGGAGTTCATTTCCCGCCAAGTGAACCATATTACAACTCTTGTTGTGGACATGAGAAGACAATTGCAGGAACACCAGGTTGAATCTGCGAGATTTCTAGAGTATATACAACATGCCCAATGGGACCAAATGGATCGTATGACGTCCCTCCATCATAACCAACGATGTCTCCATGATCGACTAGATAGGTTTGAAGATCACATTGAACATCTTGAATTTCATGTCCATGGGCATCTACGTCCTCCTGATAATCCTAATGATGGTCATGTTCTAGTACCTCCAGAGAATTTGTGATGTTGTTTGGTTTTGTTTGTATTTTCGTTGTTGTTTGGAACTTTAATATTTGTTGCATCTTGAAAATCTATAGATTCTTACATGTTACTAGATGTATCAACCTTTCTCTCTTGCCAACAAATCTATTCAGGGTGAGGCCGGGAGAAAAAAATCTTCCAAACAAACTTTTTGTAATCTTTTAAAACAATAATGAAAATTTTAACTGACAAAAAACAATATATTGAATATTGTATAAACCAAAATGATATTAAATCTAAATATTATTATATATTTTAATATATATCTAATAATATATATTCTATCTTTATCATATTTAATAATGCATGGTATATTACAATAATATATATTCTATCTTTATCATATTTAATACTACATTGTATTTTATTTGCAAAAGTGTGTAAATTTTGGTAAAAAGAAAATTAGCTCTTTAACCTAAATTAATATTCCATGCATTATCTTTTTTCCTTTCTTAATATATTTAATAGAAATTAAATATTTTTAAAATTTAATAATAATAAAAAAAAAAACAAAAAACAAAATACTTTTAAAACGGTGAATTTAACATATAAGTTACCAAATAAATATGTATGCTCAATGTGAGATATGTCCATCCAAGATTAGATATGTCCCCAAGTTTTACAAGATAATCTTGTAAAAAAATAATATATAAAAAAATTCCGATTATATTTCTGTTTTAAATAGTATGAATAGCCACTATCTCAAATATGAAGATTTATAGAATCTGTATTATTTTTGAGCTTTGTTATTTAATTTTATGTTTGGTTATTTAATAGACAATTGGAAATTTGGTTGTTGATGACATAATATCTTTAACGTAATAAACAATTCTACACCCATAAAAGTAAGCAATTCTATTAAAAAAATGTTGTCTAGCTATGACATAAATTCAAAAAGTTATTTTTGATTTTAATTTGGCAAAAAAAATGAGTATAAGTATTTAAATGTTTTTTAGGTAGAAATAGGTTTGGCACTATTAAAAATCTCTAAATATCCAAAATTTTAAAGTTTGACAATTGTAACCAAAATTTCCTAAAAATTTATCAGATTTTAACAAAAATTATGTTAAAATTTCCATTATTTTTCGAACAAATTTATAACCTCATTCCATCACTCAAGAAAAAATACAAACCCTTTAAAAGACTGACCAATTTCACACTGAAAATTCATGTCAAATGACAGAGTCATCTCTAGAAAGATGAACTAAGTTTGAAATTCCAAAACTGCAACCCCACTTGTTCATGTGCGCATTTTTTAATTTTTATTTATTTATTTATTTTAGTAAGAAAAAAAAGCGGTATTCTATTATATTCGTATAATCCAGATTACATAACAGAAAGTATAGAACTAGAACAAACAGCTTGAAATGTAGAAATAACCTACATTGTGCAGGAAGAAACTTAACCATGCAAAATGTAGTCATGAGTATTCTGGAAAGATGATATTAAGCAAAATGGGGCAATACTTACAAAACAAAGGAGCTTGAGCGATATAGAAAATCAAAAAACCGGGGCATGGTACATGCCAAGGCCAGATGTATGGAAGAGAGAGTTATGTACCCGGAAGAACGAAATCCTGAATTTGGTACTTTACTTCCCCCACTGCAATAGTCATTTCCCATTTACCAACTTGTGATTGGAGACCTTTCTTTGATAGTTCATCTGCTTGTGTATTATGAGACCTGTTCACATGATTTATAGCATAATCCTTTCTTGTTTTCCATAGGGACTCAATTCTGTTCATCCATCTAGACAGATAGTGATTTTTTATGGAAAGCTTGGCATTAACATGATCTATAATGATTTTGGAATCACCATAGATCTGCAAGGATTCAATATTTAGGAAAATACTGAACTGAAGAAGTCTTGAAAGTGCCATAGCTTCTGCCTTGTTGTTTGTTCCTTCTCCCCCATTCCAATAAATGGCAATTTGCTGATCCTCCTTTGTAATAATGTAGACTCCACAAGCACATATTCCATTTTGAGCAGCCCCATCAAAATAAGCTCTAGGAATATCCGACTGGCATGGAGAATAAGATTGTTCCTTAGCCTTTACTTTCTTCTGCTGAGAGATGGAAGGAGAAAGGGAGTTGTACTGAGAGATGATGATTTCAAAAACAGATTTAAAACCATCCTTGTAGTTTTGAAATAGTGCCTTATTCCTCCATTTCCAGATAGACCATAAAACAAGTAAAGGAACAGGCTGCCAAATCTCTTTCTGATTACTCCACCAGATTAATGCATCTTTTAGTGTTGAATGAGATATATTTATGAAACCAAAGTAAGTGGCCAGGTTCCTCCATAGTTCCTAGGAGTGAACATATTTTAGGAATATGTGAAGATTGTTTTCTTCCTCCGCTTTGCAAATTAAGTAGATAGTTGGTCCATGCCAATTCCTCTTTTAAAGGTTGTCCCATGTTAAATTTTTATTATGAAAAACCAGCCAAGCAAATATGATAATCTTATATGAAGTCCCAGATTTCCAAAAGTAAATGGGAAAAATGTTTTTGGGAAGAGAATATGAACCTTTAGAAGTGATAAATAAACATCTTTCACATAGACATTCAGCTTACCCTTGATTCCCTTCCAGATAAGAAAATCTTCCTATTCAGACTTACAAATACCCCTATTCCGCATTGTCCAGATTAGCTGATTCCACTGTTGAGCAAGGCGACCATTTAGGCCTAATACTGTGGCATTTTTCCATATGGCGATGGGACCCTACCACACACCAATGACCTGCCCCTAGTAGAAGATACCTTTACAATGGAGAAACTGTAGTAGCTACTGATCGAGAGATATATTGACTTCACCACTCGTAATAGGATGCTGCCCAATAATAATTTTGTTTTCTGTTTGAAAGCTCCACACTAAATTATTGAGGAAAAATTGCTCAATCTTACGGAAGCTTCGCCAGATAGCTAATCCATGAGAAGATCCAATCAAACTTTTCCTGAACCAATAAGAAATATCTCTATTGCCCATATACTTCATTCTTATGGCTCTGCTCCACAGACTATCCCCTAATAGCCCTCTCCAGATCGATTTGCATAACAGAGCCAAACCAAACATCCTGATATCCATGATACCCCAACCCCTAGCATCTTTGGAAGAGTTAGATTTGATAGCTTGGAGAGGTGAAATTTCCTTCTTTCATTGCTTCCCCCCCATATAAAATTTGTTGTTAATCTGTTCAGTTTATGAATTACACTTACCAGAATAATAAATAAGTGGGCCCAATAAACCAATAGTTGTCCTAGCACTGATTGTGATAGAATCATCCTTCCAGCCATTGATAGACATTTATATTCCCATCCTGCTATCCTCCTGAAATATCGGTCATAGATACACATCCAGTCTGTGATTGTATATCCCGATGTTTAAGGTGATAACCCAAATATTTCATGCCATCTTTAAATGGCTTCACTTCAATATTGAATCGCTGGACAGGATTTTCAATATTTTCCATATTCACATCACCATGGAAAAAGGAAGACTTACTGCCATTGATAATTAAACCTGTAACTATTTGAAATCTTTCCAATATTCCATGGAGACAGATCCAAGAATTCCGGCAAAGCATAGCAAAAATTAAAATGTCATCCACAAATAAGTTATGAGAGAAATAGTTTCCCCCACTGATTTTTAGAGGATGACACCTTCCCTCACTGACAGCTCTTTTAATATGGAGACTTAAAGAGTCCATAACCAATATGAATAGAAGGGGAGAGAGAGAGCATCCCTGTCTCAGGCCCCTGGTAGCCGAGAAAAAAGGGGATGCGATGGTCCTCTCACCAAAGCTTCGAGAGATATAAGTGAACTCCATGGTATTTCTAAGAGTCCAGATGGATCGATGGTGTGGACTGTGGAGCACTCTGTGCTCAAGTTCCAGTGCCCAGTGAGGTTTGTGCAGTTTCCCAAGCCTTCCATTCACGAAAACTTTCACGGTAACTATAGTCATAAGAAGAAGTTTACATGTATATAAAAGTTGTTTATAGTGTGATTTTTTAGAGTTTTTGGTGTTAAAATCTGGTGGAAAAATTTAAGTAAAATCTTGATTTGTGTTATTTAAAATAGTTTTTTAATTGTATATATGGATTCAGCACTATGAAAAATCTCTATGGCACTTTTATTGTGCTTTATCCATTAATCTTGTGATTTCAATAAATTCTTGCCAAATTTTAAAAAAATTAAACCAGAAAAATCCATTAAAAATTTTAGAAAAACTTCCAAAAAATCACACTAAAAACAACTCTGTATATATATAATATTTATGTAAAAGTTGTGTTAAATTAGTTAAAATTATTATTTCCTGCACATAAGCAAGCGCGTGACATAAAATTGTTACAGTTGATATGGTCTCACCATGTTAGGTTTGTCCTATTTTCCTGACTTTATGACGTTGCACTAATAGTGAAAAGAATATACACTGGCGTTTATCTTCATTCAAATACACAATGTATGGCTCAGGTTGCCTACACAGGACGAAGTCAGACGGCACGTGGAAAAACGTAGCAAACATAATGACTTCAATCTAAAGATACCAAATTCCTTTTTCTGGTTGATAGGTCATGTAGCGTTTCCGTCTTGTCACCATCAGGGATCAAATTTGAAAGGCAGGCCGGTCATTTTCAACACTAGGGATCAAATTTGAAAGGCATGCCGGTCATTTTCAACACTAGGGATCAAATTTGAAAGGCATGCTAGTCATTTTCAACAGTAGGAATCAAATTAGAAAGGTAAGTCATCTTCACTATGAAAAGTTATTATTGTTTAATTTTACATGTTAATTGATAAATTAAAATTAGTACAATCACATTAATAAATGTGGTTGATATACTAGGGATCAAATTTGAAAAACAGGTCATTTTCAATATGAAGAGTTATTATTTGTTTAACTTTGTTTTTAACTCTATGCTTTAATTGATAAGTTAAAATTAGCACAACCACATTAATGGTTAAAGTTAAAATTAAAGTTTAATATTAAAATTAAAAGTAGCAATTGCACCTAAAAGTGCAAAGGTACACCTAAAGAATAGAAGATTGGAATTTAATCTCGCCATGAACAAAGGCCAATGTTGAATGCATGCATGCCCATAAGGTCTGCCAAACTCTCCAATCCAAACAAAGGAGTGTATCACACCAAACCATTATAGGTTTCTACATGTAGGAAGTAAATTCATTGAAGGTTTCTTTATAGCATATGATGTCATCAACAAGGATGCTATAATGCATTTGCTCTTAAACCTTTTGGATGAGCCATAGGTGTTAATGAACCCTCCGCTTCCCAACCGTATTCCTTCAAGGATGCAGTGAAGACCGGGTCATAAACATTTCATTAGGATTTGGAAATTTGTGTTAGCACTTTGTGGGTGGTTAAATCAACCAAGACTCATAACTATGAGCTCCTCCTCTACTACAAGGGTTTTTTTATTTAATTTTTTTAAAACATTGAAGGATATTCCAAAAATGTTCATTGTAGGACCTTAGTTTTTGGGTCAGAGCAAGCCTTTCCTTTCAACCATGGCTCCTAAAATTTGACCAACCTCCATCATTGTCACAATAACTCTAGTATGTGTAAAACTTCCAAATCTTCCTCTTCACTTATGGTATTTGACAATTACTTGAAGTTATTGAAAACTCCCTATGTTACTTTGTTAGAATAGATGGGCATTGTGTTTCCGAAGGTTATGTCACCTTTTCTCATATTGGTGTGGAACTCAATAATTATTTACCCAGCAAGATACTCATAGAATGGGATGATCTCCCTTTTACCTAGTTGTTAGATTATGAAAACATAGCTTTCAAATGTAGATCATTCAAACCAACCAAACACCTTTAGGAAGTCCAATCATCTGCTTATGTCTCTTCTCCATCTAATGGTATTAGGAGAAATCCTAGTGGGTGAAAATTAATCAGTTTTTTTTTTGAACCAAACTACAAACAACATTGATAAAGAAGATGGTATAGTTGAAAACAAAGGAGCATATTCTAGTTTTGCACCCCTCCTCCATGGTATCTATGGAAAGAAGGATACAACTTAATGCTTTTGAATCCCTTTAGGAGTTTTAAAGGACCTACATCAATTGGGCTTAAGTAAGGGGATTTTAAAAGTGGTGATGTTGTATGGAGAATATATTCTACCTTTCACTCATTTTTAAGCTGTATAAAAACAATTTTACAATAAAACATATGAGTTACAATAAATAAGAGGACTTAAAAGGGGTGATGTTGTATGGGGAATAATGTAAAATTGTATACTTCAAAAGCTTACAAAGCATTTGTATTTTAATGCAAAGATTGTTTTTTTTCAAATAGTATAAAGAGATATGACAATGCTTTTATTTAGAATTTTTTAATTTTAAATAAAATTGTATGCAATAATTAAATTTATATATTTATAGTGCATATATAACAAGAGCCCATAACAAGTGGCATACTATGCTGATAAAGGAAAAAAATTATTAAAAAATTATTAAAGTGATACACCACTCAACATTGTTAAAAATAAGAAAAGTGATGCATAAAAGTATATTAATATATTTATAATGCATATATAACAAGAGCCCATAACAAGTGGCATACCATGCTGATAAAGGAAAGAAATTATTAAAGTGATACACCACTCAACATTATTAAAAATAAGAAAAGTGATGCATAAAAGTATATTAAAAGATAATGTAAAAAAAAAAAAAAAAAAAAATTTAAAATATTAATATTTTAATTAATTAATTAATTAATTATTATTTTTTAAATATAATAATATTTCATATCTTTGCTTTTAAAAGTAAAAATAAATATCGGCCTGGAGTATGCCGTAAAACTGCTTCTGCTTGGTTAAGAGCTCGTCTTCCTCGGACATAAGGAAACAGGTTAACGGCCCAAGACCCAGAGGCATCTGGTAGGAGTGATGAGCCTGCTCCCTTACGGACCACCAGTGGGTTATTTCAGGTGGCGTGGTTTTCCTATCTATCTGTGATGAGTCAAACTGACATTCGTGGATAGCAGCCAGAGATGGCTGTCCTCACTGTTGGTTTTGACACCTGAGTTGATAGGTTTTTCCACCTAGGTGAAAAAAAAAAGAAGTAAAAATAAATATATTATGAGACATTATTAAAGATAAAGAAAAGTAAGCCAAAAACGATATAGGCCATTAAAAAAACTCAAACTTGAAATATTAATATTATTTTATTTTTATATATGAGACACAATAATACTTCATATGTTTTCTTTTGAAAGTAAGAATATAGTATACTATGATATATTGAGGTTATGTGCAAAAAAAATTGAACATTCATATTACAACTTTTTCAAATTAACATGGCCTCTTTTGTATTTTCGAACTTTGCAATCGTGATTGACAAAGTCCTGAGGATCGCTTTGGTAATTATGCCATGCCTATTTACACTTTTATTAGTTTAGAAGAAATTTCTAGGGGTTTGAGAGATTAAGAAGAACAAGTTTGGTGATGCATGGGTGCTTTCAATGTTTCTTTTTATGGGTGTTCTCTAGAACATTGTCAAATAACACCATAACATTATATAAATCATCCAAAAATCAATAGGTTTAATTAGATGACTCTAGGTTTGATGTTTTATGGTTTTATTATTATTAACATTTTATAAGAAAGATTTTTTAATTAAAAACTATGTTTTAAATTTTTTATATAAATTAAATAAAATTTGTATATAAAAAAATCACAATTTATAAAAAAATAAAATAAATAAATAGATAAATAAATATTTATTATCATTAGAAAATTTAGCTAGGCTATAATCGTGTTTATTTTTTTAAATTTTAATTTTCCAAAATCTTATTTCCATCATCTTCTTTTTCTTCATATTAAAATTATTAATAATAAAATCACAAAAAAATATAATTTGAAAATGATAGCCTTTTTCTATTGGCTCCTTTTTGACATCGTCTTTTACTTCTAGCAAATAATTCCCGATGGCTCACTCCATGAGAGCATGCATCGAATTTGGGAACTAGAATTTGGGAATTAAAATTGTGAGTCACAGAGTAATTTAGAAGTTGGATCACAACTCTTCTTTAATCATGAATTATTTAATATATTTGGTAAAGGGGTTCTAATTGTAACCTTTGACTAGTGGGTTCGATTTCAAATTATAGTATTTACTTTTAAATTATGTTACCGTATGTAGCGTTGGAATTTCAAAATAGACTCACTGGTTAAATTTGACAATTTTCACATCTCCTCAACCTATATTTATAATTTCAACAAAAAATTGTGACAATTTTATAGAAAAATTAATTGTATTTGATGGGAAAATCGCCCTGTAATGGGCAATTTGCCCGTCAAATTCCACAATGACCATATGTCATTTATATGTTGATTGATTTGAGGACATACGTTATGTATTGCACCCTTTAACACTACCTTAACTTGTGCTCCTCCGGCCATTCAATTATTTTAAAAACCTTCAGGCCCACGCTTTTTCATTTTGATCCCTGTTCCATGCTCTTCAAAATCTGAGACATACTCTCAACGCTAATATTGATCCATCTCAGAAGTCTAAAGGGTGCTATAGTCATTTGTAACAATAGGTGTCACATATCTATATCAATACTTAGTGAAATACTTGGAAAAATAATTGAATAGTCATCATTGACTTATTAGTTCAGTACTCATGACAATAATGAAAACTCTTGGGGACGTCAAATGAAAACCCACATGCACATCTATTAGCTTCCCTCTTACAACTTCATGCATGCGTTCCACTTGTTGTTATTCCAAGTGACAACATTTTGTGACCTCCTTTATGGTTTGATTTAAAATAGAGAAGGCACAAACCGTTTTCGTTGGGAAGAAGAGAAAAGGCTCTCAATTTTCAGCAAGGAAGTCGAAGCATCTGGTGCATATCATGACAAATTTAACAAATCGGCTACCGAGGTAGGGGATAGTTGTATGGGACAGGTGGTAGGCAATGAAGTTGGCCCTTTGATTGGATGTAGAGGTAGCATACCATCTGCTACTTCACAAGACTAGTGGCCACCATTCATCTAAAGTTTGGGTTCTCATTTCTTACTGAGAATTGCAATGCTAGTGTTCCTTTAGCCTCCAACAGTTTGCAGTTATCCAGTCTGGTCTGCTACTTGAAGTTGTGTCTTTTTACAAAATAGGCATGGCATCCCTTCCTTCTCTTCATAATTATAATGTATGGTTATTAGGGCTAGGATTTCATCCATGTTAGTTATGACTTGTCCCATTGATACATGTGGTTGTGAGAAGGTTGGAGAGGCTTCTAGTCTTTACGTTTCATTATAGCTATCACAGGGGGTAGTTGAAAGGTTAGCATTGCTATAAGTAGGAAAAAGTTTCAGAGTGTTATTATTTGAGTAGTTTTAGCCTTAGTCTATAATAAAGTCATGATCAAGACTAAATTCCTTCCACATGAGAGTCAAAGTCCCAGGTGAAATTAATAGCTAGTAATCCTTGGAAAACATGTGTGAAAAACTACCCTTTCCAAGGAATTTCATTAAGTGACAGAGGCATGAAGGTGCACAGGAAGTATTATCAAATAATATGAAACGATCGGTTCAAAATAGGAATGGAACAACAAAGAGATCATATAAGGATTGCTCTATCTTGGACTAATCCATAGTGATTATTACTATGTTGCCTATTCCATGGTTATTGCTTTGAAAATTTAAGTATCTAAAAAGGAAAAAAGTAGCAACAACTATCACAAGGAGAATTAAGTAAAGTAATTTATCACTTAGGTGAATTGAATTGAGTGAGAAATTCAGAATTTGAATATCTATTAATAGAATAACATGCAATTTTGGAATGTTTGCATTTCAATTAATATATGTTGATTTTATTGTTAGGAAATTCAAAAGTACACTACTACACCAAGGGCACTTTTAAGACATTTGTTTAAGACAAAAGAAATCTTTTATCTTAAAAAGTCTACTTTTTATTTTAGTTATTTTACATTAAAATTTAATATCAATTGAATTGTATTAAATATAAAATTTAAGACAAAAACAGTTTGAGACAAAAATATTTTAAGACAAAAATAATTAAGACAAAACTTTAAATTTAAGACAAAAACAATTTGAGACAAAAATATTTTAAGACAAAACAATTTAAGACAAAAACAGTTTAAGACAAAACTTTATATTTAAGACAAAACAATTTGAGACAAAAATATTTTAAGACAAAACTTTATATTTAAGACAAAAATAGTTTGAGACAATAATATTTTAAGACAAAAAATTATATTTAAGGCAATGGCCACTTAAGACGAAACCCATTTAAGACAATTAACAATTAAGACAAAAACATATCAATTTAAAACAATATTATCTAACAACTGCAAAATTGACTCTTATAGTGCACCCTAAGTCCGCCAGCTTGTAGGCTACTACTATCCTGCGCCTATATCGAGGTTGTTATTTCACTTACCATTCACATTATCTTATATAAAGACAAAAATTGTTGGTCTCTTTGTTTTATGTGGGTAGTAGACTCCGAAGTACGTGGCAACTTTTCCTAGCAAGATTTCCTGGATATTAATTCCACTTTTGTCCCTTTGATCTCTGCTAATTTGATTATAGACAACTTGTTTGTCATTGCATTTGGCCAGTGAGTCACTTTGGTGCTTACTATTGCAGAGCAATTGATAAACTAACGAAATAGTGGACTACTTCTCTTGGTTATGTGATTAAGCCTCAAATTTCAATTTCCCTTAATTTGTGTCCCCTCAGACTTTAGATCTAGCTCAGGGTAATCACCTGCAAGAAAGATTGCAATGTGGTTAGATTACAATTGAGTAGAGAGTTGAATTCCTTCCTTCATTTTTTAGTCATCATTAAACACACATTTAAGTGTACATTGCTTATGTGTATTGCCTTATGGAGTGTGATGAACCTTGTTATATTATGAATGGTGCAAGATCTTGCATGTTTGTAAATGTAAATGAATGTATGAGTTTTGACGCTTACCATATCTTCATGATTAGAATGGTGTCATGTATGCACATGGATTTTAAAGTGTGCATAGAATATGCTATTCATTAATTAAGTGTTCATATTTATATAGTTGATTTCCAAATTTATGGGGATACTTAGTTTAACCAATCCCTACGCTGGTTATTCTGTCAAAACTGAGAATTTAGGTACCAAGAATTGGGCTATGAGTCTCCTTGAAACTACAGGAGGGTGGGCACACAACACTTGTAGTTCTACTTTATGATCCTAGCCTAGGTTTCTTTTTAGTCCATATACGTTATGTTTTCGAGGTCGAGAGAAAGTGGGAGAACATGATTTTATTCACGTGCTAGTAGGTCCAACACCTAATGGGCACTAGTGAAACCACACCCTAGTGGAACCATGTTGTGTGTATAGACACCAACTATAATCCATCGACCTGCGTGATCAAATCTGAGGTAAGGGAAGGGTCTATACACTTGGAAAAATGTTGTTTTCTTTGGGTGAGAAGCCTAAAGGCCAAGTGTGTGGTCCAGGCTGAACTGGGAGTGTTGGGAACATTTTTAGTCGCCCATCCTAAGATATTTGTACCCAGCAACACTCTAAGAGTGTAGAAATTAATATAAATTTTCTAGTACTGATGTATTCGAACCAAAAACAAGAGATTACAAATTTCCTCTACTATTCTGCGAAATGCAAATCACAATTTAGAAACACATGCACTGACATGCAACCATCAAAACTACACAAGAACACAATTATTTATAGGGAAACCCAATAGGGGAAAACCCTTCCATTGCTTTTCATTAATCATATGAGAATGAGAAACTATTACAATGTTTTGCATCAATCCTGAAGCACACCCGACACTGTAAACCTGTTCTCCTACTAATTGTCCTTCTCTGGCCAACACTTAGTGAATTCAAGGCCCCATCTTTCTCATATTTCCTTGCACAATTCCCAAGGAAATTAACTCCTAAATGATAGGGGAATTCACTATTTCATTGTGAAAATCCCAAGTAATTGATTACTTGCCTCAATGCCCAACATGTACACTCAACTACTATACAATTAATAATTACAATGTGCCTTTTCCTCCACTTCAATCTCGCAATTCAACTTCCATGCATGTCTGGGCTATTTTTAGTTGATTGACTTGTTTCACTGAGGGGTCATTGAGTTAACAACAATTCTACTACTCAACTATCCTTCAATTAACTTGATTAGTTGATTGAGCTTAGTTAACCGAGTCAAACTAACAATAACTGAATTAGATTACTAAATTTTAGCAACACTACATGAACAACTTTACTTCTAGCGTATAACTCAAATTTACTGAGTAAACAAGTAGACAAGGCCATGTCACACAAGTTAACTTCCATCCAAGTCATTTTTCTGATTTGGAAAATCGAATTACTAAATTTTACTAAGGAACAAGTCAAATTTAGCCTTTCTTGCTACATTTTCTAACACTCCCTCTTAGCAAGAAAGGGATTTTGCACCACCCTTATCTTACACCTGTGGAATTTGAATTTTCCTCTTGACAATGTCTTTTTCAATATATCTGCATCCTACTTCTTAGTTGGAATGTACTATAGCATCATAATTCTTCTCTACACACAATTCCACAAGTGATGGTACCTGGTATCAATGTTCTTGGACCAGTCATGAACTATTGGATTCTTAGAGAGTTTGGGACACCTATGATTATCACAATAAATCATTGTCAAATCCATCTGCTGACTGAAAAGACCCACAAGTATTTTCCTCATCCATATGTGTAATAGCCCTGGTGAAAATTCCATGTAATAAAAGTTAAAAACAATAAGCACAAATGAATGAGACACTTATTCCAAGCTTAATGTTGGGAAGGACATCCTACGGGGTGTTCATTTGGTTGTTTATGGCTAAGGAAATTCGCAAAAGCAATGGCTAAGGCTTTGGAAATGAAAAATGAGATTTTTGGCACATTTGTTTATGCAAATAATGGAAATTAGGAGAAAAAGGAGGTCAAAGGCCACAGGTTACATGTGAGGAGGAAAATGAAGGAAAATAATGGAAAATGAAGAAAATAGAGGCTTCATTCATAAAAAGGCTTCTGAGGATCAATTGGTAACCTTTTGTTAGTTCAGTTTTGGAGCACTCACATTATTCTCTCTCTCTCTCATACTCTTGGATACCTAGAGTTTTTCTTGGAGCACTTTGGCATTGGAGCAAGAAAGATATAACATTAAAATCTCTTGTGTTTAACCCAAACAATTAATAAACCCAAGAGATTAATAAACCTGGGGGGTTAATATTATAAACTGAAGGTATTATTAATATTGATAAACATATTAAACACATTAATATTAAAGTTAAAGTTCAATAATAATATTAAAATTAATAAAATTTAATATTGATAAAAATAAATAAAAGTTAATATTAATAATCAAATTTAAAGTTTAATATTAAAGGTTAATATTAATAGTAAAATATAATAATTAATATTAATATTAATATTAATGTTAATTATTATTTTGATAATGTCTTTCGGATTAATCACATTTCAAGTTCTTGGTCGACGTTTCGAACCAACTGATGTGGTTCATCCTCACAACAAAGGTGGAAAAATTAATCCAACAACTTGTTTAAATAACATAGATGCATCCAGTTCCAAAGATAACCGTTAGGAAAATAAAATATTTTAATTAAAAATTATGAATGTTTGATTAAATAATAGGTTAATATATTATTTTATTATTCTAAAAACAAATATATAATCTGTCATTTGAAATGGTCAATGTATTAAGTTATAAAAAATTTCAAAAAATCCAAAAAGTAATAATTATATTATTATAAAAATAGATATTTAATTAGTTATTTGAAATGATTAAGATATTATATTATAAGAAAAAAAAAAAAATCTCCAATAGTTAATTAAGGAAATAATAATAATAATAATAATAAATAACTAACTAAAATAAAAATAAAAGATAAAAATAAACAAATAAATTTGAAAATGGACAACAAGGAAAACAAAGAAAAATAAAGTAAAATGATAAAAAAGGAATAAAATTAATATTAAGTTATATTATATTAGTATAATATTACCATATTTGTGTGAAAAAAAAAAAATGAAAGAAAATAGTGAAACCAATAATGTCATTAGAATAAACCAAAGTGCTAAAAAAATATAATCGAAGGGGGAAGGAAACACTCAAGAAGAGATCAAGAATCGAGTTCCTACTCAATTTTCAACTATCGTCCCTATTGAGATTAATCGCATGCTTCTCAATCTCAATGGCTTCCCTTAACTTCCTATGATGGTAGTGATCGATCCTCGCAATGACCTGGGAATTCTCAATGTAGACATGGTGTTTATATTGCTCAACATGTTCAACTATAGCTGAAGAGCTAGAACGACTGTGTTTAATGTATGTTACGTGCTCTTGAATTCTTTGCATAATGGAGTGACCAATTTCCCCAATGTAAGGAATCCTACAGGAGTAAGGGATTGAGTAAAACCCTTTCATGTCTTTAGGATCAATAGGGTCCTTAGCAAATCTAAGGGAATTTCTAATGGTATAAAGGGGTTTGAATATAGCAAAAACACTATTCTTTTTAAGGATATGAGCAATCTTATCAGTGGTCACATGGATGAACAGAAGTTGGACCTTATTGACCATAAAGACATGAAAGGGGTTTACTCAATCCCTTGCTCCTATGGGATTCCTTACATTGGGGAAAGTAGTCGCTCCATTAAGTAAACAATTCAAGAGCATGCAACATACATTAAACATAATCGTTCTCACTCTTCAACTATAGCTGAACATGTTGAGAAATCTAAATACCATGTCTGCATTGATAATTCCCAGGTCATCGCGAGGATCGATCACTTCCATCATCAGAAGTTAAGGGAAGCCATCGAGATTAAGAAGCATGCGGTTAATTTCAATAGGGATGATGGTTGGAATTGAGTAGGAGTTCGATTCTTGCTCTCTCTACTTGAGTGTTTCCTTTCCCCCTCGTTTTTTTTTAACTCTTTGGTTTATTCTAATGACAGTATTGGTTTTACTATTTTCTTTCATTTTCCATATTTTTTTTTTTCACGCAAATATTGTAATATTATACTAATATAATATAGCTTAATATTAATTTTATTCCCTTTTTCTCATTTTACTTTTTTTTTCTTTCATTTTCCTTGTTGTCCTTTTTCAATTTTATTTATTTATTTTTATCTTTTATTTTTATTTTATTTATTTATTATATTATATATTATTATTATTATTATTATTATTATCATTATTTTCCTTAATTAACTGATGAATTTTTTGGGGAGTTTTTGATTTTTTATAGTATAATATATTGACCCATTATCTAATCAAACATTCATAATTTTTAATTAAAATATTTTATTTTCCAAATGGCTATCTCTGGAACAAGATGAAACTCTGTTATTTAAACAAGTTGATAGACTGATTTTTTCACCTTTGTCCTATGGATGAACCACAATAGTTGGTTCGAAACATCAACCAACAACTTGAAATGTGATCAATCTGAAAGACATTACCAAAATCCGTATGGATCACAAAAGTCTAAAATAAAGCATTAATTATTATTATCGTTAATATTAAAATCTCATTTTATATTAACCTTTGTTGTCAATCATGGTCAATCATTATTATTTAATGTTAATTTTAGGGTTTATAATATTTATCTTAGGGTTTATATCCCTTGGTTTTATAATATAAACCCAACGGATTATAAACCCAAGCAATTTATATTATAAACCCAATGGATTATTAACCCAAGGGATTTATATTAAACCCTAAGATTAATATTGTTAACCTCATCAATAATAGTATACCCTAGGAATATGAAGCCTTAGATTAATAGACCTAAGGGATTGATATTATAAACCCAAGGCACTAATAAACCCAACAGATTAATACTAAAAACAAAATAGAATAATATTAATCCCAAGGGATTAATATTGTAAACCCAAGGTATATAAACCCTAAGATAAATATTATAAACCCTAAAACAAACATGGTTGACTGTGGTCGAGCATGGTTCATTTTCATATTCAGATAGTCTTTGTCACAAATTCGACGTTGGTGCATGCTTAACTATGGTTAACCATAATTGGTTTTCATATTCAAAAAATCTTTATGACAATGCGATTTTGGACCATGGTTAACCATGATTGACCATGATTGACAATGGTTGATTTTCATATCAAACAATTTTTGTCACAAATGCGATGTTGGACCATGATTGAACATGGTTGACGGTGGTTGATTTTCATATTGAGACAAACTTTGTCACAATGTGATGTTGGACCTTAGCTATGCATGGTTCACCATGGTTGTCACAATATGGCATTGGGCCATGGTTAATGATCATGGTTGACCATGTTTAACCATGGTTGAACATGAGTGATTTTCTGATTAAGACAATCTTTGTCACAATGCGATGTTGCACCATGGTTGTCCATGGTTGGCCATGTCTAATTTTCATATTAAGACAATATTTGTCAGAATGTGTCGTTGGAACATGGTTGACCTTAATTGACCATGCGCGACCATGTTGGCCATGCTTGAGCATGATTGACAATGGTTGACAATGGCTAGACATCATTGATTTTCATATTGAGATGTTCTTTATCACTATGCAACATATGACCATGTTTAACCATGGCTATAGATGAAAGGGATCTCTATTAAACCCTACATTTAATATTATAAATCATATGAATAATATTATATTGCTAGGATATGAACCGTAAGATTGATAAACCCAAGGGATTGATATTATAGACCCAAGGCAATAATAAACCTAAGGGATTAATAATAAAACACCAAGGGATTACAAATCCAAGGGAATAATATTAAAATAAGGGATTAATATTGTAAACCCTAACATAAATATTATAAACCCTAAGATTGGCCATGATTGGCCATCATTGACAATGGTTGAGCATGGTTAATTTTTATATTGAGACAATATTTCTCGCAATGTGACGTTAGACCATGGTTGGCCATAATTATAAACCCAATCGATTTATATTAAACCCTACGATTAATATTATAAACCCCATGAATAATAATTCACCCTACAAATATGAACTCTTAGATTAAGAAACCCAAGTGAATAACAAATCGAAGGATTAATACTATAATGCTAATGGACTATAAACCCTAGCAAAAAATATTAAACCCAAGGGATTGATATTATAAACCCTTGGATAAATATTATAAACCCTTACATATTATAAACCCAAATGCATTATAACATACACATAATAAACCCGAATGGATTATCAATGCACGACAAAAATATTTAACCCAAGGGAAGAATATTAAAACATATCGAATAATTCAAATCCAATGTATATAAACCTGATGAAAAATATGATAGACCATCCAATAAAAAACTCAACCGATATTTAACCACAATTTATTTTCATTCTCATACAATCTTTTTTGCAACGGGACTATGGACCATAATCAACCCTTAAGTTCTATCATTAATACTATAAACATGAAAAATATAAATACAACACAAACCACAAACACATTATTCTAATACATGAATATTAGCACATTGATATTAAAACATTATAAATCATTGAAACATTGTAAACCATCAATACATTAATATTAACACATCATGAACATAAATCCATACCATCTATAGTATAAACCTGAAAAATATTTTATAAACCAAAGGCATCAATAAACCCAAGTGTTGATACTAAAAACACAATCGATGACAAACCCAAGAGAATAAAATTATACTGAAACATTTCTATTAAAGCATATGAACACAAATGGGAAAATTGAACAATTTATATTGTTATAGAACACAAATTTGTAACAACAAAGTAAAAAAACACATATAAATTGAAAACATTGTAATCTAAGAAGAACAACATGACATGAAATTATAAGACCATTGATATACAATTTTGTACATTACAACACCAATGAAAACAAAATCAAATTTATTGACATTGAAAATGACAATATATATATATATATATATATATATATATATATATATATATATATATAAAGAAGTATTTTTGTTTTTTCTTACATCAATGAACTCTACTAGAAAATTCAACTTTAAACACTCCACCAAAAGACATTTATTAAATAGCCTCTTCCAAAACACACCCAGATCGATGAAAAAAGCAACATCAATTCAAATCAACAACATAATGATCATGACCCTTCACGGTTTCTAACCAACGCCTTCTTATTTTCCTTCCAAATTCTCTCTGGTGCACATGCAACAAGTATTTCACATTTGATTTCATTTCATGTAAGATGTGAATATGTTCATAAACAAAACCAGGATGGGAGCCATATTTTCTATCAAGCCTTTTCCAAATATACACAACAAAATTTATTGCTCTATCAATAGCTTTCACCTGTTGAGATGTAATATAGGCCATCATTATTCTCCATATCTACATTTCAGTGATAGAAGGATACAATTAAAATTACTACATACACACATAATGCGACATAAATCTAATTTTATTGAAAACAAGAACAACAGAAAGCACAAATAGCTACAATTTAACCGATCAAACAACAACAACACCACACAAAAAATTATTGACCCATACAATTTCTTCCAATTGTTTAATGTACTGACTCTAACAATCAATAAATCTATTCAAATCATTGAAAAGTAGAGCAAACAAGTTATTGATGTGTATACAAATAATTGGAATCAACAACAAAAATTATACAAAGGTATTCATCTTATTTTCAAAGACATGCCAAAACACTAAACCATATTCAAGATAAATACCTCAAAAATGATATCAACTTCAATTGTTCCTCCTCTTTCTTTCTAAGTGTAACATATGCATTGTTTTGCATTTTTGCATAACATTGAAAAGAAAAAAGGCGGTGAAAGATATAGTTGTAAATGTCAAACCTTTCCTCTCTCTATCTCCAATATCTACAGTGGCTCGGTGTAAAGTCATCCCTTATGATTTGTGTATTGTCAACTAATCTAGGTGGATGTTGGTGGCCACCCACCTATCCCACTTGGACCCCCACAACTGTGTCTTTCAGTTTTTTAGTTTCCATAATTGTAGCACAATTTACTATTTTTACCAATTTTTCAAGTCCTGAACTTCCGGAGCTGTTTTGAGGCCCTAAACGATGGATTTTGGGAAATCTGGGAGCAACATGGGTATTTGAACTGATGTTCCGATGTTTCTCTTCCCAAATTTGTAGTGCTCGGATAGATCTTTCTAACAATCTATTCGTCAAATGAAGATAGGGTGCCAAAGCTACGACCCCAGGACGTTGATGTACCAACTTACCCAAAACGGGGTCTACAATTTGGCGTTTCATCTTCTAGGGTTAGGTTTTGGGATGTTAAGGGTTTTCCATTATTTCTCAAAAATAAATAGGCCTTTGAGTCTCATGGTAACATAGTTCAGAGGCATGTAGCCACCACATCTCTTCTCAGAGATAAGCTACCATCGCCATAGCTGGTTTATTTCCATTTCTGTTTGTAAGAATATTTCAATATTTCACATTAATGAAATGAAGTATTATTTCCACTACATCGTTGTGTTTATGGTTATCTCTATAATTTGTTGCGTTCCTGTTTAAATCCAGATTAGTGGTATTAGAGCGGTCTGCTTTTTCTCTATTTTTCTTTGCATGTCCCCAACAAGGTCAGGATATAAGGAGTTAGGGCTTGAACTGGTCGAACCTTTGCAAGACGACCCCCGCAAATCCCGACGGCCTCCCATGGCAGATGAAAAGAAAGATGAGGGGGTAGGAGATCCTATCAAAATATTGCTCGAAGAAGCCCTCGAGTGACAAAGGAACGCGATGATGGACAACTTTGCCCATATCCTTCAACGGCTACCCAGAGGCGACGCATCAGCTTCCAACAACTACTCTGGAAACACCACACCCTTTAAGGTACAAGTTAATTTTGAAATCCCCATCTTCAAGGGTCAAATAGATGCAGATGCCATAGATAAATGGTTAAATCTGCTAGAGGGTTATTTTTCTATTCATGATTTTTCCAGTCGGGAAAAGATTATTTTCTCTCTTCTCAAAGTAGCCCCCCATGCCAAGGACTGGTGGGAAACCTACTGCGAACAGGAGGATGAAAGTATAGGCTCACTATTTTCAGCCGCACCCACTTGGAATTTGTTCCGCGATGCCTTCAAGAAGCAGTACTACCCTGTCAAAAGCTATGAGGACAAATACATAAAGTGGACCACACTGCGACAAGGAAGGGACCAAGATGCACCAGAGTTCACAAGCATTTTTCATACCCTTCGAACACAGTTGGGTATCAAGGACTCTGAGCTACATTTGGTACTCAAATACAGTGACTGCCTGCACAGGTACATCCAAGAAGAGATGGAGTTCCTGAACATCTCCTCGCTCGGCACGGCGTACCGATACACTGTCAAAATCGAGCAGAAGTTCAAACAGAAGAAGTGAGACTTTGGATCTATGAATCCGAAGACCAAAGGACAAAGCCAAGGTGGGGTGACCCAAGATAGCCTATCAAAGCCGCAAGAAAAGAACAACACTACAAAGTTGAAGAAGGACACAGGAAAGTGGTGTGAGTTCCATAAGAGCCCCACTCACAACACAAGTGAGTGTTAGACCAAGTAGTCGTTGGTGGTTGAGTTGAAGGCTTTAGAATCAGATGCATGTTCCGACCTTGAGTCAAAACCTGACAAGGGGAATGGCAAAGGGAAGAAGATCATTGACGTGAAGCCCAGTGCCACTATTGCCACCACCAAGGTCCAAAAGAATGAACCTGGAGATCTAGAGGAGGGGGAGCGTCTTTTCCACTCACAGATGTGGGTGAAGGGTTCGCTATTGCAATTCATTGTCGACAGTGGAAGCCAAAAGAACCTCATTTCAATAGAGGTCGTGAAGCAGTTGGGCCTACAGACTACACCACACCCACAGCTGTACAGTATCAGATGGCTTCACCAAGGACGAGATCTCTGAGTTCGCCAGCAGTGTTGCCTTCCTTACAGCATCAAACCCTTCACAGATGAGGTATTGTGTGATGTACTATTGGGCCAACCATAGTTGTGGAGGTGACATGTTGTGTATGAGTCAAGGCCTCATGCTGTCATTATTTCTTTGTATAATTCATTATACAGGATACCGAAGGTAGCCCCACCTACCGCCACCTCTTTGATCACTGCCAAGAAAGGCAACAAGCTCATCTCCTAGACTAGGAAATTCATTTTCTGTCTGGTTCGCTCCCAAAGTAAGGGGAAGATTGTCACCACATCCATGACCCCCGCAAAGGGTTCCTCCACGCAACAACAACAGTAGAGGGATACGGTCATGAAAGAACACAGGAACAACTTCTCCTCACCCACAGGGGTACCACACAAGCTTCAGGTGGGCAACAAAGTTTGGTTGCATCTGCAGAAAAAATGCCTTACAAGAGCCCATTAGAAGCTCCAACCACGCCGACATGGTCCTTACACCATTACCAAAGTTGTGGGAAATAATGCTTTGGAGCAAAACATTCCTCCATTCCTTCGCCTGCACGAAGTGTTCAATGTGTACCGCCCTCGACCATGCTTCCCACCATTACTGGACACATTCAAGATTGTAGAATAGCTCACCAGGGACCAAGTTTAGTAGATGGAGGAACTCAACGCAATGGGGACCATTGCTTCCTAAGGGGGGGGGGAATGATCCAGGTGGATGTTCGTGGCCACCCACCTATCCCACTTGGACCCCCACAACTGTCTCTTTCAGTTTTTCAGTTTCCGTAATTGTAGCATAATTTACTATTTTTAGCAGTTTTTCGGGTCCTAAACTTCTGAAGCCGTTTTGAGGCCCTAAATGACATTTTTTGGGAAATCTGGGAGCAACATGGGTCCATTGACCGATGCTTCTCTTCCCAAAGTTGTAGTGCTCAAATAGATCTTTCTAACGAGCTATTGTACGTGTCAAACGAAGATTGGGTGCCAAAGTTACGACCCCGGGAAGTTGATGTACCAACTTACCCAAAACGGGGTCCACAATTTGGCGTTTCATCTTCTAGGGTTAGGTTTTGGGATGTTAATGGTTTTCCATTGTTTCTCAACAATAAATAGGCCTTCAAGCCTCATTGTAACACAATTCAGAGGCATGTAGCCGCCACATCTCTTCTCAAAGATAAGCTACCATCGCCCTAGCTGGTTTATTTCCGTTTCTATTTGTAAGCAAATTTCAGTATCTTACATTAATGAAATGAAGTATTATTTCCGCTGCATCTTTGTGTTTATGGTTATCTCTATAATTTCTTGTGTTCCTATTTAAATCCGGATCGTCAACGCCCATGCCATTTTCAAAGGCATCTGTCTAATAGTCACCCTAATGGCAGGTGTTATGGGCACAACGTTTGGGCAATCACTATCAAATGGAACACCAATGTCCTTTTAAAAAATAATTGTAGATAATTGTGGAAGTTGCGGTGGCTTTGAACGAGGCGCAAAGAATATATCTTCAAAATATCCAAGTTCACCATTACCAACTCAGCCTCAACCCACAAATTACATGTTAGCATCACATGCTCTCCACGGCACAACAACACTTCACACTCTAAGACATCATCGTCATTGTCAACTATTTTTGTTTTTCTACTGCATTCTACAACACATCTTGCAATAGGAAAATTTAATGATTTAAGCATTTTGCAATTATGCAAATTGATGATATTATTTGTCGCAAACAAGTGAACTGAAGAATCAAACAAACTCTTTTCCTGTGGATCTAAGAAACTATCGACACACATCATAAGAATATCCAAATAAGTCAGAAAAGGCTCTACATTTCTAATAATTGTTAAAAGATTATGAAAAGATTCTTTCGGATCATCTCCATGTTGCCTATAATATTTTTCCAAAGTAACAACATTGTTGAAGGTTTGCCACAACACTGTCCTTGTTGTTTTACCTACATACAATGATGGACCTACCACCAAAAGGAGAATCCTTTTTTTCAGGAAAGTCTTCTCACAAATAACAATCTATTTGTATGAATAACCTTGGACCTATAAAGCTCATTTCATCAATCAATATATATCGAGTGTGACTCATTTCTTCTTGAAACACTGCCAAATCCTGCCCAACCAACGGTTTCATATATTTTATAGGAATTTTCAAAGCAATGTGTATTATTTTTCCATGTATGTTAAAAGTAGTTATACCAGTTGGAGCCAATAATAACAATTGACTTTTGTCATCCATTTTTGAAGCAAAAAGAGTATGAGAAATACAGTGAATAAGAGAAGACTTTCTAGTTCCGACGGTTCCTTGAATAATAATTTTCAATTCATCATCATTTCAACCATTAACAAAGTGTCAAAAGATTCATTTGTATTCAAGCATATCTATGGTTTGTTGGTTTGCAATAGTGGTGTAGGGAGTCTGAGTTACTCTTGATCAAACTTAATTAAAATTACAAAGTCTATTCATATTATCTCTGTGATAACAGTACATCATATATAATTACCGGTTTGATCAAAAGGAACGTAAGGTTTCATGCCATTATGGAGAAGCATTAATACAATGAAAATTTTATGAAACCAGCTCACAAAAAGATAGAAAAGATAGATCAACACCTTAGAGTTCAGCCGCTTCGAGGAGGCAATCTCCTTGACATTACACAAATGAACAATTCTTGGATGATAGAAATGAAAATACGTCCTTTCTATATATAGGAGTCTAAGGGGTCATAATATAATCCGAGCCGACATAACAATAATAATTTAAGGGCAAAATAATAACAATAGTGGGCTTCTATGGGGCACAATAATAACAATATGGGGACTACATGGGCACATGAATATAATAAGGGGTTTGTACTAATAACAATAAGGGGTTACACTAGTAGCATAGGGACCTAACATGCCCCTCTCCTTCAAAAATTGTTGTCCTCAACGCTTAAGTAGTTCTTAATTCTTCTGTATAAAATTCTCATCCTTCCATGTGGAATATTTTGCGAGTAAGTTCTTCCACTTGATGAGATACTCTGATATTGATCGATTTCGTAGCTGTCGACTTATCGGTTCTATGAATGCTTCAGGTTCCAATATGATTTTTCCTTCCTTGTCAAGTTCTGGCAATATTGTTGGAATTGGGATCTTCGGCGACTTTTGAATGAGTTCCCACCCTGCTTCGCCATTCTTCCATTCATCCCTTGCTTTGTTTTTCGAATTTGGTTGGATAATAGAAATAGCACAAAACAATGCTTCCACATCCTCATCCTTTCTTGAGAGTGCATTTGCAACAACATTTTTCTTCCCTTTTTTGTAGATGATTTCAAAGTCATAACCCAACATATTTGTGACCCATTTTTTTGTTCTTCTAAAGATAATCTTTGTTCTAAAAAGTATTTAAGAATATCATGATCCATTTTTACCTTGAAGTGTCTTCCCATTAGGTAAGGTCTCCATTTCTTAAGTGCATGTAGTATTGCAAACATTTCCTTCTCATAAATAGCTTGCTTGAGATGTAGCTGTAAAAATACCCAATCACCTACATCAAAACTTCTTTCATTGCAATGTTGATCTGCCTGTTGTTTCATTCGATTCTGCACCAAAGTGGCGTTATCATTTAAAAGTTGGAGAACTTGTTGTTGATGCTTGATGTGATCTTTCATTGCTTGAATATTTTTCTTCTTGATATGTCCTTCTATCTTGAGAGTTTGAGGAGTGGTAATTTCTTCCAATGCATTACAAGATATGATCGGACTCATTTCTTGATGCTCGATGTGGTCTTTCACTTCGTGAACATTTTTCTTCTTGATATGTCCTTCTATCTTAATAATTTGAGGAATGGTAATTCCAGCCAATGCATTACAAGATATGGTTGGATTCATTTCTTCTTTCTCGATGTGATCTTTCACTTCTTGAACCTTTTTCTTCTTGATATGTCCTTATACCTTGAGAGTTTGAGGAGTGATAATTCTTGCCAATGCTTTACAAGATATGGTCAAATTCATTTCTTCTTTCTCTAGGGTTGGTTCCTAGTATATATCCTCTTCTTTTGACGTTTCTTGATCCTTTTCTTCCTCCTCTTCACAATCAATGTAAAATAATTTCTTCTCAACACACTTATGAACTTTAATGTATTTGTTATCACAATTGTAACAAAGCCCTTTTTCTCTTTTTTCTTCCAATTGTTGTGGTGTCAACCTTGTAGGTTCTAGAAAGTTAGGAGAAACAACACTTCCATCTTTAGAGTTGCGATAGGTAGACTTCCTTGTTGCCATAATTTTTCTTTCCACTTTCGTGCCAACTTGA
Source organism: Pinus tabuliformis (assembly GCA_031772625.1). Classification (NCBI taxonomy): domain Eukaryota; kingdom Viridiplantae; phylum Streptophyta; class Pinopsida; order Pinales; family Pinaceae; genus Pinus; species Pinus tabuliformis. The sequence goes on from CM062818.1 coordinate 600,136,352, forward strand.
ATGCATTCTCCAATGAATCAGGTTCCCAAAGATGAACCTCATGTTGAATGTTATCCTTTAAAGTCCCTATGGAGACATCAATCCCCAGCTTTTCTGGAATATCATTTTTACTTATATTCAATTTTTGAAAGTCCTAAATGTGCTCTGCCATTGAACACTTTTGTTTGAGATTTATCAACTGGATAAAGAAGGTGTTTCTCTTTGTATCCTCATAATGTGCTATCATTTCATCCATGAAAATTGACCACATAACAAGTGGTTTACGAGGACAAAGCCCTTTATACCATAAAAATTGATCTGGTTCTAAATATGAAGATGCAATACGTACCTTTTGTAACAGTTGCACTTCATGTCGATCAAAATATTGCTTCATCTGTAGTATCCAATTTACCGAATCCTTTCCATCAAACTTCCTCATATCATCTTTTCTTGATTTTAGGAGCTCAATCTTGAAATGACTGTAACTCTGTACTTTCAAATCTCCAAGTTATGGAATTGTCTCCTACAGTAGTCCTCTGAGTCCTCTTTCTAACCCAGCAAGTCTGATCAGAATTTGATTCTCCAAGAAAGAGTTATGCCCAATCTTCTAAGATGATGTGATTATCTAATGTTTCAGTAGAGAGAACTTATACGATGTGCCATGTGTCATTGTTTCGACCTTAGGTTCTGAAAATTATACCCAAACAAAATACAGTCCATCCTCTTTCTATAAATTCTTACGAAATTTTAGCCTAATGCTCAGAGATAAAGTTATGACTATTTTCCCAAGGTCACCTGTTTAGGATTTAATTCGGGAGTTTGCAAAACTCTAACTTCCTCAGATCATATATACGAAACTATATCGAGTCAACGTATGAAATTCAGACTCAAGGTTTAGACTGATTTCTTCTCAAATGGGTTTTTTCTTAGCTTTTGAAAGTTCATAGCGAAAATGTTATAGCGAAAATTCCACGATGATCTGTTTTAGATGAAATTTTGGAGCTTGCAAAAACGCTAACTTCCTCAGATCATATCTCCGAAAATTTAGCAAGACAAGATCTAAAATTCCGACCCGAGTTTTAGTGAGATTTCGTCTCAAATCAGTTTTTTTTTTAGCTTCTGAAACATCGCAGAAAAACATTTATAGCGAAAATGCCACGATGACTTGTTTGGAGCAGCGAAACCCTAGAATCCAAAGCTTTGATACCAAATGTTATGAAACCAACTCACAAGAAGATAGAAAAGATAGATCAACGCCTTAGAATTCAGCCTCTTCGAGGGGGCATTCACCTTGACATTACACAAATGAATAATTCTTGGATGATACAAATGAAAAGCCCTCCTTTCTATATATAGGAGTCTAAGGGGTCATAATATAATCAGAGTCGGCATAACAATAATAATGTAAGGGCACAATAATGACAATAGTGAGCTTCTATGGGGCACAATAATAACAATATGGGGACTACGTGGGCACAAAAATATAATAAGGGGTTTGTACTAATAACAATAAGGGGTTACACTAGTACGGTAGAGCCCCAACTAACCGGAATCCCATCCAAACGATGGCACGGAGAGCAGCTGAGGATAACATGCAGCCTTAGCTACTGTTGCAGCTCCCAGCATGAAGCAACATTCGCTGCGCCTCAGTGGCCCTTGCTGCTGAGGTCAAAACAACAGAAAGAGAAAGGCGAGATTGCAACTGTAGCATTTGGTAGGTAGATATAGCCCCAGATCATATTGTTCCTCAACGACCTTCTGATGCTATGGTTTGAGCAATATGGATCCAACGGAAGATGAAGATCATCATCACATAGATCACCGACAAGAATCAGAAGTAACAGAAAAATCTTTTGCTTCCCTCATCTCTACAATGGGTCCAGCAAAGAACAGATCGTCAGTACCAAAGTTTGTTAAAAGAATGGAAGAAACACCAAAAATATCTCTCCCTCCAGCACTCCCAAGAAAAGCAGCACTCTCCCTGGCAGAGTGAGGGTTAGTAGGGCATTTTACTGGGTTGTGGCCATTACCCAAGACTGTGCAAAAGTGGATAGAAAGAAACTGGGTTGCATCAATATCTGGGAAGATCTCAATCAGATTCTGTGGTAGAGGTTACTACACCTTCCACTTCGAAACCAAAGAGGACCGTGATCTGATATTCAGGAACGGTCCATATTTTATGGATGCAAGGGGACTATATTTGAACAGATGGACATCGGACTTTGATCCAAAAATGGACATCCCAAATGTTGTTCCAGTATGGGTAAGATTGCCACATCTGCCTCTCCACTGCTGGGGAGATGATTCAATTAAAGCTATAGGAAACACAGTTGGGAAATACATAGATAGATGTGAGCCTAAAGAAAACATGCATGCATGCGCCCGAATCTGCGTGGAAGTGGATCTAGGCAAAGGTCTCCCAATAGCTATCAAAATAAAAGTGGATCAGTGGACGCACATACAACAACTGGACTATGAGCAAATCCCCTTCAAATGCAAGGTATGTCATGAATACGGTCATTTTGCAAATAGATGTACAAAAAATAGAGAAAATGAAAGTGAAAAGATTGAGGATCCAGAAAATAAATGGGAACAGGTCAAACGAAAGAAGATAGCCAACAAACAACCAGTCCAACACTCCTCTCAGCCCACACAATCTGTTGAAGCTCACTCCCTCTTGCCAAAAGTAAACTTAGTTAGCCAGAACCCCTTTGATCCACTGCTCCCATCAGATCCCCCATCCCCTGGAGCCAAATCTAGATCTAGATCCAGATCTAGAACCCCGTGCTCCCCAATCACCCAGCAATCCCCCCTCTCCGCTAGAGATTCAACTCACCTCTCTCCCCCTCCCTCAGTAGATAGGATATTAACCAGAAAACAAGCTAAAAAAGCATTCCAAAATGTAGAAAACCAAAAAAAGGTTGGAAGAAAGACAAATAAAGAAATAAGGGATGAAGCAGCAGCAAAAGAAATGGCCCTAGGAACAAAACAACCCATGGACACTTATCTAGGGAAAAGTACAGGAAATATGGAGAAAAGCCAGCATAAAGGGAAAGGAGCCATGCACCACCCAACAAGTAAATAATGATAATAGTCTTCTGGAACTACAAAGGAATGGGGACACCTGTTAAGGAAAATGCAACAAGAGACATTTTGACAAAAGAGAACCAAGATATCCTTATGATCCAGGAGACAAAAGTAAACAACCAAGAATTGGAAAATCTTAAAAAAAGTTCAGGCAATATGAAGGGGAAGCAATCCAGGCAACTGGAGCATCAGGAGGCATATGCACAATCTGGAAAAAAGGAAGGTGGGAATTAATGGGGAAAAACAGGGTAGCACTGGATTTTAACGAATCTTAGGAGGATCAACACAGAAGAGAAATACAGGGTGATAAATATATATGCCCCCAACCACTATAAGGAGAAAGAATAGTGCTGGGCAACAATTAAGGAAGTATTACAAAAAACACAAGCTGGAAAAATAATTTTAGGAGGAGATTTAAATCTGGTTAGAAGCATAGAGGAAAAGTTTGGAGGAAACTATTAAGCAAATCCTTCTAGGAACTCTTTAGAAGAAATAATGGAACAATATAGCCTTTTGGATATTCCTCCAAACAATGGAAAATATACCTGGAATAACAAGAGAGTGGGTAAAAGTAAAATGAAAGGAAGACTGGATAGAATCCCGATCCAAGAAAACATAGTAGCAATGTACAACTCTATCAAATCCAAAATCATTCACACCACAACTTCTGATCATAAGCTGATTGTAATAGCAATGGGAAAAATGGAAAACTAAGGCCCACTCCCATTCAGGTACAGCTCAATCTGGGACAGTAGCACAGAAATCAGCGAATTAGTTAAAGTAGCATGGGCACCAAGAATATCAGGCTCACCACAGTACATATGGGAGACAAAATTAAAAAATGTAAGAACCAAGCTAAAGGAATGGGCAAGATTAAATGAAATTAAAAAAAAAGGAAAAGAATAAAGAGCTACAACAAAAAATGGACAACATGCAGGTTGAAAAAGAATGTAAAGAATAAAGCAAGAAAGACTACCTTAAAGAGAAAGAAATTTTCTGGGAGATATACAGGGAAAACAGGAAAGAGGAGGAAGAGGCAAGGCTGAAATCTAGAATCCTTTGGCTCAAGGCAGGGGACAAGAACATGTCTTTTTTTCACAACAGTATGAAAATCAGAAGAGCTAGAAACCAGATAGAAAAAATACAAGTGGAAAATCAAGAAATCAAAGGAGCGGAAGAAATAAAAAAAACAGCCCACAAGCACTTCAAAAACTTACTGTCAGTAATGGAGGAAACGACTGAATATGAAGAAATTTTGCAGCATACAAAGAAGAAAATAAAAAAAGAACAAAACAAAGACATGTGTAAGGACCTCATAGAAGAAGAAATTGTGGAGGCCATTTGGAGCCTGCATCCGGACAAAGCGCCCAGGCCAGACGGATTCACAATAGCCTTCTATAGAAATCATTGGCATACAATCAGAAAGGATTTCTTAAGAATGGCAAAGAATGTTTAAAAAAAATGGGAGGCCACACAAGATCTTCCTATCTAGCTTTGGTTCCAAAGGAAGCAAACCCTTCCACCTTCAATAGGTTCTGACCCATTTCTCTGTGCAATTCCTCCTACAAGATAATAACAAAAATAGTGGCAAATAGAATAAAGAAAGTGTTGCACTTAATTATCTCAGAAAACCAAGGAGGGTTTGTCCCAAACAGACAAATCATTGACAATGTCATCATAGTTCAGGAAGTTGTCCACTCCAGTATCTTAAAGCAAGAAAAAGGTATGATAATCAAACTAGATATGGAAAACGCTTTCGATAGAGTCAGCCACCCATATCTAATGGTTGTACTTCAGAAACTAGGCTTCTCAAAAGAAATAATAGAAGTGATAAAAGAATGCATATCCACTCCCTGGATAGTCCCCCTCATCAATGGAATACCCAGTGAATTTTTTCGAAGCACAAGAGGCCTTAGGCAAGGCTACCCTCTATCACCATTTCTCTATATAATAATGGTAGAAACTCTTAGTAGAGCATTGGAAACTCAGAGGAAAGAAAGAACTATCACAGGTCTGAGAATAGCAAAAGGAATAAAAACCATAAATCACTCCTTGTTTGCAGATGATACATTGTTGATGGGAGGAGCATCAACAATAATAGCAAGAAGATTCAAAAAAATAATGGATGCGTTTCTACAGGTGTCAGGTGGACTTTTGAATAATACAAAATGCAGGATCTATGGGTGGAACATTCCATCGAGAACTATGCAAATAATTTCCCAAATCATGGAAATCCCATCATAGGAAAATTGGAATCACTTCCTTTATCTGGGATTACCAATATCAAAAGAGAGCATGAAGGCAGAAATATGGGCAAAACAAATTGGGAAAATGCAAGACAGGATAAAGAATTGGAGAATGATGTGGTTAAATATGGCTGGAAGGGTGATATTAATTAAGGCTCTCCTTGCTGCATTACCAATGTATCAATATGCTCTAATCATGGCACCAGCAAGTGCCCACAAGTAGATGGAATTAATTCTAAGAAGTTTTCTCTGGTAGGGAGGGAAGAAGGAAAACAAAAAGTTCAGTTTGGTGAGGTGGGAACAAGTAGTGCTACCATATGAATAAGGAGGCTTGTCCATTCGGCTACCTGGGCTCATGAATGCAACCCTGGGAATGAAAATTGTTTGGAGACTCATAACAAGTAACGAGAGCTGGTGGAAAAAATCCCTCATAAACAAATATCTAAATGGTTCCAAGGAGAATCTGCTAAATGGAAACATCCCAATAAGACAAAGCACCCAAGTATGGAAGCTAGTCAAAAGAGTCATTACAATAATGAGTAGCCACATTTCCAAAACTCCAGGGAATGGACAAAAAATCTCAATATGGGAAGATAGAATCATGGGAAAAGACCCATTACAGGATCACCCGGAAATGGGTGGCATTCAAGAGTGGATGAGAGGGAAAGGCTTTAATACCTTACAGTCAATCTCCTTGTGGATTCAGAAGGAATGGAAAAGGCCAACAATCCCAGCAAACATGGAAGGACAATGGAACAAAATCAAGTAGCATCTAAAGGGGGCAACACCAATTCATCGTGAGGAGGAAGACAATTACCTTTGGGACCCAAGTAATGGGCAATATATAGTCAAAACTGGATATAAAATTCTCCACGATCAAACCAATCAGCAAGATTGGGAACCATGGAAAGTAGCATGGAAATTTGAAAGTTTGCCTAAGGTAAAAAATTTCATTTGGATGCTATTAAAAGGAAATATTTTGACTGGAAAAAACCTTAAAAAAAGAGGATTCCAAGGGCCATCAAGATGGCCATTATGCCAGCAGGTAGAAGAAACCATGCAACACTTATTTCAGGACTGTAAATTCTCAAGAGAATGTTGGGAGTAGCTTTTGTGCCTGCTGGAAGTAAATATAGACTATGGTAAACCATTGTCGGAATCTCTCAAAATTCTAGAGAAAGCATACCCATATGCAACAAAGAAGAAATTCACAAATAGAAGAATTTGGAAATGCATTCCAACAGTCCTATGCTGGAAAATTTGGCTGACTCAAAACAAGTGCATCTTTAAAAACCAAAATCCTAGAATTGGAAAAACATTATCAAAAACATGGGGATTAACTTTAGAAATATTCAATGAAAAAGGAACTGCTCCAACAGATTACAGTATCCTTCAATAAGAAGAAAGAGAATGGCTTAGCAAAGCCATAATAGACAAAAATGGTAAAAAGGGACAGAGAAAAGAAAGCTCAGGGAAAAACTGGAAATTGAGAATGACTGAAGAAGAAATTGAAAGTTGGAAAAGCCTACAAAATAGATATTGTTTGCAATTTGATGGAGCCTCCAAGAATAATCCTGGAAAGGCAGGAGCATGCAGGATAATTTTTGATCCAAGTGGAAAAAAAATTGTCACATATGAATGGGGATTGGGACAAATTTCAAATAATAAGGCCGAAGCTTACAGCTTGTTCATGGGGACAAAAATAATTAAAAAAGAGGAATCCAAAATCTAGTAATCCTGGGAGATTCAGCCATCATAATTGAGGCAATGATCCGAACCAAAAGTCCAAGCAACGAGTTTATGAGTAGAATTATCAAAAGAATAAGAAGGAATTTAGAAGTCTTTGGTAGTGTAACTTTTAAACATATACTGAGGCGTCACAATCAGCAGGCGGATTTTCATGCAAATCAAGCAGTGGAGATGAATGAAGGAAGAGTCCGGGAAAACAATGAGGAATACCATCACTCTGTGCCATAAGATCAAAATGAATTTGAAAAGATTAATGTACTAGGGAAAAAAGGGACAAAGCAAGACAAATCATGGAAAAAAAAAAAAAAAAAAAAACACAGAAAATCAAAAAACACACAGCCCAAAGAAATCTCAGAAAAACATGGAAAGGCAGAGGAAAAAGCAAGGAAAAAAGGAGAAACAAATGATCATTGTCAGAAACAACAATCTAAGTCAAAAGGTTTATGAGCAAGAAAAGCAACGCTCAGAAGGAAATCGAGCCAGAGAAGGAAAAAGCGCGCAAGTGACAACTCTCAACTTCAACGCATGGGGAGATCGTCTCAACAATAGATTCAGAGGCAAGACAACAACGCAGAAGCATCGCAGCTTTAAAAAAGAGTGGATAGAAGAGCAAATTTCGATTTGCTGTGAAGTTTTCATTTGCCTGAGGCCCGTGACTGGCCATCGACTCTCCATAGCGCCTCCAACCCTGCGCTCTCGAAGCCCAGCTCTTGGGTCAGCAAGAGCATCAGCTCTCTGCGCAGTCCCCTTCCTCACGCAAGCTTCCACGCGGTATACTCAGCTTCCATATCTCCTTCTAACTGCCTCAACTCTGCCCTCTGTTCATCGTCCTCCTGCAATCGCACTTCAGCTGGCAGCCATTTCATCCCCCAGCCCTTCGTTTATGTTTGGCTCTGCCCATAAGTACGTGGCCCATCCGCTCTTTGCTCCTACAGCCATTACCTTCCCTCATCTAGCTCTCATTGCAGAGTTTCACCGCCGCATTTTTCTTTCCCCTCTTCATAACCGCAGGCCCGCTCTCATATTATCTATCTCAGCGGAAATATCCACAACTACACAAAAAGTTTAGAACAGAGGCCATCAAATCAGAGCAACGATGAATCAAGGGAGCGCGAGCAGCTACAACAAAGCAAGGGGAAACAATAGTCAGATGGAGTTTAACCCCATTGAGAAGGTAGCCAGGAACGACTCATGCCCAGCATGCAAAGGAAACAAGGTCATGATACATTGGCTGCAGCAGTCTCTCAAATATCTAAGAAGTGAAATGAGAATGGAGTATATCTTTCAAAAGCAAAATATGGCAACGCAACAACATGAGATAAAGGATCTGAAAACCAAGTGCAAGCATCTGCAGGAAGCAGTAAAATACTACAAGAGAAACACTACGAGCAGTGAAGGAGAAAACTCAGCCAACTACAATAACATGACTGAAGCAGCCCAAGAATACTTAGTCAACAAGCCATAAACCCAATGAGAAATTATGTTATGTAAATTTGCTTTCTTAGTAGGTCAGTATGTCCGACAGTATTCTAGAATAGTTAAAAGAATCTATGAAGTTTGGAAATTAAGCACAGGAGAAGGGATTGTGCTTTCGTCTCGTTGCTTAGTATACTACCGCAATATAGCTAAATGTAATTGGAGCTTTCTCTACACCCTTTTTTGGTAATATATCATCTAATCGATCTTGTTAAAAAAAATAAAATAAGGGGTTACACTAGTAGTATAGGGACCTAACAGAAAATTTGAAAAAACACAGGGGTATTCCTACAGAAATTTTTCAAGTGCATTTTTTAACAAATGAAGGCAAATTTTAAAAACCCACGATATGGGTTTTTTTGCAAAACAGTCCCAGTTTAGTTCCTCATGGGAAAATTCATCAAATTGTGGATGGTTTGGGAAATTTTTATGGTTCTTCCAATGCCCAATTTTAGAAAACCACCATGCGAAGCTATTTTAAATGCATTTACTAGTGTCAAAGTCATGGAACGTGAATTTTGCCTCATATTTATACGCTAGAGTTTATTTGAAAGGTCATTTGAATAATATTGGAGTTAATACAAGAAACATTGGAACAATAGTGACACAATTAAAGATGTTATGATATATTGACATACCATGCTTTGCATAGTTGTATTTGTTTAGTATTCGAAAGGAATTTGAGCCACTTTCATGATTGCTTAGATTTATATAATGACATTTTTCTTCAAGGACGAGACCTAGAGTTCTAGCATACGACCTCAATCTAGTTCCACAATGCCAAGGGATATATATTAAATGGTTTCTCTGGAGATGAATGATGAATAAGAGAAATTGGTTCTAAGGATAAACCCTTCAAGGTTTGACAATGACAATAATGCATGTAAAAATGTGATCATTGTGTAGGTTTTGACAATAATATGCCAGCTTGTAGCTTCTTCAACTTACGGTCTTCAATAATGCATCAGAAATCATTTAATGACCGAAGGAAAATTGATTTCATCCCTAGATTTTGAATTACATCATTTTTTGTAGAAGTGAGATCAAGTTCGAGTCTAAGTGTGAATTAATAAATGAAACAATCAATGGATCACATTGATTCATGCCCAGATCAACACAGTTCTGACAATATGAAGTGCATAGAGGTTATGCTAAGGGGGCCTGTTAGAAAGCAGATTGCCCAAACAACACATTGCAAGATGGATGATTGTGATTCATTCTAATGATTCTCCCCCACTTTTACATAAACTACCAAAGGAAGTGGTGAAAGGCGATTTGTGGTTCCTTGAAACCATTCATGGTTTTGACATGTCCATGACAATATCTTGGGCCCACACATACTTCTTTTTTATTCCAATGCTCATATATATGTTTTTGTTTTGGTTTAAAAGCCCGATGCATATATTGTAAAGATTTTAAAAATAGGGGTCAAACTCTATTTCATAAAAGGAAAATTTAATTTAGTGTTATATATATATATATATATATTATTTATCAATTTTATTTAAAAAATAGCAGTTTTATAATTGTTTTTAAAGTTATTTCCATAACTAATCAAGACAGTTAGTTTGGGGAAGATAAGAAAAGTTCAAACCAACATTTTGTAAGGGTTTGGAGTCTGCAAATTATGAGACTAATGTAATTAAGAAATCTCTTGGACAATGAAGAATAAAATCCATTTTTTATTCATGTTTTGGGGGTAATTGCAACATTGTTTTCTTTCCTGTGTTAGTCATTTAAATTATGGTTTTCTTCTCCTGGACAAGTGCATGTTGTTATCAATCACATTTTCATTCTTTATGATTATCTGTTGTTTTCATATCATTAGGGTATTGCAATAAAGGATACTTGCAAACATGCTCAAGATTCTATGTTATGGCGAGAATGGAAAACAAGTGAAGATTGCCCAGGTCACCCAACCCTGTCTACCTGGCCTATTTTAGCTCATGAACTACAAAGTCATAAAATTTCCATTGCTAAGGACCGTGTTACACTAAAAAATGTCACCATGACTATTTTCAGTTAGTATGGCTCCATCCACTGTCATACTATCCTCCTTGGCAAGTCTCATGCCTCTGCTCTTCATGTCAAACTTCAAGAAAGAGAGAAAAGTCATTTAAAGTCAATTATCTCTGGTACGCAGTTTCTCTTAGCCTTACCTGCGTGTACGCAACCCAAGTTCATAATACCTGCGTACTTGTACGCTCTGTATGTAAAGGGGTGGGTGCGTACCCCTGTAAAGGTCAAAAGGCGTGAATTTCATCTTAAAAAAGTTACTTGTGGTCATTTCTAGAGTCTTCTAGAAACTTGTTTGACGTGTATGAAGCGCCTCCAGATGGTTCATGTATCCCTACCAAAGAGGAACTTATCCCATCAAGAGGGGAGCTATCCCATCCAAAGAGGGGCTTATCCCATTGATGGTGGACCTGAATAACTTCCTCTAGAGCACTATAAATACAGGCATTGGGCCAAAGGGAGGGGAGGTTGAAAGCTGAACATTCCTAAGGGTAGATGCTGCCGGAATTAGGACTTCCTTGTAGAAGCTTGTGAGGAGAGATTACCATCTTTGCTTGTTTCATTTGGAAGTGGGTGAGCTAATCAGAGTAAAGGAGAACTCTTTTGGACCCTGGGAGGGACCTGCACAACACCAAGGCTCAGGTTGTAATGGTTCCTTTTGTTACCTTTTAATACAAATAAGTCCATTCTTCTCAACAATTTGTTATTTATGAGTTGTTTCATATACTCCTTGGTCTATATGTTAAATATGTTTTATTTTATGTGATATTCAAGTGCTATTTAATCGTTTGATTGTTAGTGAATGCAGGTTTCAAAGAGAAGGAGGAGCTCATCCGGATCAACGAAGCTGGACTACTACAATAGCGTTGGGTTACAGGTAGGATCTAAACACTTGATTTCTCATATTGTAAATGCATATTTAGAGAAGGATTGCTCTTCTTTGTCTTGTTTGTCACTAGAAAGACTTAGGCTTCTAGGGAGGTCGGTTGTGTCCGCACTAACGACTCTTTCTGCATGACAAAATGGCGACCATACTGGGGAATCTATGAATGTGTTTGAGTTCTTTTTGATTTGATATTTTGGTCTGAGAAAAATCGCTTGTTTTCTGATTTTTGGCTGTCTAACTGTGTGTTTGGGTGGGTTAGCTTAGAGTCAAATTAGATTTTTATTTTTCTTAGCTTTGCCAGCAGTACGCAGCCTCTGAGTTAGGCACAGTGCGTACTTGTACGCACTGCGTCTTTGTGCACAGGGCGTACCCGCGCCTGTGTCAACAGATCACCTGCGTACCCCTGTCAACTTTGAGAAAATTTCATTTTTCCTCTTTTTGCTCTTTAGATTTTGTTTTAAATTTGTTTTTACTGCCCAGATCCATTGGTTTACTGTCAGAGATCTTCACCTGAACTTGTCCCGTTAGTGTCGAGGGTTTTGGTGGAATTCATAGGGATTTTGCCTTAGGGTTTGATTTTTAACTGGTCCTGTAGTGACTTTGGCATTAGAGATTGTCAAACTTTGGATCTCCTTGGTTTTTTTCAGTCCTCTTAGGAGTCGGGCCTGTCATAGAAGTCACCCTTGTGAGAGACCTACCTTTGTGTCTTCTCTTTGCGAATCTCGAAAAGTTTGTTGGTTAAAGCTTTGAATTTCATCCTTGAGAAAAAAGAACAAAAAGATTTCGATTTTGTTTTTTGATTAGTTTATGATTCTGCATGAACTGATCCTTAGTTGCATTTTGACTGAGTAAAACATCCGGGAATTATCCTTGTAGGCTTTTGTCCTCATTATTTTTTGCTTTTAGGTAAATTTCCTTTTAATTTGCTTTTGAGTGAATTTGATTTGATTGTCTTAGATTTGTTAAATTTGATTTGATAAATAGTTTTACATGCTTTATTAATATAGAAAAAACACAAAAAATTCTTTTGGAAAAAGTTTGCTTTGGTAACATTTGTAGTCTTTTGGAAGAGAAAGGAAATTTCGTGAAGTAATTAGTGGTCATGAGTTGTATGTTTTGAAAAGATAAAGAGATTGTTTCTTTGATTGTCTTTGCCAAGAAAGTTGTTTCTATAAAATTTGCATTTTCCAACCTCTTAGCTAGGAGATTCATTGAAAAAGAAAAGTAGTGTAAATCATCTTAGGTGCATCTTTGTAGTGGTTGCGAGTCGAGTCTACACACCACCAGTTTCATCTCCACTACCTTTTGTCTTTAAGAAAAACCATAAAATTAACGCTTAAAGTAAAATCAACTTAGTAATTTTATTTACTAGGGCTCTGAAACACCAATATAGATCAGGCTAGTGTCTTGGAGTAGGAGAGTAATTAACTCTCCAAGACAACAAAACCAAACAAGTAGCTTATCTTGTGATAGAATAAATCCAATTGTTTCATTTGTACTCTGGGAAAGCTCCTCTTAAAGGAGAAGCACGAGCTCGTGTCCGAACCAGTGAGGGGATCAATCCTCCCTCGTTGGGAACGATGCCAGACACGCACGTATTACAAACGGTAAACCTCGGATTAACCATTGTCGAGGAGCCAGGGGTCACTTGTCGGTAAACCTTGGATTATTGTCAAGGAGCCGGCAAGGGGATTGAGCTTGATACTCTGCCCTTGCGTGCTGTCGGAGTGTAGACTGTTCCCCCAGGTGCATTTGTTGCTGTTGGTAACCTTAGTGACCATTATCTTTAGGATTCTACCGAGGTGACGGTGGAGGGAAGATCCCACTGTACCTGGAGCAGACGTCGACTAGACTCACTTGGATTTTCCGGGGGGTTCACTTCACTCGAGACGGTTAAAGTGGAGGAACTTGTGCCGGTCTATTCATTAAGCAGGTTGTCGGGGTAACTGTTCCACCCGCCACTTCTGTACTGAATCCGGCGATGTTGGGTTTCATCTCCAACTAGCGTTTTTGGTCCAGAAGGCTACTGTTTGTGCTTGGTTTGACGCCCTAGATTCTTTAGGCGTGTGATTCAAATTTGTTTGGTTCTTTAGAGACTTTAGGCAGTTTGCTTTGAGATTTTACTTTGTTTGCGTGTGCAGTAGTTAAAAGTCTTTAACTGTGGCTGAATTACCGAGACAGTCCCCTGGATCTCGGGGCAAGTCTCCTGAAGTTGTCACCGTGGCCGATTTGTTGAGGAGGTCTCGTAGACTTCGAGGCCAACCTCCCGAAGAGGTTCCGAGTCATTACGAAGGTTTAAAGGTCCTTGTAACTCCTAGTGGCAGTAAAGTAGGTTCACCTGAAGAAGGAGAATCGTCATTGGTAGTCCATTCAGATTACCAAGGTCTAGAAACAGGTTACAATCCTGAAGCAGTTGCAGTTTCCGAGCTTGCTGGTAGTTTTTCATCTACTAGTGACATAGGCGAAGAACCTGAAGTATCTAAACCTGTTACTCCAACTTCTAGTGCACTTGATTCACCTAGGGTAGAAAGAGTCATCACCGAAAATATTCCTGCTGGTTTGATAGCTATTGAAGAACTTGCTCCAGAGGAAGAATTAGGCGTATCTATCCTTGAAGATCAACCTACTATTGATCTCAGAGAGCGTGAATCTATCTTTTACAGTCCTCCTAGAAGTACTACTTGGTACCTTTCGTTAACCAATTATTTAGACAACTCAGGGATAGGTTTTTCTCCACCTCGAACTCCTTTTCCACCTGGAGGTATTTATACTCCTGTAAATATGTCTGGTCAGTCATCCGTGTTCATTCAATCTCCTGAATCTTTCTTGTACGGCGGTCCTTCTGTTCCTTCCGGGTATCAGTCCCTTTCTGGTACTTTTGCGGGAGCATCTCCTCAACCCATTGAACATGGGTTATTAACTGGAAACAATGGTAATAAGCCGTTGGGCGTAGGAGACATTTACATGATGTCAGGTTCAGTTCCCGGTTCTCCACCTCAAGGTGGCCAATTACCGCCTGGGGGGCAGCCTCAATTAACGCCTGGGGGGCAACCTCAAGGTACGCAAATTGTGTCTGGGGGGCAACCTCAAGGACAGTATGTACCCATAGTACAATACATTCCTCAAGGTCAACCCCAGCCTCAATATGTACCCCAAGGTCAACCTCAGTATCAGTATTTACCTCAAGGGTATCAACTTCAAGGTCAAGGTCAACCCCAGTATCAGTATTTACCCCAAGGTTATCAACCTCAAGGTCAATACTCGAGTCAAGGTTATCAACCACCTCAAGGTCAAGCTTATGTTCAAAGTATGGCAAATGTACCTGTCAATTATCAATCTTACCCTCAACCTGGTTACGGATCTCAGTATCCTCAACCTGTTACAGGTCAATACCCCGGATGATAGTGTGGGATCCATCACAAGGTCAACAGGTGTTGCAGCCAAGTATACAGTTGTTACCTCAAACTGGACAACCCGTAGTTTCTGGTTCACCCCAGCAACCGCAACCTGCCCAGTCAAATATTCAAACTTCTGTAACTTCGGTAGTTACTCAGCCGCCAATTGCACCTAGTACTCCATCTCAAACGACTGCTGCAACTACCGCAACATCTACCGCACTTACTTCTGGAGTATCGACAGCTCCGGTTTCTATTGTCTCTGCAACCACTCCTCAGACATCTTTACCGTTGTCCGGATCTACGATTCAAACCACGGTTCAGATGCCTGTAGGGCAGCCTGGTTTAAGTACTGTTGTAACAAGTCAACCACAATTCCCTTATCAACAGTACCAGGGACAGTACCAATTCGGTCCTGCTGTCCAACAACCGGTTTACCAGTATCAACCGTATCCTGGGTACACTTATCAGCAACCTCAACAACCCCAGTACAGTCCGGTTAATCCTGGTTTTCCAGGAGGATATAATATCCCGAATGCGATTCCTATTCCTAGTTATCCTGGATATCCTCCTCCTGGAACTGGCATTGTGACCCAGAGTTTTAGAGATCCTAACCGGCAGTTACCGTTTATCGCAACTTTGGATTTACCCGACTTGACGCGCCTAACGAACGATCCAATCAATTATCTTCCGTTTTGGCCGCCAATGCCTAATAAGTTGCCCAGTGATATACCCAAGTTCGAAGGTAAGTCTGGAGAGGATCCGTCAAATCACGTGATGACTTACCACCTCTGGTGTGCCTCAAATTCCATCTCAGATGATTCGATCCGCTTACGTCTTTTCCAGCGTACGCTCATTGGTCTCGCGGCCAAGTGGTACATTGAGTTACCATGGTCCTCTTTTCATAATTTCAGCCAGTTAGCTACCTCGTTCCTAACTCATTTTCAGTTGCCGGTCAGATACGATAATGGTACTGAGCTATTAACTTCATTAAAACAATCGACGTCCACTTATATTTCCGATCATATCCATGAATGGAGACGTCGAAGGCGTTTAGTGAAAGTTTTTATCCCGGACCAAATCTTAGCTGAATGGTTTGTTAAATCATTATTACCGAAGATTACTGAAGACGTAGCTAAGGCCGGAGTAGTTACTGAGGAGCAAGTCATTGCTCAAGCCCAGTACCTTGACTTAGTTTACACTCAGTCGGGTACGTTGCACGAGAAGATCCCAGATCTTCCTAAGTCGAATCAAATCGCTGCTGCTCCTTCGGGGTCTCATGCTGCTGATGGCATGATTGGTACAGTGAATACTAAAAGTAAGAAGAAATCCTCAAAGAATTCTTCTCCAATAGTAACCTTACCAGACTCCCCGACATGAGAGTCTTCTCCTGAAATTACCGCCGACGTTCACGCTGTAGAGTCATCTACGGCTAAATCAAAAAACGGTGGTAAGAAGAAAGGCAAGAAGAAGGATAAAGCAGATAAGGCTCCAAAGGAGAAAAAAGAGAAGTCGGAATCTAATGACGAAAAGCGCAAACCTCGCTATCCTTGTTTAATTTGTGAAGAAGATCATTTCACAAGAGATTGCCCTCATCGGGCAGAGGTTGTGAAAATCGTTAAAGGTTCCCCAACTCCTGCTGTTTTGAAAGATCCATTTCCAAAGCAGGAGAGTAAAATGATAGGTTCTTCCTCGAGTGCCAGTGAAGAACCCATATTGATGATGTCTCATGTACGGATTGCGACTCGATCGCAAGATTACGGTAGTAAGAGTCCTGTTGATGGCAAAGAAGCAGAATCTTCTCATTCTAATCCATCAACCTCAGCTCCCGGTTCCGATCCACTACAGATCGAGAAACCTAACCCGGACTTGGTAATCAAACCGCCCGCCAAGGGTATACTTCGAAAGTCTGCTTTCAATCCACATGCGAGAGCAGCTCAGAATTATAACATTGTTGAGGATTTAGCTGTTTCACCCTCAGCAATGTCGGCTTTGGAAGTGCTGCAATCATGTCCAGCACAACGAAAATTACTCTTGTCGGCTATAGGAGCTGTTGATATTCAGGACCCGAACCTGATAATCTTTGATCTAGAAAATAGTACATCGCGTCTCCCTCATCAGATGGCTTTCCAGATCCCAGTGATAGTCAAAAACAGGCCTATTCATCGGACTGTAATTGATGAAGGAGCTTCTACGTGTATTATGTCGATTCAGTGTTGGAAATCGCTTGGTTCTCCTTCACTGAACCAATCCCTGACGATTCTTAAGGCCTTTGATGGCTGTGGGTTCCATCCGTTTGGCATTCTACAGGATTTGCCTATAGGGGTTGAAGGAAAAACCGTTAATCTAGATGTGGAGGTGGTTGATGCCCCTCTAGACTACAACCTTCTTTTGGGTCGCAGTTGGTCTTACGCTATGACAGCGGTCGTGTCATCGGTCTTCAGAGTTATAAAGTTTCCACACAATGGTAAGATTGTGACGATAGACCAGCTGGCTTACTTTTCATCCGACCCAGCCTCTTCAGAGAGTATCAAGCATGTCGGTAAAACGACTATCCCTTACAAGGATGTTGGTGTAGGATTAGTTAAAGATTCCGGTTTACTGGGAACTTTTCCTTTCCCTCCAATCAACGCAGACCCTTCATTTGCTTTCATTCATATGATTACTTCAGACACTATTATTTACGATGATCCTTGGATTGTCCCATCTGAATCTGAGATAGACTCATTCGGTGATGTCATGCCTTTGAGTCCATATGAAATTGCTTATGAAGCCGTGCAGTCTTTTACCGACTCGCGTTCAACCCAAATCGACCAAATGAATGTGGTCCGTGAGGAATCACTTTTCACATCAACCTCAGAATGGATAACGATTCCTGAAGTTGTGTCATCTGACGAACAGCTTCGCGAAGTCCTAAGTGTAGACGATCTACCATGGGAAGATCTTCATCATAGATCTTTGTTTTTACCTGAGGGTGATGACTTTGAAAATGATTTTTCATCAATTTTTACAACTGAATATGTCAAGGACGCTCAGAATCCCATGAAACATCCTGATTCAGAGTTGAATTTGGGAAACATTTCCCAAACTCTTGCCATTGACATTTCAGTCAAAACCGGAATTATTGAGAACATTCATATAGGTGCCTCGTTTACAGATGACGAAATTCAAACATACAAGGTCCTATTTCAAGAATTTCGCGACGTGTTTGCCTGGTCCTATGAGGAAATGCCAGGAATTGATCCCTCCATTGTTGTTCATGAGATTAAGACCTACCCGGACGCTAAACCCGTTCGACAACGTCAGCGTCAGATACACCCTAGGAAAGCAGCTGCGATTAAAGCAGAAGTTGAAAAGCTGTTGAAAGCAGGTTTCATTTATCCGATCCCGTTAACAGATTGGGTATCGAATATTGTTCCGGTTAACAAAAAACAAGAAACAATAAGAATATGCATCGACTATAGGGATATAAATCGTGCTTGTCCAAAAGACAACTATCCCACGCCCTATATCGATCAAATAATTGATGATTGTGCCGGCAATGAAATATTTTCCTTTATGGACGGTTTTTCCGGTTACAACCAAATCAATATTCTACCTGCCGATCAACCAAAAACGGCTTTCATTTGTCCCTAGAGGACATTTGCTTACTGCAAATTACCTTTTGGACTTAAGAATGCCGGAGCCACTTTCCAACGGGCAATGTCTTACGCGTTTCATGACATCAAACACATTGTGCAATCGTATCTCGATGATTTGCCTGCTCATTCTTTACATCGAGCTGACCACCTTGTCCACTTACGTGCTATTTTTATGAGGTGTTGGCATTATCGAATTCGGTTGAACCCACACAAATGTGTCTTCTGTATAGAAGTGGGACGATTGCTAGGATTTGTCATTTCAAAAGCCGGTATCCGCGTCGATCCCTCGAAGGTCGAAGCTATCATCAAATTGCCTCCTCCTTCGAGTTTGCGCCAACTCCAAAGTTTGCAGGGGAAAGAAAACTTTTTACGTCGATTCATTCCTAACTACGCCGAGGTTACAAAGGGTTTCACCCGGTTGTTGAAACAAAATGCTCAATTCTCTTGGGATGAGATAGATCAGAAATCTTTTGATGCACTTAAGCACGCGTTGACCCATGCACCGTTGCTGCATCCTCCCAACTACAACCAGGACTACTTTTTGTATCTCGCCGCCTCCCACTCCACCATTGGAATGGTCTTAGTTCAGGAAGACGAATTCAGAACGGAACATGTGATATATTACCTCAGTCGGACGTTGAATCCAACCGAGCTAAAGTACTCGCATGTGGAAAAGTTGGCACTGGCAGCCGTTCAAGCTGTCCAGCGTTTTCGTCACTACATTCTTCTCCGTAAAACTACAGTGATTTCGGATTGCAACCCTATGATCTATATTCTCACTAAACAATTGCTAGGGGGCAAGTACTCCAAATGGATTGTTATCCTGCAGGAGTTCGATTTGGAGTTCGAGAAGTCCAAGTCTAAGAAATCCTTAGTCTTTGCAGAGTTAATGTGTGATTTCCCGCGTGCTGACACAGAAACAGTGGCAGAGGAGCCCATTGCGGACGAATCTTTGTTTCTTATCAGCACTTTAGATCCGTGGTATGGGGATATAATTGTCTATCTCCAGACCCAATCCTTTCGGCCCGAAATCTCAAAGTCGGAGTGTCGGAAAATTCGATTCCAGTCTCACCAATACAAAATCATTGGAGATACTCTTTATCGTCGTGCGGCAGATTTGATTTTTCGACGTTGCTTAACTCATGAGGAAGCTGAGAGGGTTTTGAATGACTGTCACTCTGGAGCGTGTGGCGGTCATATGTCTGGGTATCCCACAGCCCAAAAGATATTGCGCGCTGGCTATTTTTGGCCGTCCTTGTTTAAAGACTATATTATTGCGGTCCGAAAATGCCACAACTGTCAGGTGTTTGATCGAAAGATGCGCGCGCCACCTGCTCCTCTCCACCCTATAATTTCCGTTGGTCCTTTCACCAAATGGGGTATCGACTTTATTACTTGTAACCCTCACTTGGCTGGGGGGCATGCATATATCATCCTTGCTGTTGATTATTTTACTAAGTGGGCTGAGGCGATGCATACATTCGAGGCAGACGGCAAGACAACAACAATTTTCATATTCAATCACATTATTGCTAGGTTTGGTGTCCCACAAGCGATAATCACTGACCATGGGCGCCATTTTCGAAACATTATGATGACGGAACTTACAGGCCAGCTTGGTTTACGTCATGATAGTTCTACTCCTTATTATCCCCAAGCGAATGGTCTGGTTGAGTCTATCAACAAAGTTCTAGTTATCATGATCCGACGGATCATTGGTATTCATCGGTCGAATTGGCACAACATGTTATTTTCAGCACTTTGGGCATACCGAACCTCAGTGAAAACATCAACAGGGTTCACTCCTTTCCAACTAGTTTATGGTTTGGAAGCCGTGCTACCCATTGAATGCGAAATCCCGTCACTGCAAATGGCCATCGAATTACTTCCAGCTACTTCCGAAGAGGAGAAGCATCTGTTATACTTAGTTAAATTAGATGAGACTCGACGTGAAGCTGCTTTAGCAATCGAGACTCACGCGAAACGAATGAAAGCTCAGTATGATCGGAATGTGACCCCTCAAAATTTTTCGGAAGGAGACCTAGTGTTGTTATATGATCAAGCTAATGATAAGTTAGGTGCTGGAAAATTCGTTCCTATGTGGCATGGGCCCTACATTGTCAAGCGCAAGCTAGCAAAAGGGGCCTATGAGCTGGTAGACTTTGACGGGGACTCTGTGGGTAAACCCAGAAATGGACTTTACCTAAAGAGGTATTATGCTTAAATGTCGGGTATGGATATTTTAGTTAGGTTAGTTTTTTCTTTCTAGCTGGTATGTGTGCTTAGTTTAGACTGTGTGTTTGGTTTAGACAAGTGTGCTTAGTTTAGAGAGTGTGTTTTTCGTCGTTATTCTGGCTTATCTTGGTTTTACTCTTGATATTACAAATGTCGACGCCTCTCCAGACGTACATTGGATTTGCTGATGGTGCTTGTCGTAGTACACGGAATATTTCTTCCGCAGCTTGGGTTATCTATTCGCCCTCTGACGAGTTAGTTTCTATGCATGGGGTGAGCCTCGGTCAAACAACAAACAACATTGCAGAATACAGTGCAGTGATTGAATTATTATCTGAATCTATTTCATTTGGGATTCGGAGTTTGATAGTGAGGTTAGATTCTGAACTCATTGTATTACATCTTAATAGAGTCTATGCCATTAGAAATCCAGTGTTATTAAGATTTTTTTTGAGGGTGCGTATCTTGGAACGTGAATTTGATTACATTGAATATCAGCATATTCCAAGGTCTTTAAACACATTAGCAGATGCAATGGCGTCTCGAATGTTAAATAGACATTTGTAACAATCATAAATGCAAATTTATAAACATTTCATCATACATGTTTAACAAAATAAGCCGGTAATAATGATATATATAGATAGGAGTGTGTCAAAAAATATACATCGTCTTCGATCATAGGTTGAAAGACACCTTATGATCAGCAAAAATGATAAGTACAAAAACCAAAATGTCACATGTGTCTACAAATGACCATCCAATCACTGGTGGTGCTCTCTATACGACACCACTGCACGGGCTACTCTACACAAAAACCTCCTAAAAGGTCTTGGGACTGCGACTACGTAACACTGAAGTCTGATAGGAATATCATCTATAGTAGTCTCTGGTATACCCGCCGTCAGACGCTCTAGATCCTGCTCCAACTCAGCTAGTGTCTCTGCAGCCGCGTCCTGTGGGGCCGGTGCCGGTGCAGCTGGATGTCTCCTCTCAAAAGCCCGGAGATTGGCCGGACGCCGTGGGCCTACATCTGCATTTTGAAAATTTTTGCTGTCAGTTTTGAGACGATGTATAAAAAACAAAACAAAAATAGATAATTTAAAAACCTGTGAAAAATGAAGTACCTCTGTCGTCCCATTGTTCTCCCTGTGGAAGAACCATGTCCGGATCATTGCGAAAATCCATTCCGGCATAAGGAAAATCCTGAATCGCAAAGACCTGGCTCTCCAACCAGTGAAAGTAACCCGCAGGAAATCGGACAACTCCCGCTCCCTCATCAGGATGCTGGGCCATTACCGAAACCCACCGCGTCAACTTAGGCTCTCGAGGAGGCCCAACTGGAACAGTAAGATGCTGAGGGATCAGCATTGGAACTCTCTCTAGGGCAAAGCTCACAACTAAAGGCCCATATCCAAAGGTCTTCAATTGTCCGTTCTTTGCCCTAGTCAGTTGGCCTTTCATATTGGCCAGCACAGCATCGCACCAATTGAAAATGGTGCCTCAGAAGCAATCTATAGCCATCCGCATTTGGGAACCAGTGGCTATGTGCAAAGCGGCAGCACCGCAAAGTCTGGTAACTGTAAAGGCAATTACCATAAGTTCAGGTCGGGATATGTATTTGATTTCTATCCCCTTCTCCTGGTTTTGATTGTTGCACCACTCTAGCCGGAGACTAGCAAGGGATTGGCCACCCGGCCTAGTCCCGAATAGAGACAGTTGCTCACCCCTGTTAGGCAAGCCAATGAGAAAATATATGTCGGAGGGCTCTATCTCGAGCTGGTGTTCTTCGATATAGAAACATTGATCCTGAATGTTCCACCTTTCAACCAGCCACTCTAAGAATGGCACCTGGGCCCTCATGCCAGGTATGGCCCAGTACTTGTAGAGACCGCATGCATTTAAAGCATCAATGGAAGGTTGATGACCTATTGCGGCCCAATCGACATCTTCGTGTTCTCTTTCACGCCAATCTAGCATGGTGGATAATCTACACACCAAAAAACATTGATTAGAATTCATTAAATCAAATTTTGATGGTTAGGTTTTGAGTTTGGGTTTTGAAAATCCGCTTTGCGCGGAGTACGCACCCCGCGTTCAGAAAACAGAGCGTGGGTACGCAGCTGTTCTGAAGGTGGGCTGCGTACTCCGACCATTTTCCCATGTACAAAAATGTCTGGGTACGCAGGTCACCCATAGGGCACCTGCGTACCCCGAAAAGTGGACCCTAAAACCCCAAACCCTCCAAAAAATCAAACTAAAACTTAAAATGGAATTCTAAACGGATGAAATTGAAGAGGAGGATGTTGTGAAATACCTGAAAGAGACGGTGCTTGATTCCGACGGTCGGATTCTCCGCAAAGTCCACGGGAAGTTTCTTGTCAAAAGCCCTTTTCTCACCCTCAACAGCAAAATGGTAAAAATGACATGGTAAAAAGTCTTTTTATAGGTTTTTTGGATAAATGAATGCTAAGTTTGTTTATTTTTCACCATGAAAAGATATTTTTCAATGTATTTTTTGCCCATCTTAAACATGTATAAGTAATGTGTTGTTTTTGTGCAGGACAAAAGGAGCTTAGGGTAAAATCATCATTTTTCACGAACCAAGACATCAGAGTCATCTTTTAAGCCCTTTTCTGACTCCTAAAACATGAAAAGATTGTCGAGCGTTTCTTTTACACTCGTTAAAATGGAATTAAAAGACGGTCCTCTTATAGCCCTTTTCTGATCGTAAAAACAAGAAAAGATTGCCGGATTTTTGTCGTTTCAAATTCGATACTGGAAATAAAACGACATGCCTCTGATCGCTTTTTACTTTTCAGGTCAAAGGCATTAATCATGAAAGTACTCCTTGGTCGCAAGATCAAGCGGTTCTCTCAGGTATTATTTTATACTTTTTCGGGCTTGGAAGACACAAATTTACGAAAAAGTTCACCTTGGAGTCTTCTTTAGTTTTTTCAGACTCTCTAAAATTGAAAAACGCCGAGTTTTTCCTATACTGGACTCGTTAAAATTTCACAGTAAAGGACCTGTTCGATTACAAACAGGAACGGACCACTCCTTCTTAGGGTCCGAATCTAAACTAAGTTGGACTCATCTGAAGGATGAGCTTATAATCAAGCATATGTTATCCTCCTCAAGCTTGTAAAAAATAAAGAGGTACTTGCCAGAAATGGTGGGGGAAAAGAGAGAAGAATGAACCTATTTGTTATCCTTTGTTACAGAAGAATCTTACCACCGCTCTTGAACACGACACTTTTCATTCACCTGGGTTGGGAAATCCTTTGCCTTAAAGCTGATAAAACCACTTTGAAAGTCTTCAATCGTTTCTGGGTATTAACTTTGGGTCAATCGTCGCCAAGCCATCTGTCGTGTCGTTATGTGTTCAAGAGGTCTCTGCAAATAAACCATTCATATGCAAAATACTTGTCATCCATTTGACCATCCCTGAGTCAGTCCTTACAGCAACATTTCTTCAATTTGAGCAATGATTTCGTGTTGTGGGATTGCCTGCAACGGGTCGCTTTCTATCAACATCAGCACATTATCTAGAAAGATGACTTAGAAATCGTCAGTGCCTTGAAGTCTGCATGCATCAATGGCAGGTTTCTCGCCTTTGACGACAGTTTACATCATTGACTTTCGATCAAAGGATTCCGTGACGTGTTCAACATCAACCCATTCACTCACATTTCATGGATTGTACTGGGTACTTTGAGAACCATTGACATCACTGGTGGTCTCTCTCACACTTGTTAACAGTTTACATCATCGACTGGTAATCAAGTGGTTTCTACCATGTTCGACATCAACTCATTTATTCGCATGGATAGAATCATACCAATTCAGGAAGTAGAGATGAAGACCCTGGATCTAGTTTCCACCATCCAGGCTGCGAGGAGTTTTGTATTCATTATATAGTAGACTAACCATAAACAGATGGCTGCGTCCATACTGTGTCTACAAAAGTCTATGATTGTGATGTACTGCAAAATCATTCTTGTATCAGAACAGTAGTTAGATTGTTAGTTAAAATTTTCAATCTGAGTATGGGAATGCCTACCTCAGCGATGATATCATCTTATATATGTATTTTGTGTTGAATATTTGCAGGTTCTGACCAGGCTCTCTGCAAGATACTCCTTGAAATGATAAAGTACTTCACCCTTCCTAGATCATATAAAACCCTAATCTACTACAGGCTTCGCACTTTAGGGGGCAATATGTTACACTAAAAAATGTCACCATGACTATTTGAAGTTAGTATGGCTCCATCCACTATCATACTATCCTCCTTGGCAAGTCTCATGCCTCTGCTCTTCATGTCAAACTTCAAGAAAGAGAGAAAAGTCATTTAAAGTCAATTATCTCTGGTACGCAGTTTCTCTTAGCCTTACCTGCGTGTACGCAACCCAAGTTCATAATACCTGCGTACTTGTACGCTCTGTATGTAAAGGGGTGGGTGCGTACCCTTGTAAAGGTCAAAAAGCGCGAGTTTCATCTTAAAAAAGTTACTTGTGGTCATTTCTAGAGTCTTCTAGAAACTTGTTTGACGTGTATGAAGCGCCTCCAGATGGTTCATGTATCCCTACCAAAGAGGAACTTATCCCATCAAGAGGGGAGCTATCCCATCCAAAGAGGGGCTTATCCCATTGATGGTGGACCTGAATAACTTCCTCTAGAGCACTATAAATACAGGCATTGGGCCAAAGGGAGGGGAGGTTGAAAGCTGAACATTCCTAAGGGTAGATGCTGCTGGAATTAGGACTTCCTTGTAGAAGCTTGTGAGGAGAGATTACCATCTTTGCTTGTTTCATTTGGAAGTGGGTGAGCTAATCAGAGTAAAGGAGAACTCTTCTGGACCCTGGGAGGGACCTGCACAACACCAAGGCTCAGGTTGTAATGGTTCCTTTTGTTACCTTTTAATACAAATAAGTCCATTCTTCTCAACAATTTGTTATTTATGAGTTGTTTCATATACTCCTTGGTCTATATGTTAAATATGTTTTATTTTATGTGATATTCAGGTGCTATTTAATCGTTTGATTGTTAGTGAATGCAGGTTTCGAAGAGAAGGAGGAGCTCATCCGGATCAATGAAGCTGGACTACTACAACAGCGTTGGGTTACAGGTAGGATCTAAACACTTGATTTCTCATATTGTAAATGCATATTTAGAGAAGGATTGCTCTTCTTTGTCTTGTTTGTCACTAGAAAGTCTTAGGCTTCTAGGGAGGTCGGTTGTGTCCGCACTAACGACTCTTTCCGCATGACAGACCGAGATAAAGAACGATGGAGATATCAAAGTAAAGGGATGTTTACTCTTAAGGAGGCTTACTCTTTGTCAGTTGGCCATGAGGACATCCAAAGAGACTCTCTTTGGAATTTTTTTTGGATGAATGGCATTTGGCATAAGGTCGCTCAATTCCTCTCGTTGATAGGAAGAATGAATATACTCACATGGGATCAAATCTGAAAAAAAAAGGAAGGATTTCAGGCCTCCTCTTTGTGTCACTTATGCTGGAATCAGGGAGAGGCCATGGGACATATTTTGAATGATTTCCCTTTCATTTACCATATGTGGGCACGAGTTTCACTCATTTTCAGTTATTTGGACCGCAACCTCAACAGTCTAGTGGAAACATTAGAAAAATGGAAACCTAGTAACCATTTGTGAATATAGCATGGATCCTTATTCCTAGTTTTTCTATGTGGGTGTTATGGAAGGAAAGGGAGAAACATATATTTAAGTAGAAGAAAGAGAATGAAGACACAGTCTAGAATATTATCAAGCCAAATATCTATGAAACCATTCTCTTTGAAGCATGCTCCTAGGATTATTGGAAAACAAATCAACAAGAGGTTGATATTTTATGAAACCTTGAGCTCTCTCCTTCTATCATATCATCTCTTTCTCACAAGATTCCCTCTCTTAGAAGTTCCTTCCCTTCCTCTTACGCTCCCCCTCCTATGGTTTTTGTGAAGCTTAACTTTGATGGAACTTCCAAAGGTAGTCATGATCTAGTAGGCTATGGTGGGATTTTTTGTGATTGGGAGAACCATACTTTGAAGGTGTATGCTACAATATGTGGGGTTACAAGTAACAATGTAGCCGAATTCATTTTTTTAGAAATATGTTTGATGCTAGCAATTAATGAATGATATACTAAACTACAGGTTGACTGGAATTCCCAGTTGGTTATAATGACTGCTCAGACAATCATCAATGAAGTCCCTATATAAAATTGTCCAAGAGTAGAAGACTTCAGCATATCATCTATCACATTTGGATGTTTCTCCATTCCATGCATTACATTATAACCACACATTCTCGTCGAATAGGCAACAAAGTGACATATTTCTTGGTTAACTTGGGATGTATGGACAATGGCATCTATATAAATGTAACTTGGTCTGAATGGGAGATGTCAAGCTAGAAAGATTCGTTGCAATCTATTTTTTAAGAATATAGAAGGCCCTCGATTGGGTTGGTGAACAAAGTGACATTGGAGGTTGGGGGTCGAGCCCGCCATCCTATCGCCTTTAACAACATTTATGGGGGGGTGTGGTGAGGCCGCCCACTCCATGCACTGCATATGTGAAATTCTCTTTTCTAATTCAATATAATGGCAAGTCCTCGTCTGTTCAACTACTCTGTTTGGAGAGACTATACTCTCTAGACCTTATGATATGTTTTGGTTCCTTCCCTGCCATAGGTGGGATTGTTCTCTTGGATTTTGGTAATGGTGGGTCTGTATGTGGAGCTTAGTTCATGGAAACATGGTTTAATTTACTCTCTTCCTAAGGTGAGGTCACTTGCCTTGGAAAATGGCATCGAGGTGAATTGTTTTTGCATGCAATTTAATCTAGTTTACACATCTAGAGGGACTTGATGCTTGCAGGGGAAGTTGAGTATTTGAACAACATTTGGATCTAGATGTGGCGAGGAAATATATTACTGGATTGTGTGGATTTCGTAAGAGCTGGAGGCTACAACTGTAGAGGTCGTTATCCTTCCCCCAACAAAAGAAAAATCGACAACCTAGGCATTGTTGGTTAGCTTCATCAGGGTATTTTCTTTGTCATTTAGCTCAGTTCACTTATTTTTTGGGACTATGTCTCTGTGTTGCAAGTTAGGTCGTTTTGTTGTATTTTTTGGTGGTCAACATTGTGACATACGTCAAGGTGGCCTCCAAATAGTGTGTGAACTTACCCGAAGGTTTTCACCTGGCTCTCTTATTTTTTGGCTCTTCATTTTATGTTGTCTTAGGTTGCCTAAAACCCCCAGTAGCTCTCAACTTTGCTCTCATTTCGGTTTTCCCAACCTCTTTCCTATCATTACAAGACTGTTGGGGCCTAACATTTTTTACTAGTTTTGTTTTTCTTGGTGCATTATGCCCTGGAAACATATGTGTAATAATTAGGGAGGTGGTGGTTAAGGCCCCCAGGGCTATCCGTGTGTACAATCTGAGGCCTAGGAAGCTGCCGCTATTTTTCATTCTACCACCCCTCCCAAAATTCACAAAAATATTCGTCAACTCGAGACCCTCACCTCCAATGACCATCAATCTTACTCTGATTCTAAAATAATAGAGGAGGTATCCCATTGGGTTCTCAACTATGTTCATTCCAGGGGAATACAGAGGCAATACCTTCATCACCCTCCATTTGTAGGATAAAACCCTTCTAGGCAGGGTCTTGAAAGAGAATCATGGAGATTGAAATGATATCATCTCTTCCTTGAATGAAATTAATCGGGTGTAGTGATATCAATGTTCTTACTTGGAAATTTTGGATGCCTAGATAGCCCACCTAGAAAGTCACATCCAACGTGAACTTAAGCCTCCATATCCCATAGGGGCTATTGCCCAAGATCTAGCTCCAACAACCTCCTCAGACTCTTGAGCTTATGTTATGGCTTCAAGAAGTGTTTTTCTTTTATATATAGTAGAATACATGGTAGTTTTGATTATAATCAATAGTGGTTCTTTATTTTGGATAGACTTGATCTTCAGTTCACAATCAACATATTTGGTTTCCCTCGAGGCAAATTGAGATTAGATATTATAAACACTAGATGAACCATTATGTGCTTGATGATGTATTTTGAAATTTTGAAGTAATATGTCTAACTTACACCATTCTATAAAATTTCTTTATTAAAAAAACAAGTTGGATGGAATGTCTATTATGTCAAAATAGTTTGATACTTATACTTGATCTCAACTATTTGAAATTCCTTTTTTATCAAAAAATAAAAGTTATTTGAAAAAAAAAATTGTGACATAATTTTTTTGTATTTTCTGAGAATAGAGGTTTACATTTTAATCATTTGAACCATGTTCTGGTTGGCCATTAGGAAGACCTGACCAAACACAAAACTTCAGCTTCTTCAAACATGTAGAAGATAATACATTATCCATACTTCCTAAGACCAAAATGCTTTGACTCTTTGTTGGGCTTCGTAGGCCATTTTTAAACTGAAAATTACATAACTAAAACATAAAAGAGTTTAAGAGAAAGAAACTAAAATACATTTATTTTGGGTTATCTAAATCAATGGCTTCAATAGGAATGAGCTCCTTGTTGTTGCCTAAGAAGAAACTTGGTTAAAGAGGGATGCCCATGTACTTTTTGATATGGCTTATCCTTCGATCCATAGCTTCCATGTGCCACAACGTCTAATCCATAAATAAGAAAATTCCCTCCCTACTCTTGTTTCTGTCCACCACAGTCCTACCAATGAGGAGTTTTAGATGCCAATAAATGTCCATTGTGTACATGTACTAATTATAACGTCCTCTAGTATGTCCTGCATATGGAATGTAATCATTTACTTCCATTAACAATCTAGAATCTGTGAGGGTGTGTCTCTCGTCTATTAGTTCCCTCTTTGTTTGTGCAATTTCCTCTTAGACAGGTCGTGAAGCAAGTTTTGTATATTAAGTTGTTGAACTTTTAGTTCCCAGTTAAGCTCAAACGCACCCCATTTCCTTATAATAAGATTCCCAACCTACTTATATTTATTATGAAGGGATCAAAAACTCTATTTATATCTTATTTTTAATTATTGTAATTATGGATGAGCATAATAGTGGAAACAAAATCCCACTTTCAGAATATCAGTTGCCATCACATACACATAGTTCAACAAAGGTGCAGACAAGACTCTGGAGCCAAGCTACATAACATTCAAAGAACTTGATGGCCACTCTATCTAAGAATCACACTCCCTAACCATAACATTCATGAACTAAATATCAACTTCCTTGTAGGATGGCATTCTAGAATCACAGAGAAAAAAGTAGAATTTAATAGCCCTACAGGTTAGCACTTTTCAAGGAGTCAACAACCACATTAACACAATTTTGCAGTGCTACAGATCAAAGCAACAAGTCACAATTTTGGAAATTTTGTTGGCTCACTTGTTGATCTGATATCTTTAGGAAGCAAATCAGTATTAAATCATTTTCAGCATGTATATAAAACAAAATTGTAATTTCAAGGCAAACAGGTAGTCAATAGTTGATACACAGTGTAAACATTGCAAATATAGTTTTTGTTGCTTAAATGTAAAAGTCTAAAAAGAAGTAAGAAAGGTTGCAACATACATTGTACTTATTTTTATTATTTGAATAACAAAAAAGTAACAGTTTGAAGTGAAAATAAAAAATAAAAAAATTATTTAATAACTTTGTATACTTCATTATTAAAATGCTTTCCAACTTTTTTGAAAATAGATAAAGAAGAAAAAAGTTCAATTTGGTCAAAACTTAAACTAACAAGTTGAAAACTCTCATGGTAATTGGAAACCTGCGATATTGATGTGAATTTATTCAATACAATAACAAAGTTGAATTGAAAATAGGAAAAAATGTTTCTCGATATAGGAATATTACCTAATGACCTAAATAGATTTACCTCTATCCTTTCCATTTTTAGGAGAAATATTTTTTTAAGGTTTGGGTCAATATCGGTATTAGTTTTCAAGGACAAAGTTTCAATTAAGCTAATGAATGAATACGTAGAAAGTAGAATTAGTGGGGATTGGTGTCTCCAATAGATTGGTAACTATGAATATTCACAACAGTGGCGATTGGTGTCTTGTAGGTTGGTGCCTACAAATATTGTAGTAGAGGGTATTGATTTCTCATGTAGGTTGATGCCTACAAATCTTGTAGTAGGGGGGATTTGTGTCTCTTATAGGTTAGTGCCTACAAAATTTGTAGCAATAGGTTGGTTCCCACAATGATCTTTTTTAAAGAAGTTTTCACTTATATCTTGTGTTTTGGTTATGATTCATGAATGTTTCAATAATTCAAAAGTTTTCTTACACTAATTTAATTCCTTGTCCCCCAACCCCCTCTTAGTAGAAGTATGAATCCAACTATTAGAATCATAGTATTTTCCATTGGATGTAGTCCAACCATTGGAAGGAATATCTAAGAGGGACCATGGCCATCCTTGAAGTTCCTTTTAGAGGATCACTATTCAATGGAGTATATTATGTTTTTTTGGAAGGTAAGGATGAGAACTTATCTATTCTATCTTGGATTTAATGTTCGAAAATCTATAGTGCATGGAAAGAGTGATCGTACGCATAATGTCAAAGCCAAGAATCACTAGTAGAAAATGAGCAATTAGTGACTAGGTGACTAAAAATGTTAGTCACCACATCTTTTCCAAGTGAAATACTACAAAAAATGAGCAATCTTAAGTGACCGAACTAAAAACGACTAACATAAATCATTGATTTAGTCACAGGTTAAAATATGTGACTGGCTAATAAGTAATACAACTAAAAATGACTAACATGAATGAATAATTTAAACTAAGAACAAAAATAAAACTACCTAACAAGTACTACAATAATATGAATCAGTTTTTTATGTTAGTCATCTTAATTGTGTCAAGCAATCTAAACTTACAAATGATACATGATTGAAAGGTTGTTAAAGATTGGTTGAAAGGTTATCCTTCCTTAAACACTTCTTCATCCTTACATGGTGTATAGGTGACCCAAATTTGCATTATTTATCTCTAATAATTTGTAATTTTAAAAATATATTTTTTAATAAAAAAAAATATTTTATGTATTTTTTAAAAAGTTATTCATTGAATCTAGTTGGATCTAGTTCCAATTTGAAATTAATTTGAAGAGAAATTTTAATTTTTAAGACTATAATATCAAATAAAAACTACTTTAATTTCATATTAACTGACTTAGATCCATCTTAACCCTGGATCTATCAAGCGCCGAGAGGGGTCCAATCTCTCGAGGTGAAAACTTTTTTTTTCTAGTGCAAAACTTGAGGAAATGTTTGCACCTAGAGATATTGGATCCCTCTCATCACTTGATAGTTATAGGGTTAATATGGATCTAGGTTGGTTATATAATACTATATAATATCTATATTTGTATTTGTGTCTTTTTGTTATTCCCTCTCTCTATCTCACCCCCACAAACATACACACACTCTCTCTCCCTATCTTCCCCTTCTCTCTCTCTCTCTCTCTCTCTCTCTCTCTCTCTCTATATATATATATATATATATATATATATATATCCTTATCTCTAATCCCTCCCACTATTCTCTCTCCCTCACTCTCTCTCCATGACTCCCTTGACTCCCCCTCCCTCTCTCCACCTTTCTCCCTTTATGTTTTTCTTGTTCCCTCCCTCTCCTACCCCCTCCAATTCCATCTCTCTCTCCTCATATCTATCTTCCTTCCTATCTATCCCTAATCTCCCACCTCGCTCTATCTCTCCCCCCAAAATCACTCTCCCTCTCTCCCTCTCTCTCTCTCTCTCTCTCTCTTTCTTCCATCTAACTCTATCCCCCCTCCCTATCCTTCTCCATCTCTCTCCCTTCCCCTTCTCTCCCTAGCTCTATCCTCTCCTCTTCTTTCTCTTCCATCCTCTCCTCTCTTCCTCATTCTCTCTACATCTCTCTCCCTTCCCCTTCTCTCCCTATCTCTATCCTCTCCT
Source organism: Pinus tabuliformis (assembly GCA_031772625.1). NCBI lineage: Eukaryota > Viridiplantae > Streptophyta > Pinopsida > Pinales > Pinaceae > Pinus > Pinus tabuliformis. Next base: position 600,169,050 of record CM062818.1, read on the forward strand.
CTTCTTTCTCTTCCCTCCTCTCCTCTCTTCCTCACTCTCTCTCCATCTCTCCCTTCTAAATCCTCTCTCTCTCCACCTCTATCTCTCTATTTCTTTGTTCTTTCCTCCCTCTCTCTCCCACTCCAACTCCATCTCTCTCTCTCCCCTCTCTCTTCCTTCCTCTCGCCCCCTCTCTCCCACCTCACTCTCTCCCCCCCCATCACTCTCTCTTTCTCTCTCTTTGTCCTCCAACTTTTTCACTATCTCCCTCCCTCTCTCCTCCCCCTCCCCAACTCTCTCTTAAATTTGATCACATTGTATTGTGTTTAAGAAATTATCTAAATTAAAAAAGCTTAATTTTTTTATAAAATATTAAACCTATATTTTGGATCAATCATGTCAAAGAAACGATATATATATATATATATATATATATATATATATATATATATATATATATATATATATATATATATATATATTAGCTTAATTTTATTAAAACCTTAATTTAATTTCTATGGGAATATTTTTAGTAGTCCTGAGGATAGAAGGTTTAGATATATCTTAAATTGTAACATTTTCCCTTTTAGATTCAATTAAAAAAATGTTGTAAAATTAAATTAAAATAAAATAATTTTACCATGAAATAAGTTATGCTTTTCAGGCATGTGGTATTGATAAGCCATGGTATTGTAACAAAGCTGATTCACAAGTTAATATCCATGGTTAGAAATCTTGTCATATTGTTATAAAATATTTTCATGGTGAAACAATTTATGTTTTTTTGGCATATGGTATTGATAATCCATGCTATTGACCAATATGGGGGTGAATATCACGGTTAAGAATCTTGTCATATTGTTATAAAATATTTTGGTTGTGAAATAAGTTATGGTTTTTGGACTTGTAGTATTGATAAGACATGGTATTGTAACAAAGCCTATTCACAAGTTAATAAAAAAATCAAAATATAACAAATTGAATTTTATTATTTTTATTAATTTAACTTTTATTATCAATTGAGGTCATATTTAAATGTTTACACTCATCCCAATATCATTTTTAACTTATTCTTCTTCTTTTTAATTTAGCATTTTATGCAAAAATAACAAATTCTTATTAAAAATAAATCATTTAACCCAATTGCAATTTATATATTTTATTTTATATTATAAATAAATGTTTTATTTTTTCCATTATAAATATTTATTTTCTTTTTCATTTCCAGTTTAGAGTTGGGTTCAAATAAAATATTCACAGATTACAACATCACATTGTAGCACTGCATTTACATCACATTGTAGCAGTGCATTTTTCTCTGCCTTGTCTATATTTGCGTGGAAATGCCTGAAGAAGGAAGACCATCAACGTGATCTATGAATTTCATGGGATTCGAACCCCAGATGGAGTTTGCATGGGAAACACCTTAGGAGAGAATCAACGATTAGATGGAGGAAGGGCAAGGTCATCGGGCGTGGAGATTTTGGTAATTTGTACATGCGTGTGAATTTGGACTCTTGAGAGTTCTTCCTTTTTACTAAAGTTGATTTTTGTTCTTATGGGTAAACAATTTTGAGGGTTTATATGATCAAAGCATAAATTTTATCTAGAGTTCAGGGTTTAATGATTATGATAATGCACATCTTGATTGCGGCCCACAATTCATCAAAAGACAATAACACATATTTCATTAAATTTTGAATTAAACAGTAGATCTAGAATTTCAAAGTCCCCATAAAACTATTTTTTTTCATAGACTACACCCCAATGGATTTGAATCAATGACCTATCACAAGGAATGCCTTACTAGTGCACCCATTCACTATCAATATGAAGCTCTGTGGGATAAAGTACCCATAAAACTAAATTCTAGTAATGTTCTTATAATATAATTTTTCCAATTTTAATGAACTATGTGTTAATGCACAAGTAAGAATTTTACATGTCCTTATTGTATAAAGGTTTTAATGAGTATGATAATGCAGATCTTGATTGTGGCCAACAATTCATCAAAAGATAATGGACAAGTAAGCATTTTGCTTTTCCTTATTGTACAAATCAATTTGCTCCTCCCTAACTTTTCTAGGGTCATAATGCATGAAATTTTATTTTTTCTTTTCACCTTTTTTTAGTGGTTGATTGTTTGTGTAATGGACTCTACCAATGCCCAAATTCAAAGGGTTCGAGTGATGAAAGAAAATTTTCTGGTAGGATGCAAAATGCTAGACCTTCCTCAAATTTTGTTACATGAAATTAAAATTTCTTATAATCATGAACATAAAATATTTTCTATTTCATCCTTAGATTCTGATCTCAATGCCTACAGGTTTAAACCATGTTACTATATTTTATGTAGAATATACTTAGATCCATTAAACCTTACAACTCTCCAAAACTTAGGTTAATTTTAGCTAAAAAGAAGGAACCTGAATGGATTTTGCAATTTAGATTCAATGATTACAGACAATGATTAAAAATGGAAGAACCCAAATGGTCTCATAAATTTTACCCAACCATCAATTTCCAAGACCTTCGCTATTATTCTGAACCTAAATAGAGAGAGTAGTAGAAGAAGAAGAGCCTGGATGAGGTGGACCTTGACCTGCTTGATACTTTTCAAAAGCTGGGCATGCCCTTGACTAGAAGAAGACATTGACCAACATTGTTGTAGATGTTGATTTTGAGAGTGTTTTCATTGCTACCATGCATAGGTAGACTCTATAGGTAGTTGAGGTTATCTTTTGTTCATTATAAGCGGTAATTTGGGAGTATCTTTATCTAGTTAGGAAGTAGCTTGGCAGGGTTGTTCCTCCCGCTGACAACTATTATGTTGCATTGTATTTTTTTTTTTAGTGATAGTTCCTTCTATTAAACCCCCAAGCACAAGCACACTTTGTAACCCATGGAAATATCCACTTATTTCAGGATGAATGGGAAGAGACCAGGTAATTTGAGAGGACTCTTTTTGTTGTAGATGAGAGGATTTATGTGAGGTGAGAGGAGTTCTGTGACATATACTGAAGGATGCATTGCACCATTTTATGACACCAATCATCTCCATGGCACAGAAGTGGATCTCTATTGCACTGAGGGAGCAACGATAAAGTATTCCACTGTAAATAATTGGTATATTGGGGACGAGGAATGTAGACGTGGGATTTATAATTTTATTATGAAAAGAGGTTTGTGTGATGGAGACAAATCAAGGATTTCGTGGACTTGAGTAGACACTGGTTCGCCAATCACTTGGAAACACTCAAGCATTGTTTTGAAAGGCGATGATGCAATTGGAGATTTCTATTTTGTTTCCTTGAAAAATAACTATGAATAGGGGGGGACAAAGATGATCCATATAGGGAAGAATTGCAGGAGTAGGATTGTTTCTAAAATTGTATCTATAGGCAAGTCAAGGAACTGCTATAGAGGATTATTGTAGGTGCAACCAAATTCTCATAATGCAAGGAATTTTTCACAATGTGATTCAATTCTCATCGGTGATCGGGTAGCTGCAAATACTTATTGTTACATTCAGGTACAATTGAGTTGCATTCTAAAGTCTCTAATTTCATTTATTGATAGTCCTTCTTGTGTCCTTGTCTTTCTTAATTTCATTGTGGTAGGATTGGAATGGGTTAAAAAATCAAGCATATCATTGAGTAAAATAGACACCCACATGTCACTACATGTCATTGTGCATACTCTCTATTTTTTATACAATTAGAAGTGAGCAATATGATGTGTGCACAACTAAAAATCCTAGCAGGCATGATGAATCTAGTCTTAGCATGGAAATCGAAACCAAGAATCATAAAATATCAATAAATTTGTGACACTGAGTAAAAAACAAAATAAAATATTCTATGCCAACGTTGTCTATTTAGTGAAAGATACTACTAATATTTCATAATTTTTAGAGATGGTGAATGTCATGAAGATGCCCTCAAGCAAAGTTACTAACTTGAAGATAATATGGTCAGTGCAACTATTTACTTTAAATAGACTAAATTTAGGTAATTAAAACAAGTTTGAAAATCACTAGAAACACCACCCCCCACATCATTTTATTTCCAGTTGTACAAGATAATATTGAATAAAATTATGAGCACTTCCATTTAAATTGACCCTACATAAAATAACAAAGAAGGTTGATGCTTTTAAAATCTATATCCCTCATTAAATATAAGATATGACAAGGATGGCTCATAATTTTAAAGGCTATGTCCATCACCAATTATAATATGAGAATTAATGAGATGAGAAAAAGTTTGTCTTATATAACATGTAAACGTCATGTTACTTATAACTCATGCATATTGTATCTTATTATGCATATGTTAATTGTATAACTTCAGCATGGATAATGTTTGACATTTAAATTGTCAAATATGTAAAAGTTACATTACACTAGCTTAAATCCGCACACAAATAAAATATTAGAAATATGGCAGGGGAATGAGTAAGCATTTTCACACTATTTTAAAATTTTCCCTTGGTTGGTGAAGAACCAATTTACCGATATTTTTGGTGGAGTATTAAATTATTAACCGAAGATAAAAAAATGTTAGTCTCTTAGATGACTGAAAAAAAAAAAAAAAAAGAAGAAGAAGAAGAAGAAGAAGAAGATATTTAGAATGTTATATAGAAGTTACATTTCACGCAACTATATCTACCTTGATGTAACTATAATATTCCAACTCCATTTTTTTAATAGAAGTTACATTTACGGGTTTTAGATAGAAGTTACATTTTACATAGCTATATCTACCCTGACATAACTATCATTAGGGGAATTTTTAGGTCTAAAATGGGCCTCCTAAGGAAATTATAAAATAATAGTGAAAATAATCAAATAAGATTAGATTGCATCATCAAATTTTAAAGGGAAAAAAGAAAAAACTATTTTTTCAACTTCTCTCACAATGGGTTTACTCAAATTTTGAGCGGAAACACTCGTTGGATGTATAATTTGATTCATCATCCAAGGAGTACCCATGTTGCATACTTTTGGTGGACCTTGCTACATGAGAAATGATAAATACATGAAAAACGTGATTGCAATCATGTTTTTTCATGTGTTTCTTATTTTTCATGTACCAGGGTTTGTCGAAAGTATGCAACATGGGTACTCCTTAGATGAGGAATTAAATTTTTCATCCAATGAGTACTCCCACTCGAAATTTGAGTAAAAACTTAGGGATATAAGTTGAAAATACGAGTTGAAAAAGTAGTTTTATTATTTTTTAATCTTTTTACTTTTTTACTCAAAAAATGTTGAATCATCCCCCATGGTTGACATCATCATCTTGAATCATATTGGTTCTTATAAAGTTTATTTTGGTTGTACATTTATCTTAGAAGGCCCATTTTAAACCTCAAAATTCCCCTAATGAATATTCTAACTCCATTTTTTTCACACTTTTCAACATTTTAAAGATTTGTCTATTTTAGTGTCATTATGCAATTAAATATTTGATATTGTTTAATACATCTCCTATTTTCAACATTTTGCATTCTTAAGTGGGATATTGGGTAGGTTTTTGTTACTACCATATATCATGTTTTAAGTAGATGGTGTTTTATAATTCACCCAAGAGACATTAGAAGCAACCTTGAATTGCATGCTTGTTTCCATTATACATCTAATATTTGCAACCTTTTCCACGTGAAGAACCCAATAGCCCATGTTGAACATGAAGCAAGTACCTCAAAAATTGGGGAATATCATTTATTCTATTTCCATAGGGGAATAGATCCAGAGAAAGCAATGATAGCTATCATAAATGGCTTTTGTCGGGTTGTATTTAATGAAATCCCACTAGAATTTTCTACTAAAGTAAATCAATTGATGAGTTTGAAGCTTGAAGGTAGTGTTGAATAGGTTTTGCAAGGTATCTCTATAACACTATCTATCTAAATGATTCTAATGCCATGACATGGTGTCTCAATAACACTGTTGTCGAATGACAGGTGCTAGATGTAGATAACTTTCTCATGTCCTACAGGTAAATTGGATCATTATATTTCTATGAAATCTCATAATGTGTTCAAAGTTTGTCACAGATAAGGAAATATGTATGTACTTTTGAATTTATCTATGTTGTAATAAGATCAAGAATAAAATTGTCATTGCAAATAATTGGGATCTATCATGTAATTTTACTTTACTACATGGAATTCTTGATTTGTTAGATCCCAACTAGTTAGGGTTGAATTTGTTTTTTTGTAATGAGATTAAGAATAAAGTTGTCATTTTAATCACTGAAATCTACCATGTAAGATTTATTCACTACATGGAATTGTTTATTTGTTAGAGCCCAACTTATTAGGATTATGAAGAGTCCTCTTTCATGACAATATTTATGAATGCTCTATTCTTGCTCAAAGAATTAAATATTACAGAAAGTTGGAAAATAAATTAGATGCAACTGAATGGTTTCTATTTTAAAATGTGTAGAGGGAGTATAAAATCATTTTCAGTTGCGTTCAAATATTTTGGAGCGCCCACTAAAGTGTTGCATTTTCCTCCTAGTTAATTCCATTTCTACTATCCCAATGCTTCTAGAAGTCCTTCTCCAAAGTGATCTCTTAACTATCTTGGAGGGAAATTGATTACTTGATTGGAACCCACAGATTACAATTTGATTAGGAGCAAGGGATGAGAAAGCTTCATATTCTTCAATATATTCCACAAGTTAAAAGCATATCGAATGATTGCCTTTCTATTTAATTGATATGAAAATCACTCGAGCATTTGTTAGGATTTTGAGACCTTTTTCAATGATTTTTTTTTTCTTCTGAAAGTTATGTTCTCAATTAAATAAATTAAAGAAAAGGTGAAAATGATGCAATGGAAGGATTTTCTGTTTTAGTGCCTAAGAATTCCTTGCTAATGTGAAGGGCTTGGTATTTTCTTGACTCAAGATTAGTCGCATTTGACTTCCTAACATTTCTTTTAATTTCATTTTTGTTGTGTTTATATTGCTATCCTTGAAGTTGGTGATCTACTGTGTGTGTAATAGGAAGTATTAACTACTAATCACTCTCAAAGGTGATATTGATGGATGAGTGACTTTAAATGTCCCTACTCGAAAATTTAGTAGTACATGATCATGTAAAGAAATTATTAATCAATATTAGATGGAAGATGATTAACGTGCAATGTTTCTTGGCTTGTTAGATAATTACTATATTTTGGCCCCCAATAATATATTTGAGACTACTTTTTGGTTGTTACTTGTGGAGCTTCCCTTTGGCTCAGAAAAACATCAAGGATAAATGTCCATTGCATTGGCATTAGACATCATCAAAGAGGAATTCACCAAAAGCAGTAAAGGACATAGGAGCAATTGGTACAATGAGCAGATAACTGCTAGAGAAACATCGAAGCACCATAATTTATTGTGTATTTAGATTCACTCGAAATTAACTAGTCACAAAAGTACCTTTTTTCCGAATATTTTCATGTATACATAATTACTAAAAACACAATTTCAGAGTAATTATTCAAACTAATATTTTTCTTATAGTCATAATTTATAATTAAATAGTATAATATGATTAATATTATAGGACACAACTATAGGGTTTGACTATGAGGGGCATTGTAACAATATATGTACACTTCTCATTGTATTAGACAATCATCTCTCAGAGTGTGATATCCATCCAACGAAATGTACTCCCAGAGGCCATTGTGGGATTGAAATTTTCTATTTCAGTGGACAAGTGGTGATATATTTTCTTAGGCCTTAGTGTTCTTCTTGTCTAAGGTTTTGACACTACTCACAGCTAGCACCTTAATTCAACCAAGTGAGGTACTCATCTTGGAAAGTTGAATCATTTTGTCTCCACAATCCAATATGATGTTGGATCAATCTCAGGATCCTAAAAACATAGGTCATAATAGCGAGGAAATTTTATTGTGGGAAAAAGAATATCCAAATTTAAGGAACAATACTCTTTTAGAACAAGCAATAAAGAAATTTTTTACACTGATCTTTTTATTTTCCATTTGTTTTCACAAGTTATCTATTGCCTCATATTTTTAACATGTAACTTAGTTGGTATGATTGTGCCTAAGGTTTTGTTCAAGGTTGAATACTAAGTTCCTAAGGTGTTATTTTCTATGGTGACGGTTTATTTTCTTTGTTTATATAGGTGATCTAGCCGCATAGTGGCCACTATCAAATGTTGAGGTATATGTCATATAAATATTTTATAGTCTTCTTTATTTTATATTAAACTATTGATCGTGTTTCATGTCTTATACTCTGCATTGTATCTTCTTTCATTTTTAGGAGAGGAACTCAATATTGATGGTAAGAAGTAGCAATTGAATAAAGTGGAGAACAATAAAACTGGAGCAACAAATGCAAAATGAGAGAGAGAAGAGAATTTGTCTAGTGATACCCTTAGAGCCAATATCTTCCATAAGACACTCATAGAGACTGATGGTGAAGCCTTCAAAGTTGGTGAATTCACTTGCAATTCTTTGGCAACACAGCGATAATGTTTTGAAATGATGAAACAATATTTCATGTGTAAATTATAGTCCAACCGATATTAAGTTGGAATCTCATATTGTAATACTTGATATTTTATAGAATAAAATTTATATGGTTGAAATTATTTTTATTTGCACTTGATATTATTTAGTCTTGTAATTAAGATATGTAACTTTGTGTTATCATATTAGATAAGCATGCACATTGTATGACATTTTTTTAAAATTTAGTTGCAAAATCATACTAATTAATTTATGTTGATTAATAATATACACGTAAAATTAATCTGAAACTACTAAATTAGTACTTTATATTAATTAATGATGAACAAAATAAAATGAATATATGACTAAATTAGTTGTTTATAATGATTATGAATGAAATTAAATTAAATGAATAGAAACTACTAAATCAGTCATTTATATAATGAATATGAAAATAACAAAAAAATGATTAATGACTACTGCAAATGATAATTTTTTTATTAAAATGACAATTAAATTTTGCACATATACGACTACTAGTAGCTAAATAATAGTATCTTATAACACGACTAAAATTTAGTCATATTTATTTGGTCATTAATTGGTTTCAAATGATGACTAAAATTTGCATATATATGACTATTAGTAGCTAATTTATAGTATCTTATAACATGAATAACATTTTAGTCATTAATTGGTTTTCTGAAGAATTCATATAGCAATATATTTTATTGTATATTTGGTCATTAATTGCAACAATTAATGACTAAACCAATGGAAAAATTATGACCAAATTTATGACTAGATATACTACTAGATGGTAAAATTGAGGAAACCAATTAATGACTAAGCTAAAAATGACTAAAAGTTGGTCGCGTTATTGAGTTGATCTAGGTGGATATTGGTGGCCACACACCTATTCCACCTAGACTTCCAGTCAATTTCACATGTTTCCTTGTTTATTACAACATTTACTATTTTAGCAGTTTTTCAGGTCTTGAACTTCTGGAGTAGTTTTGACCCCCAAAACAATGTTTTTAGGTCCGCAGTAGGCTCATACCCTTAAGTAGGGGCCTGCCGCAAATCCTATTGTAATCAGAGAGATATTTCCAATATGGTATCATACGCACCAAATGAAGATAATATGACCAAGTTACGACCTCGGGAAGTTGGTTGCCCAACTAACCCCAACGGGGCCCACAAACTCTTGGCATTCCATCTCCTGGGGTTAGGGTTTTGGTTGTTTAGGGTTTTTCCTTTATGTTAAATAATTAATAGGATCTTGAGCCTCATTGTAACACAGTTCAGAGGCATGTAGCTGCCATATCGCTTCTCAAAGATAAGCTACCATCACTTGAGCTAGTTTATTTCCATTTTTGTATGTAAGCATATTTCAGTATTTGATATTAATGAAAGGTAGTGTTATTTATGTTGCATCTTTGTATTTATGTTTATATCTGTGATTTTTTTTGTTCCTTTTTAAGTTTGGATCAATGGTATCAGAGTGGTCTTCTCTTTCTCTGTTTTTTCTTGCATGTCCCAAATGAGGTCTGGATATAAGGAGTTAGGGCTCAAATTGGTCAAACCTTTGCAAGACTAGCCTCACAAATCCTGATGGCCTCCCATGGCAGAAGGTAAGCAAGATGAGGGGGCAGGAGATCCTTTCAAAATCTTGCTCGAAGAAGCCCTCAAGCAACAGAGGAACATGATTATGGACAATTTTTCCCAAATCCTTTAACGGCTACCCAAAGGTGACACATCTTCTTCCAGTAGCCACTCTGGAAGCACCACACCCTTTAAGGCACAAGTTAACTTTGACATCCCCATATTTGAAGATCATATAGATGCGGACGCTATATATAAATGGTTAAATCTTCTAGAAGGATATTTTTTCTGTTCATGATTTTTCCAGCTGGGAAAAGATTATTTTTGCACTTCTCAAAGCCACCCCCAATGTCAAGGACTGGTGGGAAACTTATTTTGAGAAGAAGGACAAAAGTACACCCTCACTATTTTCAGTGGCACTCACTTGGGATTCATTTTGGGATGCCATCAAGGAGCAGTACTACCCTATCGGGAGCTATGAGGATAAATACATGAAGTGGACCACGTTGTGGTAAGGAAGGGACCAAGACGTGTCAGAGTTTACCAATATTTTTCACACCCTTCGCACGAAGTTGGGTATCAAGGATTCTGAACGAAATTTTGCACTCAAGTACCGCGATTGTCTACATAGATACATCCAGGACAAGATGGAGTTCCTAGACATCTCCTCGCTTGACACGATGTACCGATATGCTGTTAAGATTGAGAAGAATTTTACATAGAGGAAGATATATTTTGGATCTGTGAATCCGAAGCAAGGGAAAGGCCCCCCCAAACCACAAAGCAAAGGACAAAGCCAAGGTGGGACAACCCAGGACAATCCACTGAAGCCACAAGAAAAAAAAACACCCCAAAGACAAAGAAGGACATGAGAAAATGGTGTGAGTTCCATAAGAGCTCCACTCATAACACAAATGAGTGTTGGTCCCAGCAATCACTAGTGGCCAAGCTGAAGGCTTCTGAATCAGATGCATGTTCTGACTCTAAGTGAGAACCCGACAAGGGGAATGACAAAGGAAAGTAGATCATTGATGCAGAGCCCAATGCCACTGTGGCCACTACCAAGATCCAAAAGAACGACCATGAAGATCCAGAGGAGGGGGAACACCTTTTCCACTCACATATGTGGGTGAAGGGTTCTACGTTGTAGTTCATTATCGACAGCGAGAGACAAGAGAACCTCATTTCAGAAGAGGTTGTGAAGCGGATGGGTTTACTGACTACAACACATCTACAACCGTACACCATCAGGTGGCTTCACCAAGGAAAAGATCTCAACGTTAGCCAGCAGTGTCACCTTCCCTACAGCATCAAGCCCTTCACCGATGAGGTACTGTGTGATCTTACTCCTCTTGAAGGTTTTGATGTATTATTAGGACAACCATACTTGTGGAAGTGACATGTTGTATATGAATCTAGACCTCACTTTGTGATTATTACTTTGGTCAACAAGTTGTACAGGATACTGGAGGTCGCCTCACCTACAACCATCTCTTTGATATCTACAAAGCAATATAGTAAGATCATTTCACAAAACAAGAAATTTTTTGTCCTTATGATTCGCCCTTAGGGAAAGAAGAAGATATTGGCCATGACTTCGAAGCAAGGCTCCTCTACACAATAGTAGCAGATGGACAACGTCACGAAGGAGTACACGGACATTTTTGCCTCACCTGCGGGAGTGCCTCTACACTGTCAGGTCAAACACTCCATCGATCTAAAACTGGGTGCACCACTACCTAATGGACTGATCTATTGATGCTCTATTTTGGAGAATGATGACATCAACAGGCAGAATCATGAGTTTTTGAAAAAAGGGCACATCAAGCCAAGCTCATCACCCTGTGGGAGCCTGATTGTATTGGTACAGAAGAAGGATGGGCCCTGGAGACTATGTATTGACTATCAGGTGTTGAACAAGATCACTTTCCGAAATAGGTACCAAATCCCACAAATTGATGACCTTCTCGACCAGCTCAAGGGGGCCAAATATTTCAGCAATATTGACTTGAAGTCCGTTATCACCAGGTTCCTATCGAACCCTCCGATGTGTGGAAGACCACCTTCAAATCCAAGGAGGGCCTTTTCAAATGGTTGGTCATGCCTTTCGGGTTAATGAATTCCCCCACAACCTTCATGAGATTGATGGAAAACATCTTGTGACCCTTAACCAATGCATTCATGGTGGTTTATTTAGATGACATCTTAATCTTCAACCAGAGTTTGGAAGAGAACCTCCACCATATTTGGTGGGTCCTCCAAACCCTGTGACAACACAAGATGTGTGCCAATATGGAGAAATTCACTTTTTGCATGTCCTAGGTTCAATATCTAGGGTACATCATTGATGAGCAGGGTGTGCATGTGGACCCATCCAAGATACAAGTCATTTGGGATTGGCCAACCCCAACCACTCTAACAAAGCTCTGTAGCTTTTTGGTTCTTTCCAATTTCTATTGCAAGTTCGTATTGGGGTTCTCTCATATCACTTGGCCTTTAAGTAAAGTCACCAAGGGCAGAGCGAAAGAAAAGTTCTTTTGGTCCAAAACCCAACATAAATCATTTTTTCGATTTGAAGCATCACCTCTGCTCCGCACCAGTGCTCACATTATGAGACCTGCAATAATCATTTGAGATTGAGACCGATGCCTCCAACTATGCCATTGGTGCAGTTCTTACTCAGCAGGGGCATCTAGTGGCTTACCATAGTGAGACACTTTCAAACACAGTACGAAAGTATCCCGACTATGAAAAAGAAATGTATTCGATTGTGCAACCCTGTCGATAATGGAAACATTACATTATGGGGAAGGAAACAGTCATCCACACAGACCACCAACCCCTAAAGTTCATACAGACACTTGGGAAGTTACAAAACGATTGCCATCAGAAATGGTCCACATACCTGCAATAGTTCCATTTAAACATTAAGTAAAAGAAGGGGAAAACCAATAATGTTGCAAATTGCCTTAGCCAACCACTAATCATGGCAATGATCATTGTGCTTGACTCCTATGGGCACGAGACTTCTGGGTGGCCGCATTTGTAAAAGAGCGGTCCAAAATTTGGCAGCACATACCCAACAATCTTGGAAGGTAAGAAAGTTCCAAATTTTCAACTCCAGGATGCACTGTTATGCCACTTGGGACACATTTTTGTTCTTCAAGCAAGCATGCCAAGATGATTTGGGAGGTGCACTAAAGTCGGATCATTAGAAATTTTGTAGAGAGAATAGTGGCAGTACTGCAGAAATATTTTTATTGGTCAAACCTTCATTAGGATATTGGGAAGTACATTAGATCTTGCATTACATGAACCATTTCCAAACCAACCATCAAGAAGCAAGGCCTATATACTTCTCTGCCTATTCCTAGTTGACCTTGGGAATCCATCTCCATGGATTACATGTCGGGCCTTGCTTCTAATAACCATAACAACGATTGTGTTTTCGTGGTCATCGACAAATTCTCTAAGATGGCCATTATGGCTCCCTGCAAGAAGAGTATCACAGTAGAGGCTAGTGCTAAGCTCTTCTTTGAGCGAGTGTGCGTACACTTTGGGATCCCAAAATCCATTATCTCAGATCGGGACAGTAGATTCCTGAGTGCATTTTGGTCAAGTCTCTAGTCGATGCTAGATACTAAACTTACTAATTCCATGGATTTCCACCCCAAACTGATGGCCAAACAAAGGTCGTCAACAACATTAGCATATGCTTTATGTGCATATACAACTCGAATCATCCAAACACATGGGATGAAATCCTCGCTTATGTCCAGCATAGCTACAACAGAGCTGTTTATAGCTCAACGAGCCACATCCCTTTTCAGGTAGGGTTGGGATTTCAACCATTATGTCCATTGATGTAGCCATACCATTTGTAGCTACTCAGGCAGATTCAACTCATGTCTAGTCTGAAGCCGACAGGGCTAACAACTTCAGTGAGTGCATTCAACACATCTTCCGGTAGGTCCATGATATATTGGACAAAGCAAATGCTAAGTACAAGGAGCACCATGATTAGCATCGAGTGTCATACAAGTTCCAGGTGGGCGATAAAGTTTAGCTACATTTCTAGAAGGAGCGCTTCATTGGACCCCATCGCAAGCTTCACCCGCTCTGATATGGGCCATACACCATCACCAAGGTTGTAGGGGACAATGCCTTTGAGCTCAACATTCCATCGTTCCTTGGTATGCACGCAGTGTTCAATGTAGATCGCCTTCAGCCATATTTTCCACCATTGTTGGACACATTCAACATCGCAAAACAACTCACAACAACAAAGCTAAATCCAGACTGCATGGAATAGGCCACAACTGATCAGATCATGGACACACAGATCAAGAAAACTTTCCAACAAAGGATCCATCTATATTGAGTTGTCAAAGTAGGTCAACTCTTTCACCAAGGCAAGTGGTTCACCAGGGACCACGTTCAACAGAAATTTCCTCACCTCATGGAGGCTCTACATGCAATGGGGGGAATTTCTTCCTAAGGAGGGAGGAATGATCCAGGTGGATATTGGTGGCCACCCACCTATTCTACCTAGACCTCTAGTCATTTCCACCCATTTCCTTGTTTATTGTAGCATTTACTATTTTTAGCAACTTTTTGAGTCCTGAACTTCTAGAGAAGTTTTGACCCCCTAAACAACGTTTTTTTTGAGGTTTGCAGTAGGCCCATAACCATAGGTAGGGATCTCCTACAAATCTTGTAGTAACCAGAGAGATATTTCCAACAAGGTATCATACATGACAAACAAAGATAATATGACCAAGTTACGACCCCAGGAAGTTGGTTGCCCAACTAACCCCAATGGGGCCCACAAACTATTGGTGTTCCATCTCCTGGGGCTAGGGTTTTGGTTGTTAGGGTTTTTCCTTAATGTTCAATAATAAATAGGACATTAAACCTCATTGCAACACAATTCAGGGGCATGTAGCCACCACATCTCTCCTCATAAATAAGCTACCATCGCTCGAGCTAGTTTATTTCCATTTCTGTATGTAAGCATATTTCAGTGTTTGATATTAATGAAAGGTAGTGCTATTTCTACTACATCTATGTATTTATGGTTATATCTGTAATTTATTGCATTCCTATTTAAGATCGTATTAGTGGTATCAGACCAGTCTGTTATTTCTCTGTTTTTCTTTGCATGTTGATGCAGGAGCATTAACCCAAGAGAAAATCATTGTAATTAAGTAGACATAGGGGGTCATGTATTTTTAGGAAGTTGGATTCCTAAGTGACAAATTAATGTAATATTAGGCTCTTAAGTGAATTAATTAGGTAATGGGAGGAAATTGTAAGTGCTCTCGAATAAATGAGAACATGAGTGGCAATAATGACAAAAGAGCCTAAAATCAATTAGGACTCTTAGAACAGTTCATGA
Source organism: Pinus tabuliformis (assembly GCA_031772625.1). Classification (NCBI taxonomy): domain Eukaryota; kingdom Viridiplantae; phylum Streptophyta; class Pinopsida; order Pinales; family Pinaceae; genus Pinus; species Pinus tabuliformis. The sequence continues at coordinate 600,184,520 of CM062818.1, forward strand.
TTCGAGGAAATACGAAGAGACTTTAGGAATTAATTAATTAGAAGTGGCCATAATGGACAGAGGATTTAGGAGTCGGTTCAGTAGATATAGGAGTCGAACCAGGATAGTTCAACAGAACTCCTGGCATATATGTAAGCCTATGGGCAGAGTCAAAGAGGAGGCCACTGACACTGAAAAATAGGCCAATGCGAGATCGAGAAGTCTCGAATGTAATCTTTGATTTTACATATATATATATATATATATATATATATATATATATATATATATATATATATATATATATATATATATATATATATATATATATATATATATATATATATATATATATAGAGAGAGAGAGAGAGAGAGAGAGAGAGAGAGAGAGAGAGAGAGAGAGTTTACTTCTGACTGTGTCAGTGTGTGTGATTCACGTGTTTTATGATCGATTATGATGTGAACTTGTAGGTTTTGTAAAAGAGAATTGCAGACAGAGTTCTGAAGAATACGCATAGGAGAGAATGATTCGGAGGAATCGTAAGGGATCTTAGAATCCAATTGATGAATAGAGTAAAGCTCTGAAGAAGTAGCGAAGTGAAGGTTCGCAAAGGAGAGAAGTTGAGCAGAAGCAGAAGAGTGAAACCCTGAGGAAACAACCCAAACCTATAGAGGAACACTGAGAAGATAGTGAAAACATAAGCAAAGAGAAGAGCGGAGAAGCGAAGAGGAGTCGCGCAGCGGAAACAACGAAGGATGGGAGTTTTTGAAGAATCTCAATCACAAAGGAAAATCGAAGAAATAAGTGGAAAAAAATCCAAGTGGAAGGAAGAACAAAAGAGTTAAGAATCAGCACACAACAACCGTTAGATCTCATAGATCAATGACCGAGATTTGATCACATCGGTGGCAACCCTTTTAGAGCTATTGGAACTGAGCTTTGGGTAGTTGTGATGAGCGATCGCGATTGATCATGGACCGTTGGATCGGGATCAAATCTAATCGCAAGTCGGAAGTCAGAGATGTAAAGGGACAATGCGATGAAATGCGACACATCGATGGCTGAAACTCTGATATAGCGATAGCCAATCAGAGATCAGGCCAATCGGAGTTTGGAGGAGGAACTTTGCAGAGGTGGACCTGACAATATATAGATTCGGGTCTATACATTTTAAAGTCTGGTATATGTGAGTCAGAGCAGGATTTCCATGGTTTCCTTTGTATTCCCGTATTTCTTATATTTCCCAATAATATGAATGGGTCGGGGTTAATGTGAAAGAGCTTATATATGTGTTCCAATAGTCACGTATCGGAAGAAAAAGGGGTGATGAGGCATAGATGACCCATGAAGAACCCGATTTCGATTGCGATGGAGGTAGCCTTGGGTTCTGTGCAGAGGTTGTACGAAAGGCGGAAAGGTAAGGTTTTGTGCATATTTTCCTTTGTAAAAGGGTTATAAGGGAAAAGAGCATCGACAGTGTATTCATATGTTAAACCCATACATAACCAATGGTTAAAGGGGGATGGTTATATATATGTGAATTATGGGTTATATAAATGTTATGAAGGGTTATAATGTCCCGATAGAAAGGTTTAGGTGGGGTGATTGAGTTCTGACATAAAGGAACGAATAAAGAGGGCCTTAACCATTGTATGGTTAAAAAATTGACTCCTTTGTGAGTCAAATACCTGGGACAGAGGTATTTATGCATATTTATGCATACTATGGGTATGTGCGGGGGTATCCTTGCACCATTAGTGGTATCAGAGCAGAATTGAAATCAGAGCGAGGAAAGATTTTTGCGAAAGGAAGTTTGCACACAGAAGAAGGTCATGTGCATAAGTTAATTGATGAATGATAGAGAATACAACAGAAGACTGTAAGGGGAACTTTTGAAGTTCTTGGAAGACTGTAGCAGTTCCAGCAGAGGCTTGGAGTAGATAGGAATAGAGGATTCCTTGAAGGAAGGAGAAAGCAAGATTGCTTAGTACAAGTTCTGAAGGAAAGAGGACTTGGAGACCGAACAGAGGACAATCCATCCAAGGTACAGGTGGAATGGTGAAACAAGATCATGCTGAGATCTTGAAGGTGAGGTAATATGTTCTGTTTTAAATTAAAAGTGTGTGTTTTATATACTAATGCACAGGTGACAGCAAGCAAAGCTATGAGAGGAGAACCAAATGTGTTCTTGAAGACGAAGTAAGGAGAATACTCTGATAGAGAAGTGGCAATGAACCTAAAGAATCCAACAAGAGATTGGATAGAGAGGACAGCTGAAGTGTTCTCAAGAGAGAATGAGAAATTGCAGAAGCCTAGAAGGAGAAAAGGTGTTGCTCAAGAGGAGGTTCCAAATAGAGGACCGTGTTTACCAAAAGACAGAGTGAGGAGAGATTAGTGAGGTAAGATTGTAACCAGGAGGACTAGCTAGAGCAGAGGGTTGTTGCAGATGAGTGAGGATCTCATGAAGAAAGAGGAGAAGAAGTTGACTACTAATAGTCATAGCAGAGGTTCAGAGAGAAGCCACAGCAGAAGAAAGATGAAGAAATAGGATGCCAAAGCAGATGGCAAGAAGATGAGTCAAGAAGAAATTGACCAGGAGATTTCAGAGTTAAAAGAACAACTTGATGCATTAAGAAGAATGTTAGAGTAAAGCTAGAGACTAGGTTGGGTCTTGAAGAAGAAGCCAGTGGAATGGAATGAGATGTAGAGAAGGCTACAACAAAATCAAGTGAAGTGGCTGAGGGAAAAACTCAAGGAAGTTGAGTTGGAAATGGAAGAGTCCATTTGTGAACCAGAACAGGGAGAAATTCTAGGAGAAAGTGAAGATGAAGACTTGAAGACTGAAAATTCAAGTGAGGCCAAGGGGTCACATGGTTTTAAATCTGACAATTTGTGTATGTTTGCAGGTGAAACATGTAAAGAAGGACAATTTGTTGATATTGTCATAAAAGAGAAAGAAGACAAGCAGAATCTAAATTTTGTTTTGGAAGAAGATGAGATAGATAGGTCTCATATACAGCTAGAGAAATATATCAAGCAACCAAGTGAAGGGCTTAAGGAGATTGAATAGGAGACAATCGAATAATTTCTTAATCATATGAAGGATTTAGAATAGCACTGAGATATGATGGCTGAAGCATCTAGTAGGACCACAGGGCCTTATGTTTCTAAAACGGATGGTTTGTGTATGATGGCAGGTATTGCAGGAGAAAAGCAACCTATTGAAGATATCTTTAGAGGAGAGGAAGATCTAGAAATAAAAAGTGACAAAGAAAACTTTCTAGAAGAGGAGGAAATTGACTGCATACAAAAGAAAAAGTCTATGGATGAGTCTATGGAAGCTGTCATAGAGATGAGGAATCAGGATCTTATTCTGATGAAGAATGAAGGAATACTGCCTTAGAAAGGTAATCAAATGAGTTTGATTAATGTTATTGATGAAAAACAAATGCAGGAGAATGTTAATGCAGATGGGGAGACAAGGATAGCTCTTGAAGGAGGTAAACGACAAGAGACTAAAGGCAAAATTGAAGAAGAAGAGACTATGTTAGCTGAAAACATAGTAAAGGATCATCAATTCAGCATGATGATAGGCACAATGGAAATAGCCATGGAAGTTGTTGAAACAGTCAGTGAAAAAGAAGGACATCTACTGAAAGATGTTAAGAAGGAAGAAGTCTATGCAAAAGACTTAGCAAAGGGAGAAATAACACTAATAAAAGAGTGTTTTGCAAAGGATAAACAATCTTTTGAAGTTGTCAGAAGTATGGAGAAGTATCTTTTAGAAGATAACAACTCTGAAGTAAAGGAGGATGAAGAATGTCTCTTAAATGAGAGAAGCAGTGATTCATTACAGCAGAGAGAATTTAACAATGCCTGGATGTGTGAAGATGTGACAACACAAGAACAAGTTCTTGTGGAAGAAGGAGATGAAGTTCAGTTTGAAAAGTTGATATGTGAAGCAATAGTTGAGACTGTTGAACCTTATGATTTCCAAACTGATAATTTGTGTATAAAGGTAGGAAACATAAGTGATGATGAAATACTTATGAAGTGTCACAAAGAGATTGCATTGCTGGAATATTTGCTGAGAAATTCAAAGTATGACAGTGTTATTACAAAGGAAGGAGTTCACTATGGTGAACAAGAGAAGGAAGACATCATTAGGATAGATGGTGTGGAAGAGAGACTAATGGACAGTCTCATGAGTTCTTTTGAGAATTCAAAACAACATACTGATATGCTAACAGAGGGGAAAGAAACAGAGCAGCAAATTGAATTGTTGTCAAAGGAAGATAAGGCATAGAAGCCTTATGTTTTTTATTTTAACAAGTGTTTTGTGAATGCAGGTTTTGTTGCAATTGCTGGAGGAGATTTGGCACAAGTAAACAACCAAATAAAGGTGAAAGAAGAAGACTCGGTGGAAGAATTCAATCCATGGAACAAAGATGTTAAATTGCTGGAGAGAGTGCTGAACAGTCATGATTTAGTCATGAAAGAGGGTAAGGATGATAGGGAGGCAGTCAGCATAGGAGTCACAGCAAAAGTTGAAGCAAAAGTCAGAATAAGAGACAGCATAAAAGTCAGAATAGAAGTCAGCAAAGCAAGAATAACAGAACAAGAAGAAGAACAACAATTTGAAGAAATAGTGGACAGCAACAGCAACCTGAAGCAAAGAGAAAGAGGAAGAAGTAATAAATAGAATATGGACCAGTCCAAAGGTGTACTGGAGACAGAAATTGAAGAAATGTGGCAGCTGATGATGAAGCAGACCAAACGGAGGAAAATGGTAGTAGCAGGAAGCATGATCAATCAGAGTTTGAATCTGATTGACAAGAAGAAGAAGATGGAGCAAAAGACAGCAGAAGTACAACAACAACAAGGGGAAAAATCATGTGGACAGTTACAGAACAAAGTGTGGGATCCAGAAAGACCAAGATCAGAAGACACATGATCAGGAGATCATGAATATTTTATACTTTGGGAATCTGATGTAGGAGCATTCACCCAAGAGAAAATCATTGTAATTAAGTAGACATAGGGGGTCATGTATTTTTAGGAAGTTGGATTCCTAAGTGACAAATTAATGTAATATTAGGCTTTTAAGTGAATTAATTAGGTAATGGGAGGAAATTCTAAGTGCTATCGAATAAATGAGAACATGAGTGGCAATAATGTCAAAAAAGCCTAAAATCAATTAGGACTCTTAGAACAATTCATGATTCGAGGAACTAAGGAGAGACTTTAGGAATTAATTAATTAGAATTGGACATAATGGATAGAGGATTTAGGAGTTGGTTTTTTAGATATAGGAGTCGAACCAGGATAGTTCAACAGAACTCCTGGCATATATGTAAGCCTATGGGTAGAGTCAAAGAGGAGGCCATTGACATTGAAAAATAGGCCTGTGCGAGACAGAGAAGTCTCAAATGTAATCTTTGCTTTTACACACACACACACACATATATATATATAGAGAGAGTTGATTTCTGACTGTGTTAGGGTGTGTGATTTGCGTGTTTTATGATCGATTATGATGTGAACTTGTAGGTTCTGTAAAAGAGAATTGCATACAGAGTTCTGAAGAATACGCAGAGGAGAGAATGATTCAGAGGAATCGTAAGGGATCTTAGAATCCAATTGATGAATAGAGTAAATCTCTAAAGAAGTAGCGAAGTGAAGGTTCGTAGAGGAGAGAAGTTGAGCAGAAGCAGAAGAGTGAAACCCTGAGGAAACAACCCAAACCCATAGAGGAACGCTGAGAAGATAGCGAAAACATAAGCAAAGAGAAGAGTGGAGAAGCGAAGAGGAGTCGCGCAGCGGAAACAAAAGGACGGGAGTTTTTGAAGAACCTCAATCACAAAGGAAAATCGAAGAAATAAGCGGAAAAAATCCAAGTGGAAGGAAGAACAGAAGAGTTAAGAATCAGCACACAACAACCATTAGATATCATAGATCAATGGCCGAGATTTGATCGCATCGGCGGCAACCCTTTTAGAGCTATCAGAACCGAGCTTTGGGTAGTTGCGATGAGCGATCGCGATTGATCGTGGACCGTTGGATCGGGACCAGATCTATGGTCCAGATCTAATCACAAGTCAAAAGTTGGAGATGTAAAGGGATAGTGCGATGAAATGTGACACGCCGATGGCCGAAACTCCAATATAGCGATAGCCGATCAGAGTTTGGAGGAGGAACTTTGCAGAGGTGGACCCGATGATATATAGATTCGGGTCTATACATTTTAAAGTCCGGTATATGTGAGTTGGAGCGAGATTTCCATGGTTTCCTTTGTATTCCCATATTTCTTATATTTCCTGATAATATGAATGGGCCGGGGTTAATGTAAAAGAGCTTATATATGTGTTCCGATAGTCGCGTATCGGAAGAAAAAGGGGTGATGAGGCATAGATGACCCATGAAGAACTCGATTGCGATTGTGAAGGAGGTAGCCTCAGGTTCTGTGCAGAGGTTGTATGAAAGGCGAAAAGGTAAGGTTTTGTGTGTATTTTCCTTTGTAAAAGGGTTATAAGGGAAAAGAGCGGTGATAGTGTATTCATATATTAAAACCAGATGTAACTAATGTTTAAAGGGGGATGGTTATATATATGTGAATTATGAGTTATATAAAGGTTATGGAGGGTTATAATGTCCTGATAGAAAGGTTTAGGCGAGGTGATTGAGTTTCGACATAAAGGAACGGATAAAGAGGGCCTTAACCATTGTATGGTTAAAAAATTGACTCCTTTGTGAGTCAAATACCTGGGACAGAGGTATTTATGCATACTGTGGGTATGTGCGGGGGTATCCCTGCACCACATGTCCCCAACGAGGTTGGGATATAAGGAGTTAGGGCTCAAACTGGTTGAACCTTTGCAAGACCAACCTAGAAAATCTCGACAGCCTCCCATGGCGGAAGAGAAGAAATATGAGGGGGCAGGAGATCCTTTCAAATTTTTGCTTGAAGAAGCCCTCGAGCGATAAAGGAATAAGATGATGGACAATTTTTCCCAATTTCTTCAGCGGCTTCCCAAAGGTGACACATCTTCTTCCAGCAACCACTCTGAAAGCGCCACACCCTTTAAGGTACAAGTTAACTTTGACATCCCCATATTTGAAGGTCAGATAGATGCAGACATCATAGATAAATGGTTAAATATGCTAGAAGGATATTTTTTTGTTCATGATTTTTCTAGCCGGGAAAATATTACTTTTGCACTTCTCAAAGTCGCCCCCCACATCAAGGACTGGTGGGAAACCTACTATTATAAGAAGGACGAAAGTAAACACACGCTATTTTCAGCCGCACCCACTTGGGATTCCTTCTGGGATGCCATCAAGGAGCAGTACTACCCTATTGGGAGCTATGAGGATAAATACATAAAGTTGACCACGCTGTGGCAAGGAAGGGACCAAGACGTGTCAGAGTTTACCAATGTCATTCATACCCTTCACACGAAGTTGCGTATCAAGGATTCTGAGCAACATTTGGCACTCAACTACCATGACTAACTACACAGATACATCTAGGACAAGATGGAGTTCCTAAACATCTCCTCTCTCATTAGGACGTACCGATATGTTGTCAAGATTGAGTAGAAGATTAAATAGAAGAAGGCACCCCCAAATCGCAAAGCAAAGGAAAAAGGCAAGGCAGGGTGACCTAGGACAACCCGTCGAAGCTGCAAGCAAAGAAAAAAACCCCTAAGACAAAGAAGGACACAGGAAAATGGTGTGATTTCCATAAGAGCTCCGCTCACAACACAAGTGAGCATTGGGCCAAGCAGTTAGTGGTGGCCGAGATGAAGGCTTCGGAATCAGACGCATGTTATGACTCTGAGTCAGAACTCGAAAAGGGGAATGCCAAAGGGAAGCAGATCATTGACACGAAGCCCAGCACCACTGTGGCCACAACCAAGATCTAGAAGAATGAGCCTAAAGATCTAGAGGAGGGGGAACGCCTCTTCCACTCACAGATGTGGGTGAAGGGTTCTTCACTGTAGTTCACTGTCGGCAGCAGGAGCCAAAAGAACCTCATTTCAGAAGAGGTCGTGAAGCATCTAGGTCTACCGACTACAACACATCCGTAGTCGTACATCATCGGGTGGCTTCACCAAGGACGAGATCTCCACGTCAACCAGAAGTGTCGCCTGCTCTTCAAGCCCTTCATGAATGAGGTACTATGTGATGTTACTCCACTTGAAGTTTGTGATGGATTATTAGGACAACAATACTTGTGGAAGCAACATGTTGTATATGAGTCTAGACCTCACTCTGTGATTATTACTTTGGGAAAAAAGTTGTACAGGATACCGGAGGTAGCCCCGCCTACCACCATCTCTTTGATCTCTATAAAACAATGTAGTAAGATAACTTCACATACCAGGAAATTTGTTTTCCTTATGATTTTCCCTCAGGGCAAGAAGAATATTGTGGCCATGGCTTCCAAATAGGGCTCCTGCACACAACAACAACAGATGGACAAGGTCATGGAGGAGTAGAGGGGCATTTTCACCTCACCTACGGGGGTACCTATGAACTGTTAGGTCAAGCACTCCATCGATCTAACCTCTAGAATGCTGTTAACCAATGGAACGATCTATCAATGATCTATTATGGAGAATGATGAGATCAAGATGCAGATTCAGGAGTTGTTGAGAAAAGGGCACATCAGGCCAAGCTCATCACCTTGTGGGAGCCCGATTGTATTGGTACATAAGAAGGACAGGACCTGGAGACTGTGTATTCACTATTGGGCACTAAACAAGATCATTGTCCGGAATAGGTACCCCATCCCACATATTGATGACCTTTTGGACTAGCTCAATGGGTCCAAATATCTTAGAAATATTGACTTGAAGTTCGGTTATCACCAGGTGCCTATCAAACCCTCCAATGTGTGGAAGACTGCCTTCAAATCCAAGTAGGGAATTTTCGAATGGTTGGTCAAGCCTTTCGGATTGATGAATGCCCTTGTAACCTTCATGAGGTTGATGGATGACATCTTGCAACCCTTCAGCAATGCATTCGTGATGGTCTATTTAGATGACATCTTGATCTTCAGCTAGAGTTGGGAAGAGCACTTCCACCATGTTTGACACGTCGTCCAAACCCTACGATAACACAAATTGTGTGCCAATCTAGAGAAATCCACTTTTGGCATGACCTAGGTTCAATATCTGGGTTACATCATTGATGAGCAAGGTGTGCATGTGGACTCAGCCAAGATACAAGTCATTTAGGATTGGCCAGCCCCAATGACCCTAACAGAGCTCCGTAGCTTTCTGTGTCTTGCTAATTTCTACCCAAGGTTCTTGTTGGGGTTATCTCATATCACTTGGCCTTTAAGTCAAGTCACAAAGGGCAGAGAAAAAGAAAATTTCTTTTTGTCTGAAACCCAACAGAAATCATTTTCAGAGTTGAAGCATCACCTCATCTCTACACCAGTGCTCACACTACCAGATGTGCAACAACCATTTGAGACTGAGACCGTTGCCTCTGACTATGCCATTGGTGCAGTTCTTACTCAACAAGGGCATTCAATGGCTTACCACAGTGAGATACTTTCAGACACAGTCCAAAGGCATCCCACCTATGAAAAATAAATGTATTCCATTGTGCAGGTCTGTCGTCAATAGAAGCATTACATTCTGGGGAAGGAAACAATCATCCACATAGACCACTGACCCTTGCAGTTCATACAAACACAAGGGAAGTTGCAGAACAATCGCCATCAGAAATGGTCCACATACCTGCAACAGTTCCATTTGAACATTAGTTACAAGAAAGGAAACACCAATAATGTTGCAGACTGCCTCAGCTAACCACCAGTCATGGCATTGATCACTGTGCTCGACTCCTATGGGAACGAGACTTCGGGGTGGCCGCATTTGTACAAGAGCGATCCAGAATTCGGCAGCACATACCAGACACTCCTAGAAGGTAAGAAAGTTCCAAATTTTCAACTCCATGATGCACTTTTATGCCACTTGGGACACATTTTTGTTCTTCAAGCAAGCATGCCAAGATGAATGGGAGGTGCACTAAATTCGGATCACTGGAACTTTTGTAGAGAAAATAGTGGCAGTACTGCAAAAATATTTTTATTGGTCGAACCTTCGTTAAGATGTTGGGAAGTACATTAGATCTTGCACTGTGTGGGCCATTTCCAAACCAACCATCAAGAATAAAGGCCTCTATACTCCTCTTCCTACTCCTAGTTGACCTTGGGAATCCATCTCCTTGGATTACATGTTGGGCCTTCCTTCTACTAAGCATGGCAATGACTATGTTTTCGTGGATGTTGATAGATTCTCTAAGATGGCCATTATGACAGCTTGCAAGAAGAATATCACAATAGAGGCCAATGCTAAGCTCTTGTTTGAGCGAGTGTGGGTACACTTTGGGATCCCACAGTCCATTGTCTCATATCGAGACAGAAAATTTCTGAGTTCATTTTGGTCAAGTCTCTAGTCGATGCTGGATACCAAACTTATTAATTCCACAGCTTTCCTCCCCCCAATGGATGGCCAAACAAATATCGTCAATAGGATGACCGTACACATTCTACGAATATACAACTCAAAGCATCCATGCACATGGGATGAAATCCTCCCCTATGTCCAACACAACTACAATAGATGTCTCCATAGCTCAACGGGCCACAAACCCTTTCAGGTAGGACTGGGATTTCAACCATTACGTCACATTGATGTAGCCATACCATTTGCAGTTACTCAGGCAGATTAGACTCACGACTAGACTGAAGCCGACAAGGCTAACAAATTCATTGAGCGCATTCAACACATCCGCCAATAGGCCCATGATATATTGAATAAAGCCAATGCTAAGTACAAGCAGCGCCATGATCAACATTGGGTGACGCACAAGTTCTTGGTGGGCGAAAATGTTTGGTTACATTTGTAGAAGGAGCACCTCATTGGACCCCACCGCAAGCTTCACCCACTCCGATATGGGCCATACACCATCACCAAGGCTATAGGGGACAATTCCTTCAAGCTTAGCATTCCACTGTTCCTTGGTATGCACCCAGTGTTCAATGTAGACTACCTTCGGCCATACTTTCCACCATTGCTGGACACATTCGACATTGTAGAATAGCTAAAACCAACAGATCTAAATCCAGACTGCATGGAACAGGCCACAACTGATTAGATCATGGAGATGCATATCAAGAACACTGGCCAACAAAGGATCCAACCATATCGAGTTGTCAAAGCAGGTCAACTCCTTTACCAGGGAAAGTGGTTCACCAGGGACGAGATTCAATAGAAATTTCCTCACCTCATGGAGGTTGCGCACACAATGGTGACCATTTCTTCCTAAGGAGGGAAGAATGATCTAGGTGTATATTGGTGATCACCCACCTATTACACCTAGAACTTCAGTCAGTTTCACCTGTTTCCGTATTTATTGCAGCATTTACTATTTTTAGCAATTTTTCGGATCTTGAACTTCCAGAGCAGCTTTGATCCCTTAAACGACATTTTTTTGAGGTCCGAAACAGGTCAGAGATGCCATAAATCTTGTATTACTCATAGATATCTTTCCAACAAGGTATCATGCGCGCCAAACATAGATAATATGACCAAGTTACGACCCCAGGAAGTTGGTTGCCCAAATAACCCCAACGAGGCCCACAAACTCTTGGTGTTCCATCTCCTGGTGTTAAGGTTTTGGTTTTTTAGGGTTTCAGTATTTTAGGGTTTTCCCTTTATGTTCAATAATAAATAGGCCCTTGAGCCTCATTTTAACACAATTCAGAGGCATGTAGCTGCCACATCTCTTCTCAGAGATAAGATACCATCACCCGAGCTAGTTTATTTCCATTTCTCTATGTAAGCATATTTCAATATTTGATATTAATGAAAGGTAGTATTATTTTTGTTGCATCTATGTATTTATGGTTATATATGTGATTTTTTGCATTCCTGTTTAAGTTCGGATCATGAGTGGCCCATCAAAATCAGATTCTAATAAGGCGACGAATTGTAATTGAACAAAAGAAATGTGGGATTTTCTATAAAACAACTATAAGGGACATGTAATTCATACTGCATATGAAATGAAGATAGAAGAGACATAAAAAAAGGGTGTAGCTTCCAAATATTCAAAGAAGATAGAAGAGTTTAAAGCATGTGATTATTCTAGTAATAAATCATATTCAAAGGATGCTGATATTGGTGGGGTAGTAAATCTTTAAGTAGAAGTTGTTGGTGCCCTAGAAGAAATAAATAGAATCACAGGAAAGATTAAAAGGGTGAAGGATCTTGTTGAAAAATGCAGCAAGAAAGTCTTAATTTGATTTTGCCTTGGTCAAATTGAGAAAATTCGAATTTCCACATCAGCAGACAACTTGGATGCAGTTAACTTCTGTGACATGTCTTGTGTCACTTAGTTAGCTCAATAAATTCGAGTTAGAGGTGTTGGAGTTCATTTAAGCATGTGTGATCGCTAATTTGTAGCAATCAAGGTCAATTATTTCAAGTTGTTTTCATTTAAACTAGTTCTAACTATTGGAGGAACTAGTGGAAGGTTAGTTGTGTAGTGGGACAATAGTCTAACTTAGTGATCATCCAGATACCTAATCAATCATCCCAAAATAGTTATTGCATGTAGAGAATTCGAGTTCCCCAGCTATGGTGGATATTACAAGGCAATGTAACAAGAGTTGTATACTGGTCTTGAGTGTATAGGTGTTGCATGCAGTCATATGATCAACCTTGGGAATTGCACAAGCATTTTGGAGGAAATTCCTAAATAATAGGGGTCTAATTTCCTTAGGAATTGCAGAAGGAAATAGGGCTGAAGTACAGGCTGAAATTGACTAAGTTTGGGTTAGAGCTTCTAAGTGAGCAGAGAGATAGGTTATTCACTTGCAAGTTGTGCTCAGTCTGAGCAAGCAATTGTAATACATCTCTATTGATCGTATTAATGCAAGCACGCATAAGGGGTTTTTAGCAGTTGCTTTCCCCTGGAAAAATTCTATGTGCGCGTGTTTTATTTCTCTTTGCATGTTTGTGATTGATTTTCTAAATTGTGAATTGAATTCTGCAGAGGAGTAGAGTACGACTGTGTCTTGTGATTTAGATTATAAATTCATGAGCAGTTACAATTCTACACCATAATTTCTACAAAGCTATTGCAGAATTTGGAGAAGAAAGATCATGATTTTGATGAAGCAACACATTAGAGAAATTTTGAGGTATAAAATGGTTCTCCTAATGAATATTATAAAATAATATTGGAAATAGTAAAATAATATTAGATTACATCATGAAATTTTAGAGGGAGAAAAAGAAAAAAAACTACTTTTCAACTCATATTTTCAACTTATCTCCCTACGATTTTACTCAAATTTCGAACTGGAGCACTCATTGGATGCAAAATTTAATTCCTCATCCAATGAGTACCCATGTTACACGCTTTCGATGGAACATGCTCTATTAAAAATCATAAATACATGAAAATATGTGATTGCAATCACATTTTCATGTATTTATCATTTCTCGTGTAGCAAGGTCCATCGAAAGTATGCAACATGGGTATTCCTTGGATGAGGAATTAAACTATGCATCTAATGAGTGCTCCCGCATGAAATTTTAGTAACTGCATGAAATTTGAGTAAAACCATAGGGATATAAGTTGAAAATACAAGTTGAAATTTTTTTTTTTTTTTAATATTTTTACTTTTTTACTCAAAAAATGGTTATCATCCCCTATGGTTGTGTTGTGGCCAGCAACGACCCCCCTTCTTATTTGGTGTTATTGCTAATAACAAATCACTGGGGACCCTTAGTCAAAATTTAAAAAAAATCAACTAGTGCTTATATTTCCTTTTTCAATAAAACTTACCATCTTAAACTTAGGAGAAAACCCTTAAAAAATAAAAAAAGCCTAAGTTTTATGATAAAGTAGCATTATTCCTTGGGAAATATCGCATCGCAAAAGGATCATGAATACCCCCTTGCAAGCTGAATTCTAAAAATGTGAAATCGCGATATGGGACTACGGACATATATCGCATCGCATGCGTCAAACACCGCTTCCATTGAAAAACTTTAAACTGCTGATATGCGACGACGCATATCGCAAATCGCAGGAAACAGATTAACGAAAATTGTCATATGCCACGCTCCTGTGATATCGCGATATTGCGATATTGCGATATTGCGATAGAGAAATTCTGCGATATTGCGATAAAAGCGGCAATGTGATAGCACGATTATGCGATAATGCGATATTGTAAGTTTGCGATATAGCAAGAAAGCGATGTCGTGATTCTGTGATGTTGCGATCTGCGATATTGCGAAGCAAATCGCAAAATCACTTCATCGCAGATCTTGTGGGCTCGTGGTTCAAAAAAGTAGTTTCCATAAACCAAGACCTAGTTATGTGCTTTAATGCCAATTAATGAGTTAGTTTCCAGTAATTAATGGAATAGGGTTTCGTGCTTATCAAAAAATCATTTCACATAAGGTGGTGTATTTTATATGTCTTCGGCATTTAAAGCTTTCCCGTCACCTTTCCTTATCATTATTCTCACTTCACTTGTAAATTGCAGGAACGAAGAATAGAGAACAATACAAAGCAGTACGCATGATACTATGGGAAAGAAAGGCAAAGCCCCGAGCTCTGAAGAGAAGGAAATGGTGCCCTTGTATACAGACACCGCTTGCAACCGAGATGCTGGTATTGCTACCTGGGAAGGCATGTACAATCTACTTGAGGAAGAGAATCCCAGAGTAATGGAGGTCGAGGCTACTGCAAGCTCACAAAGTTCCTCCAAGGCATCCCTTACAGAGCTAGCTTGTTCGTTCTTACACCGAATAGCGGCGAGGCCCAAAATTCTTCCATACACAGACATGGTTAAATGGATACTAGATAGCATAGATATCAGAAATAGACAGTTTAAGACTCAGGGTCAAGAACTGATGGAATCATTATTTTTACAAATTTTGAGATTTATATCCACTAAAAGGAAAAGCGTAAAAGGTGAAAAACGCACCAAGGAACCTCGGATCAAGAAACGGAGGCAGTTTTCAATGCGCGATTAGCATAGCACTAATCGCGCATCGCTGAGCAAAATTTCTTGAAAAGGAAAGCTCATAATTTCTTAGTCACCCGTAAGCCCAAAAATTTGTAAGAAAGCAATGATAGAGGTGAGAAGTAAAACTTGAATTCTAAACCAGTGATATTTCTCAGAAATATCTTCAAAATGGTATCTACCAAAGACACAACAACTCCAGGCAGACTGGAAATAGAAGGCTCAAGAAAAGGCAGAATCAATTCAAAGGTTAACCAAGTTAAATTGGGATTCTTACAGGATGTACTTGGTAAAACCACACAGCTAGTGCATGAATCTCAAGTGTATCATCAATTCTTCCGAGAAGATGGCACCAGCTCTTATCGATTCTGTTTTCTCAGCACAGCTAAAATCGGAAGTCATCCAGCCAACTCTTCTCAAACAGATGCTGAACGCGTGCGATTTCAAGGATCAAATACACAGTTAGTTAGTAATTTTAGTAATTTTAGTTTTAATTTTGTTTTATTTTTGCTCAAAGTAAGGACGGTCATTTAAACCGCATCCTACATTTTTGTAATAATTTATTTTTAGATTTAGTTAGTAGTATTTAAACCCTTCTCATGCATTTAGAGAAGGGTCCTGAAATTTGTCAAAAACTTATCCCCAGAACATGCACTTCTATACCTTGTGAGGAGGTTTTGATGAATGAATGGAACAGGATTTATTGATATCTGTATTTGATATCTGCTACTGATGTTGCACTTCTGTACTCTTAGTGGATGTTGGATTAAGAAGAGATAAATCATTATCACTTGAAGCTCATGAGTAGGACTAGTTATAAATGGTATTTCTATCTCTTAACTATTTATGCCTTTTGTGTTAAAAGTGATATTCAAGTTCAGTTGTTTATATATTGATGTGTGAATGCTTGAGTTATCATTTGGCACTTTTGTACGGTGATAGCTATTTATTTATGCTTAATGTATGAATAGCTTATTATGCGATATGTTTTTCACAACTGTTTCGTCTAACTTTTTATACGAAGTGGTTCATCTTTATTGAATTCTTTTCTCATAGCAGTTGAATGATCTTTATTACCAATTGTTATTTGAAATCATTTTAGATCGCATAACATAAGGATTACACCCCGGGTTAGTGTAGAATTAGATGTTTCTGTTTATTAGAATAAAATTTGCATGTTATTAGATTGGAGTTAGGATTAGAGCATCTCACTTGGGAACTTTTAGAAGGGAAATATCAATTTTTCACACACACACACATAAATTGGGAAACTGGTCCCATATCCCCAGTCAGACCCACTACACCAAATGGAAAAGGAGCTGCTAACCAAGGTCCGGACCGGGTGGGTATCCCCCTTGTTGTAGACCCAATTTTCGGGGCTTCAACAGGTTGACACCATCATCTTGAATCCTATTGGTTCTTATAAAAATGATTTTAGTTGTACATTTTTGTTTTGAGGCCTATTTTTGACCTCAAAATTTCTCTAATGAATCTTCATCCTAATGATGCAACTAGAAGAAGCAAAGATAATATAAAAAGTAGTGACAAGCCAATGGAAAGAAAAGGATGAATATTGTGAATTCTAGAAGCAAAAGTTATTTTCTTGATAAAGGAACTTAAGAAAGAAAATGCTTAATTGAATCAAATCCTAAAGTTTGAAAAAAATATTGAGATCTCATATAATGTTCTTAGCTCCTAAATGTCTCCTTTAATCAAAACAGGTCCTAGCTACAAACAAAATCATGAGATCTCCCAAGGAGAGTCAATGTAACCACTCCATACTACATTTACCTGCTTTTATAATCTCTATAGATAAATATGAGATGAGAGTTACTATGACGTGACCCAACATCAAAGTTCCAGTTATGGAACTGGGTTCTACTAACCAGAAACTTATTGAAACCTCTTAGGGACACTAAATCACCTAAGTGTTAGACCACAACCCTTGGTGCTCAAAACCTGAGTTGGAACTTCTTTTTAACCGACCTCACAGCCCAACAACACACATAATTTGTTATAAATATTGCTGGAAGGCTCCAGCCACATGTACAGGCCTCTCTATATGCGGTTGAAACTGAAATTTCTCAGTTCCATGCATGTGCCACAAAATCAGTGCCACATTTTTAGGGCTAGCCTACAGGATACTACCCAGAACATCCCATAACTTTCTAGAATCAAATTTAAGGTGATGACAAGTCTATATGATAAGTAATGAGGCTATATCTTGCTCAGAAGTTTCCAAACATTTCATCAAACACATGGTAAACATAGTAATTGCAGATCATGAATGCACATATGTTCAATGTCTGCTTAACTTCATCAAGGAATCAACAAGAAGGCTTAATGCCCTCTCAAACTAGCTGCAACAACACTAGTTCACCCATGCATTCACATAACCATTCAATAACTTATCAAATCATGAATAGGATCTATAATAAAAGCACATAATTTAACCAGGCCTATGACCAACATATAACCATAATGAATCCATGACAAATCAATCATAAAATCAACCAAATAACCAGTACATGTTCTCATTGATCACAATAAGAAAGTAACTCATATTAACATATGCAAATGCCATCCAATTCAGGGACTTCCACATACCACCCAACCATATATTGGGATGAACAAAATCTCTCTTTCAGCTAATCACCCCCGTGAAATATTCCAAGCATGAATGTGGGTACTCATGGGATAAATCAAAACAGAACCAACCAAGGCTTCAAGAAGCCAAACCACCTTAACCCTTAACCACAGTGATTTCACCTAAACTACTCCAGAAATCACTAACATAAAAACAAGCTTGGATGCCTTTGAATTTCTTCACCATAACTAGATGAATTTTCCTGTCTCCACCCATCCATCAAGAGTTTCAAGAGAAATCCCATCTCCACCCTTGACCCTTGGGAATTTCCCGAGACGACCTCACCAGGATCCAAATTTTACCATCCATCCAAAGCTTAACCAAACAAGGAACCCACAACACCATGACTATCTAGGAAATGGGAAGGCAAGGCTGAAAACCACTGTTAATCTAGGAAAATCTCATGTCAGTGGTAACAAAGTAACCAATTAACCAATTGCATGTATTGTGCATCCGAATCTCAGCAATGAAATCACACATGCAACCTGTTACCTGCAATATCTTCCTATTGTAGCTACTCTTCCAACCTTTCATTTTTCTCCCTTGCTTTCCTTTTCTTGCTTGCTTGTCCAAGTGCTTCCTCTCTTTCCTCTTAGAGCTCTCTTTATGAAGGTGATTAAATCTAGAACTGATAAAAACTAAGCCAAAAGTTGTGAATTGTTTCTCTGATGACTTTTTATCATTAATATCTAGTCTCTTCCTTTTCTTTTTCCTTTTTCTTTCATTTTCCTTTCATTTTCTTTCTAGTTTCCCTTGCATGCATATTTGTTTCTCTTCATCTTCCTTTTCTCCTATTTTCCTTTATTTCTCATATTAAATTGTCATTTATTGCATTTTTGCCTTTGCCAATGCCTTTTCCAATTTCCATAGCCATTAACTAACCACAAGTGGTGCCCAATATAGTATTTTTCCCTCCATTTAACTTAGAATTGTGTCCCATGATCTTGGTCTTATTTTATTTACATGGAAAATCAACCCGGGTTATTATAGTCAACCTCAAAGGCATCAAAGAAGGATTGAAAAGAAACACCCAAAAGCTATGTGGATGTTCTTAAAATTTCTATCCATTAGGGGACTTGAGGTAAAAAATGGGCCTCAAAACAAAAAATGTAATAACAAAATTAACTTTATAAGAACCAATAGGATTTAAGATGATGATGTCATCCCTAGGGATAAATATTTTGGAGGGAAAACAAGAAAACTATTTCTTTTCTAAATTGTATTTTCGGCTTATCTCCTTATAGGTTTACTCAAATGTCAAGTGTAAATGCCTGTTGGATGTGGAATTAAATTTCACTTCCAACGAGTACCCACGATGCATACTTCTAAGTAGACCCACATAAAAAAATTATTTGAAAATACATGAAAAAGGCATGCTCGCATTCAACGAGTGTCTACACTTGACATTTGAGTAAATCTATAAGGAGATAAACTTAAAATACAATTAAAAAAGTAGTTTCATTTATTTTTCTTTAAAAATTCGTAGCTCTTGTTTTATTATTTTCCTTAGGAGACCCATTTTAGACCTTGAAATTCCCCTAATGATCAATGAAATAATTCGAGTGAAGGGGTTGAGGACTAGAAGAGACATGACTTTCCCAAAGACTCTATCAACAGTGAAAGCAAAACCAAAAAAGTATTTGACTCAAAACAAAGACGTGACTTTTCAAAAGGCCCAATCAAGAATCCAAGCATCACTAGAAATGGAATTAAGGACCAACAAAGACATGAGTTTTCTAACAAAGGTAACAAGAATGGGCTTAGAAGAGATATTTATCGAAGAAGTCCTTTTAAATAAAGGTACCAAAAAACTTTATTTAGCTATCTATATGTTTGTAACAATTTTGGTCATAAATCTATGACTTGTAGAAATGAATTTGTGAAAAATTGAAGCAACGGTTACTATAAGAACTCAATGAGTGGTTGTGTGACGAACAAATATAGAAATCTTAATGAAGGTGGTGCTAGAAGATACAACTCATTTGCTCCCTTATTGAATCATATTGAATGTTACAAGTGCAATAACTATGGGTACAAAGCATGTGATTGTAGAAGCAACTCAATAATACTTCCCAAACAGGGAAAAGGTGAAGACATTATCAAGTGTGGAGAATATTTCATAAAGGTATGGAAAAGGAAGCAAGAAAAGTAGGAAGAATGTGGACTAGCTCTATGTGTTCAAAATAAATAAAGTCCATGGTATATTGATAGTGGGATCTCAAAACATATGACAAGAGATAAGAGAAAATTTCTCTATCCAAAGAAATTTAAAGGAGGTAGTGTTACTCTTGGAGATGATGCATTAGGAAAGATAATTGGAAAGGGAATAATGGCTCTTGATAATGAAAATGGGAAGGATTGCAAATAAATAGAAGAATTAGCTCAGGGGGAGCATCCATTTTCCATTGATGTCAAAGGAGGAGAAATTTCAGACAAGTGAAGAAGTTGCAATTAAAAGGAGAAGTTGTAGATATACAAGTTTGTCGATATGGGAGTTCCTCATCACTTTTCCAAATTTGTCTAAGGGTTTCCATCAATGACAAAGGGGGATATATTTTAATATTGTGTTTCCATTGATGTCAAAGATAGGGGAAGATTGAGAATGTCAAAGTTAGGGGGAAATTCCCAACTAAAGGTTAGGGAGTACTGCAATATGATTGTAGAATTGATTAAGAGTTTCATTCAATGAAAAACATCGATATTTTTGGTAATATTATTATTATTAATATCAAAGATAGGGAGAAACTATAGGAATTTTTTCCAGATGGATATTGTTGGAAATATTTATTTTAGGCTTTTGATGCCCAGTTTGGATACCCTATTTTTGAAGGAATTTTTACTCTAACTACCTATCTCAAGTCATATCATAAGAATGGTTAAATAGATTATTTTGAGACCTTTCTAATTGTATATGGCACTCCATCTAACTCCATATGAATTCATGAGGATCCAATTTATCAAGATGAGTTGTGGTAGATTTTATTTTGAATTTGAACCATAATTGGTGTTGTGTTTCAACTAGAATATCAACTTGTAGATGCATGATAAAATATGATCTTTGTTGTGTCTAATCTTTTGATGGAAGAATTTATCTAACAAGATTTTTTTTTTTTTCCAACCAGTCCATTCATTACGAGATAATATTTATAGGGCATCCATATATAATAATCTCATCTATCTCTTTGGCTAGTTGTATGATAATTTTGAAGCTTTCTCATTAAGGATTCCAAATCCTATACCATAATATCATTACCTTGTTTCATGAAAATCTATCCAGATGTCATATCTTCCCAGATAATTTCTCATATGCTCTTTTTAAGCCAAAAGATATTGTTCTTTCCCATTTCTCTAATATTTGGATCTTAAGAGAGGATTATTGTATTTATTTGATAAGCATTGTTGACATATATTAATTTACCACTTTCTCATTGATTTGTTCGAATCAAATATCTCCACTCAGGTTCTACAACTGAAGAATGGTGTAGCAATGTTTTCTTCTTTCTTTATTCAACAACTTGATGAACTATTTTCTGGAACATTTAATGATGTTTTATTTCTTCCTTTTTTTTCCTTTTAAAGAGGATGGACCCTTAGAAAACATGAAAAGAATTGTTGTGGCTTTCTTTTTGGTTAACATATCAATTAGGAAACTAAGGTAGCATGGACTGTATTGAAATTCAAAACCAAAGTTCTCGAGCTATACTGACCATTTTAGGATTGGAGAGCTATTTTCAGCCATTGGCTTCTTATTCTTAATCCTTTTTGGAATTAGTTTTAAATTGAACTTAATAATAAGATGTCTCGGTTTCAAATATAACCTAAAAAGTTGAATTGTTTTCTTAACTGGAGTGACCTCTTTGTGGCTTGATGGATAGTTTAACTTTGGTCCTTTAAATAATCTTAATGTGTATGCACACACCTCTTCTCTGTCGTCAAGATTTTGATTGAGGATTCCTCCCCATGTGTGAGAAGACACACTAACCTCTTTCACATACTATCTGTCTCATGTCAACAATGTGAGTGAGGTGATTGTCTTAACCTTGGCTTTAATACAACAAACAATGATTGTCAGTTTTGGATTCCTAGAAGGAATTTTTTTCTTCAACATTTGCTAGAGGATATTTATATCTTCACTTGACCATGATAGAATGGTCTACATAGTTCAAACTACCTAGAAATTTATGTAGTTGAACCTTTTCTATCAACTCACTTAGGATCTTCTATAATTTCTACAAAATATGTTCATGAAGAAGAAATTCCCCTTTAGAAATTTTGAATCCTAAAAAATATATCTTTGTCTTTCCAATTTCCATTTTCTTTAATGACAGGGCCAACCCATGCTTGAATACAAGTTCATAGAAGTCATACAGGTGCTTAGATATTCTTGTAAGTTCCTAGAACATATGCGCAAGTCATCAATATAAACAATAATTTGAGGATAGTTCATGAATATATCCTCCATTCTTTTCTAGAAATCATTGGGTGCATTTTTAAGGCCAAAGGGCATGACACACCATTTATATTGACCATGAAACACATGGAAGGTTGTTTTATGTTATGAGTTGGGGCAATACCAGTCTAGTGAAAGGAAAACTTTAATTCAAACTTGCTCAATATTAAGAACGTTTTGACATTTTGAAGAAGTGATGAATTATTATGTAAAGGATATTTTCAAGGGTTGTAGGACATTGTTAATAGGCTTATAATTTACTACTAATCTGGTCTTACCTCTTTAAATTTATGGGTAATTGTTTACATAGAATGTTTAGCCTGCCCACAGGCTCTTTGAGGTTTCTATGAAAACTTTTTCTAAATGCTCATAAATCTCTTGTTGATACAACTAGATATTTGAGAAACTCATTAGCTTAGTTAATGCCTTTCGAGATAAATGGAATATACATGGGTCAAATAGGAGAGAAATATAGTACTTTTCTCTTATCCAAAATGCATCTAGGGAATCACAAATGCAATCTTTAAAGAATTTCTTTGATATTACAAAAATAGCTTTTTTATTTATAAATTGACAATTACAAATAACAATATGGGAAATTTTGTATACCCATTAAAAATATCACTTCTACATATAAATATTTAAATATGTTTTTTAAAACTAAATTCTTATAACAAAATTTTCATTGCTAAAATATTTTCAACTCAAATATAAAAACTATTTACCAAAATTACATTCAAATAACAAATTAAAATAATTTTTCATACTTCTTGCATTGAGAGGAGCTCTACAACCTAGTATAGGGGATATGTGTGTAATGTGAGTAAGTCAATATGTCAACATTTTTTAAATGTTGGTTAATGAATAATGTAAATAAGTAAGTAAGATGCAAAATGTAAAATATAAAATGTAATGTAAAATGTAAGGGGGAGATAGTGAGAGAGTTGTAGGGTGGAGAGAGAGAATGATGTGGGGGAGAGACAGAGGGAGGTGGGAGAGAAAGGGAGAGAGAGGACTTGCGAGAGAGGAGGAGAGAGGAAGGGAGAGAAAGATGGAGTTGTAGGGGGAGACAGGGAAGGAAGAAGACAAAGATAATTAGAAAGGTAGAGAGAGAGAGAAGCAGTGACAAGGGAGAGATGAAAAGAGAGCGAGGGAGAGAGGAGAGCAGAAGGGAAGAGAAAGAGAAGGAGAGAGAGGGAGAGAAGGGGAAGAGAGAGAGGGGGAGAGGAAGAAGGAGGGAGAGAGATATAGATAGATATGGAGAGAGTGTGTGTATTTTTTGGGGGTGAGATAAAGAGATAAATAAGGAGAGATGGAGGGATATAGAGATATAGATGGAAGGGGGAAGAGGGAATAAGATAGAGACAAAGAGAGGGAGTGAGGAAGGGAATGAGGGAGGGAGAGAAAGATATATAGAGAGAGAGCGTGTGTGTTTGGGGGTTGAGATAGAGAGATAAAGAAGGAGAGATGGAGGGAGACAAAGATATATATGGTGTGTGTGTGTGTGTGTGTGTGTGTGTGTGTGTGCGTGAGAGAGAGAGAGAGAGAGAGAGAGAGAGAGAGAGAGAGATGATGGAAGGAGGGAGGGGGAGAGAGAGATGGGGGAGAGAGAGATGGGGGAGAGATAGAGGGGGAGATATAATGTTATTCATTGAAATAGATGTAATGATTTTAGTGTAGATGTTGATTCCTAAGCTTATTTGATAGATTACACTAGATGCATTGATTTTAGTGTAGTTGATTTCTAATCTTATTTGATTGCTTGCACTAGATTCATTGATTTTAGTCTAGATGTTGATTTCTAACCCTATTTGATTTCTTGCACTAGATGCATTTATCTCAGTGTACATGTTGAATTCTAATTCTATTTGAATGCTTGCACTAGATGCATTTATTTCAATGTAGATGTTGATTTCTGATTTGATGTAGCTAGATGTATGATGTACATTAATTTCAAAACAATTACACTGGTAGTGTGCATTGATTTCATTTTAAGTACAATTTTCTTTTATCAATGACTTGCATTGAGGGAAGAGGGAGTGGAGAGAGAGGGAGAGAAGGGGAAGAGAGGGGGGGAGAAGAAGAGGGAGGCAAAGATAGATAGAAAGATATGGAGAGAGTGTGTGTATACTTGTGGAGTGAGATAGAAAGACAAGGGATAGATGGAAGGAGATAGAGATATAGATGGAGGGAGGAGAGGGGGAAGAAGAGAGAAACAAAGAGAGCGAGGGAGGAAGAGATAGATAGATATGGAGAGAGTGTGTGTATATATTTAAGGGGTGAGATAGAGAGATAAAGAAGAAGAGATGGAAGGAGATATAGATGGCGAGAGAGAGAAGGGGGGAATAAGGAGAGAGGGAAGGGGAGATACAATGTTATTCCCTGGAATAGATGCATTAATTTCAGTGTAAATTTTGATTCCTAATCCTATTTGATTGATTACACTGGATGTATTGATTTCAATGTAGTTGTTGATTTCCAATTTTATTTGATTTCTTGCAATAGATGCATTGATTTCAGTGTAGATGTTGATTTATAATCCTATTTGATTTCTTGCGCTAAATGCATTGATTTTAATGTAGATGTTGATTTCAGATCTGATGTAGCTAGATGCATGATGTACATTAATTTCAAAGTAATTAGATTAAATAGTGTGCATTGATTTCAATGGGAGTACAATTTGTTTTATTGATGATGTGCATTGATTTTTGTATTACAATAATTAATCATAAATAAAATAATTGAGTTTTCATATTAAATAAAATGTTCACTTACCTAAAATATTTTCTTTTTGAAATTGTAAACTATTTGTAATTGACTACATTCTTATTATTCCCATTTTCCATTATTCAACAATGTTAGTCACTTTGCATTCAAATGAGGTAATAAAAAATAGCTACTATTAAAACTTATTTGAGATTTAACATTCCATAGGCCATAATGATTGACTTTGGAGAAAGCTACTATTAATATTGGAAAGCAAGAGAGACAAGGTATGAAGTTTACTACAATAGATTGAATTAAATATTTGAATGGCCTACAATTTCAACAGCCCTTTTTATATGACCCATATAAAAAGATGGCAAAACTAATAGGTTTGACAATAAGAACAATAGAAGAAAATAGTTTGAGTTTGATCACAATGAAGACTATTTATGATTTACTACATTCTTGCTATTCCAATTTTCTACCATCCAACATTGTTACATTGTAACTTCACTTTCAAAAATTTTATTTCATCATTCAAATTACTAACAATCTCTATAATCTCAACAAATTGAGGTAACTGGGAAAATTTAAAATTAAAATGACCATATTAATCTTAGACATATTTATCATATTTAAAATGATCAGAATAATTAGATGTTCAACAAATTTTCCATGGCCGCACATGACTGAAACTATCCTAGATCCATTTTAACCTCAGATTTATCAAATCTCTTAAGGTGCAAACATGTCTTCATGTTTTGCACTCAAAAAAGAGGTTTTCACCTTGAGAGATTTGATCCCTCACGATGCTTGATATATATAAGGTTAAAATGGATCTAGGCTAGTTTAGAAACAATAAACATATTAATAACAAAAGGGTTAAATATATACTTTAAAAAATATTTAAATAGTAAATCCAGTTTTAAAATATACATTATCCTAATTAATTTTGACACATAAATTTATAGAGTACGAAAGATGTGAAAAAAACCAACAAATAAATTTTGGAAAAAAGATATGAACAACAAACAATATCTACCACCAATAAAGAAATTTTACAATGAAGAATGGGCGTGGTCTACCGAGACTATAATTTCGTAGGTATGCCGAAAATTTCGGTTGAAAAAAATAAAAAATAAAAAACTAATTTTGTGAGTGTTTGAATCATTTTTTAATGGTGGAAATAGATTCAACACCATCAAAAACCCCTAAGGCAACAAAAGTACTGAAGCTTGACACTGGTAACCCAGATTTCCAAAAATTTATGTCCAATTTTTTCAAAATCCTACCGAAATTTTCATTATTTTTCAAATGAAATTGTAACCTTGTTAGAATACGACGAAGAAATGAACTAAGAAACATATCCAAGTAGGTTATGAAATGTTGAAAAGATGTGCCTTCTGTCATAGGGAGTACTAACAAAAAAAAAATATTTTAAAAGTAAACACTACCCCTATGCATTAGTGGAGTTATAGCTTTAGAAATATTGATAGCTAGGAAAGATGTCTTGGTATGTCATTTTCATTTTTAAACGATTCTTGAAAAGAGATTTTGATGAGACCTGAATATGGTGGGATGAATATGCAAAATATGCATATAGTGAATATGTTAAAAAATGTAAGTAATTTTTAATAAATAATTTAATTGCGAAGAATGAGTATTTTTGTTTTTCTTAATATTTGTGGATAAATTTATTTGATTAAAAGTTAGTAAAATAATATATTTAAGTTATTAAATTTATATAAATTAAGTATTTTAAATATATTTATTATTTAAAAATATATTTTAAAAGAAAGGAAATATTACATAAATTTAATTACAATTTGAAATAAATAAATAAAATATAAATCCCAAGGGTTAGCTAAACACCTTTAGAACACGAGGTGAACTTTTTTGACATTGTTGCTACTTTTACTAATAACGATTATAATTTCTTCTATTTTCAATCCATAATCAGGGCCAGCGGCTTCATTCCATACTTTCATTCCAAGTGAAAAAAAATATTAAAAAAAATACAATTAAATAGCATAGTGTCTTCTTTATAAATGGAAAAGTTTGTAAGAACATAATGAACATTTTATGTTACATTTGTTTGTCCTTCACATGTGGCTTTATGTCCTTTCTTTTATATCACATTTGTTTGTCGTTCACATGTGGCTTTATGTCCTTTCTTTATTTGGATGGAAAAATAAGAGAATTATTTTTGGAATATTCTAATTTTTTCAAAGTGGTTTTTATTCTCAACTCCTTCCTATCAAAATTTGAATCCAAAACTCCAATAAAACTAAATTCTATTCAAACTAACTAATCGATACAGCCTTATAGATCACTTCAAATACCTATCTAATATTAAATATTTTTATTTTAATTATAAATTTTAAAAATATTAAAAAAATCTAATAAAAGAGTAAACAAATAACTTCACTCTTATCTATCACATTTCAAAATATTCTCAAAACACAATCTAAAGTTAAATTCTAAGCATATACAGTTAAGTTCAAAGCATTTCAAAATATTCTCAAAACACAATCTAAAGTTAAATTCTAAGCATATAGAGTTAAGTTCAAAGCATACAGAAGCATCTCGAATATCTATGCTTCGAGTTGTGCGAATCTCAGAGTACACTCTGGCATCCGAAAAAAAGATTGTAACGCGAGAATCCACGACTCTTTGTTATAATTGGTTTTAAATTTAGAGAAAGGTTCTTCGGCAAAAATCACATGGAATACCATTTGTCGACGCGTTTTGAACCAACTAGTGTGGTTCATCGTCAGGACAAGGTTATCTTTCTCTAACTTGATATGGATCACAGAAGCCTGAACTCTATTATGGTTTTAAATTTGTTTGGAAAATTTTGATAAAAATTTGGCAGAAATTTTTGTAAATTAAGTTGCAGATGTCCAACTCTTCAAGATTTTAAGTGTCCAATTTTTCTTAATAATGCTAAATCTATTTCCACCATAAAAAACACTGTTATGAAACCAGCTCACAAAAAGATAAAAAAGATAGATAAACACCTTAGAAATAAGCCCCTTCAAGGGGGAAACCTCCTTTACATTACACAAATGAACAATTCTTGGATGATACAAATGACAATACCTCCTTTCTATATATAGGAGTCTAAGGGGTCATAATGTAATCAGAGCCGACATAACAATAATAATGTAAGGGCACAAGAATAACAATAGTGGGCTTCTATGGGGCATAATAATAACAATATGGGGACTACATAGGCACAACAATATAATAAGGGGGTTGCACTAATAACAATAAGGGGTTACACTAGTAGTATAGGGACCTAACATGCCCCTCTCCTTCAAAATGTGTTGTCCTCAATGCTTGAGTAGTTCTGGATGCTTTTGTATAAAATTCTCGTCCTCTCATCTGGAATCTCCAGTGGGTAAGTTCTTCCACTTGATGAGATACTCTGATATTGATCGATTTCATAGCTGTCGGGTTCTTGTTTCTGTGACTGCTTCAACTTCCAATATGATTTTTCCTTCCTCTTCAAGTTCCAACAATATTGTTGAATTGGGAGCTTGTCACTTATAAACTTCTTTAAGCATGAAACATGGAAAATTGGGGGCACTCAGGAAGATGTAGGAAGCTCCAATTTGTATGTCATAGTACCAATATTTTGCAGCTCCTTGTAAATACCATAGTACTTTGGTGATAATTTATTATCCTTCTTAGCTTGCTTGAGGGACCTTTGTTTGTATGGTTGTATTCATAAAAATACCCAGTCGCCTATATCAAAACTTCTTTTGTTGCAATGTTGATTTTCCTATTGTTTCATTCGATTCTATGCCAAAGTGAGGTTATCCTTTAAGAGTTGGAGAACTTGTTTTTGTTGAGTGTCTACCTTAACACCTTCATGAGATACAATATGACCCAAGTATTCCACCTCTTGTACTCCAAAGAAACATTTGGAGGTTTTTGCATATAATTGTTCCTCATCCAATAGTCTGAGCACTCTATCAACATGTTGAACATTATCCTTCCAAGACTTGTTGTAGATTAGTATATCATCAAAAAATACTAACACAAATTCTCTAAGGAAGGGTTTGAAAATGGAATTCGGGAAACCTTCGAATGTAGGTGCATTGGTAGGGCCAAAAGGCATGACCAAAAATTCATAATGACCCTCATGAGTTCTAAATGTTGTTTTCGAAATGTCTTCAGTCTTCATTCTGATTTGATGTTATCGTGCATGGAGGTCCAACTTGCTGAAGTAAATTTCTCCATGCAATTCATCCAATAATTCATCAATGAGAGGAATGGGAAATTTATCTTTAATAGTGAGCTTGTTGAGCTCTCTATAATCCAAACGCCTGCGCCATGATCCATCCTTCTTGTGCACCAATACTACTAGAGTAGAGAAAGAACTTTGACTAGGTTGAATTATACAAGCCTCTAACATTTCTACAACCGTATGTTCAATTTCACTCTTTTGTGCAAAGGAATATCTGTAAGGCCTGATGTTTGGAGGAACATTTCCTAGAAAAAGAATACCATGATCATGATCACAAATAGGTGGGAGGCTTTTGGGAGTCTCAAATACCTTGGAATGATTATCCAAGACTTTTTGGAGATCTGGAGAAATAGATGATTTCGACGTGGGAACCTCTAGCGAACATAATTGTGCAATTACGCCTCTTTGTTCTTTCTTTAGAAGCTTTTTCATTCCGTTAGAGATGATTATCTTTCCCGGTTTCCCTATGATACCCCTTAATTCAAATTCCTTTCCTTCCGAAGAAAATTTCATGAAAAGTTCTTGAAAATTAAAAGTTATTGTACCGAAGGATTGTAGCCATTGGACTCCTAGTACAACATCATCACCACCCATTGGAATGGAAAGCATTGGGCTATTCAATACATATTCTCCCATAGATAGCTTGATATTATGGAACTTTCTAGAGAAATTTATGGTTCCTCCACTTACAACCATCACTTAACACTCTGATGCTAGATATAGGAAGCAATTCAATTCCTTGGTTATCTTACAATGAATAAAATTATGGGTACTGCCTGAATCAATCAACACTATTACCTTTTTCTTCTTGATATGTCCTTCTATCTTGATAGTTTGAGGAGTGGTAATTCTAGCCAATGCATTACAAGATATTTTCGAATTAATTTCTTGATGCTTGATGTGATCTTTCACTTCTTGAAACTTTTTCTTCTTGATATGTCCTTCTATCTTGAGAATTTGAGGAGTGGTAATTCTTTCCAATGCTTTACAAGATATGGTCGGATTCATTTCTTCTTTCTCTGGAGTTGGTTCCTAATGTATATTCTCTTCTTTTGATGTTTCTAGATCCTTTTCTTCCTCCTCTTCACAATCAATGTAAAATAATTTCTTCTCAGCACACTTATGACCTTTAATATATTTGTTATCACAATTGTAACAAAGCCCTTTTGCTCTTTTTTCCTCCAATTGTTGTGGTGTCAACCTTGTAGGTTGTGGAAGGCTAGGAGAAACAACACTTCCATCTTTATAGTTGTGAGGGGTAGACATCCTTGTTGCCATAATTTTGCTTTCCACTTTTCTTTCCAACCTGAATGCCTTCTCCAATGAATCAGGTTCCCAAAGATGAACCTCGTGTTGAATGTTATCCTTTAAAGTCCCTATGGAGACATCAAACCTCTTCTTCTCTGGAATGTCATTTTCCCTTATATTCAATTTTTGAAAGTCCTCAATGTGCTCTACCATTGACCACTTCTGTTTGAGATTTATCAATTGGCTAAAGAAGGTGTTGCTCTTTGTATCCTCATAATGTGCTATCATTTCCTTTGTGAAAATTGACCACGTAACAAGTGCTTTACGAGAACAAAGCACTTTATACCATAAAAACTGTTCCAGTTCTAAATATGAAGATGCAATACGTACCTTTTGTAACAATTGCACCTCATGTAGATCAAAATATTGCTCCATCTGTAGTATCCAATTTACTGGATCCTTGCCATCAAACTTCCTCATATCACCCTTTATTGATTTTAGGATCTCGATCTTGAAATGACTGTAACTCTATAATTTCAGATCTCCACGTTCTAAAATTGCGTCCTACAATAGCCCTTTGAGTCCTCTTTCTTACCTCACAAGTCTGATCAAGATTGGATTCTGCAAGAAAGAGTTATGTCAAATCTCCCACGATGACCTGATTTTAGACTAGTTCAGTAGAGCGAACTTGTACAAAGTACCACGTGTCACTTTTTCAACCTTAGGACCTAAAACTAATAAATAGCAAACTATAGTCCGTCTAATTTTTGTAACTTCTTACTAAATTTTAATCTGATTCTCACAGAGAAAGTTATGATGATTTTTCCAAGGTCACCTGTTTGGAATGTAATTCGGGAGTCTACAGAAACACTAATTTCCTCAGATCATATCTCCAAAAATGTAGCGAGACAAGATCTGAATTCATACCTGGGGTTCAGAACGATTTCTTCTCAAATGGGTTTTTTTTTAGCTTTTGAAACTTCGTAGCAAAAATGTTATAGCGAAAATGCCACGATGACCTATTTGAGATGGAATTATGGAGCTTACAACAACCCTAACTTCCTCAAATCATATCTCCGAAAATATAGCGAGATAATATCTAAAATTCAGACCTAAGGTTTAGAACGATTTCTTCTCAAATGGGTTTTGTTTTTACCTTTTGAAACTTCCTAGCGAAAACGTTATAGCGAAAATTCCACGATGAGCTGTTTGGAGCAGCGAAACCCTAGAATGCAAAGCTTTGATACCAAATGTTATGAAACCAACTCACAAAAATATAGAAATGATAGACAAACACCTTACAAATAAGCCTCTTTGAGGGGGAAACCTCCTTTACATTACACAAATGAACAATTCTTGGATGATACAAATGACAATACCTCCTTTCTATACTACAATAGTGGGCTTCTATGGGGCATAATAATAAAAATATGGGGACTACATGGGCACAACAATATAATAAGGGGGTTGCACTAATAACAATAATGGTTTACACTAGTAGTATAGGGACCAAACAAAAACACACTATTCACATTTCTACTACCATTTTTTTTGAAAAAAAATGGCTCTTTTTTCTTATCTGTGGGAGCTAAGTAGAATCACCCACATACATGTATATACCGCCTCATACATATATATACTATATTTTATTCTCACCCTCATCCTCCACAAATTTTATTCCCCTCATTAACCACAACCATCCCAACCTACTCTGTGCTCTGCAGTCTACCACAGCCAATACCTTCAATATCTTCAATGAATTTCCCTTTTCCAGTGCTCTGGCATTGCACATTCACATCATCCACCAATGTCCCAATATCTGGTCCACCACACCCAAGAGCTATGGAAAGGTATCAGAGCAATTCACAGCGCACGGGAAGACGTGGGATCTGAAGCAAGAGAGACAACATAACTTCGAAGCATGGAGGTTGGGCGTAGAAACAAACACCTGGCACTCATGGACCATTGTCAGATTAGGGGGTCTTGACCCAGGTACAGAGTTAGTTGCGCCAACCAACAAAACCCTACACTACTGGCCCTTTCGGCAACAACCTGTGTAGCGCAGGCTGCAGTCTCACCCGAAACAATATGGGGGGATGCTGGAACCAAGTTTTTGCATCCAAAGATCAATGTGATGTCTTTTACTGCCCTAGATTTTCCTTCGTGTAGATCTATAAGCCCCTAGGGCTCGGTACTGCAACTCTATTCAAACAGTCTTTAGACCTTCGTGAAGGTCTAAAATTGGCTTTTGTGGACTTTTATCAGTTGATTTATCCACTTACGCACATTAGAGAACAATCCTAGGTTAGTGTTCACGCAGATCTACTTAAGTTATTTAGAAAACATAACAGAATTCATCATAGTCTTCGCAAAAGTACTTAACATGTATTGTGCTCATCTATTAAGACTTATTCAAGTGAATCGCGCATCATTAGATCAATAGTTCATAAACACATTATTCATCTGCATCATATATCGTAAACAAAAATAAACAGATATACATAAGAATTCTTTAATAATCTTCTTTATTGATCTTCAATTGAGTTTTACAGACTCAGAACTACCCTGTGCACTTAGCTGCAGGGGTCTGCGCACTCAACTGCGGACTCTACCTAGGCCTTTGCACACTCAGCTACAGAGCCTTTCTTTCCTATATGACCCACTCTCTGCGCTATCACTTTTCTCTTACTGACCCATTACATCCAATATTATGCCTTAGACTCTCTAAGACACACATATTTATAGCCTTTTACATACAATCCCATGGTCCACGGACCATGGGTGGGTCTCAAAACCAACTCAAACTTTACATAAACAAGGGACTAGAACCCCTTTGACTCATGTAATATCCCTCCCCTTAATAATAAATAATAAATAATAAATAATACAAAAATAATAATTAATAATATAAATTATAAATAATAATAAATAAATCACTTAATAATAATAAAAATAATAAATCATAAATGTAAAATAATAAATAAGATTAAAAATATATACAAAGAAAAAAAATAAAATAGTAATAACCATACTAAAGCTCTAGATAAGAATAAGGAAACTATCAAAAAGAAGGAAATAAAACAAGAAAAGGAAACTATCAAAAAGAAAGAAATCAAAAGAAAGTTGCATGAGACACATGGAGTGTGTGCACGTGGTTCCTCTTCCAATGTTTGTTCTATTTAATAGATGGCGAGGAAGATGAGAGGCATTCCAGCATTCTATCATTCCGAGATTCTATCTTTCATTCTCTTGGAAGAATGGTATACTAAGACTTAGGAGCACTGGCAGTAGTACGTTGATTGAGGCTCGGGGGTGGCCAGTTGTAGCAGAATCCTTGCACAATTGAGCCTACGGTTGGGTGGAGAGTCGTCCCCACAACCTTGTTGTCATCTGGCAAACCTTGAACACAGGTAACATAGATATAAAATTATTTGTCAGCATATTTTTCTATTAAGAAGTTAATTTTTTTTTTTTTACTGTTACATATGGTATCAGAGCTTTGGCTCAACCTTTAGGGCCTATGGGCATCTTAGAAAAAAAAAAAAAAAAAAAAAATTAATTATTTTGTTGGAATTTTTAACTTGACTTGTTTTGAAGTCACAGGATGGTTACTTCCAGGAGGCCGCATTTTTTTTTCTTGAGATTTATCCATCAGTGAACAAGTATGTGTATGATAAAATAAACTTGGTGTATTATGCTTTGAAGATATAGTACACTATTTCAAGCGTTTTCAATGCTCATCATATATTCTTGGTGTCCCTTTCTTTATTTTGTTTATATGAAGTTCTTTGATTGATCGTGAGGATTAAATATCTTGGTTGTATGATCATTCATGTCATGGAGGCATTTCAAGGTCTTATAGAATTATGCTTGACTATCTATCTACAATATTACTGGTGTGTGTTGAGAACAATTCTTGTTATAATACTAGATGTTTAACAATGTTCACCAAGGATTGTTTCATATTATGCCCAATCCTCCAATCTTGCAAATTTGGATATGCGATTTTGTTCATCAAGCTTTTGATATGCGATTTTGTTCATCAAGCTTTTGTTCTTCTCATTTTATCAACATTATAAAAAAAATCACATGCCTTCCAACAAATAAAATTTGCCTTACAAGAAGAGGTACCTGTGGCAACCAAGTGGGAGGAATACACCTTAGAAAATGATGGATTGCTACGATATAAGGGTAGGATTTATGTTCCAGAAGATGATGATCTTCGGAATTTAATAATCAAGGAAGCCCATCAAGCTCCATACGCTGCACATCCAGGAGTCCAGAAAATGTATGCAGACTTAAAACAACTATTTTTCTGGACAGGAATGAAAAAGGATATAACAATGTTTGTGGCTCGATGTTTAGAATGTCAACAGGTTAAAGCTAAACATCGTCACCCGGCAGGGCTTTTACAACCCCATGATATACTAGAAACTAAGTGGGAAGTTGTTTCGATGGATTTTGTTGGAGGCTTACCTATGACGTCCCAAAGACATGACTGTATTATGGTTGTGGTTGATAAATTAACTAAGAGTGCTCACTTCATTCCAGTCAAGACCACCTTTGAAGCATCAGCTATCACTCAAATTTTCCTGAAAGAAATAATTCGCCTTCATGGAGTACCACGAAAGATAATATCTGATAGAGACGCACGTTTTACTTCCAGATTTTGGAAAAGTCTGTTACAATCTATGGGAACACAACTGAAGTTTAGTACAGCATATCACCCAGAGACAAATGGTCAAACAGAAAGAGTAAACCAAGTGTTGGAGGACATGCTAAGAATGTATGTCATGGATCAACAAAACCAATGGGAGAAATACCTTCCCTTAGTAGAGTTTGCCTACAACAATAGTTACCACAGTTCAATACAGGCAGCTCCCTTCGAGATCTTGTATGGAAGACCATGTCGTACTCCGTTAAGTTGGGATCGATTAGAGGACCGAGTCATGTTGGGACCTGAAATGCTCCAAGAAATAGAAGAACAAATACAATTAAGCAGAGACTAAAAGAAGCCAGGGATCGCCAAAAAAGTTATGCTGATGCAAAGAGAATTGATAGAAACTTTGAGGAAGGAAGCCAAGTTTTCATTAGAATCAAACCCTTTAAAAGTCCCTTTAGGATGGGTAAGGGAACAAAGCTATCGCCTAGATTTGTTGGGCCATTCACGATCCTAGAGAGGATTGGACCAGTTGCTTACAAGCTCGAGTTGCCTTTCCATCTAAGAAGGATGCATAATGTGTTTCATGTTTCTATGCTTAGAAAATATGTACCCGACCCGTCCCATGTTTTGAAATTTGAAAATTTGTAGGTTTCCGAGGAAGGAACCCTTCAAGTTGAACCATTCTGTATACTGGACCGCTGGGTTCGTCGACTCAGGAACCGTGAGTTTGAGCAAGTCAAGGTCCAATGGGACCAATATAGCCCAGGGTCAGCTACCTGGGAAGATGCAGCTGTTATTTTTCAAGACTTTCCTTATTTACTTGATTAAAATGTGTGGTGAATAGTGCTCCTTAGCTAAGACAGATACTTTTATGGAGAATCTAAATCATGTTTTATTGTTTAAACTTTATGATACATACACTATGATTTCCGTTTAGTTTAATTAACTGTTAAGATGTTGAGTATAATGGTAAGGGAATAATGATGCACATGTGGTTCTTATAGCGATGATGTATCCTTATGATTATGATGTTATGTCGAGGTATATTAACATATTCATTTACTACATGATGAATAGGTATTTGATGTTGATGTTATAACTTATGATAGTATTTCATGAGATGAAGCATGTATTTGCGATTAACTATGATGAATGCAATTTCTATGATACTATGATGGTATACCTAATGCATTGGTTGCATGTTGAAGTATGATGATTGACAGGACTCCACAATGGGCCGAGAGGGCCGGTTTATTTGATGATCTCGTGCGAGCCCATACACACGAGGGAGAATAAGTAACATCATATGGGCTGGGGACAAACTCAATCAACACTACATATGCCAGTGGTTCCTTTGTCTTGTGTATATCTCTTGATGGATAGCTCTTGAAGAGCTATGGGATCATCTTGAGGAGGCCAAGTTCCTAATGTTCTAGGCTAGGTGCCTGTTATTGGATTGGGATGCCGAAGTCTAGAAGGGATGTAAAGGACTTCGATGCCTAGGGCTGTGTGCCTTAGTAGTTGTGGAGGGAGTGGGCCAGCCTTGCGAGATGCCCGGGGTCATTGAGTACCGGACCGGATGCCTGCCTTGGGGCAGATGAGGTCTGAGTCAGGCGCGAGCCTTGGGGCCAGCCTTGGACTAGGATACAGACCGAGTCAGGCTTAGCTTGGTGCCGAAAGTGGGAAAAAGGACAGAGATTCCTTGAGATTTCCCGGGGTGTTGGGGACTTTTGATGCCTGCTGGTTATACTAGTTCAGTAGAGGGTGTTGGCAACATGAAGTAAATTAAATAATAAATAATAAATAATAAAAATAATAAATAATAAATAATTCAACTTAACTTCGGGACGAAGTTCCTTAAAGTGGGAGAGTATGTAATATCCCTCCCCTTAATAATAAATAAAAATAATAAAAATAATAAATAATAAATAATACAAAAATAATAATTAATAATATAAATTATAAATAATAATAAATAAATCACTTAATAATAATAAAAATAATAAATCATAAATGTTAAATAATAAATAAGATTAAAAATATATACAAAGAAAATAAATAAATAAATTTAAAAAAAAAAGTATATATATATATATATATATATATAGTAATAACCATACTAAAGCTCTAGATAAGAATAAGGAAACTATCAAAAAGAAGGAAATAAAACAAGAAAAGGAAACTATCAAAAAGAAGGAAATAAAACAAGAAAAGGAAACTATCAAAAAAAAGGAAATAAAACAAGAAAAGGAAACTATCAAAAAGAAAGAAATCAAAAGAAAGTTGCATGAGACACATGGAGTGTGTGCATGTGGTTCCTCTTCCAATGTTTGTTCTATTTAATAGATGGCGAGGAAGATGAGAGGCATTCCGGCATTCTATCATTCCGAGATTCTATCTTTCATTCTCTTGGAAGAATGGTATACTAAGACTTAGGAGCACTGGCAGTAGTACGTTGATTGAGGCTCGGGGGTGGCCAGTTGTAGCAAAGTCCTTGCACAATTGAGCCTACGGTTGGGTGGAGAGTTGTCCCCACAACCTTGTTGTCATCTGGCAAACCTTGAACACAGGTAACATAGATATAAAATTATTTGTCAGCATATTTTTCTATTAAGAAGTTAATTTTTTTTTTTACTGTTACACTCCTAACCATCTACACGCTCCGCATCCACAAATCGTAAACAATTTACATTAGTTACAAAATATACATCAAAACTTGGGTTATTTTAACCCCAACACTGACCCAGGATTCCCCATCCCAACAGGACCCCAACACAAAGATCGTGACTCACCCTCGAGTCACTTAGCTAGCACTGCGATCTTGCTACGAAGATACCCCAGATCCACTTGAATGATAGCAACTTCAGAAACACTCTGATTGGCTACCTACTTTACCTCCTCAACCAGCCTCTTTATAGCTAGTCCTTCTATGGCCAACGTCATTTTCTGTTGCATCTGTTGCAAGCCCATTAGCTTCTCATGGATATTGGTCGTGACCTAGTAAGCCTCCTTTAACCAAGGCTACAACTTGGCCTTAAGCAAGGCCTCCTTCTTCTGTACCGCCTCTACCTGTGCGAGGAGCTGCTTCCCCTCCTGCAATTTGGCTAGGCGTTGTGCTAGTGCAATGGAACGTGTCATTGCCCTAACTTTTTCATACTTCCTCTATAGCTCCCTGACCTCTGTATTCAGTGTCTCCAGGTTGGGGTCTTCCTGCAAAGTTGTCACCAACTCCATTCATTTCTCAAATAATGTGGAATAGTCAGTGACTGTGGCATCCTAGGTGTCCATTCCTTCTCTGATGGTGGCTCTGTGCTGCTCCCGGACCTCAAGCGAGGTCATGGGCTACAATTTTAAATGCAACTCAGTTATTTTCATATTGAGTTCAAATTGAGCTCAGTCAACCTCTACCTTTGCGTCGTGCACACCAACGGATAACTTCCTGATCTTTGATTCTGGTTGTGCATCTTTAGGAATATGAAGCTCAAGCACTGTTCTACATGCCTCCACAACTATTGACTCCAGTCGTGAAATGTGCACCTAGAGCGCTTCCTTCTCCTACAAAACCTGTGTCTTTTAAGCGAACAAATGCTGATTATTAACTTTGATCTTGCTGACAGAACTGAAAGCTTGTTGTTCCCTGATGTGAAGCTCTTCCATGACTCCCTATAATAATGCATGCAATGACTCCAATTGCATCGCGGCAAGGTTCAGGCCCATATTTGGGATTTTTTCAAGGAGGGTGCGTTGTTCCTCGGTGTCAGCGTGGACTAAACCTGGAGGCAAGGGGAAGACTCACACATCTTGCAGCCACAGAATCATCTTTGTGCCTGTACTTTGACCTCGTGTTGAACTACTTGCTGTGTCGCTCACTTTCCCGACATCTGCATAGATCTTGGTTGCTTGGAGCTACAACTCTCAAAGATCCTTCTGGACTCCTCCCAATGTTTGTATGTATTTTTGTTCCAACTGTTGCAGTACTTATGTCATGATGTCTTTGACTTTATCAATGATCTCATCCAAATCACTTTCTATGAGCACCATGGGATCAACCTATGTTTTCTGAGCTTTCTTCTTCTTCCGCGATCCACCTTGTTGTTCTAGCTCACGTCTTTTTAGAATGAAGGGGGTGCACTGCCCCTCCTCGCCTCTGCCGCCTTGTCATGTAAGCTCTTCTTTTTTTGTTTCCGGTGAAGGTGAATTGTCACCTTTCTGGGTCTCGCACTCCTAGTGTTCTGCCTCCTCCTTGGCAGCACGTTCCTTCTCATCCCGAGCCTTCTCTCGAGCATCCTTCTTCTTCTGCGCAACCTACTTAGTCATCTCCTTCCTTTTCTTCGTGACCGCACTCTCCGTACCTGTGCCTGGCCTAGCATTTAGATCTGAAGGGGTGTGCTACTTAGCTGGCCAGCATGCCACTACCTCCTGTACATCAGTCTCTATTACCAAATATGGCAAGTCATGCCACTTTCGTGCTAGATCCTTCTGCACTTGGATATACACCCTGTGAAAGTCACCCTTGAATGTTGCGTAGGCTGACAGCTGCATGTACAAGGTTGGGGACAACCTTGGACGTTGGTTAATGGCCATGTGGAGACTCACTTCCATCAGGACCCAAAAGATTTATGTTTCTGTGATCCGCGTGGGGTCCTTTATAGCCCACAAGGAGGCGAACTGTGCTGCCTCTGGTAATCCTTCTTCTAGTGGAGGAAACTGGCTATCCTCCAAAATTTCCCATGCAACCCATACAATTGACAGTAGTAACCAAGCATAATGAAACAACTTGGTTTCATCATGGGCCTCACGTTAATTTGCGAGGAACTCCTGGCACAGGTATCTAGACTAGTTGAACAGTATGCCCTTCGCGCACTATGCAGCGAGGGACACGACGGGCGTCGAAACTTAATCCGTGTGACACTTTCTCATCACTTTTCCTACCAATATCTGTGTGACCAATTTCACTGTGGGGTCTAAGATGGACAAAATGGAATACTGTTACCGGGAAAACTAGTGTCTATTAAGAACTGCTAGTCCCACTAATATGGATAGCTATCTTAGAAACAAACAAACTAAAGTTATTTGTGTTTTCCTTTATGAGAGATAGATGAGAAAGAAGCAGAGAGTACCAACCTCAGTCTTTCGCTTGGCTCCTTGCTTGTTTCCTTTCCCCTTCGACAGAATCTCACCACTGCTTCCTTACTTGTCCCGCTTCAAAGAGCACCTATAGAGTCACAGCAGCATAATACCATCAAAGCATAGAGATCTATCACTATAAACAATATAGGATCAGATATATATTGACCATACAAATGCATATATCAACACAATATTCGTAGATACACAAGAATATGGAGGAAAACTCAAATAGCTTTATTGATAAAAGTAGTAGAAGAGAGGATTACAACCACTTGGTCTGACCCAGTGCCATCCTCCCAGCTTGAAAGCCCTCTTCACCTCATACAAAGCAAGATCACCCAACAATGTCTTCAAAGAGAAACCAACAGCACTTCTTTGCAAATTACAAAATTCCAACCTCTGGATCTTTGGGATGATGGATCCATATATAGATATTTGCAGGAGGGTGAGTCAGCTTCTGGGATTTTGATTAGTGTCATCTCTCTGATAGTTCTTGGTTCCACTTGGAGATTTCATGATCTCTTACTCATCCTTGGGCGAATTCAGGGAGGCAAGTATCAAATGAACAGTTTCTAGAAGATTCTCAAGGTTTCCACCTAGCAAGCTGCTTGTGCCATTTGTTTTCTCTCGCTCATTGCACCCTACAGAAGGGCTTTCCAGTATGCATCATACTTTTTGCATGTGGCAAGTGAGATGCATCTCACCCTTAGCACTAGGCAGTCTGTATGGTCCTGCTTTGACCAGTTCTGAGTGGTTTTTCATGGATAACTTCTGGGAGATGATGTAATCAGCTGACCTTGCTCCTTTAGGGTATGAAACAACATTTTTAGGGACTTAGAAGCCCTTGGTTTATGGACATATGTGATTGGGGTTGCAGTGCCCAAATATTTCTATAACAGTTGCCCCCTAAAGCATGAGGTCGTAAATCTTTTGATGTCGGGTGAAATGCTTTATAATCAGGATCCGAGGTTTTTCGAACTGGAAGGTGACTTGTAATAAGATACAATAAAATACATTATCTTCATAATATTTTCATGATCTAGCTGAGGCGGGCATTTCCCATGCTCAGCTTGATAAATTCATTTTCATGTACATGGGACAAAAAACCATCTGTGTGCAGACTAACGATTATCTGTGCAGCAATGATGTACATTTGATGTCTTTATTTTCTTGAATATATCGCAGCGTAGATGGATGAAACTAGATCCGGGGTCTTCAAAACTCGTTCAATCTTTTCCCGAAAGTACAATTCGATCCATGTGAAAAGATGTTTTGATGTTGAACATGAAAGGACATCGCCTGATTACTAGCCGATGATGTAAGTTGTTAACAGGTGCGAGTGGAATCACCGATGATGATGATGACCCTCAAGGTACTACAGTAAAATTCACGTGGTGTGAATACATGAGTCGATGTATTCACACCGATGATGATGATGACCCTCAAGGTACTACAAAATCTTTCGGTCTAAGGCCATTAATGTAAACCTATCGCCGGAAGTGAGAAACTTGCCATTGAGGCATGCAAGCTTCAAAGTACTGAAAGGGTTGTTCCCAGGTCGACTTCTTGGATAAGGAGATGATGTCGACAAGAAGTGACCCGTCGTAGGAGGGCATTGATGGATCCCACATCTACAACACGGAACGGAGCATATGATTTTGTAGAGGTGAAAACGATCTAATGATACAAGGTTCAGGGTGGCGGTCATGAAAGAATGAAGCATGAAGGTATTGCAGCGGATGACATACAAGCTGGGTAAGTGAATTCTCTGAGCGACTTCTCTTGAACATATCGGTGACACTGAAATGGATTGGTAGTGTTAACCTCAAAATTGGATGGTATGGTGGACCAATGGTGATATGACCGGTGAACGGAATAACCCAACCCGACTCAATCATAGTGATGGAGTGAAAGTGTCATGTTCAAGAGCGACCTGCTACCAATAAAGTTTCTTCAAGTTTTCTTCCCAATTTTCCCCAGTCATTTCTGACCAATACCTCTTTATTTTTGTCAAGCTTTAGGAGGATAACATATGCTTGTTCTATAATTTTCCCTTCGGGCAAACCCGTCGCTATGTTTTAATGAGCCTAGCGACAGTGAAACTCGCTCTTGTTTGAATGGACAATTTTGTCGCTATTGTTTTAACGAGTTTAAGGACAAGGATAACTCGGTCCTTTTCAATTTTAGAGAGTCTGAAAAGAGATGGAAAGGAAACTCCAATATTCCTTTTTGGTAGTATAATCTCTTAAGTCCA
This sequence comes from Pinus tabuliformis, assembly GCA_031772625.1. Classification (NCBI taxonomy): domain Eukaryota; kingdom Viridiplantae; phylum Streptophyta; class Pinopsida; order Pinales; family Pinaceae; genus Pinus; species Pinus tabuliformis. Next base: position 600,226,920 of record CM062818.1, read on the forward strand.
AAAAAGTATAAAACAATGCGAAAGGGATGACTTTTCGATAGTTTTAACGAGCCGAACAAGACAAATGCTCGATCTTTTTGTGCAACAATCCCTTAGGTCCAAAAATATTAAAATCTAGAGGAGGGATGGCACTTCCAATCACTTTAATGAGCTGGAGAGGACAATTGCTCGGCAATCTTTTCATATTTTACGAGTCGGATGAAAAGAGCTTAAAGGAGACTCATTTTTTAGGAACGAGTGGTATTTCGGGTAGCAGCTGGTTCCAAGTGAGGGTTGGAACTTTCCAATAATGGTAGTGTTAAGAAGATGGCTAGCAGAATCACTCGTTGCAGTTTTTCCTCAAAAGGGGTAAACAATCAAATGGAGGCGTATGATCAGCTAAAACAGAGTAGAGGTGATAGTAAGAACACGACCAAGGCTCAAAAGCTGATGATAATGCGTTCGCAATGGTTATTTACTGGAGGTGGGTTCATTTTTTAATGAGCTTAAACTTTGGTGGAACATATGCTCATTGCTAGATTTAATTTTAATGAGCTTGAACTTTGCGTAAAACTGCTCATGATATTGGTCATTGATATTCGATTCACCATTAACACTATGTTCTTTGGACAGTCGTACTACCTGTTCAATTGCTCCATCAAACTGATTAGAAATGAGGACATATGCTTGAAAAATGAGTTAAAAAACTAATACCCCACTTAAATTACGTGAAAGGTAACTTAAAAATAGTTTTTTACCCCTCATTTTACCATTTCATTTGGAGTTGTGATTGTTGGAGCTCTGGAGGTGTTTTCATCAGCTGATTCCGGAGATTCTATGGACGATTTTCGACACCATCTGGACCAGGTAGGAGCTAAACCTGAGCTCTTCAATTGCATTCTTTCCTTTTTGAATTCTAAGCATGTTTTCCTGCTTTTCTGGGCCCCTGGGGTTTGAACATTTCGTTCTGCCCCCATCGCACCTAGTATACATCGAAAGGTGCGATGCATCCTAGGCTGGCCACTGGCCAGTTAGGATGCATCTCACCTAGTACACAACTAGGGTGCAATGGGCGCAAGGAGGAAAACTTTTGCACTGATTTTTCATGGAAATTTTGCTTATTTTTTGCCAAATCAGGATCCTAATTCTTCTCTTGTTTGCTTTTCAGAGATTCATCGGAGCAAAAATGGTTGTTACATGGCATGAACGCAAGCATGAAGAAGAGGACATGGTTGCCCTACATGATCCGGGTACGGTAACTGCATTGCGGAACTGTGGCTTGCTCAAGTTCTTCCGCATGTCTAGCATGAGGCAACAAATCAACTTGTTGCAATATTTCCTTGATGCATGGGATCCTACCAACCAAGTGTTCCAGATAAGAGGCAAATCCATCCCCATGACTGTTGAGGACATCTATTTCTTGACCAGTTTATCGAGGCGTGGTGCCCCTCTCTCATTATCAGGTTCTACCCGCGGGGGTGAATCTGTGAGGGATTATATTCGTCGATACTGTAGAGAAGGATCTCAGCCGAGCAGGGACGGCAAGATCAGCATCCGAGATGTCACAGACTAGTCCTTGAGGACTATTTTATTCACCTTTGCTAGATTGGCTGGTAGCACAGCCCTTCACTTGGCCAACAGGTCCTATATGCAGTATGCCTTGGAATGCCTTGAACCCAAGGTATTCAACTGGTGTGATGCAGTACTTCCAGTGATCAAAGAACAGCTTACCAAGGTGAAAAACGGAAGATCTAAGAACTTTGGCTATGGTTCTATTTTGACCGCTTTCGCCTTGGAGAGGATCCCATTGATGCAGCCCCAGTACATCTCACTTGGCCTACCACCACCAACTGAGCCACGGATGCAGAGATGGGTCGACCTTATGGCCAGACATGTTGGTCAATCGCAGGTTTCATTCTCCGATGCTTTCTTCGAGTGGTTCAACCGTCAGCAGATGGCTTATGCCAAGTATCCATATGCTGGGATGGATTTTCGGGGTGACCCAGATTTGGTGCTGCCGGCTGGCGAGCAGTGGGGTGTCATAGGTAAAAATATCTAACTATATCTCTGTTTATTATTTTTATAGTGTTCTTGTGTTTTTCAAATGTTCATCAAGACTAATCAAAAATCATGTACTTATGCAGATATCGGAACAATGCGACCAGTAGTGCGTCCGAGAGTAGTAGCTGTCGTTCCAGCAGGAGAGGCTATAGGGAGGGCCAATCTTCGAGACCTGGATGTATCTGAGACCCTTTCAGTGTTGCAGGATTAGATCGAGGGTCTAACCCTTGGTATTCCGGATGTGAGGACCGATGAGTTGCCCCTGAGATTACAGCGCCATACCACTGGCGTGCCGAGCCGATGGACTAGGCTCTTGCACATGATTGCATAGGAGGTGACTAGTTATCACCAGCACCATTAGATTAGGGTATCCCCTTGCATTTTGAGTTTTTGGGTCATATGACCGTTTTTGTCCTAGTCATAGAACACTATGTACAAACTATAAATAGTTATATATATATATATGATTTTCGGAGCTTTATTTTGGTTAAGTTATATGATCCTGATGCAGTTATTAATAAAATGCTTTTCTTTTACAAATGTTGTAAATGTCTATCTAACACATAATTTGCTAATGAATCGGTTAATGTGTTTAAGTTTCTGGAAATATGTTGATATTGAATAGAATCGAACTGCCTTTCCAAAATCTTGACCCTTAGGAACATGTGATAGATAGCTGGATTCCAAACGGAATAGATGCCCGTAAGTTGTAGAATGACGAGCTGTGAGTCTAGCCTGACGACAAGTCAGCGTATGCCATGTGCGATGGCATCAGAGAGGAGTTCTATCAACGCACTATATTCAGCGATGTTGTTCATTGATTGACCAATACACACCCCTCTGAAACTCACTAACTCGCCGCTTGGATCAAAGATGGCCCAAGCTGCAGAAGATAGGTTCCGCATACTACGACTCGCCCCGTCGGCGTATCCAAAAAATGATTCCAATGGGTTCGACATCTGCAACAAAATGCAAAAGTGGATTACCTAACCAAAATGATCACTCTTAACGAAAACAAAAATTTAACAAAAGCATATGAAGAGGTTACCATGCCGAGTCAAGCATAGTAACGCTTAAGGTACAACCCGTTTCGGGGTTGCGACAGTGGAATCCCGTCATAATCTACTAGCTTGTAGGCTCCTTTTGCTATTGCATGCTTAACCATGTAGGGACCCATCCACAAAGACTGGAACTTACCTGCTCCCAATTTATCAAATTCCTGATCATAAAGCAAGACCACGTCACCTTCTGAGAAAACGCGAGGTTTGACATTCTTGTCAGATTGTACTTTGACCCGTTTCTTATGCACTTCGTTAGCCAAGGCGGCATCACGACGGGTTTCATCCAGTTGGATTAACTCTAAGAAACGAGCCTCTTCCTCTGAAGTTTTGGGGAGGAGGTCAATTGCGAGCTTGAGAGACGAAATTTCGCACTGAACTAGTAAGATCGCTTCCAGGCCATACACCAGCTGAAAGGGTGTAAACCCGGTTGCATTTCTTACCGATGTTTGGTATGCCCACAAGGCTGAGTACAGGATTAGGTGCCAACTCCGCTAATGGACTCCAATCATCCTTTGCGGCATGTGTTTTAGGACTTTGTTGATCGCCTTAACCTGCCCGTTAGCTTGCGGATAATACAGAGTAGAGATGTCGTGGGATAGTCCTAATTTGGCGGCCAATTCAACCATCATGTGATTGCGAAAATGTGATCCATGATCTGTGACTATAGCTTGTGGAATGCCAAACCTGGAGACTACATGATCGAAAAAGGAAAGAGCGGCCGTTTCGCCATTGTTGTCTAATGTAGACATCGCCTTGGCCCATTTCGTAAAATAGTCAACTGCGACTATGATATACCCATGCCCCCTGGCCGAGGTGGGGTTACATTGCATGAAAAATATGCCCCATTTGGTAAATGGCCCAACAGCAACTACTGGCTACAGAGGTGTGGGTGGTATTCTAGTTTTGCAGTCAAAGATTTGACAAGCATAGCAACTTCTGATTGTGGTTATGCAATCTTTGAACATTGTTGGCCAAAAGTATCCTGCTCATAAAATCTTTTGTGTCGTAGCATAACCAGATTGATGCCCCCCACATGCGCCTAAATGACAATCATTCAAGACTTTTTCGGCCTCCTCATGGGTGAGGCACCTTCGCAGAACTGTATCGACACCACGTCGGTAAAGTGTATCATCGACAATCATGTAGTCTTTTGCTTGGTATCTACTACGTCGTTGTTCTAAGAGAGAGGTATTAGACCTATACGTTTGGGTTTGGAGATAAATGATTATATATCCATACCACGGATCACTTGAAGATATCAGAAACAAAAATTCATCCACGATTGTTGCTTTAGATGTTGAATCGTTGGACGACGATGGGAAATCACATAGTAACTCCGCGAAAACTAGAGCTTTCTTTGATTTGGATTTTACAAATTCCATATCAAACTCTTGCAAAATTGCTATCCACTTTGAATATTTTCCCCCAAGAAAATGTCGCGACAAGATGTAAGTCATGGGGTTTCAATCTGACAAAACGGTAGTTTTACAAAAGAGAACATAGTGTCAAAATCTTTGTATTGCTTGAACAACTGCGAGAGCCAGCTTTTCAACATAGGAGTACTTGCTTTCTATATCATTTAAGTTTCGACTCAAATAATAAATAGGATGTTCGATTCCATTGTCTTCTTGAACTAAAACCATTGCGATGGTCATATCTGCTGTAGCCAGATACAGGTTGAAGTCTCTTTGATAATCAGGAGCGTACATTAATGATGCTTTTATTAGGGATTCCTTTAGAGCATCAAAGGAAGCTTGCACGACCTTATCCCAGTTGAAGGGTACTTCTTATTTCAAAATACTCGTATAACCTTTAGCAAGTTCGGCGTAATTTGGAATGAACCTCCTCAGAAAGTTTGCTTTCCCTTGGAGTTTTTGAATCTGAAGCAAATTTGAAGGTGGAGGAAAATTGATGATTGCTTGAACCTTGCACGGGTCAAGATGAATTCTGTCCTTTGAAACTACAAAGCCAAGTAAATGACCAGAACCGACGCAAAACAAACACTTGTGCGGATTGAGTCTTATTTGTAGTGTCGGCAACGTAGAAATATTGCACTCAAATGATACGGATGATCGGTCCACTTTCACGAGTGAGCCAGAAGATTGTCGAGGTATGGTTGAATGATGTTCTCGATGTCATGGAAGGCATAATTCATTGCCCTCTAAAAAGTTTCCCCTGTGTTCTTTAAACCAAAAGGTAGCTTACGGTATGGGAATGTGCCCCATGGACAGATAAATGTAGTCTTTGACTAGTCCTGTGGGCGGATATTTATTTGATTATACCCAGAAAATCCATCCATAAACGAAAAGATTTTGCATCCGGCGCATTCATCAATTATCTGGTCGATGAAGGGTGTAGGGTAGTTTTCCTTTGGACAAGCTTGATTTACATCCCTGTAATCGACGCAAACTCTAGTTGTTCCTTGCCTTTTCATCACAGGAACAATTTTCAATACCCAGTCAGTTAGAGGAACCGAGTAAATGAAACCAACATGGAGAATTTTTTCAACTTCTTCCTTGATGGCAACGACTTTCTTTGGGTGCACCTGCCGAAGCCGTTGTCTTACTGGTTTGACATCTGGATACATCTTAATTTTGTGTTCAACTATGCTTGAGTCAATGCCTAGCATTTCTTCATATGACCATGCAAAGACATCTCTGAAATCGCGAAAGAGAGCGTAATATACTTCCAGTTCTGAAGAAGAACAGGATTTGCCAACATGAATATTTTCTACAACATCTAGTTTGGTCGAGAAATTTATGGCGATAGTTTCTTCAATATTGGACATATTTCACTCGGAATCCACCGTATTTACAGTATTTGATAGAAAATCAAAGAATAATGGATGATTAAGGTTGTCGGAGTAATCTTCGTTGTAATCTAGAAGATGGGAACAATGGCAGTAATCTTCCCATGGTGCCCCCTCTATGTTCATTGACTGAACAAATCCTTCATTTGTAGAATGTATATGTGACCAAGGATCCGAAGAGGTACCATACTCTTTAGACCTATCTACCCAAATGCTTGACGAGCATTCATTTGGGTTTGCCTCCCATGCCGAGAACATTGATTGCTACAATACTTCTATTGGGCTTGGAGGCAATACCTAGTGATGATCCATGCTAATATCGTGTTCGGACATCTTCTGAATGGAAGATACCATATTGCAGGTTCCCATCGTGGCCACTTCCGCCAGATTGTTTGGAGGCGATAGGGCAAAAGTACCCATCAATGTAGGGTCTTTTAGCAAGCCTACTCCGATATTTTGAAGCAACTGAGAGCTTTCGTGGATCATCGGGATGCTTCCTGTAACTTGTGCACTGTTTGGGAGAAAGGTTTGTTGGTCAACGATTGTAATTCCTCCTTGAAAAGGAAATGCAATCTTTCTTAAGTGCGTTGACACAACAGTGGCCATAGCATAAATCCAATGCCTTCCCAGTAGGATGTTATAATCAAGATTTCCATCGACAACTTCAACATCAATTTCTACTGTTTTTCCCCCCAGTTAAACTTGTAAGTTACTCAAAATCCCGTATGGAGTGTATGTTCATCCATCGAATGCTTTTAACGTTGTTGATGATCGCGACAAGGGTGGTGATACTAAATTTTTCTAGCAACTCATTGACGTAATACATGTAGATGCCCCCTCATCAATAATTGCTCGATGAACAGTTTTGTTGAGGGCTTTCACTTGAATGAGGAAAGCGAGTTGAGTTGGTAACTGAGGTTCATATCCTTTATGATTAAAGGCGACAAGATTGGAATCCGCTGGGTCAATTCCACCTATTGCTGATAATAGAGCCTGCTTTTAGGAGGGGCAATTTTGCAGTACTTCAAGTGTTGACATAGCGGACGGCGATTGGGCCAGGTCCTCTACTATATTATAATTTTGTGCCACTCTGGCACGAGGATTAAATGTCGATTTGTGTACTACTCCCTTTGGCGGCTTTATCATTAGCTCAGGAATGATGGGTGGCACAACTTCATTCGAAGTTGTTGTCGAACTACTAGGTTGATCAGTAGCCTTGTTGTTCGACAACTATGGATTCCCGTAATCTTTATTCCTTTCGATATCAAAGCATCATTTTGCTGTTTTGAAATGGACAACATAAGGATTTGGGATGGGGAAGCATTGTCGCTAGTAACTAGATTGGTTCCTGGGTTTGGAAATGGGTCAGTCAATACTACTGAAGTTCTTGAATTCTTAAAAATTTTCTTAACTTCAACTTTATATGGAAAATCTCTTATCCAATGATCCTCATTGCATATGAGGCATGGCTGACTAGGTTTACTTTGCCCATAAGGGATTGCAAAAGATTTTTCAGGAGACGAATCGTCTTGTTTCTTCTTTTTGCTCTTCCCTTTCTTCTTGACCCCTGGTTGCTTTGGTTCTTTGCCTTTGTCAATCGACATAGCATTAACCTCTGAGGCGAGAAGTTCTTCACCTGCATTTTGACCAGAAACCTTACAGGCTTTCTTAGATGCAGCCTTTCTTGATTTCATTCTTGTCGTACCTACCACGCCATTGCTGGCATGAGAGTCCTTGTTTGATTTAGGAGGAGGAGGAATGGAAAATTCTAGCCTTGGAGCATCAGGGATTTTGTCATAGAGTGTGCCAGACTGAGTATAGATCAAGTCTAGATATTGCGCACGAGCAATGACCTGCTCTTCAGTGACGACTCCTCCCTTTGCCACATCTTCTGTAATAGAAGGTAACAAAGACTTAATAAACCATTCAGCTAGTAGCTGATCAGGGACATATGTTTTTACCATTCTATGATGACGTCGCCATTCATGAATATGATCAGATATGTGAGTGGTCGTCGTCTATTTGAAATTGGTAAGAAGCTCTATTCCTGTTTCGTACCTTATTGGTAATTGAAAATGGGTTAGAAAGGTGGTGGCAAGGGCGCCAAAGTTATCAAATGAAGCTCTAGGCAATTCGATGTACCATTTTGCTGCTGGACCAGTTAACGTTCGCTGAAAAAGGTGAAGCCTAATCGAATCATCATTTAGAGTGTTGGAGGAACACCATAGATGAAAGGTCATCACATGATTCGACGGATCTTCACCTGGATTTCCATTGAATTTAGGAATATCTGACGGAATTTTATGAGGAATCGCTAGCCACCAAGGGGCATAAGAGATTGGATCATTCATTGGCCGATTTAGATTTGGTAACTCTAAAGTCGCCACGAAGGGCAACTGTTGATTCAGGTTCGGCAAGGCGTACCTAAGATAAGATGGGATTGCCTGAGCAGTGGGTCTTTGCATACCAGCATAATGCATTTGATGCTGATAACTTTGATAAGGGTGCTGGGCATAACCAATTTGCGATGATTGATAATAACCATTTTGAATATACGGCTGCCCATTACCTGCAAAGATTTGTTGCTCAGGTCCTTGGTAAGCTTGTTGGAATTGCAGTTGTTGATGTTGCACCAGCCATGGTTGTGAAACCATTTGTTGTTGCCCAATATTGGATGTTTGACCAAGATGAGGGGTAATAGTACCCATTTAAGCCTGAGTCGCTTCAGTTAAGGAGCCACTAATTGGTGATTGTGGTTGCGTCGTGGGGACATGAGGCTGTTGTACTACGACCTGAGAAACATGAGGCTGGCATACAACAGGCAACGCTTGTACTTGCGACACTGTCACAATAGCTGGTGTAGTGGGGATATTCGACACAGGTAGACTTGGTTGCATTGAGTATACAACTCTTGGTTGTTGAGGTAGTATTGGCACCCAACCGCTGGATGTGACTCCAATTTGACTTGAATTCGGTCATGAACTATCATATGGTTGTTCTCCTACAGGGAACAATGAAAGGGTATAGTGCCCCCCATACGGTGGCAATCCAGTGCTCAAAGGAATGATCGGTCTTTGGAGACCAGACTGCCCAAATTGATACTGTTGTGAAGGATCAATTTGCTAAGATTCAACATAAGAAATTCCAGATACTATTCCAGATGAACAAACGGGAACAAACCATATTGTCGAAACGGTCCTTGGTTGGACTCCCTCTAGCAGTTGAGAGATAGTTGGGACAGATGGTATACCAACGAAAATTGTTGGAGTGGTGGCAGGAGGTTCTACTACCGCTGTATCGGAAGACACAGTCCTAGATGTCGATGGTTGTCTAGACATATCGAGTCTATCCAAAAGACTTCCTAGCGATTCTACAGGAACTTGCGATGAAGGAGTTCTAACTCTGGAAGTAGAAGGATATAGGTGGATCCTAGTTCCAAAATGCGATGGAGCACTGGATGGAAGATCCTCCGTAATCTCTTCTATAGCAATCAATCCGGATGGAAGAGGCAGACCGTCAGGTCTGTAAAATATTTTTGGTGCCGAAGAAGGTATAGATTCTGCAGCAACAGATGCTGGAGGGGTAAGACCTTCCGAATCAACCCTAGATGGAACTGGTTCAGGAATAGAAGTGTTTATTGTTACACTAGGATCAGTTCTAATATCGTCTTGTAACTGCAGAACTTATTTTGTAGAGGCAGGGATACCATAAATGGTTGGAGTAATTGGAGTCTCAAAGGATGTTGAAGCACAAGTTTCAAACAAACCAAGAGACTTTGACACAATTCAATGAGTTCGCTTGGCCCGAAATGGTTTCGTTTCCGGAGTCAAAGATTGTTGACTCGTCAGTCTTCACGAACGATGGGGTTTTGATTGACTTTCTTCCACGATTGCAGATTATTTGATCAACTCAAAATAAGAGGGGAAAATGTTATTCTGAATTAAATGAATTTTAGACACTTTGACACAACTTTCTTTTTCAATTTTTAAGAGTCGAGAAAAAGCTAAAGATGACTCTAGTCGCCTTCGATTTTTAATGAGCCTGAAGTGACAAGTGCTCAGACGGACCTTTTCCTTTAAGGAGTCTGAAAAGGAATGAAAGAGACTACTCTGGAAATCTAGAAAGAGGGAATACCAAACCAATTGCAAAACTGCAGAACACTTTTTACGGTATGGCAGTCAATCTTCCCGAATGTTGTGTTTAGTGCATTGCGATCGATAGGGCGGTAGACACAGCTTCCTAAGGATAAAGGATGTAGCCTATTGTGGTCTCCCAATATATACTCGATGGTACGTGGGAGCACAAGTCCGTACTGGCACTTGTCATCTCAAAGAGGAAGAATCACCCAACCTACGATGAAAGCAATAGTTACCAGGCTTTACGACACCGGAATACATCTCTAGCCTAGACTTCTAGACGTTCTGCGTTAGGTTCCAAAGCATTTTTATGTTCATTGAATTTATTTTACAGTTGATCTTTCTTAAGAAGTTTTCCTTTAAGGTTCACCACATGATGTAGATATACAACTCCTAAATATGCAACCTAAGATGATAAACAGTCATTTACTCTTCTTTTTGCAATTAAAATCCTAGCTACTAAGGAAATAGAAATGAAATCCTTTCAACATAGAGCAGAGAGCACACACTAGATGCATTGTCCTAAATCAAAATCAATAAGCAGTCTAAATGCAAATGCACATGCATGTATTTTTTTTCCGCTTTCTTAATGTGTGAATGACAAAAAGAATGCTAAGTACAAATCTAAATTATATCTTCTTTCAAAGTGATAGTACCAACGATTTTATTTTCAAAAAACGGAAAGGAGACAAGACAACACTTTGCGATTTTGAATTGAAAATTGCTTTCGACACTTGAAATACTATTAATTCAGATCAAATACAAGAGTAATAGTGTAATCGACTATCAAAAGAGGAGGATTCTTTTCTTTGACTGAAAACAACACTTGCGACACTTTCAAATCTAAAGATGACAGTCCGATTAAGCTACCATTTTGTAAATGAGAACAGTGAATGGCGAAAAATACATAAAAAACATTCACAAATCTTTGTACAATGGAGGCTGGATGATGCAAAGGAAGGGGGTTTCAACAGTGGTATACTGATCACAGACAGCAAAACTCCTAAATAAAGCTGAAGAGAGTGAAGAAAAAACCAAAATCTGGAGGTAGAAATAGTCTTATCTAATCATCGCACCTGTAACACAGGGAAACAGGGATGCATCTCACCTACTGCACATAGGAAGTGCGATGCATCCAGATTGCCAAGAAGAGAAGGTGTGATTGTCTAGGGACGAGACTTTAACTTGGTTTTTGGTCACAGTTAGCAACTTAGTTCAGGGATTTAGGCCGAGCTAATGATAGTTGGTAACTACAAAGTATAGGGGCTGATCTAATGAGTTACTTGAGCTACCTCTAGGGCACTTAGGATTTTTGCAAGTCAATTGTTCAGTTTGTAAACAAACCCGGATATTGACTGAAGCAGCATTGATCTACTTTGCACTTGCATAGAAAATGCAGTTCGAAGGCTAGCTGGCTTAACTTCAGGCTCCGTCTGTGGTTTATGAATCAAGAAAATAGAGACAAGCAATCAAACTAATCGGTCCCCAGCGAAGTTTCCATTTTGTTACCAGGAAAACTAGTGTCTATTCAGAACTACTAGTCCCACTAAGACGGGTAGCTATCTTAGAAACAAACAAACTAAAGTTATTTTTGTTTTCCTTTACGAGAGATAGATGAGAAAGAAGCAGAGACTACCAACCTCAGTCTTTCGCTTGGCTCCTTTCTTGTTTCCTTTACCCTTCGACAAAATCTTGCCACTGCTTCCTTACTTGTCCCGCTTCAAAGAGCACCTATAGAGTCACAGCAGCATAATACCATCAAAGAATAGAGATCTATCACTATAAACAATATAGGATCAGATATATATTGACCATACAAATGCATATATCAACACAATATTCAGAGATACACAAGAATATGGAGGAAAACTCAAATAGCTTTATTGATAAAAGTAGTAGAAGAGAGGATTACAACCACCTGGTCTGACCCAGCACCATCCTCCCAGCTTGAAAGCCCTCTTCACCTCATACAAAGCAAGATCACCCAACAAAATCTTCAAAGATAAACCAACAACACTTCTTTGCAAATTACCAAATTCCAACCTCTGGATCTCTGGGATGAGGGATCCATATATAGATATTTGCAGGAGGGTGAGCCAGCTTCTGGGATTTTGATTAGTGTCATCTCTCTGATAGTTCTTGGTTCCACTTTGAGATTTCATGATCTCTTGCTCATCCTTGGGCGAATTCAGGGAGGAAAGTGTCAAATGAGCAGCTTCTAGAAGATTCTCAAGGTTTCCACCTAGCAAACTGCTTGTGCCATTTGTCTTCTCTCGCTCATCACACCCTACAGAAGGGATTTCTAGTATGCATCACACTTTTTTCATGTAGCAAGTGAGATGCATCGCACCCTTAGCTCTGGGCGGTCTGTATGGTCCTGATTTGACCAGTTCTGAGTGGTTTTTCATGGAGAACTTCTGGGAGATGATGTAATCAGTTGACCTTGCTCCTTTAGGGCATGAAACAACATTTTTAGGGACTTAGAAGCCCTTGGTTTATGGACATATGTGATTGGGGTTGTAGTGCCCAAATATGTCTATAACAAATACCCACACGAATTTTTCACCAATTCGTAATCTTTTTTCATTTGCTCTGCAAGCTCCTTCTCTCTCATCTTTCTGCCAAACTCCTTGGTCAGATTCATACCTTCATGTGGTAGGTGTGTAATACTGTGAATGAGCATATCTGTGATGGGTATAGGCCCTCCTAGCCATAAACACCCATCATGCACCAAAGTGAGTAGTTGGCGTATGAAAATTGTGTTAATGGGGGTGCGGTGGTAATGTGGCACCCATAGCAAGTTGAGCAATCCTTATTGCTCAACGCCACGGACCCATTCCTCCATTCCTAGCACTATCATACTTGTTTCTTCATATTAAACTCTCTTCATGTACTTTTCCATTACTAAGTGTGGGAAATTAGCATGATTTGCAATGTACCAATCCTCCATCTTCAATAATGGGACTCACACGAGCTGTGGACCTTCAAAAGGCACCTGCTCAGGTAGTAGGGGCATGGAGATGGTGAATTTCTCTGAGTTTGGGTCTTTAGTGATCTTCACTTTTCCCTTTCTCGGAGGGATATACCTAGGGAGCTTCGTTATAGGTTATGTGCCTTCAACATCAATATCCTTCATTCCATGACCTTCTTCTGCCTCCAGGTCTACAACCTTCTGTTTATCCTTCGTTGGTTGCTTATCCTTCTTCTAGGTTGGTGTCACGGTATGCTTCCTTGGGGAAGCGTGCACCTCTACCAGCTTTTTCTGCTTCTCCTTTGCTGTAGGTTTCTTTTCTATCACAGCGGGTTGTTTATCTTTTGCCATGGATTGTTTTGGCCTTGGTGACCTCGGCGCGGTGGGCACCGCAGGCGTGGCTTCAACACTGGACACTTCAGGTCCTCAAGCGTCGGATACAGTGTCTTCCAAACTTAAAACTTCGGCAGGGTTGGTGGAAGTCATCCTCTCCATAAATGGATCATGGGCTTCTAGAGAAATGTCTGTGTGTGCAAAGAATTCCTCCCGAAATGCTCAGCTCATGAGCGATAAATAAAAAATTTCAACAACAACTCTAAGGGCGCAAAGTGTTCTCTGTCGGGTCGGAATGCAGAATTTATAGGAGGTTTTGAATTCAAATCTGATTGTTCCCCCCAAATTATGACAATTAATGTTGTTTTGGCGGCAGATCTTCAAAGATTTTGGCCTTAAATGTTGCCAACCCTCTCCTCTTAACTGTCTTCTGGCTGTCAAATCATGAATAGCGACTCCAACGGTCACTTTTCTACTGTGCTAAACAACACCTCCCTCCATAGCACAGCTTCATTGGTTGTATCTTCATCATCTTCCACGTAGCCCACCTACTGCATAGTCCTCACACCCTGGCAGTGTAGTCTATAGTCCCACACTCCCTTGCAACTGCCTGGAGCACTAAGACTTTCCTGCCGCCATATAGTCATTGCGCATGATCCCATGTATACATCTTCAATCAGCTTCCATTCACTCTTCCTGGAAAAGGTTCTCCATTCAGCTTCGCGAGATGAATTGCACCTCCATCTGTAATTTCTTTGATAATATATGGCCCCAGCCAATGCATCTGAAATTTGCCCAAAAATTTAGTGAACTTACTATCATATAACAAGACTAGATTGTTCACCATGAATGTGCAAAGCTTGATGTGGTGATCGTACCATGCTTTTTCACGTTCCTTCTATACTTGCTACTAGAATCCAGCCAAGAATCGATCCTCTTCAAGATCCATCAGTTGCGTCAGTCGTTCTTCCAAGGCTTCACAATCCATGATAACTGTGAGAGATGTGATGCGTAGACTAGGCACAATATACTCCATCGACATTACAGCTTCGACACCATATACCAATCTGAACGACATTTGTCTTGTCATCTTCTTGCAAGTAGTCCTATATGCCCATAGTACTGCAAGTACATGCACATCCCAATCATTTTACTGCATGTTGTAGATCTTCGTCAACACGTTCTCCAAAATCTTGTTGAAGGCCTCAACAGTTCCATTGGCCTGTGGGTGATATGGCATACTCTTCCGATGGTGATCTAAAAATGGGGCTCTTAGGATTCTTTTCTAACTTACAAGAACCTCTCCCACTTCCAAAGCTTTAAATTTTTCCAAGTCTTAATGATTAACCAATGCAGAATTAAGAAATGCTTGAAAATAAGGTGTATGCTGGTATGTGTTTTTAACTGTTTATGTGCTTTTAAAATTCGGTTGTTCGTGCTGATATGTAAATACATATGATAATAGACAAATATAGCAATAAGAAAACACATAAGACAGCAATTTAATATGGAGTTCACCCAAAACGCTTGGGCTACGTCTCCTTGAGCTCTAGTCAACTCGACTAGGCTCCCTGGGATTATGGCAATAGTTCTTTTACAAGTTCCACACTCAACTCCAATGTTTTACACAGGAACATTGGGCTCAGAACACCATCTTATCCCTTGGCTCTTGGAGCTCTTCGGCTTTCTAGCTCTGGCTCTGGCTTTGGCTCTTGGCTCTGACTCTAGCTCTGGCTCTTTGGCTTGGGCTCTAGTTCTCGCTCTCAGCTCTCACTCTAGCTCTTGGCTTTGGCTGTGGCTCGTGGCTCTCTGCTCTGGCTCTCTAAGCTCTTTCTCTCAGCCTTTGCATTCCTATGTGAGTTGCTCGACCTCCAAGCAACCCCAACAACAATATCCTATTGTAAATTGAGCTCTCTGGCTTTTCACTCGACCTCCGAGTGACTCCAAAGACTCTCTGTGCATTCAACTTTTTCTTGTTGTTCCCTCTCCTCTCTTCTTCCCCACCTCTATCTCTATCAGTCTGTGGCCTTAAGCCATCTGCTTCCTCACTATTCGTTTCCGCTTTCAGCTCTCTCGTTCCCTGCCTCTGTCCATTCGAATCCCTTCTTTGACTATTACAATCACTGCATCACACCTCACAGGGGAGTGGCCACCTATTCCGTAATGGATAAGTGTCAAGTTCACCGGAAACACTCAATCGTTTGAAATGGCTATTATTTCCATTTACTCCAAGAATGCCCACAAAACACGAAGCTCCGCCAGCTCAACGTCCACGTCAGACTTCAAAGTCCCACACAATCTGCTTGATGACTTTGTCAAATCCAGTCATCCATCAGTCGCATCTACGCCATTGATCTGGAGCCTCCAGATCCTATGGTCTCTGTCCATATCGCGCAGGTAAGTTGTGTGACCTTTATTCGTGCGATGTGAGCGGTTTTCTCTCTCATCCGTTGGACACGTCTCACCTAGTGTATGGAATCGCACGGGACTAGGTCGAACCCACTTACAACCTAAAGTGCTCGTGATATCCTGTCGGTTTTGGCATGGGACCCACCTTCTAACAGAATCGGCGATTCTCGTACAATTTAATGCATTTTCCTCGTGACTGAGCGCTTGGGGCTTTCCTTCACTGAGGTGGATGCCCTACAATCCGCGATTAGCGCTTTAGCGCTAATCGCGTGTCAGAAACTGCCTCTGTTTTTGGATTTGGCCTCTCGATTGCCAATTTGTGCCAGTGCATGATCACCATGGACCAACAGTCTGTGCGCTTTGATCGAGGGTCCTCCTTGTTCCGTGCTGACCAAAAATTGCCATTGTTCAGAGGTTATTTCTGATAAGCTTGATATCCACAAGATTTTGAACTTCGGCATGAGTTTCTTTACAAAGTTTGGGTAACTTTAAGAGAGTTTAAGGATCCAATTTGGATCATGCCTTCCCACTAAAAGAACTTTTAGTCCACCAAAACACTGATATACTGATATGAGCAGTAAATGAGAGTAACAACACCCTCTTCTTTTAGCCTCCCTACACTTGCCTTTGCATAGTGCCTCTGCACCATAATCTCTAACCACTTCCCTTCTTGGATGGGTTGGTTGTCTTGGGAAGAACTGTTTTCCTCCTTGACTTGATGCAGAACTTCTACTGTGAAGTTTATAGAAGGTAGTTTGAACTTATTTACCTTGATCCTTGATCCAAGGTGGCTCAAACGAATGTGAAGTACATCTACTCCACAAAACTTTCATTTGTACCTGTTTGAAAAGCTGCCAACAACAACTGTTAACAACAGCAGGTATACAAACAACAACTGGATGGACTAACTCTTGCTTCAACAAAGAAACATATTTCACATCTTGTGAACCCTTCCTTGTCTTATATCTGCATACAAATGATTGACTAGATAACAAGCCAATAAAACATGCCTTTAAAACAAATGACCCTTCAAGTCAAACATAAAGAAAAAGAACTTTAGGACTCTTTTCCAAAAGATGAAACACTTCATCATTATCTCCATTTTGGAGACCAAATTAACTTCTCCCAAGCCAACATTACATGCATCTCATGCTCATGCATGCATTCCATCTATCAACTTTCACTTAAGTACACTGTACTTTCGAAGCCGAAATGAACATATTGTTGCAGCAATAAAGTGAGTTTCCTACTCAACTTCTTTCCATTTACCATTTTGGTAAGATCCTGAAACTTGCATTTATTCCACAAAGAAATGAAAATAGATGCATCAAAGGACATGCATTCTTAATTGGATAAGAATTATAACCATTTCTTACCAATCCATTTCAAAGGTCCCTCCTTTGTTTGCACATCAGCGTCAATATGTAAATCATCCTGAAACACATCAACCATGGAATATTTATTTCCATCCCTGCCATTTTCTTTTTCCACCTTCTCCTTTAGCTTTGGTGGAAGCGGTGTTGGATTCAAAGTCCAAAACCTTTTAGCAAGATTCCCTTGCTTATGGCAGTAAGTGCAACACATGTGCATCCTTTTGATAGCATGATTTGCCTTGTCCTGTGGACCTTTGGCTACTTGCTTCTTTTCCTTCAAAAGTTTCCTATATGTGGCCATCCTCTTCCAACATCTAGAAACATAATGGTTATCAAAACCACAAAAGGAACATGCAATTCTTTTTCCAGGCTTTACAAAATCAAAAGGAATGTGTTTAGAACCAGATTTATACTTGCCTTTTTCACTTTTATTGCCTTCAGGAGTAGGTGAAGCAAATGAAGAAGTGGCTCCCTTTGGAACACCATCACTTTCTTCAAGGCTGTCAGAGTTTCCACAACTCTCTGGTTCAAGTGTGTGCTTCTGAACACCTGCATCCTGTGAATGATGTTTCGAGCTATTGCATTCCTTCTTAATACAATCCTCACACTTATGAGTTAGAGGACCTGCAATGAAACTCCTTTTTGGAACTATTTCAATGGCCTTCATGTAAGCTTTGGAACTCTCTCCATAAGACTGTCCATAACCGAGACCCAAATACTTAGGCCTTTCCTCAACCATTATTGGCTCAACAATACCTTGTGCATATTTTCCCAATCCTTTTCCTTCATAGCCCATCTTGGACATTAGCTTGGAACCTATGCCTCTAGTATGTTTTTCAAAAGAACCAATATAAGCATTCTTAGAAGAATTTGAAGACAAACTGGAATGGTTTACCTCTTCTTCAAGCTGATACTTGACCAAGGCTTCTCTGGCAACAAGGAGTTGTGACTCCAACTCATGCATCATTTTCAGGTTCATATTTGCAATATGAAGTTGCCTCTCCATTTCTTGCAATTTGTCAGAAAGCATCTGCTTCTCTTCCTTCATGGAATTCAACTGCTCTCTAAGTATGATGCTCTTCCTTCCATCCTCATACATTTCTCTTACCTTGTCCATCATGATGAACAAGTCTTGCTTCATGTCTCCATCAAAGAGTCTTGTGATGAAGGAGGAATTTGAGGACTCACTTGTAGAAGTTGTCATTATGCCAATGAACAAAAGAACTTCAAACAAGATTAATAAAGAGCTTATTTAGCAACCTTTTGCAACAAACCTCTTGCGCTTCAAGGATTTCTTTGAGGTCCTTTGGGATAGAAGAATTCCTTCAGCCCTTCTTCCTTCTTGTCCTTCCTGGACTGAGCTATCAATAGCTTTCCCTTCACCTCTGCAACTCAAACAATAGTCAGTCTACAAACAAGCATACAATCAATCAGACAATCAATCCTTGACTACCCAAACACCTTTCAGACAAGCAATCTTTGCTCTGTCAATCAAGCATTCTGATATAACCTTCTTTGAAGGTGGGGTTAATCAATCTCAAGCTCTGATACCACCTGATCTGAAAATGGGGCTCTTAGGATTCTTGTCTAACTTACAAGAACCTCTCCCACTTCCAAAGCTTTAATTTTTCCCAAGTCTAATGATAAACCAATGCGAAATTAAGAAATGCTTGACAATAAGGTGTATGCTGGCATGTATTTTTAACTGTTTATGTGCTTTTAAAATTTAGTTGTTCGTGCTGATATGTAAATACATATGATAATAGACAAATATAGCAATAAGAAAACACATAAGACAACAATTTAATACTGAGTTCACCCAAAACACTTGGGCTACCTCTCCTTGAGCTCTAGTCAACTTGACTAGGCTCTGTGGGATTATGGCAACAGTTCTCTTACAAGTTCCACACACAACTCCAATGTTTTACACAGGAGCATTAGGCTCAAAACACCATCTTATCCCTTGGCTTTTGGAGCTCTTCGGCTTTCTAGCTCTGGCTCTTAGCTCTGGCTCTGGCTCTAGCTCTTGGCTCTGACTCTAGCTCTGGTTCTTTGGCTCGAGCTCTGGTTCTCGCTCTTAGCTCTCGCTTCTGGCACTCACTCTGGCTCTTGGTTGTGGTTGTGGCTTGTGGCTCTCTGCTCTAGCTCTCTAAACTCTTTCTCTCAGCCTTTGCATGCCTCTGTGAGTCACTCGACCTCCAAGAAACTCCAACAACAATATCCTTCTATCAATTGAGCTCTCTAGCTTTTCACTCAACGTTCGAGTGACTCCAAAGACTCTCTGCGCATTCATCTTTTTCTCGTTTTTTGCTCTCCTCTCTTCTTCCCCCCATCTCTGTCAGTCTATGGCCTTAAGCCATCTGCTTCCTGACTGTTCGTTTCTGCTTTCATCTCTCTCATTCCCTACCTCTGTCCGTTCGAATCCCTTCTTCGGCTGTTACAGTCACTGCATCACACCTCACAGGGGAGTGGCCACCTATTCTGTAACGAATAAGTGTCAGGTTCACGGGAAACACTCGATCGTTTGAAACGGCCATTATTTCCGTTTACTCCAAGAATGCTCACGAAATGTGAATCTCTACCAGCTCATTGTCCAAGTCGGACTTCAAAGTCCCACACAATTTGCTTTATGACTTTGTCAAATCCGGTCGTCCATCAGTCGCATCTCCGTCGATGATCTGGAGCCTCCAGATCCTACGGTCTCTGTCCATATCGCACAGGTAAGTTACGTGACCTTTATTCATGCGATGTGAATAGTTTTCTCTCTCATCCACTGGACACGTGTCACCCAGTGTATGGAATCACTCGGGACTCAGTCGAACCCACTTACAACCTGAAGTGCTCATGATATCCTGCCGGTTTTGGCGTGGGACCCACCTTCTAACGGAATCGGCAATTCCCATACGGTTTTATGCCTTTTCCTCATGACCGAGCACTTGGGGCTTTCCTTCATTGAGGGGGATGCCCTGCGATACGCGATTAGCGCTAATCACATATAAGAAATTGCCTTTGTTTTTGGATTTGGCCTCCTAATTGCCAATTTGTGCCAGTGCGCGGTCACCATGGGCCAATGGTCTGTGCACTTTGACCGAGGGTCCTTGTTGTCGGCCGGATAAATCGTTCTTTCATACAAGACCGATCTCCCTAGTATCAACAGATATCTAGCAACAAGCAGAACAAGCAAATCTACCTTTCTCTAAATATATCGCGATTTATAAATAAAAACTAAGAGGTGTTTTAGACCCTACCTTAAGTCCAACGCTAGTTTGTGGCAGCCACGCTTCAACCATCCGAATGAGTTTCCTTTTGAGAACCTGCAATCATAAACAAGCACACATCAAATAACACCTGCATAGCTAATATAATAAATCATATTCATCATGGTGATCAAGGAATCCATGAAATAAACCATAAACACAACTTATTGAGAAAAATAAACTTGATTCTATTAACTTTGAAAATAAGAAGAACTTTACAACCTTTGGTGCCTTGATGTTGTAAAAGCTCCTCCCAGGGTCCAAGCAAGAATATCCTCTACTTTGACAAGCCTCACACTCTTCCCAATGAGATCAAAAAGGTATTTAATCTCTCCTCTCAAGCTCAATTAGGAAGACTAAATTCCAACAACATTTACCCTCAAAAATATTCAGCTTTCAACCTCCTCAGTAACCAGCCCAATGCCTCATTTTATAGTGCAAAGGAAGGAGGTTACAGGTCCACCTATGAAGGGATAGAGTCCTCCTTCCAAGGGATAAGCTCTTCAAATCAAGGGGTTAGCTCCTTAAGGTATGGGATGCATGAACCTTAAAGGAGTGAACTTACCACCTCAAGATTCCCCCTAGAAGCTTCCAGAAATAACCCAAAGTGAGTTCTTAAGAATGTACTTGCATCTTTTTGACTTTTAGAGGGGTCCGCACCCATTTACAAAGAGACAGAGCGGTCAGATACGCAGGGGACATGATCAGTACGTGCGGGACCGCAGGTAATGCTAAGAGAAAGTGCGGAACCAGAGTTTTAGAGATTTTTAAGGCTTGACATAAAGAACTGAGGTTTAAAACTTGCAAAGGAGGAAAGTATGAGTGGCGATAGACTCACACTGATTGCAGAATGTCATTGTTACAGGGAAAAGTGTCTACACAGAACTGCTTATCCCACTAAGGTGTGATAGCTACCTTAGAAACAAACAAAGTAAAGCTACTTTCATTTTTCCTTTATGAAATATAGATGAGAGAAGAACAAAGAAGACCAACCTCTGTCTTGCGCTAATCTCCTAGTTCAATTCCTCTCTCTCTTGATAGTCTTTCGCTACTTGTTCCCTTGCACGCCCAGCTTCACAGAGTACCTGTAAGATCACAGTAGCATAGCACTATACAAGAACATGGATCTATAGTCATAAACAATCTAGGATCAGATGTAAATTGACCATACAAATGCATAAAACATAAATGACACAAGGGTATGGAGGAAAACTTGAATAGCTTTTATTGATAAACAAGAAAGAGCCAAGGGAGTTACAACCAGTTGTTCTAACCCAGCATCATCCTCTCAGCAAGGAGGCCCCTCTTCACCTCATACAAAGCTTAGATCACCCACCAGTGTGATGTTGTCTCAACAAACCAACAGCAATTCCTTACAATATGCAAAATTCCAGCCTCTGGATCTCTGGGATGAGGGATCCATATATAGATATCTGTAAGGGAGATGAATCAGCTTGTGATTTGATTAGTGTCTTCCCTCTGATAGTTCTCACTTCCACTTGGAGATTGATGATCTCTTACTCATCCTTGGTCGAATTCAGAGAGGCAAGTGTCACAGGAGAAGTTTCTGGAAGTTTCCATGCCTCTCCACCTCGCAGAATGACATTGCCATTTGTCACCTCTCGCCCATCGCACCCCATAGAAGGGCTTTTTGAAATGCAACGCACCCACACAGTGTATTTAGGTGAGATGCAACACACTTTGCCTATGGAGCAGCTGAAATGATCCTGTTTTGACAAGTTCTGAGCAGTTTTTCATGGAGAACTTCTGGGAGAAGCTGTAATCAGTTGACCTTGTTCCTTTAGGGGTTAGAACAACACTTTTAGGGACTTAGGAGCCCTTGGTTTATGGAAATTTCATGCTTGGGGTTGTAGTGCCCAAAAATGTCTATAACAGTTGCCCCCTAAAGCATGAGGTCGTTAATATTTTGATGTCGGGTGAAATGCTTTATTATGAGGATACGAAGTTCTTTCAAGCTGGGAGGAGACCTGTAATAAGATACAATACAATACATTATCTTCATAATATTTTCATGATCTAGCTGAGGCGGGCATTCCCATGCTCAGCTTTATAAATTCACTTTCATGTACATAGGACAGACAATCGTCTGAGTGTAGACTGATGATTCTGGTAGAGTCATCATCCCTTTGATTGGATGATTATCTGTGCAGCAATGATGTACATTTGATGTCTTTATTTCCCTGAATATATATCACAGCCCGGATGGATGAAACTAGATCTGGGGTCTTCAATCTCGTTCGATCTTCCCTTGAAGTACAAGTCTATCCATGTGAGAGATGTTCTGGAGTCGAACATGGAAAGACATCGCCTAATTACCAGCCAATGATGTAAGCTATTAACAGGCGCGAGAGGAATCACCGATAATGATAATGACCCTCAAGGTACTGCAGTACAATTCACGTGGTGTGAATAAAGGACTTGGCGTCGAACACCACGCAAAATCTTTCAGTCGAAGGCCATTGATGTAAACCTGTCGCCGGAAGTGAGAAACTTGCCATTGAGGCATGCAAGCTTCAAAGTACTGAACGGGGTGTTCCTAGATCGACTTCTTGGATAATGAGCTGATGTCGACAAGAAGCGATCCGTCACAGGAGGGCCTTAATGAATCCCACATCAATGACATGGAACGGAGCAAATGATTTTAATGGAGGTGAAAACAATCTGATGACATAAGGTTCAGGGTGGCGGTCATGAAAGAATGGAGTGTAAATGTATTGTAGCGGGTGAGACACAGGTGAATTCTCTGAATGACTTCTCTTGAACATATCGGCGACACTGACGTGATGGACTGGTAGCATTAACCCCAAATGTGGATGGTGTGATGGGACCATGGTGATGTGACTGGTGAATGAGACAACCCAACCCGACTTGGATGCGGAGTGAAAGTGTCATGTTCAAGAGCGACTTGCTACCAACAAAGTTTCTTCAAGTTTTCTTCCCAATTTTTCCCCAGTCATTGCTGACCAGTACCTCTTTATTTTTGTCAAGCTTGAGGAGGATAACATATGCTTGTTCTATAATTTTCCCTTCGGGCAAACCTATCGCTATGTTTTAACGAGCCTAGCGATAGTGAAACTCGTTCTTGTCTTCCATGGACAAGTTTGTCGCTATTAGGTTTTAACGAGTTTAACGACAAAGATAACTCGGTCCTTTTCAATTTTAGAGAGTCTGAAAAGGAACGTAAAGGAAACTCCAAAATTCCTTTTTCGTCATCTAATCCCTTAAGTCTGAAAAAGTATAAAACAATACAGAAGGGATGAATTTTCGATACTTTTAACAAGCCGAACAAAACAAGCGCTCGATCTTTTTGTGTAATAATCCCTCAGGTCCAAAAAGATTAAAATTTAGAGGAGGGATAGCACTTCCGGTCCCTTTAACAAGCTAGAGAGGCCAATGGCTCGGCAATCTTTTCATATTTTACGAGTCAGTTGAAAAGAGCTTAAAGGAGACTCGTCTTTTGAGGAACGAGTGATAAAATTGGGTAGCAGCTAATTCCAGGTAAGGTTTGGAATTTTCCAATCACGGCAGTGTTACAAGGATGGCTAGTGAGATCACTTTTCGCAGCTGTCCCTCAAAAGGGGTAAACAATCAATTGGAGGTGAATGATCGGCCAACACAGAGTGGAGGTGATGATTAGAACACGACCCAGGCTTTTAAAGCCTGAAGTACTACATTCACGATGGTTATTTACCGGGAAATAGTTCATTTTTTAATGAGCTTGAACGTTGGGGGAAACATTTTCTCATGGCTTATGTTTATTTTTTAACGAGCTTGAACTATGCGCTAAAACTGCTTGATGCGGGTTTATTTTTTAAGGAGCTTGAACCTTGCGGTAACACTGCTCGATTAATCCAGTCGTATAATAAGAATGTCCCATTTAAAACAGAAATTTTTAGAGTTTTTCCCCACATCCTTTCTTTATGCAAGTTAGGAAACGACCAATCCAAAAAACAGATAAATGATCGCTCTTCTCTTGCACGCCAAAAGGTTTGCATGCCCCCAGGTATAAAACAGAGTTTCAAGGCCACCCTTCAAATCACCGACAAAACATTTGTTTTATCAGGAAAGGTCTACCTCTTTCAGGTTACCAAAGATTGTTCTATTCACAGCGCAAACAAAACACTTCTTCGGTGATGTCTACCGAAATAGACAAAGGTGAGATAATCCACTCACATAACTTTGACGAGAGAATCTTGTTCCAGAATAACTCCCTCTTCCACTCACGGACGGGAGTACAGACCAATCATATATCTCTCGCGGAAACCTACCCTATACCCGAAGTTTTCCTGCCGAAGCAGACCAGGGTGCATGCCCCCTGGGATTCAGTCATGTCCCCCGAATCACTCGCGCTCATCAGGTGGACGGACTGAGGATTGATGAGACATTCCTTGTGTGAAAAGACCATTCAGGGATGGCATATGACTATTTGCTCTGTGTGATCCAAGAAATGAAAGCTGGTCTACGAGCTTGATCACTCTTCCTTCGTGTGGAAAACACATCACTCTAAAGAGTGATGAGACAATGGCTCCCATGCAATAAATATAGTCTCTTCCAAGGAGTAGATTATAATCCAGGGGTCCTTGAACTACCATTACATTCATGTGAACGGTTTTCCCTCTCAATGTTATGGGCACATTGGGAAGGATCCCTAACGGTCGACTGGTTCCTTTGTCAAAGCCTGTTAGATTTCTCACCTCAGGCAAAAGCGATGGCGAACCAAGCGCTTTCCAAGCAGTCGAGGAAAAGATACTCACAGAAGCCCCTTCATCTATGATGGTACCGACCATAACCATTCTATATATTTGAGCAATAATTCGGAATGGTACACTAGCTGGTAAACGGGGTCTGCCTAGTTGATTCCAGTCGAAGGAAACAACTAGGTTGCTTGGAGGTGGGACCGAATAGACGGCCGGGTACGACTCTAACGAACTTCCTTCCTGTGGTAAAGGAACGGGTAAATTTCCCCCATGTTCATCGGAGTATGTGCTTACGAAAAGAATTTGGACGGTGTTATCCTTATTCTCTTCTGTGACTGTATCATCTGAAGATGGAACCTCTGAAGGCAAGACAGGGTCAACTGCCACCTCGACCTTTTGACTTTCGTCTGGTATGGGTTCAGATGGTTTGTCTTCAATGATAGATGCTTCAGCCGACCATCTGGGCGGGTCAGCCGGATTTTCAACTAGCGACGGACTCGGCAAGAGTTTTTTATATCAAGGAGGAAGTCGTAACGGTGAAACCGGACGATCGTCCAAAAAAAATTTAGCCTCGTCTAAGAAGGGACAACGATGGATGGCATGATCACCTTCGCACAGTTTACAAGGAAATCTATATTTTCCTTTTTGTCCTGGGGCTTCACTCTCACTAGTCGACGGTGTGTTTTGAACATGATCATCAGAGGTTGACAACACCGGGTTGTGCAAACGAGGAGACCAATCCCTTAAGATCCGAGGGATGCAGGGACAATCTCTATGATAGTGGTCTCCTCTACAAATGACACATGGCAATTTAGGCCTGGTCGGTGCAGTGTGTGGATTTTCGCTAGACGATGCTTGGTTGCCCCCTTTCGCTTTTGGCTCCTTCTTCTTCTTCTCTTTCTTCTTCTTTTCCTTCTTCTTCTCAGGTACTTGATTTTTGGTTTTACCAACCCCATCAAGCGAAGAAGAAGGAGGAGAGGAAGAATTGGAGGAAGTAGAAGGTTGGTGGGTAACTCTGGATTTGTCTAGTTGCTGACTCGATTGTTCAGGAATTGCGGTGTTCTGAATGACAGAGGTTGAGAAGAGCCATACGGGCAAGCCGATTGTCAATCCTGGAAGCGACAATGTGGCCATATGGGGTGCACCAACATCTCCCCAAGAGGAGAAGGGACTAGGATTTCCTCCAAGGGGAATTCCTTGGTTGGTGGGTTCCATTCTCTCAACCTAAGATCAACGTAGGAAAGGGTGATGATTATTCCGTTTAAAATAAATTTTAGACGCTTTGACACAACTTGTTTTTTCAATTTTTAAGAGTCGAGAAAAAACAAAAGATGGCTCTAGTCGCCTTCGATTTTTAATGAGCCTGAAGTGACAAGTGCTCAGATGGACCTTTTTTGTTAAGGAGTCTGAAAAGGAACGAAAGGGACTGCTCTGGAAATCTAGG
This sequence comes from Pinus tabuliformis, assembly GCA_031772625.1. Classification (NCBI taxonomy): domain Eukaryota; kingdom Viridiplantae; phylum Streptophyta; class Pinopsida; order Pinales; family Pinaceae; genus Pinus; species Pinus tabuliformis. The sequence goes on from CM062818.1 coordinate 600,253,471, forward strand.
TAGAGGGATTACCAAACCAATCGCAAAACTGCAGAATACTTTTTACGGTACGGCAGTCAATCTTCCTGAATGCTGTGTTCAGTGCATTGCATCGATAGGGCAACAGACACGGCTTCCTATGGATAAAGGATTAAGCCTATTGTGGTCTCCCAAAATATACTCGACGGTAAGTGGGAGCACAAGTCCGTATTGGCACCTATCGTCTCAAAGTGGAGGAATCACCCAACCATCAGTGAGAACAACAGTTACCAGGCTTTACGACGCCGGAATACGTCTCTAGCCTAGACTTCTAAATGTTGTGCGTTAGGTTCCAAAGCGTTGTTAGATTCATTGAATTTATTTTATAGTTGATCTTGTTTATGAAATTTGCCTTTCAGGTTCACCGCGAGATGTAGATGTATAATTCCTAAAATGAAATCTAAGATGATAAACAGTCTTTTATCTTCTTTGTGAAATGAAAATCCTAGCTACTAAGGAAAGAGAGACAGTATTCTTTCACAAAGAGCAAAGAGCACACTCTAAATGCACTATCCTAAATCAAACCAATCAAACAGTCTAAATGCAAATGCACATGCATGTATTTGTTTTCGGCTTTCTTAGTATGTGAATGGTAAAAAGAAAGCTAATGCACAAATCTGAATTACTTTTCAAGCGACAATTACCAACAAGTTTCTTTTCGAAATCAAAAATGGAGACAATCACAACACTTTACGATTTGGAAATGAATACTTGCTTTCGACACTAGAAAAATTACAAATTTAGACCAAATACAATAGTAACAGGATAATCGACTATCTACAGCAACTAAACTCTTTCCTATGACTGAAAACGACACTTGCGACACTTTCAAATCAAAGGACGACAGTACAATTACGCTACTTTTTGCAAAGGAGAACTGAAAGTGACTCAACAAATACACAAAAACATTTACAGTTCTTTTGTACAAAGGAGGCAGAATAACAGCAAGGAAAAGGGGTTTCAAACAGAGATATACTGATTACAGGCAACAAAATTCATGAATAGAACTGGAAAGAATGAATCACAGAAACCAAAACTGAACAATGCCTAGTCTGATCAGCGCACCTGTAACACAGGGAATTTGAAATGCAGCGCACCTACTACACTCGGGAAGTGCGCTAAATTTCAGATTCACAGAACAGTACCTGCGCTGGACCAGAGATGAGACTTTGCTTGGGTTTCGGGTCACAGTTTGCAGTTCAGTTCATGGGTTTTGGCCGAGCAAATGGTAATCAGTAATGCAACAATCAGGGGTAGATCTAAGGAGGTTCTGAGAGCTACCACAAGGGGCAATCAGAGAGTTTGTGAATCAGTTGTTTATGTTATAAACAAATCCTGGAGATTAACTGAAGTAGCATTTATCTACTTTGCATTTGCATAGCAAAGCAGTTCGAAAGCTACCTGGCTCGACTTCAGGCTTTGTCTGTAAGTTTATAAAATAGACAACAAGGAAGATAAACAAACAAACTAATTCGTCCCCAGAGGAGTCGCCATTTTGTTACAGGGAAAAGTGTCTACACATAACTGCTTATCCCACTAAGGTGTGATAGCTACCTTAGAAACAAACAAAGTAAAGCTACTTTCGTTTTTCCTTTCTGAAATATAGATGAGAGAAGAACAAAGAAGACCAACCCCTGTCTTGCGCTAATCTCCTAGTTCGATTCCTCTCTCTCTTGATAGTCTTTTGCTACTTGTTCCCTTGCACGCCCAGCTTCACAGAGTACCTGTAAGATCACAGTAGCATAGCACTATACAAGAACATGGATCTATAGTCATAAACAATCTAGGATCAGATGTAAATTGACCATACAAATGCATAAAACATAAATGACACAAGGTTATGGAGGAAAACTTGAATAGCTTTTATTGATAAACAAGAAAGAGCCAAGGGAGTTACAACCAGTTTTTCTGACCCAGCATCATCCTCTCAGCAAGGAAGCCCCTCTTCACCTCATACAAAGCTTAGATCACCCAACAGTCTGATGTTGTCTCCAGAAACCAACAACAATTCCTTACAATATGCAAAATTCCAGCCTCTGGATCTCTGGGATGAGGGATCCATATATAGATATCTGTAAGGGAGATGAGTCAGCTTGTGATTTGATTAGTCTCTTCCCTCTGATAGTTCTCTCTTCCACTTGGATATTGATGATCTCTTACTCATCCTTGGTCGAATTCAGAGAGGCAAGTGTCACAGGAGAAGTTTCTGGAAGTTTCCATGCCTCTCCACCTCGTGGAATGACACTGCCATTTGTCACTTCTCGCCCATCGCACCCCATAGAAGGGCTTTTTGAAATGCAACGCACCCACACAGTGTATTTAGGTGAGATGCAACGCACTTTACCTATGGAGCAGCTGAAATGATCCTGTTTTGACCAGTTCTGAGCAGTTTTTCATGGAGAACTTCTGGGAGAAGCCGTAATCATTTGACCTTGTTCCTTTAGGGGTTAGAACAACACTTTTAGGGACTTAGGAGCCCTTGGTTTATGGACATTTCATGCTTGGGGTTGTAGTGCCCAAAAATGTCTATAACAGTCATGGTGACAATATTTTATGCAACAGATTGCCCCCTAAAGTGCGAAGTCTGTAATAGATGAGGATTTCATTTGTTATCTAAGAAGAGTGAAGTACTTTATCATTTCAAAGATCATCCTGTGGACGCCCTGGTTGTTCGTGCTGATATGTAAATACATATGATAATAGACAAATATAGCAATAAGAAAACACATAAGACAACAATTTAATACGGAGTTCACCCAAAACACTTGGGCTACCTCTCCTTGAGCTCTAGTCAACTTGACTAGGCTCTGTGGGATTATGGCAATAGTACTTTTACAAGTTCCACACTCAACTCCAATGTTTTACACAGGAACATTAGGCTCAAAACACCATCTTATCCCTTGGCTTTTGGAGCTCTTCGGCTTTCTGGCTCTAGCTCTTAGCTCTGGCTCTGGCTCTGGCTCTTGGCTCTAACTCTAGCTCTGGCTCTTTGGCTCGAGCTCTGGTTCTCGCTCTTAGCTCTCGCTTCTAGCACTCGCTCTGGCTCTTGGTTGTGGTTGTGGCTTGTGGCTCTCTGCTCTAGCTCTCTAAACTCTTTCTCTCGGACTTTGCATGCCTCTGTGAGTCACTCGACCTCCAAGAAACTCCAAAAACAATATATTGCTATCAATTGAGCTCTCTGGCTTTTCACTCAACGTTCGAGTGACTCCAAAGACTCTCTGCGCATTCATCTTTTTCTCGTTTTTCGCTCTCCTCTCTTCTTCCCCCCATCTCTGTCAGTCTGTGGCCTTAAGCCATCTGCTTCCTGACTGTTCGTTTCCGCTTTCAGCTCTCTCATTCCCTACCTCTGTCCATTCGAATCCCTTCTTCGGCTGTTACAGTCACTGCATCACACCTCACAGGGTGAGTGGCCACCTATTCTGTAAAAAATAAGTGTCAGGTTCATGGGAAACACTCGATCGTTTGAAACAGCCATTATTTCCGTTTACTCCAAGAATGCTCGCGAAATGCGAATCTCTGCCAACTCATTGTCCAAGTCGGACTTCAAAGTCCCACACAATTTGCTTTATGACTTTGTCAAATCCGGTCGTCATCGGTCGTATCTCCGCCATTGATCTGGAACCTCCAGATCCTACGGTCTCTGTCCATATCGCGCAGGTAAGTTACGTGACCTTTATTCACGCGATGTGAGCAGTTTTCTCACTAAGGTGTGATAGCTACCTTAGAAACAAACAAAGTAAAGCTACTTTCATTTTTCCTTTATCAAATATAGATGAGAGAAGAACAAAGAAGACCAACCTCTGTCTTGCGCTAATCTCCTAATTCGATTCCTCTCTCTCTTGATAGTCTTTCGCTACTTGTTCCCTTGCACGCCCAACTTCACAGAGTACCTGTAAGATCACAGTAGCATAGCACTATACAAGAACATGGATCTATAGTCATAAACAATCTAGGATCAGATGTAAATTGACCATACAAATGCATAAAACATAAATGACACAAGGTTATGGAGGAAAACTTGAATAGCTTTTATTGATAAACAAGAAAGAGCCAAGGGAGTTACAACCAGTTGTTCTGACCCAGCATCATCCTCTCAGCAAGGAAGCCCCTTCACCTCATATAAAGCTTAGATCACCAACAGTAATTCCTTAAAATATGCAAAATTCTAGCCTCTAGATCTCTGGAATGAGGGATCCATATATAGATATCTGTAAGGGAGATGAGTCAGCTTGTGGTTTGATTAGTGTCTTCCCTCTGATAGTTCTCGCTTCCACTTGGAGATTGATGATCTATTACTCATCCTTGGTCGAATTCAGAGAGGCAAGTGTCACAGGAGAAGTTTCTGGAAGTTTCCATGCCTCTCCACCTCGCGGAATGACACTGCCATTTGTCACTTCTCGCCCATCGCACCCCATAGAAGGGCTTTTTGAAATGCAATGCACCCACACAGTGTATTTAGGTGAGATGCAATGCACTTTGCCTATGGAGCAGCTGAAATGATCCTGTTTTGACCAGTTCTGAGCAGTTTTTCATGGAGAACTTCTGGGAGAAGCTGTAATCAGTTGACCTTGTTCCTTTAGGGGTTAGAACAACACTTTTAGGGACTTAGGAGCCCTTGGTTTATGGACATTTCGTGCTTGGGGTTGTAGTGCCCAAAAATGTCTATAACAGTCATGGTGACAATATTTTATGCAGCAGATTGCCCCCTAAAGTGTGAAGTCTGTAATAGATGAGGATTTCATTTGTCATCTAAGAAGAGTGAAGTACTTTATCATTTCAAAGATCATCCTGTGGATGCCCTGGTTGGAATTTGTAAAAAAATTCAATACAAAATATATATATATGTGAACATATCATCGCTAAGGTAGGCATTCCCATACTCAGATCAAAACTGACTAGAAAACTAACTAAACTGCTCTGATATAGGAATGATTTTGTAATACATCACAAGTATAGACATATGTAGACACGGTATGGGCGCAGCCATCTGTTTATGAATAGTCCACTATATAATGAATAACAAAATTCCTCGCAGCCTGGATGGTGGAAAATAGATCCAGGGTCTTGATTTCTACTTCTCGAACTAGTACGATTATATCCATGTGAATGAATGTGTTGAAGTCAAACATGGTAGAAACCACTTGATTACCAGTCAATGATGTAAACTGTTAACAAGTGTGAGAGAAACCACCAGTAATGTCAATGGCTCTCAAAGTACTCAGTACAATCCATGAAATGTGAATAGATGAGTTGATGTCGAACATGTCACAGAATCCTTTGATCGAAGGTCAATGATGCAACCTGTCGTCAAAGGCGAGAAACCTGCCATTGAGGCATGTAGATTCCAAGGTACTGATGATTTCTAGATCATCTTCCTAGATAATGAGCTGAAGTCGATAGAAAGCGATCCGTCGTAGGCAAGCCCACAACACGAAATCATAGATAAAGTTTGAAGAAATATGTTTGCAAGGACTAACTCGGGGATGATCAAGATGGATGACAGATATTTTGCGGATGAATGGTTTATTTGAACTGACCTCTTGAACACATAAAAACACTGCAGATGGTTTGGTGACGATTGACCCAAAGCTAATACCCAGAAACCGGCTGAAGACTTTCAATATGGTTTGATTAACTGTTAGGCAAAGGATTTCCCAACCCAGTTGAAAAAAAAGTGTCGTGTTCAAGAGTGGTTGAATGCTTTTCCAAGACACAAAGTATAACAAACAGTTTAATTTTTCTCTCTTTTCCCCCACCATTTCTAGCAAGTACCTCTTTATTTTTTACAAGCTTAAGGAGGACAACATTTGCTTGGTTATAAGCTCATCCTTCAAATGAGTCCAACTTAGTTTAAACTTCGAACCCTAAGAAGGAGTGGTTCGTTCCTGTTTGAAATTGAATAAGTCCTTTACTGTTAAATTTTAACGAGTCCAGTATAGGAAAAACTCGGTGTTTTTCAATTTTAGGGAGTCAGAGGAAAAACTTAATAAAACTCCATGGTTGTCCTTTTTCGTAAATTTGTGTCTCCCAAGCCCGAAAAAGTATAAAATAATACTTGAGAGAACCGCTTGACCATTACAATCAAGGAGTACTTTTCATAATTAGTGTCTCTGATCCGAAAAAGTAAAAAAAATGATCAATGACATGTCGTTTTATAACCAATATCGAATTTGAAACGACAAAAATCTGGAAATCTTTTCATGTTTATAAGGTCAGAAAAGAGCTGTAAGTGGACCATCTTTTAATTCTGTTTTAACGAGCTTAAAAAGAAAAACTCAGCAAACTTTTCATATTTTACGAGTCAGAAAAGAGCTTAAAGAGGACTCCAATGTTTTTTGTTGAAAATGATCAATTTTGCTTGAAAAATCCAATATTCTGCACAAAATCTCAAACATTACTCATACGTGTTTAAAATAAATAAAAATGCATCAAAAGTTACCTTTCTAAAGTGAAAAATAAACAAATTAAAAATTCATTTATTCAAAAAATCTTATAAAAAGGGCTTTTGTAAATTCATTTTTACCGTTTGACTTCAGAGTGAGAAAAGAGAGCTTTTGGGTAAGAAACTTCCCGTGAAGATTGCAGAAAATCCGTCCATTGGAAACAAAAACCATCAGCTCCAGGTAATTCATATCACTTAAATCTTGCATTTCAACCATTTTAATTTTGTTTTTAGGCTTCCATTTTGATTTTTTTAAGGAAAAATTAGTTTAAAAGACCGCTCACAGGGGTCCGCAGGTGCAACATGCGAAACCTACAGACCCCGACTTTTTCTGACAAAGGAAAGAGCCAGGGGCCCACACCTGCTGCTTGGGAAGAGTGCAGATCTACGCACTGTCCCTAACTAGCGGGTGCGGACTGCGTGAAATGGGTTTTAAAATTGCTATTTTTTCATTTCCGCCCAAAAATTTTTGAACCAAAATGTTCTAATCCGTCATTTTTGCAATGTAGGATATACAAAATTCTCATTTGGTGGGAATGGTAGCACGAAGATGTGGACCTAGCCGCATTAGTTCATCCACCTTCCATACATGCATTAAAAGCATGCGGGCTATATAAATTCTGGGCCATACCTGGCATGAGGGCCCAAGTAAACTTTTTGCAGTGGCTAGTGGACAGATGGAATATACAAGACTAGTGTTTCATTATTGGTGGCCACCGGCTCGAAATTGAGCTAGAGGACATTTACTTTTTGACTGGTTTGCCCAAGAGAGGTAAACGATTATCTCTATTTGGAACTAGGCCAGGTGGCCAGTCTGTCGATAGTCTCCGACTAGAGTTTTGTAATGACCAAACAAAGGATAAAGGGATCGATATCAAAGCTATCTCCCGTCCTGAACTTAAAGTGATTGCATTTACTATCACCAGAATCTGCGGAAGCGTAGCACTGCATGTAGCTACCGGATCCCAAATGTGAATGGCAGTAGACTGTTATCGAGGCACCATCTTCAACTGGTGCGAAGTTGTGTTGGCGAATGTAAAACTCCAACTAACTAGAGCAAGGAACGAACAACTAAAAAACTTTGGATATGGTTTCCTAGTTGTGAGCTTTGGTCTAGAGAGGGTCCCAATGTTGTTCCCACAGCAGCTTTCCATTGGAGTTCGACTTCCCCTAGAGCCTAAGCTCATGCGATGGGTTACAGTTATGGCCCGTCATCCTGAGGAGGGTTTAGAGGTTGTTCGATTTCCGCCAAAGTATTTTTGTTGGTTCGAGAACCAACTTTTCATGATTCAGGATTTTCCTTATGCTGGGATGGATTATCATGGTGACCTAGACATGACTCTTCCACCAGGAGAGTAGTGGGATGATTCAGGTAAAATCATTTTCAACATTTTCTAAGTTTTAACTATAAAAAAAAAAAAAAAATTTAAATCGTCCAAAACTGATAATAAAAGTTTCAAATGCAGATGTGGGTCCATGGCGACCAACCGCTCTTCGGCCCTACGAGAGGAGACACCCAGCTGCAGCAGTACCGGCCCCATGGGACGAATCTACAGAGACCCTGACCGAATTGGAAAATCATCTAGAGTCTTTGACAACAGATATTCTGAAGACTAGAATAGATGATATTCCTCTTAGGTTACAGCGCTATGTGATTGGGGTCCCAAGACCTTTCAAGAGGTTCCTTTGTAGGGTGGCCCGAGCAGTGGTTTCTTATCGTGATCATCACCAGTGATAGGATGATCACCTTTGTAGACTCATACGACATTTTTGCTTTTTGTACTATCATTTTTGCCGATCATAAGGTGTTTTTCAACGTATGATTGAAGACGATGTATATTTGACATACTTCTATGCTATGCTATATCACTATTACCGGCTATCTTGTAAAACATGTTATAGAATGTTTTTAAATTTACTGTTTGATTATTGCAAATGTCTATTTAACATTCGAGAAGCAATTGCATTTGCTAATGTATTTAAATATCTTGGAATATGTTGATACTCAATGTAGTCAAATTCATGTTCCAAGAGATGAACTCTCAAAATAATCTTAATAACACTGGATTTCTAATGGCATAAACTATATTAAGCTGCAATACAACGAGTTCAAAATCTAACCTAACAATCAAACTCCGAATCCCGAATGAGATGGATTCAGATAATAACTCAATCACCGCACTATACTCTGCAATATTATTCATTGTTTGACCGAGGCTTACCCCATGCATAGATACCAACTCGTCAGAGGGTGAATATCTATCCCAAGCTGCGGAAGAAATGTTCCGTGTATTACGACAAGCACCATTAGCGAAACCAATGTATGTTTGAAGAGACATCAACATCTGCAATATCAAAAGTAAAATCAAGATAAGCAGGAATAATGATAAAAAACACTCTCTAAACCAAGCACACTTTTCTAATCTAAAACACACCAAATAGAAAGAAACTAATCTAACTAAAATCTCCACACCCAGATTTAAGCATAATATCTCTTCAGATAAAGACCATTTCTGGGTTTACCTAAAGAGACACTGTCAAAATCTACCAATTCATAGCTCCTTTTGCCATCTTTTGCTTAACAACACAAGGACAATGCCACATAGGTACAAATTTTCTAGCCCTTAGCTTATCGTTTGCTTGATCGTATAGTAAGACTAGGTCTCCTTCCAGAAAATTACGAGGTGTAACATTTCGATCGTACTGAGCTTTAATTCGTTTGGCATGAGTTTCGATTGCTAGTGTAGCATCACGTCGATTCTCATCTAGCTGAGCTAAGTACAACAAACGTTTCTCCTCTTCGGAAGTGGCTGGAAGTAATTCTATGGCTATTTGCAATGACGGGATTTCACATTCAATGGGTAACACAGCTTCCAAACCGTAAACCAGTTGGAAAGGAGTGAAACTAGTTGATGTTTTTACTGAGGTTCGATACGCCCAAAGCACTGAAAATAACATGTTATGCCAATTTGACCTATGAATGCCAATGATTCATCGGATCATAATGACTAGAACTTTGTTGATGGCTTCAACCAGACCATTAGCCTGTGGGTAATATGGAGTAGAACTATCATGACGCAGGCCAAGTTGATCTGTTAGTTCAGTCATCATGATGTTTCGAAAATGACTCCCATGATCAGTAATAATCACTTTTGGAACACCGAATCTAGTAATTATATGATTGAAAACGAAAATTGTAGCAGTTTTGTCGTCTGCCGAAAATGTAGGCATCGCCTCAGCCCACTTGGTAAAATAATCTACCACAAGGATGATATATGCATGCCCCCCGGGCGAGTGAGGGTTACATGTAATAAAGTCGATACCCCATTTTGCAAAAGGGCCAATGGCAATTATAGGGTGGAGAGGAGCAGGTGGAGCATGGATCATGGATCGTTCAATCAAAAATTTGACAATTGTGGCATTTTCGGACTGCATAAATACAATCTTTAAACAAAGACGGCCAAAAATAGCCAACGCGCAATATCTTTTGCGCTGTGGCATACCCAGACATATGACCACCACATGCTCCAGAGTGACAGTCATTTAGAACCTTTTCAGCTTCTTCATGAGTTAAACAACGTCAGAAAACAGAATCTGCCCCACGACGATAGAGTGTATCTCCAATAATTTTATATTGTTGGGATTGGAAACGTATTTTCCGTCACTGAGATCGTGAAATTTCAGGCCTAAAAGATTGGGTTTGGAGATAAACAATGATATCTCAATACCATGGATCAAGAGTACTGATAAGGAACAAGGATTCGTCCACAATGGGCTCTTCTGCCACAATTTCAGTATCAGCGCACGGGAAATCACACATCAATTCCGCAAATACTAAAGATTTCTTTGCCTTGGATTTTTCAAATTCCAAGTCAAATTCCTGCAGGATAACAATCCATTTGGAATACTTGCCCCCTAGCAATTGTTTGGTCAAAATATAGATCATAGGGTTACAGTCAGAAATTACTGTAGTTTTGCGTAGTAAAATGTAATGACGAAATCTTTGGACAGCTTGAACAGTTGCCAAGTCCAGTTTCTCCACATGTGAATATTTTAGCTCAGTCGGATTCAAAGTTCGACTAAGATGGTAAATCACATGTTCACTATTGAAGTCATCTTCCTGAACTAACACCATCCTGATGGTGGAATGAGAAGCGGCGAGGTACAAGAAGTAATCCTGGTTGTAGTTGGGAGGATGCAACAACGGTGCATGGGTCAAAGCGTATTTAAGTGCATCAAAAGATTTGTTAGCTATCTCATCCCAAAAGAATGGAGTATTTTGTTTCAACAACCTGGTAAAACCCTTTGTTATCTTGGCGTAGTTAGGAATTAAACGACGTAAAGATTTTTCTTTCCCTTGCAAACTTTGGAGTTGGCGAAGAGTCGAAGGAGGAGGCAATTTGACAATAGCTTCAACCTTCGAGGGATCGACACAAATGCCAACTTTCGAAACAACAAATCCCAGTAAGTGACTCATTTCTATACAGAAAACACATTTGTGTGGATTCAACCTAATTCGATAATGCCTACATCTCATAAAGATTGCTTGTAAATGAGTGAGATGATCGGCTCTACGTAATGAATGGGCAGGTAAATCATTGAGATAAGGCTGCACAATGTGCTTGATGTCATGAAACACGTAAGACATAGCTCTTTGAAAAGTTTCTTTGGTGTTCTTCAATCCAAAAGACAATTTGCAGTAAGAAAACGTCCGCCATGGACAAATGAAAGTTGTTTTTGGTTGATCAACAGGGAGTATGTTGATTTGATTGTAACCGGAAAAACCATCCATAAAGGAGAATATTTCACTGCCAGCACAATCATCAATGATTTGATCGATATAGGGGGTTGGGTAATTGTCTTTGGCACAAGCTTGATTAATATCCCTATAATCGATACATATTCTTATCATTCCTTGCTTTTTGTTAATAGGAACAATATTCGATACCCAATCTGTTAAGGGAATTGGATAAATGAAACCTGCTCGAAGTAATTTCTCAACTTCTGCTTTAATAGCAGCAGCTTTTCGCGGGTGTATCTGACGTAAACGTTGTCGAACAGGTTTAGCATTCAGGTAAGTTTTGATTTCATGAACAACAATTACTGGATCGATTCCTGGCATTTCTTCATATGACCATGCAAACACGTCACAGAATTCTTGAAATAGGGCCTTATAAGTTTGGAGTTCATTTTCCGTACAGGAGGCACCTATATGAATGTTTTCAACAATTCCAGGTTTAACTAAAATGTCAATAGGAACCGTTCGAGAAATATTTCCCAAATTTAACTCAGAATCAGGATTTTGCAATGGATTCTGTGGTTCTTTGACATAATCAGTAGTAAAAATAGATGAAAAATCATTCTCAAAATGATCAAGCTCAGGTAAGAACGAAGATCGATGATGAATATCTTCCCATGGTAAATCATCAACAGACAAAATTTCACGAATCTGCTCATCAGTATGAACAAGCTCGGAAAAAGTTGTTGAATCTGGGTTTGATATTGAAAATGAATCTCCATGGACCACATTCATTAGATCGATTTTAGTTGAAAAAGGGTCGGAAAACGATTGTACAGCCTGATACGCAATTTCATAGGGACTCAAAGGCATCGCATCACCAAATGAATCCACCTCAGATTCGGAAGGTACAATCCAAGGATCATCGAAAACAATAGTGTTCGATGAAATCATATGAATGGTTGCAGTAGAAGGTGATTGTTAGGGCCCTATACTACTACTGTAACCCCTTATTGTTATTAGTACAACCCACTTATTATATTGATGTACCCATGTAGTTCCCATATTGTTACTATTGTGCCACATAGAGACCCACTATTGTTATTATTGTGCCCTTACATTATTGTTGTTATGTCGGCTCTGATTATGTTATGAGCCCTTAGACTCCTATATATAGAAAGGAGGTATTTTCATTTGTATCATCCAAGAATTGTTCATTTATGTAATGAAAAGGAGGTTGCCCCCTCGAAGAGGCTGAATTCTAAGGTGTTGATCTATCTTTTCTATCTTTTTCTTGAGCTAGTTTCATAACATTTGGTATCAGAGCTTTGGATTATAGGGTTTTGCTGCTCCAAACAGGTCATCGTGGAATTTGCGCTATAACTTTTTTTCTGTGACATTTCAGAAGTTGCAAAAAAAACCCATTTGATAAGAAATCGCGCTGAACCTCGGATCTGAATTTCAGAGCTTTTCACGCTATATTTTCGGAGATATGATCTGAGGAATTTGGTCTTGTTGCAGACTCCTGAATTACATTCCAAACAGGTGACCTGGGGAAAATCGTCATAACTTTCTCTCTGGGGATCGGATTGAAATTTCGTAAGAAGGTACAGAAAGAGGACGAACTGTAGTTTCTTGTATGCATTTTTTAGAGCCAAAGGGCGAAACAGTGACACGTGGCACTTCATACAAATTCGCTCTTTTGGAAAGGTCTATAATCAGGTCATCTTGGGAGATTGTGCATAACTCTTTCTTGGAGAATCCAATTTGGATTAGACTAGTGGCATTGGAAATAGGATGAAGAGGGCTACTATAGGTCACAATTTCAGAACTTAAATATCCGAAAGTACAGAGTTATAGTCGTTTCAAGATCAAGCTCCTAAAATCAAGAAAAAGCAAGATGAGGAAGTTTGATGGCAAGGATCCGGTAAATTGGATACTTCAGATGGAGCAATATTTTGATCTACATGGTGTACCACTGTTACAAAAGGTATGTATTGCATCTTCATATTTAGAACCGGATCAATTTTTATGGTATGAAGGGCTTTGTTCTCGTAAACAACTTGTTACGTGGTCAATTTTCACGGAGGAAATGATAGCACATTATGAGGATACAAAGAGCAACACCTTCTTTAGAGCAACACCACAACAATTGGAAAGAGTAAAAGGGCTTTGTGACATAGTGGAAAGAAAAATTATGGAAACCAGGAAGCATACCCCTCACAACTATAAAGATGGAAGTGTTGTTTCTCCTAGCCTTCCACAACCTACAAGGGTTACAACACAACAATTGGAAGAAAAAAGAGAAAAAGGGCTTTGTTACAATTGTGATAGCAAATACATTAAAGGTCATAAGTGTGCTGAGAAGAAATTAATTTACATAGAATATGAAGAGGAGGAAGAAAAGGATCAAGAAACATCAAAAGAAGAGGATATACACCAGGACCTCACCCCAGAGAAAGAAGAAATGAATCAGACCATATCTTGTAAAGCATTGGCAAGAATTACCACTCCTCAAACTCTCAAGATAGAAGCACATATCAAGAAGAAAAAGGTGCAAGAAGTGAAAGATCACATTGAGAAAGAAGAAATGAATCCAACCATATCTTGTAATTCATTTGTCGAAATTACCACTCCTCAAACTATCAAGATAGAAGGACATATCAAGAAGAAAAATGTTCAAGAAGTGAAAGATCACATCGAGCATCAAGAAAGGAATCGGACCATATCTTGTAAAGGATTGGAGGAAATTACCACCCCTCAAACTCCAGAGATAGAAGGACATATCAAGAAGAAAAAGGTTCAAGTGGACAAGATCACATCGAGCATCATCAAGAAGTTCTCCAACTTTTAAAGGATAACGCCACTTCGGTGCAAAATCAAACGAAACAACAGGTAGATCAACATCGTAGTGAAAAATGTTTTGATGTAGGTGATTGGGTATTTTTACTGCTACATCTCAAGCAAACTATTTATGAGAAGGAAATGTTGGCAATACTACATGCACTTAAAAAATGGCGACCTTATCGAATGGGAAGACTCTTCAAGGATGAGGATGTGGAAGCATTGTTTTGTGCTATTTCTATTATCCAACCAGATTGGATAAACGAAGCAAGGGATGAATGGAAGAAGGATGAAGAAGTATGCCCACTTATTCAAAAGTTGCAAAAGATCCCAATTCAAACAATATTGCCAGAAATTGAAGAGGAAGGAAAAATCATATTGGAACCTGGAGAAGTCACAGAAACAAGAACCCGACAGCTACAAAATCGATCAATTTCGGAGTATCTCATCAAGTGGAAGAACTTACCCGCTGAGAATTCCACATGGGAGGACAAGAATTTTATACAGAAGCATCAAGAACTACCCAAGCGCTGAGGACAACGCTTTTTGAAGGAGAGGGGCATGTTAGGCCCCTATACTACTAGTGTAACCCCTTATTGTTATTAGTACAACCCACTTATTATATTGATGTACCCATGTAGTGCCCATATTGTTACTATTGTGCCACATAGAAGCCCACTATTGTTATTATTTTTCCCTTACATTATTGTTGTTATGTCGGCTCTGATTATGTTATGAGCCCTTAGACTCCTATATATAGAAAGGAGGTCTTTTCATTTGTATCATCTAAGAATTGTTCATTTATCTAATGTAAAGGAGGTTGCCCCCTCGAAGAGGCTGAATTCTAAGGCGTTGATCTATATTTTCTATCTTTTTCTTGAGCTAGTTTCATAACAGTGATATGTTAGGAGGAGGAAAGGAAAAAGTTCCTAGCAAACCAGAATCTTTAATCAATCCTACCCCAACATCCTTGTAAGGGATAGTTGTTTTACCGACATGTTGTATACTTTCAGAAGAGGCTGGGTCGGATGAAAAGTATGTCAGCTGGTCTATGGTTACGATCTTTCCATTATGAGGGAACTTTATAAGCCGAAAGACCGATGAAACAACAGCAGTCATATCATAAGACCAGCTGTGACCCAAGAGAAGGTTGTAATCTAGAGGGGCATCAACCACTTTCACATCTAGATTAACAGTTTTTCCTTCAACCCCTATAGGTAAATCCTGTAGAATGCCAAAAGGATGGAACCCACGACCATCAAAAGCCTTTAGAATCGTTGGAGATTGATTGAGTGTAGGAGAACCAAGCGATCTCCAACACTAGATCGACATAATACACGTAGAATCTCCCTCATCAATTACAGTCCTAAAGAAAGGTCTGTTTTTTACTAACACTGGAATCTGGAAAGCCATTTGATGAGGTAGGCGAGGTGCACTATTTTCTAAATCGAATATTATAAGGTTCGAGTCCTGAATATCAACAGCTCCTATAGCCTACAATAGCAATTTACACTGTGTTGTGCATGTTGCAGCACCTCCAAAGCCGACATTGCTGAAGGGGAGATAGCTAAATCTTCAACAATGTTATAATTCTGAGCAGCTCTTGCATGCGGATTGAAAGCTGACTTTCGAAGTATACCTTTAGCAGGCAGTTTGATTATTAAGTCTGGGTTAGGTTTCTCGATCTGTAGCGGATCAGAACTAGGAGTTGAAGTTTATGGATTTGAATTAGAAGATTCTACTTCCTTACCACCAACAGGACTTTTACTTCCATAATCTTACGATCGCGTCGCAATCCTAACATGGGACATCATCATTATGGGTTCTTCTAAGGCATTTGAGGAAGAACCTATCATCTTACTATCTTGACTAGGAAAAGGATCCTTCAAGACAGCAGGCATTTGAGAACCTTCGATAATTTTCGCAACCTCTGCGTGATGTGGGCAGTCTCTTGTAAAATGCTCTTTGTCACAAATGAGACAAGGATAGCGAGGTTTACGTTTCTCGTTAGTAGATTCAGTTTTATCTGATTTCTCTTTTGAGTTTTTTTTATTTTTCTTCTTCCCTTTCTTTTTACCACTGGACTTTGCTTTGACCGTATATGATTCTACGACATGAATATCGGCAGGAATTTCAGCAGAAGAGTCTCCTATCGGGGAATCTGGTAAAGTTATAATAGGAGAAGAATTCTTTGAACATTTCTTCTTACTTTTGGTGTTAACTGAACCAATCATACCATCAGCGGCATGAGACCCTGAAGGAGCTGCAGTTATTTGATTTTGTTTAGGAAGGTCGAGGATTTTTTCATTTAAAGTACCTGACTGTGTATAAACGAGGTCAAGGTACTGAGCTTGAGCAATTACTTGCTCTTCAGTAACAACTCCTACCTTAGCTACATCCTCAGTGATTTTAGTTAATAATGATTTAACAAACCATTCAGCTAAAATTTGATCCAGAATAAAAACTTTCACTAAACGCTGTCGACGTCGCCATTCATGAATGTGATCGGAAATATAAGTGGACGTTGACTATTTTAATGAAGTAAATAATTTCGTGCCATTGTCATATCTGACAGGCAACTGAAAATGAGTTAAGAATGAAGTAGCTAACTAACTAAAATTATAAAAACAAGATCGTGGTAACTCAATGTACCACTTGGCCGCAAGACCAATCAAAGTGCGTTGGAAAAGACGTAAGCAAATTGAATCATCTATAATGGAGTTAGATGCACACCAGAGGTGATAAGTCATCACATGGTTTGACAGATCCTCTCCTGATTTACCTTCAAACTTTGGGATATCACTGGGCAACTTATTCAGCATTGGCGGTCAAAATGGGAGATAATTAATTGGATCGTTCGTAAGGCGTGACAAATCAGGGAAGTCCAAAGTTGCAATAAACGGTAACTGACAGTTAGGGTATCGAAAACCCTGGGTCATAAGACCAGCCCCAGGAGGAGGATATCCTGGATAACTTGGAATTGGAATTGCATTTGGAATATTGTATCCTCCCGGAATACCAGGATTAACCGAACCAAATTGGGGTTGTTGAGGTTGCTGATAAGTATATCCAGGGTACGGTTGACACTGGTAAACTGGGCTTTGAACAGTAGGACCGTATTGGTACTATCCCTGGTATGGTTGATAAGTGAATTGTGGTTGACTTGTGACAACTGTACTTGGACCAGGTTGTCCTACAGGCATCTGAACCGAAGTCTGAATTGTAGGTCCCGACTGAGGTAAAGAGGCTTGAGGATTTGATGCAGGAACAGTAGAAACTGGAGCTGCCGATACTCTAGAAGTAGGTGGGGTAGATTGAACAGAAGCTGCAGTAGTTGCAGCAGTCATTTAAGGCGGAGTTCGAGGCGAACTATGCCCAGACTGATGAGCTACACCAGGTGTAGAAGTTTGAATAGTAGTCTGGACAGGTTGCTGGGTTGAACCAGAAACTAAAGGTTGTCCAGATTGAGATGACAACTGCACATTAGGTTGTAAGATCTGTTGAGATTGAGATGGATCCCACACCATGTTCATTCTGGGGTATTGACCCATAGTAGGTTGAACATATTGAGGACCGTAACCGAGTTGAGCGTAGGGATGATAATTCAAAGGTACATTTCCAACTCCTTGTCCAAATGATTTTCCAGAAGGTGGTCTGAAACCTTGGGTTGGGTACTGACCTTGAGGTTGATAACCTTGAGGCACGTACTGAAACTGGGGTTGACCTTGAGGTATATATTGATACTGGGGTTGGCCTTGAGGTATGTACTGAGTCTGGGGTTGACCTTGAGGTATGTACTGTCCCAAAGGTATGTACTTTCCTTGAGGTTGCCCCCCAGTCAGTAACTGACTACCTTGAGGTTGCCTCCCAGACGATAATTGAGTACCTTGAGGTTGCCCCCCAGGCGGTAATTGACTACCTTGAGGTTGCGGATTTGGAATAGTACTAGACATCATAAGAATTTCTTCTACACTCAACGGTTTAGTTCTGTTATTGCAAGTTGATAGCCCATGCTCAATGGGTTGAGGAGATGCTCTTGAAAAAGCACCAGCGAGTGACTGATACCCAGAAGGAACAGAAGGACCGCCTTACAAAAATGTTTCCGGTGATTGGGAAAACATGGAAGACTGTCTCGACATATTCAAATGAGGATAATAACCTCTAGGTGTTGGATGAAAAGGAATTCGAGGTGGTGAAAAACTTAGACCCGGATTTTCTAAAAAGTTGGTCAACGAGATGTACCAAGAGTCCCTCCTCGGTGGACTGTAAAAGATTGATTCACGCTCCCTAAGTTCTAAAGTTGGTTGATTTTCAGGGAGAGTTATATCTTCTTCTGGACTAACAAGCTCTTCTATAGAAATGAGTCCCGAAGGAAGTTTTTGGGTAATGATCCTTCCTACCTTGGGTGAACCAGGACCACTAGAAGTTGGAGAAGCAAATCCTAAGGATAAAATAGCAGTAGGTTCAGTTTCAGGCTTAGAAATTTCAGGTTCTTCAGCTAATTCACTAGTAGAAGAAATACTACCAGTAACTTCGGAAAATGAAATTGGTTCGGAAATATACCATGTCGCTTGAATTTGATAATCAGGATGAACAACTAAAGAAGATTCTCTATCTTCCGGTGACCCAACTCTACTGTCACTAGGAGTTACAAGAGCTCGTAGCCCTTCAAGCTGGCTTGGTGAATACTCAGGAGGTTGCCCTCGAAGTCTACAGGATTGTCTCAGTAATTCAGCCACGATTAAATATTTTAATTACTTCACACGCAAACAAAGAAAAATCTCAATAAAACCACCTAAAGTCTCTAAAGAACCAAACAATTGAATCACACGCCTAAAAATCTAGGAGTTCAAACCACACACAAACAGTAATTTTCCGTACCAAAAGCACTAGTTGGTGATGAAATCCAACGTCGTAGAATTCAATACAGAAAGGGCGGTTGGAACAGTTACCCCGACAACCTGCTTAATGAAATAGACTGGCACAAGTTTCTTCACTAAACTGTCTCGAGTGAAGAGAACCCCCCAGAGAGTCCAAGTGAGTCTAGTCGACATCTGCTCCAGGTACAGTGGGATCTTCCCTCCACCGTCACCTTAGGAAAGAATCCTATAGATAATAGACACTAAGGTTACCAACGAAAACAAATATACCTGGGGGAACAGTCTCTGATCCAATACACATGCAAGGGCAGAGTAACAAAGCTCAATCCCCTTGAAGGCTCCTTGACATAATCCAAGGTTTACCAGCAAGTGACCCCAGGCTCCTCGACAATGGTCAATCCGAGGTTTACCGTTTTTAATACGTGTATATCTTCTATCGTTCCCAATGAGGAAGGATTGATTACCTCACTGGTTCGGATATGATCTTGTGCTTGACTCCTTTAAGAGGAGCTTCCCAGAGCATAGATGTAACAATTGGAATTTATTTCCTATCGCAAGATATAGCTACTTGTTTGTTTTAACTATCTTGGAGAGCTAATTACTCCCTACTCCAAGATACTAGCCTAAGCTAAGTTGGTGATAAGAGCCCTAGAAATAAAAAGATTGCTAGATCAATTTTGCTTTAAGCGTTATTTTTATTAGTTGTTTCTTAAGTCAATAGGAATGGAGATGAAACTTTATAATGTGAAGACTCGACTCCAAAACACTATAAATGCACCTAAGATGATTAACAATTCTTTTTCTTCAATGAATTTCTAGCTAAAGAAAGAGTTGAGAATGCAATTCTTTGAAAAACAAATATTTCTTCAACATATAAATGAAAAGAAAAATCTTTTTGTCTTTTTCAATGAACTCAAAACGAGACTACTAATTATGCTCACGAAAAAATCCTTTTGCTTTTTCAACACTCAAAAACTACAAAAACAAATTCTTTCAAAAGAGATTCTAAAATTTCTAGAAAACACTCAAAACTATGAAAAACTAATCTTGAGATCTACAACTTCTAAAAACCTAATTGAAGTAAAAGCTTTAAATCTTTTTAAGGACGTTTTACTTAGTTATTCAGCAAACTAAGGACTAATTCGTTCAGAATAACAAATTAATCAAAAAACACCTAGCCATGTTTTCTTTTTTTTAAATGAAATTCAAAACTTTCAAACAAGTTCGTTCAAAGCTTTGCAAAGAGAAAACGAGATCTATTTCTCACCAAGGGCAGATTTCACAAATCAGTCAGACTCATCAAGAAGACCAAAAAGACCAGGGTAATCTGAGGTTTCTTAGGCTTCTAATCTCTGAGTTACTACAAATACCAAGCGAAAATCAAACCAGGCACGCAAAACTTCTAGAAAATCACCTAAAACCAAAATGCCAATGGAACTCACTTACAAGAAATTTCTGATAGGACACATGCAGATCTGGGCAGAGGCTAAAAAACATAAATTAAAACTTAACTTAACTAGACAAAAACAATTTAGGTTTTTCAAAAAGTTTGACAGGGTTCGCAGGCTTCCAGTATAACCAGATGCGGTACCGCTCTGTGTAGTAAAGTAATAGTGCGGGGATGTCTGCACTATACTACAAACGGAACGTGCGGTCCTCTTTCAAAATTTCGGAAAAAAGAAAATATATTCCAGATCCTAAAAACTCCCCAATCCCACATACATCAAGCAAAAACCAGAAACAAGAAAAAGCTTCTCAAGTCAAAGTAAAAGGAAGGGCAAAAAACCAAAATTCAAGTCCCCAGTGGAGTCACCAATTTGTCGGTCGGATAAATCGTTCTTGCAGACAAGACTGATCTCCCTAGTATCAACAGATATCTAGCGACAAGCAGAACAAGCAAATATACCTTTCTCTAAATATATTGTGATTTATAAATAAAAACCAAGAGGTGTTTTATACCCTACCTTAAGTCCAATGCTAGTTTATGGCAGCGACGCTTCGACCGTCCGAATGAGTTTCCTTTTGAGAACCTGCAATCACAAACAAGCACACATCAAATAACACCTGCATAGCTAATATAATAAATCATATTCATCATGGTGATCAAGGAATCCATGAAATAAACCATAAACACAGCTTATTGAGAAAAATAAACTTGATTGTATTAACTTTGAAAATAAGAAGAACTTTACAACCTTTGGTGCCTTGATGTTGTACAAGCTCCTCCCAGGGTCCAAGCAAGAATCTCCTCTACTTTGACAAGCCTCACACTCTTCCCAATGAGATCAAAAAGGTATGTAATCTCTCCTCTCAAGCTCAATTAGGAAGACTAAATTCCAACAGCATTTACCCTCAAAAATATTCAGCTTTCAACCTCCTCAGTAACCAGCCCAATGCCTCATTTTATAGTGCAAAGGAAGGAGGTTACAGGTACACCTATGAAGGGATAGAGTCATCCTTCCAAGGGATAAGCTCCTCACATCAAGGGGTTAGCTCCTTAAGGTATGGGATGCATGAACCTTAAAGGAGCGAACTTACCACCTCAAGATTCCCTCTAGAAGCTTCAAGAAATAACCCAAAGTGAGTTTTTAAGAATGTACTTGCATCTTTTTTACTTTTAGAGGGGTCCGCACCCATTTACACAGAGACAGAGCGGTCAGGTACACAGGGGACATGACCAGTAGGTGCGGGACCGCAGGTAATGCTAAGAGAAAGTGCGGAACCAGAGTTTTAGAGATTTTTAAGGGCTTTCTCTTATTTTTCAAGGCTTTACATGAAAAAATGAGGTTTAATACTTGCAAAGGAGGAAAGTATGAGTGGTGATAGACTCACACTGATTGCAGAATGTCATGGTGACAATATTTTGTGCAACACTCGTTTTTCCATGCTGACCACATATTGCCATTGTTCAGAGGTTATTTCTAATAAGCTCAATATCCACAAGACTTTGAACTTCGGCATGAGTTTATTTACAGAGTTTGGGTAACTTTAAGAGAGTTTAAGGATCTAATTTCGGATCAGATAGTAGACCTGAAATTCTTCAGTTAATGTGCTAATCATTTCATTCAGAAAGTTTGTACCTTTGTCACTCATTAACACTTGTGAACTGCCAAATCTGGTTAGGACATACTCAAACAAAAACTTCGCTATTGTATCCCCTATACAATCCTTAACCGGATGTGCCTCTGCCCATTTGGTTAGTTATTCCGTCGCAGTGATGATATATCGCGCACTAGTTCTCTTCCCTGGGGGCTGAATTGGCCCAACAAAATCAATTTCCCATTTTTCAAATGGCTACAACGACACTTGAGGCTTTAGTGGAAACTCATCCCTCCGGGATGGTGAGCCCGTTCTCTAACACGCATCACAGGATTTACAATATGCCTTGGAATCCTTGTGTAGCGTTGGCCACCATAGACCTGCACGCAAAATCTTCTGCACAATCACCTTTCTTGCATAATGTCCTCCCGCAGCCCCTCCATGACCTTCAGCGAGAATGCTATTTCTCTCAAAATCTGGCACATATCTTCGCAATATTTCATCAGCACCCATCTTATACAAATGTCCCACAATCACTGAAAAGTCTGTCGTGTGCACTATGAGTTCCTTCTTTTGTTGACCTGTACACCCTTCTGGTGCCATCCTCGTAATAAACAAGTGAATAATATCTACAAAATGATTGTTCGCTATGCGCACCACGAAGAGCTATGCATCTAGCAACCCTTCCTCCAAATTGGTAGGATCCTCTCATGTTTTGATCTGCAACAGATGGTCAGGTCCTACATTTAACCTTCATGCCTTCTAAATTACTTCAAAGTCATACTCCTGGAATAGTAGCAACCATCTGCAGATCTTCCCCCCCAACACAGGCTTATTGACTAGGTATTTCAAGGCAGAATGATTTGTGTACATCTTGAAATGCCCTCCTAACATATAGTGCCTAAATTTTTGTAGCGCTACACCATGGCCAATCCTTCACGCTCAGTCATTGAATAATTCTTCTCAACCTTCGATAATTTCTTACTCGTGAAGGCAATAGGGTGGTCCATTTCTCCTTCACCGGCCTGTGTTAACATTGCACCCAACGCAATGCAAGAGGCATCCACATGTACGTGAAATTCCTTTTTCTAATAAGGGAATACCAAGGTCGGCATGGTGACCATATTTTATTTCAATACATCCAAGTTGTGTTGACATTCTTCGTCCCAATAGAATGTTGCGTCATTCTTTAGCAATTTCTCCATGGGCGCAATAATCTGAGCATATGCTTTGATAAATTTTCTATAATATCCCGTATGTCCTAGCGTCGCGCGCAACTTCTTAACGCTCCTCAGGGCCTCCAGATTCAATATCACCATGATTTTTGTAGGGTCCACCATCAACCCTTGCTTGCACACCACATGACCCAACAAGATTCCAAAGGGAACATAGAATAGGCATTTCTTCAAATTCAATGCAATCTAATATCTGTGACACATATCCAACATCAGGCTCAGACTTGCTACATGGTGCTTCACTAAACCAAACACCGTCCAATCATCAAAGTATACTTCCAAGAACTTATGGATGAACTCTTTAAATTCTTCTATAAATACACGAGAGAATAGCATAGGTACATTCTTGAGTCTAAACAACATCACAGTATATTGGAAACAACCCCATTCTGTTGCAAAAGTTGCTTTTCTCCTATCCTCTGGCACAATCTTGATCTAATGATACCGTGAAAACCCATCAGTGAATGAGTAGGCCTCCTTCCCTCCAATGTTGTCTAATACTTCATCGGTAAATGATGTCACAAATCCTTATTTCACCCTTTTGTTTCTTCTCCTAAACCACCATTGATCTCACCCAATCAGATTCCTCCACAAGTTCTATGATGTCCGCCTCCTACATCTTATCCAACTCCTGAAAAACCTTTTCCTTGTATTTGGGATTAAGACGATACAACCTCTGCTTAATAGGCTTCATGTCTGGCTTCAGCGTAATCTTCATGGCGCCCAAGTCGCCTATTATGCCCTTAAGGCCTGAAAACTTGGTAGGAAAAATATCCTGATACCTTCAGAGTAGCTCAACAACTTTATCCACGGTGGCATCTTCCCAATAATCCCCAATCTTTGTAAACTTTAGTTCTGCTTCAATACCAATGCTTACTTGTTTTATTTTCAATGGCGCGATGATGTCTGGGTTTTCTATTTGTGGACCTTCGACTTCGCGATACCCTTCTACTACTGGGATATTAATATTCCTTGGATCGTCATCCTCCTCTTCAGCGGTCACATTATAACATTCCAGTGCATGGCATAGCTGGATGCTCCAATCTGGATGGACCCACTCCAATGGTTCTTGCGACGTTCTAAAGATAACTACCTTAATTTCCTGTAGAGCTTCATCAATGCTCACGAAGCCATCTTCAAAACTGAAGGTCAATAAGAATCCTTCCCTTAATATATCCCACTCTGCGGTGCCATGGCGGAGCTCCATTTCCAAATACCAGTTCATGGGAATTGTGTCCAAGGTATGGAAAAATAAGTGTACCCACTCCGGCTGTGGCTTCATCCCATAAGCTTTACTCCATTTCGCTAGGTGATCGCGCAGATCATCCTTCCCACTATATTTATCAGCCAATCTAGTGTTAGGCTACCCAAACTGTAACCTCATCATTCTTCTGTAATCCCTCCATCCATCAAATCTATCCTTGTGCATACCCCACCATCGTGCAGGCGTAGCACGCAGTGCCAAATCCAATGCTTGGAAGTGGTGATCTTTGGGGACTTCACACTCAAATGCATCCAAAAACATATCTACGTCAATTAAACCTTCATAATAGGGTAAATTCCTTACCTCCGATGAAACACAACGCAACGATTTCGTCATCATATTGTAGCGCATTATAGATACTTCATGCAAACGATTATTCTAGTGTTCCAACTCTTCATCTGAATCAGAGGTGGAGGAAGTTTCCCCGTCCCATGTAATCCGTCCATCTGCCATCAGATTGATCCAGTCCTGGTCTCGTGTTGTTATTTTATAGATCTGGTCCAGTTCATCCTCACTTTCTTCATAGTCGCAGACTGGTTCAGTGTAGCGCGCCCCTTCTGCAAGGTCCAACGACACTACAACCCAAAGCAATTTACTTTCAAATGACATTGTCCTCTTCTTCAAGTTGATGACCCCATTCATGTCAATTGCCCAGTCAATTCCCAGGAGCGTAGGGTATGGATTACTGTCATCAACGATCTCTATCACTTCAAAGTCAACCATCATGCTCGCACCTTCTATATCAACTGTGACTCTGTATAATCATCCCATAGGGATGATCTTCTGCTAGTTCACCATTCTGAGCTAAATTGGAGACCATTGCAGTGCAGGTCTCCCCATCCTTTCCCATGTTTTCTTTGGCAACACGTTCGCATTAGATCCCAGATCCAAAATGACTTGATCCATTTCATAGTCTCCTATTTGCACGATGAGCCTCATCTCACGCCTTGTTTGCGCCTTATGTTTACCAATTTTTCTAACTACGCGATGTCCATCAAGGATATTCTCTTTTCTGGCACATTTGTAGGCGTGTTGGTTCCTTGCACTTTGGTTTGGCTTCCCGAGGTGGAGGCCTCAGTGAAGCTCTTCTTGGCTTCCATAAAATTTTCTTTAGCGCGCTCCAGATCAAAACCAACTTCCTTTTTTGGGGCCTTGCAAACCCATCCGTACTATTCAGGATATTTTCCCTTATCATCACCAGTCGTTATTCCACTCCTTAACACTATATTCATGCTCTGATCCTCTTCGCAAGGCTCAACTCTCATCATTTGTAAGTTCTGCGTTGGCTGCTGAGGCTATGCCTTCTTTTCCTACATCATAGCTATCAGCACTGGGCATTCTTCTATAGTATGGTCAAACTAACTGTAGTATTGACATGACGGGAGTGTCTCATTCTGGCACTCCTACACGTAGTGCCCTGGTGTCCCACAATTGTAGCAGATAACCTATCTGCAACCTCTACGAGGTCCTCCTCCTCCGCAGCCTCGTCCTCTTCCCTGATAACCTTTGTGCGCTCCTCCAATGCTCTACTCTGGGATCCAAGTTTCTACTTGCATCCATATCTAGGTGTTATTTCCATCATTAGCTCATAGTTGCGACAGTGGCACTCATCATGGCCCATAGATTTAGAGAAGTCATAGAACAACTATTGGGGTGTCTGAATGAACTTTTGGAGCAAATGAAAATTATACGTTGTCGTTTTTCATCAACCTGACAAATAGCGCACCATAGCACATCCCCCATGGTTGGCCCTATTGGGGGTTCCGCTTTAGGGGAATTGGTCCCCCTCCTGTAATATAATTCACGAATACGGGACAATGGTGTTTATCATGCCCCTGGCTCTTACACTTTAGACACCTAACTTCTGCACACACCTCTGGTTTAGTCTCCTTGTCTCTCTTCAAGCTTTGCAATTCTAAACACAGGCTCTGTAACTAGGAGTGAATCTGTTGTACCCCCAAGGTCAAATCTTGAATGGGAATTGCATGCAACCTCATCACAATTTTCAAGGCTTCTGCCTGAGTTCCTATCTTTTGTTGCGATAGAGAAATCCTCAGGTGGGGTAGAAGTGAATCTATAAACCATTCACGATGCTGACCATCCATGAGCTACATGTTAGCTTCTCGAATCACACATTTCAACCTTTGATCTAATTCCCAAGGTGTCTCATCAAACCTCATCGTGATTTCCTTAAATCCAACTAAAATCTTTGTTTAAAGAATCCTTAGTATCTTCTAGCGATGCTAGAGGATTATCAGAACAATACTTAATGTACCAAGTCAGTGTGCGATCCTGCAAAGCGGTAACCAACTATGCCTTCTTTATATTGTCATCAGTGATCTTTTGCGTTGTCCACACAACATTCGCAACAAACCATAACTGCTTTGTATCTTCACTCCCAATGCCTTTGAATATCGGCAGCTTCATCGTATTCACCATGGCAGATGGTGGTGGTGGAAGTGTGGGCAAAGGTGTATGCGGTGGGGGTGGAGGTGGAGGTGGACTAGATGGTTGATGTGTTTGTGGAAAAGCCTGTGTTATCAGCTGAACAGTGCTTCACAGGGAGTTTGTTCCACCCCTTCGTCGTCACTCAATGGAGGTCTAATCAATGGACTATACTTCGGTCCTGATCCTTCATGATTTCTAAAGAGTCTTCCACTTCGCGTAGCTCTAAACATCAAGGCAATAGCATAACCCATTTTTCACACAACAACATTTTAATCCAAGTATTCAAATATCTTAAATACTTACCTCGTGGTCCTTTGAAAAACCTTCACTCCGCTTCATTGTAGCTGACCGATGTATCAACCGCGAACTCTGTAAAAAATCATCCTATAATTTGATCGAGCCAGTGATCAACAACCCGCGCGATCTTGTCTTCAGAGGCTTCTAATCATCGTACCAATTCTGGAGTCCACAATATTGGTTCGTCAAGCTTCCACCTCCCTTGACCGTCTGCCAACTTAGCTAACCACTCGTATAATTCGATCGGGAAGGTGCAGAAGAAAATTTCATGTATCTCCATATACAAATACCTATCCAACCACTACTCCTTTGATAGGTGCAGATTCTTGTTTTTCTACACCGCGAAATCCTGATTTTTTCTATCCAACCACTTTTCAATCTCTTTCTTTGTTGAGTTCCAGTGATGTGACATCACACATATCCTTCAAACAGATCTCGGTCCCGGCAATAGAACCATTTGTTGTCTTAGGGGGTCTTGACCAAGGTTCAGAGTTAGTTGCACTAACCAACAAAACCCTACACTACTAGCCCTTTCGGCAACAACCCACGTAGTGCACGCTGCAGTCTCACCCGAAGCAATATGGGGGGATGCTGAAACTAAGTTTCCACATATAGAGATCAGCGTGATGTCTTTTAGCACCCTAGATCTTCCTTCGCGCAGATTTATAATCCCCTAGTGCTCGGTATTGCAACTCTATTCAAACAGTCTTCAGACCTTCACGAAGGTCTACAATTGGCTTTCGCGGACTTTTATCAGTTGATTTATCCACTTACGCACATCAGAGAACAATCCTAGGTTAGTGTTCGTGCAGATTTACTTAAGTTATTTAGAAAACATGATAGAATTCATCACAGTCTTTGCGAAAGTACTTAACATGTATTGTGTTCATCTATTAAGCCTTATTCAAGTGAATCGCGCATCATTAGATCAATAGTTCATAAACACATTATTCATCCGTAGCATATATCGTAAATAGAAATAAGCATATATACAAGGAATTCTTCAATAGTATTCTTTATTGATCTTCAATTCAGTTTTACAGACTCAAAACTACCCTACGCACTCAGCTGCAGGGGTCCGCGCACTCATATGCAGACTCTACCTAGGCCTCTATGCACTCAGCTGTAGAGCCTTTCTTTCCTATCTGACCCACTCTCTGCGCTATCACTTTTCTCTTTCTGACCCATTACATCCAAGATTATGCCTTAGACTCTCTAAGACACACCTATTTATAGCCTTTTACATACAATCCCATGGTCCACGGACCATGGGTGGGTCTCAAAACTGACTCAAACTTTACATAAACAAGGGGCTAGAACCCCTTTGACTCCTAACCATCTACACGCTCCGCATCCACAAATCGTGGAGACTTTACATTAGCTACAAAATATACATCAAAACTTGTGTTATTTTAACCCCAAAACTAACCGAGGGGACCCCATCCCAATAGGCCCCCAAAACAAAGATCATCCTGGCAACAGAACCATTTGTTGGCTTAAGGGGTCCTAACCCAAGTTCAGAGTTAGTTGCACCAACCAACAAAACCCTACACTACTGTCCCTTTCGGTAACAAACTGCATACCGCAGGCTTCAGTCTCACCCGAAGCAGTATGGGGGGGTGGTGGAACCAAGTTTCTACATCCAGAGATCAGTGTGATGTCTTTTAGTGCCCTACATCTTCCTTCGCACAGATCTATAAGCCCCTAGGGCTCGGTACTGCAACTATATTCAAACTGTCTTCAGACCTTCACGAAGGTCTACAATTGGCTTTCGCAGACTTTTATCAGTTGATTTATCCACTTACACGCATCAGAGAACAATCCTAGGTTAGTGTTCACGCAGATCTACTTAAGTTATTTAGAAAACATAACAGAATTCATCACATTCTTCATGAAATTACTTAACATGTATTATGTTCATCTATTAAGACTTATTCAAGTGAATCGTGCATCATTAGATCAATAGTTCATAAACACATTATTCATCTGCAGCATATATCGTAAACAGAAGTAAACATAAATAAACAAATATACACAGGAATTCTTCAATAATCTTCTTTATTGATCTTCAGTTCAGTTTTACAGACTCAAAACTACCATGTGTACTCAGCTGCAGGGGCCCACACACTTAGTTGCGGACTCTACCTAGGCCTTTGTGCACTCAGCTGTAGAGCCTTTCTTTCCTATCTAACCCACTCTCTGCGCTATCACTTTTCTCTTACTAAACCATTACATCCAAGATTATGCCTTAGACTCTCTAAGACACACCTATTTATAGCCTTTTACATACAATCCCATGGTCCACGGACCATGGGTGGGTCTCAAAACTGACTCAAACTTTACATAAACAAGGGGCTAGAACCCTTTGACTCATAACCATCTATGCACTCTGCATCCACAAATCGCGGAGACTTTACATTAGTTACAAAGTATACATCAAAAATTGGGTTATTTTAACCCCAAAACTGACCCAGGGGACCCCATCCCAACAACCATGGTGCCTCCTGAATTCGTGGAATCCATGAAAAGCTACATGGTTGGGAGTGGAAAGAAATATGTTAGGGACTCACAAATGATGGCCAAAGAATCCATGGCTTATGTTAATTCTCTCACACTCTTAGGTGATAGGAAGGATGTGTGGGTTTTCGACGTGGATGAGACACTACTCTCAAGCCTACCCCTTTTCGAAGGGCATCAGTATGGGTAAGATGAACTAATCTATTCCATTTAGACGAACTAATATGTACCGCCTTATAGATCACTTCAAATACCTTTCCAATATTAAATATTTTTTATTTTGATTTTAAATTTTAAAAATAATTGAAACCCTAATTAAAAAAACTAAACAAAGAACTTATTTACTCTTATTTATCACATTTCAAAATATTCTCAAAACACAATATAAAGTTAAGTTCAAAGATCTAGAGTTAAGTTCAAAGCATGCAGAAGCATCTTGGATATCTATTCTTTGAGTTGTGTGAATCTTGGAGTACACTCTAGCATCACAAAAAAAAGACTTAGTCGTAATGCGAGAATCCACTCTCTCTTTCTTTTTTAATTCACGTGAAAGCTAAGTAGAATCAGCCACATCCATATATATACCGCCTCATATATGCATAGTAGTCTACCGAGGAAGAAGAATTGCCCGGGAATGTCAAAATTTTGTATCAACCACGACGATCAGGTTCGATATAGCAAGATCAGGGATTCACCTCAGATTAGATGTGACGTTTGTCTCCATCGGTCGAATGCTCATTAATGGAGTGAGTGGTGGGTATGTGAAGGAAAAAAAAACATTCTCGTGCATGCCTACAAACAGATTCTCCATTGTTCATTTGAATTTGCAGGTCGAGCTTACTGAATAGAATTTTGACATTGAGATTTCTAGTGGCCCAAACTGATTCTCCATTGTCCCTGCTTATTGAACTCCTGGAAAGAACATACAAAAGCACCTCACCAATATCACAACATCACTATGAGTTGTGAAGTGCCTTTGTGGGCCGCCCATCTGCATTGAACAAGTGAGTTGTATTTTCCCCTCTCAGTTCATAATAGCATCATAGCGCATTACCATATTCTCCTATGTGCAAAAAAGTCGCTTCCTTCTCTCTCTGTTCTATGTTGTGCTTATATTCGAGGGTTTTGTTTCGATTTGATTTTGATTGTTGGTGTTCCTCAGTCTATAAGGTTGGCATCGAATCATTTCCTTCAATGGTGCATAGTACTTTGATGCAACTTTGTCCTTTGATGGAGAACGAATCGACTTCTTTATGTTGTTACCGAATTCAACTAGAAATCACAATTCACAAGGGTTGCTTCTTATGTGAATACGCCTTTGGCAGCTTGGGCTTTTGCAGGCAGGGCTAGTACTTGTGACTCGATTCTTAGACGTCTTTGTCCCTTACAATATTGTTGATGCTTTGATTTTCCGTTGCTTTTACATATAATCGCCATGTCTAGCCCGAGCGGATTGGATCCAAGGTGGAAACAAGGAAATATGGTGAAGGGATTTAACACTAACCCTAAACAGCCCAACCCTATGAGGGATCATTCAAGAATAGCACATCAAATCCCAAAAAGAATTCTGGAGCAAACTTGTTAATCCATCTACAAGACCAAGTCATTCTTTTTTGGCTAAATATCCCAAGACCCCGCTTGCCTCTCTGCTCCAAAAGAACCAGGTATATATTCATTTCTATTTTTTTTCTTCAATTGATTTTAACATTGACTATGGTGGTTTATTTTTTTTTGAACAATGTTCATTACCCTTGAATTGTTTTAGGTGAAATCGAACGAGGTTGATAATTTATTGGTTACAATAAATATATTAGGCAGTGTTGGTCCATTAACACTTTTGGTAAGAGAAGATGATATTGTGCATAAAGTATTTGAAACTACTATGAAATTGTATG
This sequence comes from Pinus tabuliformis, assembly GCA_031772625.1. Taxonomy (NCBI): domain Eukaryota; kingdom Viridiplantae; phylum Streptophyta; class Pinopsida; order Pinales; family Pinaceae; genus Pinus; species Pinus tabuliformis. The sequence goes on from CM062818.1 coordinate 600,285,088, forward strand.
CCCGAGAAGGTTGTGTGCTAGTTCTAGGCTACAATGCTAAACAATTCAAGCTCTACGGTGCTAACAGTGGGACGAAAGCTAATGTTATACCATATGTTTAATTTGTAACCATCTACAGAGGTTTTCCTTAATTTATATCATTAGTGTTTTCTCTTTATTCTCTATCTTTATATGCTTCTTTATCTGCATACTTGTTAAAGAGTTTAAATATAAGAGATTAATGATGCAACAAAAGTATTGCTACAATCGGAAGCTAACAAGTAAAACCTTAATAAAACTATCATGAAGATCAGTTAAAGTTGAAAATTAGAATCTTATTAGTGTACTGAATTTATCATTTATACTGAATTTGTTCATATTAATGTGATATATAAGTGCTTTGTCATTATTTTTATTTGTAGCTGTGAAACACTCTCAAGTTGTTGGAGTTCTAGGAATAAGGAATTTCCTGTTGTGCAAGAAATATTATAGCAAATTTGAAGAAGAGGAGAAAGTTATGAACAATCCTCCTACTCAACAGCAACAAGATCATTTGAAGGGCAACCTTTGGAAAAGTTGGTGGAAAAACTTTGGTATTTCTTCTCATTGAATGAACCTCTATACCAATAGTCTTTTGCCTCATGCAACGAGGCTGGTTATAACTTTCATGGCTATCGTCTCTACCTTTATAGAGCCATGCTATAGATTTATTGGGTTATTCATTGTTGAAGAACATTTGAACATGTTATTACATTTAAGACATTAATGTGAATTGTGGAATGCATTTGAATATCGAATGAACCATTTATCGTTACAATCTTCATGGATCTAAATATAATTTTTCGGATTTAGAGTCATCTCGATACAAGTTTTTATATTTAGAACTCATTAATAGTCATTTTGCAAATTCCAATGGCATGCATGTTACAGTTCAGATTTCCTTAACCAATCACTTTTCTTTGACAAGAATGAAGTAAATATTGATGTTTCTAACTTGACTTTCTTACCACTTGCAGTGTGAAACTTTTATAGGTTTATGCTCTCTATTATTTACTGGTTTAAATTTTTATTTTTCATTAACTGAATTAACTTTCATTTTTTTTTTCAAAATTTTCCTTGTTTTATATTTTTATTAGTTAAATTAATATTTTATATAACTATTTGATATGTTTTTACAAGATATTTAACACCTAATATAGGTGAGATATATTTGTAATATGTTAAGTTTTAAATTAAAATCTAGCTCTTACTATATATGATTATTGTATATCAAACACAATTAACACCGAATATATTTGAGATGCATTTGTAATATTTTAAGTTTTAAATTAATAACTAGTTCTTACTATATATGATTATTGTATATCAAACACAATTAAATATTTCGTTGTATTTGAATATGTAATAATGCTATAAATGGAAGAAAGATGAAGGTTTCATTGTCTTTGAAGATTTCATTGTTATTGATTCAAAACTTTTTGTGCAAATAACAATGCATTACATAAAAGACAACAGAAAAGTGGATGAGAAACATTCATATAGAAAACAACAAATTAAGTAGGCAATAAGATTACTATTAGTAGCATGAATATACATTTCCATGTTTCTATTTTAAACAATATTAGAATGCATGTTTACAATACACGTTTACATCATTAAATGTGTTTCATCATTGATGAGATATGTCATTATGCTTACAAGTCAACAATGTCTTATTGATGCCCGATCTTGCCTGACCTGCAACAAGATTGATGGCTGGAGTGTGCAAAAAAAAACATTAATTTATTCTCACTTTCGAATTATATTTTCTATTGACAAAATCTCCAACAAATTACTAACATATATTTTTATTTCTTATGAATTGCAAAAACTGAGTACATACATTCATAGATAATCATATATCTAATTTCTCATCTATGATTACTAAAATTACAAAAATTTGGATGAGTTGGAAGTTTTCAAAAAGGAATCCAAGCTCCCTGTTTTCTCCAAAAAGCCTTAGCTTTCTTCATATTTTTCCTCATACAAATCTAGTCTATTTTTGAACTTAATAAAAAAAAATACCTCCATCTATATCCATAAAAGCGGATAAGATTTCTTATTTTTTCTAACCTCATTCCTATCCATACTTTTTGATCTGTAAACTAAAACAAAACTAATTTGCTAATAAAATAAAGGATTCTAATTCCTTTTAGATTTCAATTGTTCTTTTCCAATTTCAAGAGTAAGATTCTCTTGCATCAGACTCCCGGGAAGGGAATTGTCCATGATCTCTTGAACATTTGTGCAATTCTTGGACATCTCTGGAACAGTGATCCAAGTAGCATCCTCCAATGGTTGATTTCTCCACTTCAACAAATAATGAAAGTACTCTTTTCCTCTAGTTTTATTCACCACTTTTCAATCTAATATCCCTCACTTACCTCAAATACATTTATTGGAATATGCCATTTAATGATTGCCTTCACTTTATCTCGGTCCATCTTCAATCCTTCTTTCGAAATCTCAAATCCTAGGTATACCAACTCATTCTTCATGAAGGTACATTTCTTTAAATTTATCAACAACTTCTCTTATTGCAAGGTGCTCAAAACTAATTTGAGATGCTTTAGATGCTCTTCTTTTGTTTGGTTATATACTAAAATGTCATCTAAATAAACAATAACAAATTTACCTGTAAATTCTTTCAAAACTTCATTCATTAATCTCATAAACATGTTAGGTGCATTGGTAAGGCCAAAAGGCATTACCAACCACTCATACAATCCATTGTTTGTTTTGAAAGTTGTTTTCCATTCATCCTCTTCTCTAATTCTAATATGGTGATAGCCACTCTTCAGATCAATTTTAGAAAAATACTTAGCGCCACTCAAATAATCAATCAGATCTTCAAAGTGAGGAAGTGGAAATTTGTACCTAATTGTAATTTTATTGATGGCCCTTGAATTAATACACATTCTCCATCCACTGTCTTTCTTTAGGCTAAGCATGGTGGGAACAACACATGGACTTAAGCTCTCCTTTATTAATCCTTTTTCCAACAAATCCTACATATGTTTCTTTATATCTTCATTTTCTTGTGGATTCATGCAATATGCTGCTTTATTCAGAAGACTTGCCCCCAGAATTAGATCTATATGATGACTAATGCTTTGAAAAGGAGGCAACTTACTTGGCAACTCATCAACAATTATATTTCCAAACTCATCCAACATAACCTTCACTTCTTCAGGTAAATCATTTAAACTTATGCTAGTAATAATTACCTTGGGCTTACCAATCAAAGAAAAATGAATTTCTTCTTTCTTTTTGAGCTCTTGTAGTAATTCCTTCCCGTCCATCAATAACACACTAGGACCAACTTCCTCTTTCGGATCCTTATCCTCCAAAGGTACTAGAAGATGTTTTTGGCCATTTTTCTCAAGAGTGTAGGTGTTTTTCTTGCAATCGTGAATGGATTTCCTGTCATACTACCATGGTCTTCCCAACAACACATGACACACATCCATTAGCATTAGATCACATAATACCTCATCCTTGTAATTACCAATCTATAACTCCATTTTACACTACTCATTCACCAATATCTGATCGCCTTTTTGCAACCAAGACACCCTGTAAGGTGTGGGATGTGCTATTCTCTGCAGTCCCAATTTCTCTACCATTTATGTGGAGACCATGTTATCTGTGCTACCACTTTCAATCACCACTTTGCAACACTTGCCTCCTAATTTTCATGTGGCTCTAAATAAGATTTTTCTTTGTGCTATTTCCTTAACTTATTTTTTAGACTTAATCAATATTCTCTTCATCAATAATGATTCTCCTACCTCTGGTGTTGGATAACTATAGCTACATTTTCTTCTTGCGCTTCTGATATATTTTCTCCTCTTTGGCTTGTAGGATAATTTTCTGGATAATCCCATGAAATATGTCCCAATTTCCCACATTTGTAACATTGAACTTGGTAGCCTCTGCCTTGACCACTTCCTCTTGAGAAATTCCTTCTTCCTCTTGATTCACTGCCTCTTGATGGTTGACTTCTTGAACCACTTTCGCCTTCCTTTGGAGGTTTAGTTTTCTCCCGGTAGCTGGTTTGTCCTCTTCCCCTTACGGGACTCCTCCCTCTATTCCTTTAGCGTTTCTTTCTAGTTAATTTTTCATTTTCTTTCAAGGCAAATTGGTAGGCATCTTCTACAATTTTGGGTGAAAATAGGCTAAACTCATGTTGAATCTTGAATCGCAACCCATTGATATATCTAGCAACCATTTCAAGAGTTTCTTCGATGTATCATTATCTAATATTCACCTTGTAAAATTCTTTAGTATACTCTTTAAAAATTAATGACCTTTGTTTTAAATTTTGCATTTTCCTAAATAAAGACAACTACTAATCTTTGGGTAAAAAAGTACCTTTCATCTTTGCTATCATTCTGCTCAATCTTTTGATCTTGGCTTTGTTCTTTCTTCTCCTTTCTTCTTAGACTCCATCCCACCAAAGAGTTGTGTGTCCTTTCAATATAGTAACAACAAACTTCACCTATTTGTCTTCAGATACCTCCTCATACTCAAAATTCTTATCTAAAGCATTGATATAATCTATTAATTCTTCTGGTTCCAAGCTACCACTGTAGGTAGGTAGCTTTGTTTTAGGCCTTGAAATAGCCCCAATTATTTACCTCATCAATTTAATTTATGCAAGCTCTCCAAAATGTTCTTCATCTTCAATTGGAGACTCTTCCTCAAATTTGCTAATGTCTCTAGTCTTTGGATCTCGTTTCATGTTCATATCTAAGGCTTCAAACCTTTCTTGGCCATGTCTCATGTCCTTCCTTTCTCCAGCATCAGTTGTTGGTCTGCCCTTCAACCTCGTCTTCCCCATCAAGCATGAAATTTCATTTCACACTTTTTTTCTATGTGTTGTAGCTCTATTACCAAAAATTGATGCCAAACCCTGCTTGACCTGCAACAAGATTAATGGTTGGAGTGTTAAAAAAAATATTAACTCAGTCTCACTTTCAAATTATGTTTTCTATTGACAAAATCTCCACCAAATTACTAGCATATATTTTTATTTCTTCTGAATTGCAAAAACTGAGTACATACATTCATAGATAATCATATATCTAATTTCTCTTCTATTATTATTAAAATTTGGATGAGTTCGAATTTTCCAAAAAGGAATCCAAGCTCCCTGTTTTTCTCCAAAAGGTCTTAGCTTTCTTCAGATTTTTCCTCCTACAAATCTAGTTTATTTTTTAAACTTAATAAAAAAAACTACTTCCATCTATATCCACAAAAGTGGAAAATATTTCTTATTTTTTCTAACATCATTCATATCTAAACTTTAGTTTAAATATTTCTAATATTTAAACTAAAATAAAACTAATTTACTAATAAAATAAAGGAATCTAATTCCTTCTACATTTCATTTTTTTTTCCAATTTCAAGAGTAAGATGCTCCTGCATCACTCATTCTATTAGCCTTATTAGCTTCACCTTATTACATATTAATTGAAATTCAATTCAACGATATATAAACCTAAATAGCATGGTTTAGTTTCCATTGAAAATTCTGTTACAAATTTCGTTCCTATTTAATGGGTGATAGATTCTTATAAAATTGCCCCACCAAAACTATAATCCTCATCAAAATACTCAAAAAAAAAACTCATTAATGATGGTGTTTGAGCACTATGTATGATACTTAATCGCTACTCATCCATTCTCTACTTCCATATTTTCAATTAGAGAGTGCATTCAACAATAGAATTGATTATAATGAAGATTTTATTATATGAATGAGTGGTCATTGCTTAGAGATCACCATAATTTGGGGCGATGTAATATCCTTGAATAGACATACCAAAAAACAATAGTATTTTTAAAATGGGAGCACAACCGAATCTGAAATTTTATTTGCATAAAAAAACTAGGAATTACAACTATGAAAATTACTCCCTAAAGTGAACATAAATCTGAAATTTTCCTCTAAATTTTATATATAGATTGACCTCCAAGCTTAATGAATGAGTGCATCCCAAATAATATGATGTGTTAGGGTCTTACAAAATGTAGCTCTTCCATCAAAACACACCCTTATGAGCAGGGGGGGCCATATGTTTCTCTGAAACAAGGGATATTGAAGGTTATCAGACCTTAAGCCCAAAATTACAACAGTATAGAATATAAAATCACAATGTATATCTCCTCAACTATCAAAGTGACCTTATTTTATAAAATATCTTTGCAAGACTATCATCAACTTCCATGCATTTCAGTTAACTAATGGTGAACTATGATGAGATGGCCATGCACATGGCTAAAGGAAGTATACTTGAGTTCAATTGAAGTATGAGTGGATAGAAGAAGCATGTGTTTAGTCTAGTGGAGATACTCTTATGTCAAGTGGGAGAGAAAAAAACATGCACCTAGTTAACTGGCCCACACACTCAATTATCTTCTTATGCATGCATGTGTTGTGGTTAACTCCAAGAAAAGTGCTAACTCATTCCTAAATTAGTGCATGTATCTCAGTGGTCTTTAGTTCACTCATGCATGTGCTCCGAATAACTCCCAATAACACTCATCCTTATCCATCTGCATTAATCCCCATGAATGCAACAAAACCCACTGTGTCTTTGTGTCCTTTTCCACTTGGGTAAGCCAAGGAAATGACAATTGATTTGTTATTAGTTTTACTGGTTTTAGTTGAGTAAATTATAGTCCTCCCAACCCAAAGAATGTGTGTCCTCAAAATTTTGTATATTAGGATGCTTAAGCATCTCCTCCCCTTCCCATGTTGCATCATCCAAGGGCACATTTTCCCATTTGATGAGATATTATGAGATTACTTGTTTCTCCTTGACTTGTAGAATGGTCTATGGAATAAGTATCAATTTACCTTCTTCATCCATGGGAGGTAATTCTATTGAAGGAGTTACATGCTACCCAAGATATTTTAGAAGCATGATACATGAAATACATTATGAATCTTGATTGTAGAAGGCAACTCCAACTCATACACTACTTCACCACTTCTCCTAATCACCTTGAAAGGCCCGTAAAATTGGGGTTTAAGATTTTTTGTTCCACTGATCTTTAGTGAATATTGTCTATAAGGTTGAAGATGCAAAAAAACCATGTATCCCACCTTGAAAGACCTCTTTATTGGATGGTGATCAACATAGCTCTTATGTGTTCCTATGCAATCTGGATATTCTTCTTAAGTGTATTGATGATATCTTTGTTCTCTTTATCCCCCTTAAGAACTTTTGGACCTCTAGAATTAGAAAATACAAAATCCACAATAGTAGAAGCTTCATAACCATAAAAGGCTTTGAAAGGAGTCATGTTGATGTTCATGTGATATGTAGTTTTGTAACAAAAATCTACAAAATGTAACCATTTTACCCATGCTTTTTGTTGTCCCGACATATAGTTCCTCAAGTATCCCTCAATCCATTTATTAACAATTTCTATTTGACCATCTGTTGAGGTTGATAACTAGTGCTATGATCAAGTTTTGTTCCTTCCAACTTTAGAAATTCTTGCCAAAAGGTGCTAATGAATATGTGATCCCTGTCACTTACAATCCTCTTAGACACACCATTAAGTTTTAATACCTATTCAAAAAATAGACCAAAAACTTATGAATATTTACATTCAAAAGGTAGCAACATGAAATGAGCATATTTCATATTTAGTATGTATGGCCACTGCAATAAAAATACAATCCTTACCATTTACCTTTGGCAGTCTTGTGGTAAAATATGTCAATATTTGTTCCCACTTTTGGTTGGGGAATAAGAAGTGGTTCTAGTAACCCTACAAGGAAGGAAACTTCAACCTTGTTTATTTGGCACTTTAAGAATTCCCTCACATGATTGAGAACATCATCCTTCATACCCTTCCATGAGAACCTTTCACGAACCTTCATCCTCCATTGCTTCTCTTCTCCTCATTAACCACAACCATCTCAACATCCTTTGTGCTCTGCAGTCCACCCCAGACAATATCGTCAAGATATTCAACGACTTTCCCTCTTCCAGGGCTCTGTTACTGCATACTCGCATCAACCACCAATGTCCCAATATCTGGTCCAACACACCCAAGAGCTATGGTAAGGTATCAAAGAAATACACAATGCACAGGGAGACGTGGGATCTGAAGCAAGAGAGCCATCATAACTTCAAAGCATGGAGGTTGGGCATAGAAATAAACACCCTATGCTCATGGACCCATGGGGATTCACTCAATGAACCTCTGACCTATCACATGCGTTCATGGAATATTAAACAATACCCTTAAAATGACTACATATTGGAAAATACCCCTAAAAATCATATTATTTAACCCCCTACCAATACGAATGCAATACACCTTCCCAATTTAAAAAACCCTTACTTCCACTAGATATTGTAGGTATCCTTTTTTTCATTAACATTTTCAATACCACTTTATATTTTTTCATTAACTTTGAGCTCCAGTTTTTATACCTGCCAATACAAAAACCCTTTGCCCCCTATGTTGGTGTCCAAGTATGAACAGTTTATTCAACCCCTTTCCTACATTAACTTATCAATCCAGGTGCGTATTCTTTTCAAGGTAACACGCAAAGTATATGCAGGGGCAAGGTTATAATCTGTCATCGACCAAGGGTTCGCGATTACAAAATCAAAGCATTGTTGTAACAGAGATAAAACTAACTGCACAACTTAAAAAGGCATTCACAGTAATCTAAAGAAATCTGTAACAACAATCAAGAAATACACACAACAATGAACAACACACATAACAGGAAAATATGCAGCACCTGATCAAAAGAGTAGGCCCAGCTCTCTTATCAGGGCTACGTTACTCATAGTGAAAGATAGAACAGCAAAAAGGGTTGTACTTTATTAATTTAAGAAATGTTGTTACAATATAGATCAAGGTCTGGCTAACCCCTCATATAGGAATGACCCGTCTTTTATACAATACAAAGGGGAATAACATCTCTCCCCAAAACCTGGCAACTATATTCCCAAAGATATACATCAGTTCAACACAGCACCAGTGCCAAGAGAGCAAGAACAGAAATGATCCAAAACGGGTTGAGAACAGCTGCAAATCGGTTATGTTGTTTCATCATGGTCGATCAGCTGCTGTGAATCACGGAACTGCTGCGATATGTCGTGAAGTCAACACCTGTGCTCCAAAATCTGTGGTCATAACATGTTTTAGTGGTTTGCATAGGAAAAACCCTCATGACTCTACTTCATTAATTAAATATTCCAAGAGACGAAGAAAGGGGAATTACCTCACAGTTTTAGCATAGTAAATATATGTGAATGAATACAAAAAGGATGAGAAGAGGAGTGGAAATGTAGGAAAAAGATAGGTTGATTTGGTGCCCAACATCTCCCCCCAACTATCCTTCTGCATGCCCTCATGCAGCTTGTTGCATCCGCAGGTCTGGATTGGATGGGTTGTGGGCTTCATGAAGCTGGGCGAGATCGTATTCCTCAGCCATTTCTGTTCCTGAAACCTTAAACCCTTCTGAGAGAAGAACTTCCTTCCACCAATCATTTGGTACATTATATGCGAGGGTGTAGTGCTCTGTTGGCAACCAAATTACAGGGTATTGAAACCGAATTCCCATCCACTGGATGCCACATGTTTGGATGCATGCCACATACCTTGGCACCCTACTGAGTGCTCGTGCAAAATTTGGTGCTCCAAACGGTTCTCTGTTCCGAACAGACATGGGTGACATCATCCACCTCTTCTAGCAACTATCAAGGGCCTCATCTTGAAACGTGACTAATTGCTTGACACAGAGATCAATGCACCACTTTTGTGTCTTCAGCATCCGTTCCTTGTTCCCCACAATTTCTAAAAAAGTGTTGTGCTTATTGTACATAGTCATTGACCGCTCGTGCTCTCCTCTTACCATAAAAGGCTTCGTGACCTTATTTGACTCAAACGTATTAGAAGCCTTCTGCCAACTTATCTGATTGAGATTGTAAGAGGTGAGGGCCCTTAAATGAATATCCCCCACATATGGGGCCGGATTAAATTCTCTATCAACACGCAAGAGATACCCATGCATGTAAAGCTCACACATCAAATGTTGAGTTGGCAAATCATGGGCCCTCAACATCAGGAGGAATTGTACACCATCCTCGATCTCGTGATTAATTTCTTTCTTGATGCTTTCCAAACAGAAGAAAAGAAAACACTCATGCAAAAATAAAGCATAACTGGAAGCAGGAGGGCGACATGCCATCACCTCCTGTGCTAAATTGAGCATATGTTCTTTGTCAGCTTTCAAGTCTTCCACTCGCCCTTCTAGCCATTCCACCTTGAGTTGCTGCTTCACATACCTCAATTACATTATATCTATGCGCTCCACATATTCGAAGATAGTCGTGGTTGCTCGTTCTTGGGCTCTCTTCACTTCGTTCTGATAACACCCTGCTGTGGATTTCCAGGTTTGTACTTCAACCATCAAGGAAAGCTCACAGCCTTCGAACAAATACTCGATAGGGTGTGTCTGAGTGGCAACAGAGGTTGTTGGCACTTCATCTAACTGTGTCTCTACTTCAGCCATCGTGGCCTTGGGCTTCTTAGCCCACCGCTTATATTTCTTCACTTGTTTCTTTAACTGGTGTACCTGCCTTCTCAACCTCTTAACCTCTATTTTGAGCCACATTGTTTCCCTAAATTGCAGTTGATATTTCTACTTAATAGGCAACCTCTGTTTCTCACACAACTCTATCCATTCTTGTTTTACCACCATCTCATCTGGTACTGTAGTAGGTGGTGGATTACTCGAGGGAGTATCCACAGGTTTAATCGATGGGGATGCTCTGCTTGGTCTCTCTTCCTTGGGAACAATTGCTTCCTCATTGACCCCTACCTCGACCCGCTGTGAAGCTATCTCAGTAGGTGGCGGGCTCATTTTACGAGTATCCATCGGTGTTTCAGCCAACATTTTCCCTCCAGGTTCCCTTGTCTCAGAAACACCTGTCTCTTCCTCTCTTCTAGATTCCTAGGGAAAGTCTCTCTGGAAATCTGCAGCCAACAGACCTGTGGTAGTTGGTCCCTTGATTGACCCATAAAACTTCAAAATAGGTGGAATGGAAACGTCCTCCTCTACGCGCCAGGGAGAGCAAGACACCCTCGCCCCTCCAGGAATGGAGAAATAAGAGGGGAATTGAAAGAATTTTTCTACTTGGTCTATCCCAGCCCCAGCTATGACCTCAAGCTATTTCCCTCTGTCTGCAACATCTCTGCTCTGGGTTGAGACCCCTGTCTATGTAGTCCTCCGTTCCGAGGTTGACGTTGGTTCTTGTGGAGCAGCGTCAGCCTGAGGATCCAATTCCTCTGCAATTTCCAGAGCTGGACGGGTTGATGGTGGTTCTTGTGTAACACCACCTTCCGTATCTAGCAATTCTTGAGCAGATGATGCTGGCACAGTTTCTTCCAACATCGCATTGATAAAAATGGATTCTTGTATCATTATGTCAACTCCATCCATTATACCTATAGCCTCTCCTTCTGTTGGCCCCACGGTTCTTTCAGCTTTAGGCCCCTCTCGTCCTGGTTCATCTTCCTCCATTGGTTCCACGGTCGAGGGTGGTTCTTGTGGGACACCCTCGACCGCAATGTTAATGAATTCTTCCACCTCAGCTTACTATGGTACCTCTTCTCTTGTTACAGTGCTACCAATTTGTCCCAATAGCTCCATAGTCGAGGCTGGTTCTTGTGGGACAGCCTCAGTCATGGTGTTGGTGACCCCTTTTATATCAGCTCCTTGTTGCAGCACTTCTTCTTCCATCGGTTTTGCGGTCGAGGTTGGTTCTTGTGGAGTAGCCTCGAATATCCTTTCTGGTTCAAGCTCCTGATTTTGTTCCAACTCCTCGAGTTCCATCTCCATTTCTTTTGGTTCTTCTTGGTCTACATATCTGTCCTCTGCCCCAGGCTCTTCCTCCATCGCTTCTGGCTCTTCTTCTCTAGCAGCTCTAGTGGCTGCTATCTCTTCCTCTGTAGAATCCTGGAATGTTTCCCACAGGATTTGAAATCGATTGATTGCATGCATGACTAATAGTCGAACCAGCCCATGGTTGGTAATGACTAGCGCAACTTGTCATGAACGCCAAGAAGATTGCACCATCAGCTGGAGACTTTTTAATAGGAAGAAAGGCATATTCAATGAGAAGGCTTCTGACTGTGGAAACCAGAGGTGAGCCAATACTCTGAAATGATATTTAAACACAGTGGCATACCTCCCCTCGCAGGTTATGTATCTTATTACAACACCCGCTATCTCACCCCATGGGTGTGGTAATGAATTCCGGTCATACCCCCGGCCTTTCTGAACAACATTCTCTCTGGCCTGCAAAAATGCTTCAGGGAACTCCAAGAGGGAGGTTCTTTGTGAAAACCATCTCTATCCTTGTTGGGGTAGCCCACTGACCTCCGCAATGGCTTCCTCTGTAACAGGGATTTCTATCCCTCAGACCCGAGAGCTCCCTTCCTCTAAATTGAGTGCAAATTCAATCGCAATTGCCTCGTTAAACCCCTGCAACCTGTCGAGATAGACGTTCCACCCTGCATTTTCAAAAACCTGCCATACTTCTCGATTATTTCGGACCATTGTCGTATCCTCCGGCTCATGGCGCACAGCCAACCCACCCATCATTGTAGGAACGGGATCAACACGATGGATATAGTCGGCTGGTAGGGGGAGAGTAACAGCAATCCAAACTAATGATGGAAATAATATTAGCATGGTGGTCGCAGGGTAAAACATTTGTAACAATGACTGGTACACCTCGAAAAGCACAACAAATAATGGCAGGGTATGGCAGTACAAGTGAATGATTATGGTGATTGAATGCGGCATATGATTTCAAATTCCAATGCATCAAAATCATGATTACAAAATTGCAATATTTTTGTTTCCATTTGCATTAGATTTGGTAATGATGTGATATAATTACAATTTTAGGTACGCCGTCATTCATTTGTGATGAGACCCCCTCCCATTTTAAATGCGGTCATCTGTGGCACGTCTCTTTTTGGAATATTTTAATTAAATCTGTAAGAGTCAATGAAGGAATACCTGGCGACCTACCTGGCAGTGGAGTAACAGCAAAAATAACCAACGGAATAATAGCGACGGCGGAGTAACAGCAACGACATAGTAACAGCAAGGGCGAAGTAACAGCACCGACGGAGTAATAGCAACGGCAGAGTAACAACACCAATGGAGTAACATCAACAATGGAGTAACAGCATCGACGGAGTAACAGCAACAGCTGAGTAACAGCAACGGTGGAGTAACAGAAATGGCAGAGTAACAGCACCGGCGAAGTAACAACAATGGTAGAGTAACAACACCAACGGAGTAACATCAACGGTGGAGTAACAGTAGTGACAGAGTAACAACACCGACGAAGTAACAGCACCAACGGAGTAATAGCAACAGTGAAGTAACAACACCGGCGGAGTAACAGCAACGGCGGAGTAACGACACCGACGGAGTAACAGCACCGACTGTTACTTGGAAAATTTCTCAGTTTCTCCTTGTCATGATTCGGTTCTTATTCCTACAAAATACAAACAAGTAAGTAGTAACAACATATTATATATATATATATATATATATATATATATTAACAGAAGGCAGAGGGAGTATTCTCTGCACCAACAACCATCAAACCAGATGTATCAGAAAGATGTTTGGTGAAGGCATCCTTAGAAGTTGGACAGTGATATAACTTCAGACGATGTCCATTCACTAGGAAGGAAGTACAATTTTCATCTACTGTAACCAATCTAACTGTTCCATTGTCAATACCGCATCCACTTCATAGGGTCCCATCCAACGAGTGCGAAGCTTTCCCTTAAAATCTTTGAACCAGGAGTCATAGAGCAATGCCCAATCTCTTGTATGAAACACCTTATTCTTGATAAATTTATCATGCCATTTTATCCTCTGTTGTTGGATAGTAGTGGTTTTCTGGACAGCTACCGAACAAATCTCGTCTAACTCTTTGAGTTGTTTTAGCTGTTGTTTCTGGGCCTCTAATAAGTCTAACCCCACTTCTAAAGCCGTTCTGAGCGTATTGATCTCGAACTCTACTAGAAACAAGGGGGATTTCCCATAGACTAGCTCAAATGGTGAAAACCCAGTTGTATTCCACCATGTCATCCTATACGCCCAAAGAGCTTCTGGAAGTTTCTGTGACCAATCCTAGCGATGACTTGCTACCGTTTTTGTCAAGATATTTTCCAATACCTTGTTTGTACTTTCTACCTATCCATTCGCTTAGGGATGGTAAGGGTTTTTCACTCTGTGTTTAACCTCATATTTCTGCATAAGCCTCCCTATCATGTAGGATGTGAACTGTGCTCCTCCATCTAAAACAATTTCTCTTGGGGTACCATATCAGGCAAAAATCTCTTCAAAAAGGAAATCTGCAACCACCTGTTCTGTTGCTTCCACAACAGCTCTAGCTTCCACCCACTTAGTCACATAATCAGTGCAGACCAAGATGTGAACTTTTTGGTGAGAAGGTGGGTTGAAGGACCCAACGAAATCGATGGCCCACTTCTCAAAAGGTTCAAGGACTATCTGGGGTTGTAATGGCATTTCATTCGATTTCCCAGGTTGTCCCATCCACTGACAGTTGTCACATCTTTGGACATAATCTCTAGCATCGCGAAAGATATAAGGCCAGTAGTATCCCATTTGCAACACCTTGTGGCCTATTCTTTTATCTGCAAAATGTCCTCCACAAGGTCCATCATGGGCGGCCTTCAACATCTCATAGATATCATCGTCTGATACACAATGCTGAATCTGTTGATCAACCCCTGTATGAAAGAGGTATCCTACCATCCATGAATATCGGGTACTATGATGAATAATTTTCCATTGATCCTTATATGACAAATGACGAGGTACCTTCCCTGTAGCAAGATAGTTAGCAATATCTGCATACCATGGAGTGTTAGCGGAAATTGTAAAGGGATATTCATCTGGAAAGCTATTTTCAATGGGTGTACCTTCGGCATTATTTTCTAACCTAGACAGAAAATCAGCAACCATGTTGTCCTTCCCTGCTTTATCTACTATAGTAATGTCAAATTCTTGAAGTAGCAAAATCCATCTTGTAATACGACCAGGAGTAATGGGTTTATTCATTAGATACTTGATGGTTGCATGATCAGTATGTACAAAGGTGGGGTAACCAGTAATATAGTGTCGGAACTTGTTGATGGTGTAGATGACAGCAAGGAATTCTTTTTCAGTCACTGTGTAGTTTAACTCAGCAGGAGCCAAGTTCTTACTAACATAGTAAACTGCATATGGTACCTTATCCACTTGCTACCCCAAAACTGCCCCAACTGCTATCTGGGAAGCATCAACATGAATATGGAATGGTAATGCCCAGTCTGGCCCTCTAAGGATCGGAGCGCTACAGACCAATTCCTTGATCTTCACAAAGGCTGCATCACAGTCATCTGTCCACACAAAATCTGCATCTTTTGTCAGCAATTGAAAAAGCGGATGTGTTATTTTAGCAAAATTTTCTATAAAGCGCCTGTAATAACCAGCACAACTGATAAAGTTGCGTACCTGTGTGGGTGTTTTGGGTATTGGAAAATGTTGTATTACCTTTATTTTAGCTGGGTCCATTTGGATTCCTACAGTCGAAAGCAAGTGTCCCAGGACTATTCGTTCGTTCATCATCATATGGCATTTTTCCGTACTTAAAGAGACATGTGCCTGCTTGCATCTTTTAAGAAATTTTTCTAGCTTCCCCAATGCTTCCTCAAATGAATCCCCATATGCCGTGAAATTGTCCATATAAATATCAACACTATCATCCATCAGATCAGAGAAAATCCCTAAAATTGCCCTCTGAAATGTTGCAGGCGCATTACAGAGACCAAATGGGAGGACCCGGTATGTGAACATTCCCCAAGGGCATGTGAAAGTGGTATTATCCTAATCTTCAGGAGCTATTTGGATCTGGTTGTATCCACTAAATCCCTTCAGGAAGGAGAAAAACTTCTTCCTAGCCAACGTATCCAAGACTTGGTCAATGAATGGTAACAGAAAATGGTCTTTCTGCGTTGCCTTATTTAATTCTCTGTAATCCTTACATATCCACCATTTACCATTTTTCTTAGGGACCATTACCAATGGGGAAACCCATTAGCTGTCTGAAATGGGGTAGATAAATCCCACATCCAACAACTTTTGAAGCTCTTCCTTGACAACGTTTTTCAGAGCAGGGTTCATTCTCCTTTCGGGTTGCCTCATAGGATGACAGTCCTCCTTAATGTATATGTGATGGGTATATAGATTAGCAGGAATCACCTTCATATCTGAGTAGTCCTAGGTGAAGGCTTCTTTGTGTTTCCGAAGAACATCCAAGAGTTATTTCTTTTGGGACTCTAACAGATCTGGATTGATATTCAGGGTTTTTCCTGGTTCTATTTCCATGGAAATACTATCATGGGGCGCAGTTGTAGGTAGCTCATCAAATCCATCTGTTGTTCCAATACTTTCATGTGTCTCACAGCTCAAGACAGACTCCAAGATTTACCGATTTAAATCTGAAACAGAACAGGGATCACTGATAAAAGTAGTAATGGTTTCATCTTCCGTCTCTGTTTTCAGTTGGACGGCCTATCCAATAGTAAGAACTGGTCTTAATTCCTCATTTTCTGATTTAGACTCTTTCCTGGGTAAAGATTTCTCGCGACCTAATGGTTTTGATGATGGGTTAGGTTCTGCAGGAGGATATAACACTAAATTCTTAGTGTTTTATCCATTTGAAATGACCATATGTCTAGACCGACACATAGTATAAGCATCTGTTTTTTCCAACCACGGTATTCCCAGAACCAGGGGATGGCCTCCAGCTGGATATTGTGTTTGTAGTACTAGGAAGTCCACAGGGTAGTTCCATGAATCAACCGAAATTGTGATATATTTTAACTTCCCTACCGATTTTACTGTAGATTGATCTGCCAACTCTAACACTGTAGGTGTGTGTTTCAAGTTAGGAAGACCTAATGCATGCATAGTTTCAGTAGTGATGACATTTATGGCAGCACCTAAATCTACCAGTACATTTGGAATTTCTACGCCATTAATTTGCACAGTTAAAATTGGGTTCCCGGGATCCCCATACTTTATAGGCATGGACCTTCCCATCATAAAATCTGATAGCTTCCCCATTACATGAATAGTGAGTGAGTCTCTTGATTTCTTTTTAGGCTTCTTAGCACAATATTCCCTAAGATTTTTTTTGCATATATAGGTACATCCCTCATATCTTGTAGTAGGGGAATCTTGACAAATAAATTTTGTAACTCCCCTAACAAGTCAAACTCAACTTGAGGGATTTGTTTACTCAAATCCAACCTGTCTAGAGAGGGCTGCTCAGCTTGGTGTTTTTGAGTAACTAGCGGTTGAGGAGGTGTATGATTTTTGTTGACTCATGTTTATTCCTCTTCAACAATTTCTGGTTCCTTTTCCTCACTGTCAATTTGTTCAATGATAACTAGTGAGTGTTGAGCATCCACTATCCACCCAGATCGTAAATTCATCTCATAAAATTCTGCGGTAGAGATGTTGTATGAAGGTAGGTTGAGGGTGTCAGCTTGTTGAGCCCCTTTATTGTTAGGATTCGGATTGGGTTGGATGGGAAGTTGGGGACGAATAGGCTGATTACCAGAAGGCACATTAGAGGGTAACTGGAGTTGTTGTTGTGGCATTGACTAGGGAAACTGTCTAGAAGCAAAAGGTCCCCGCTAGTTCAGAGCCCACGAGGAACTCGAACTAGCTTGAGAAGCCCATTTCTGCCAAGGTGGAAGCTGGTATTGGGGCCGCATGGGCGGATAAGGCATGGACTAGGGGCCCATATTAAAATTACTAAAATATTGAGATGGATCCAGAAACATACCTTGATTTCCCATTGACGGCTGAGGTTTCCATGGCTTTTTAGGTCCCACAAAGTACAGTTGCTCCATCTCTTCACCTGTCCCTTGAAAAACCGCTTTTAGTCCTGGCAAGGATGGGCATGAACTTGTCCCATGATTCAACTCACAGATTTCACACTCCTCTATAGAGTTTAATGGACATTCCCTCTGTGGGTGTTTCTTCCTGCACGTTAGGAAAAATGCAGCCATAGTTCTTTCCAATTCTAGTTGTTTCTGTTTTACCTGCAGTGTGTCTATCTGTTCAGACAAGGTACTCAGGATATCAGTGCTTAAGTTGTCCAGCAGATTTCCAATTTCTGCTTTTGTGACACCTCCACCAGATACTTTTGTTGATTGAATCCCCTGTTTATTCCTTACAACTCCCCTTGAGCATTGGATGCACAATTCGCAGATGGTGTCAAAGTTCTCCTTTGATATATCTCCCTTTCCAACTATATTTAACAATTCCAAAGAGTCCTCTCGAAAGGCCCAGAGAAGGATAATTTTCAAAATGTCCTTATCCAAGTCAGAGTGACCTGATCTCTGCAATGTGTATTTAAAGCGTTCCACACAGTCTTCCATATTTTCGTCCTCTTTCTGTGTAAACTTGAAAATTTCTTCCTTAATATCCCGTGATTTACAGTAATCCTAGTACTTCTCCAAGAAAGTAGTTTTCATCTCCTCCCATGTTGTGATAGTCCTTCCCCCAAGACCCATAAACCACCATAGGGATGTCCCTTTTAGCGTAGCAGGGAAGATTTTCAATTTCTGAGCATCCATTATATAATCATATCCCCGACACACAATGTCAAATTCAAACAAAAACGTGTCGGGGTCTTCCAAAGTAAGCCCATGGAAGCTGGGTAAAGCTGTTAAAGGAATGGGCTTTATTGGTGCACTAGTCCCAAGATCCCCAATTGGGAAGTCAATAGTAGAGGTTGTAGGTGCCATGAATATCCTCCAATACTCATTGGGGATTTCGGCAAGCTCCTCAAGAAGGGATCTTATCATAGGGGTTTGAGTTGCCTTAACAACACTCCCTCTATCCCTTGGTGATAGGAATGTCCCTACAAATTCTCCCTTCCTGTCACAGTGGCTTGACCCTTTAGACCTCCTTTCTACAAATTCTTCTTCCCTACTAGGATGGGTCGTTTCTTTGGATGTTTTACTTGCAACTTCTTCTTCTTTTGTTACAAGCAATGGTACCCCTTTATCAAGTGTACTGCTACTTGTCTCTCCGGCTGCTGGAAGGATCTGTTGTATCAAATTAGCAGGGGGTGTTGTGAACGACACTGGTTGATCTACAGATTGTCCCTCGGATCTTGTCCATGCACCTGGTCTCACGGCTGCACGGGAAGATGCCTCTGATTCAGCTCTTGCAATGATTTGCTGGATATAAGTATTCCTTCCCAAATCATGTCCTCCCTTCTTTGGGGCTCTCCCTCTGCCCCTCTTATTTGGCTCTCTGTTCATACAAATTGATATGACGAAAGATGTTGATACCAAATCACAGTGCCCAAGACCTGGAGTAGGGCGTCAAAAGACCATTCCCTCTCTAGGACGAGAGATCACGTTGAAAGGAAAACAACTAACGAAAAAGAAAATAGGAACCTAGGGTTCAGGGTGTCAAAGGACTCCTCCCTTCCGAGGACAAGAAGCCAAACAAGAAAATAACACACATGCGAGGAAACCTAACACTTCAAGACCTGAAGTAGGGCGCTAAAGGACCCCTCCCTCCCCAGGGCAAGAGATTGGGTTTCTCAAAACTGAAACAACAAAAATGTTGTAAAACTCTAAGCTCAGGGCCTGGAGCAGTGTGTCAAAAGACTCCTCCCTCCCTAGGACAAGAGATCAGCACTAATAAAAACAGGAAAACAGTAAAAGCACAAAACAAAAGAAATACCTACGCTCAGGACCTAGAGCAGAGTGAGAAAGCTCGTTCTCTCCCCAGGACAAAAGATTGACCCTCTGGTTGATACAGATCGTGTCTTGCACCTTGTTAGCCTCCCCAGCAATGGCGCCAAAATGTTGGTGTCCAGGTATGAACAATTTATTCACCCCCTTTCCTACATTAACTTATCAATCTGGGTGCATATTCTTTTCAAGGTAACATGCAAAGTATATGCAGAGGCAAGGTTACAATCTGTCATCGACCACGGGTTTGCAATTACAAAATCAAAGCATTGTTGTAACAAAGATAAAACTAACTGCATAACTTAAAAAAGCATTCACAGTAATCTAAAGAAATCTGTAACAGCAATCAAGAAATACACACAACAATGAACAACACACATAACAGGAAAATACGCAACACCTGATTAGAAGAGTGGGCACAGCTCTCTGATCAGGGTTGCGTTACTCACAGCGAAAGATAGAATAGCAAAAAGGGTTTTACTTTATTAATCTGAGAAATGTTGTTACAATATAGATCAGGGTCTAGCTAACCCATCGTACAGGAATGACACATCTTTTATACAGTACAAAGGCGAATAACATCTCTCCCAAAAACCTGGCAACTATATGCCCAAAGATATACATCAGTTCAACACAGCACCAATGCCGAGAGAGAAAGAATATAAATGATCCAAAATGAGTTGAGAACAGCTACAAATTGGTTATGTTGTTTCATCATGGTCGATCAACTACTGTGAATCACGGAACTGTTGTGATATGCCGTGAAGTCAACACCTGTGTTCCACAATCTGCGGTCATAACATGATTTAGTGGTTCGCATAGGCAAAACCCTCATGATTCTATTTCATTAATTAAATGTTCCAAGAGAAGAAGAAAGGGGAATTACCTCATAGTTTTAGCATAGTAAATATATGTGAATGAATACAAAAAGGATGAGAAGAGGAGTGGAAATGTAGGAAAAATATAGGCTAATTTGGTGCCCAACACCTTATATATCCCCCAATATATTATGCCATTTTTTCCTCAATATATATCCCCCAATATGAACCCATGTGGTGTGGTATTTATCCCCTAGTGAAGCCCCCGTGCATGGACCATGGCGCCTCCTGAATTCATGGAAAATGTGAAAAGGTACATGGTCAAAAGTGGAAGCCAATATGTGAGGGACTTGCACATGGTGGCCAAAGATGTTAATTAATCCTTCGAGATTGTTATTGTACAATTTGTAATTAGTTTCATATTCTATTTTTACAGTTAATAAGTTACTGAGACATAATTGTCTCGTACTTAGATTGCACATGTAGAATTTTCTTGTAGATTCAAACTGTAAATTGTAATATGCTAAAAAAATTGACTTGAAACAATAATTAATCGATGAAATCACGAAGCAGAAAAATGAATAATTTCAATCACACATAACACAATAATTTTATGGAGAAATCCATAGCTAAAAACCCCGACTATATGTATATTGCATTAATCAGAATACTTGAGAAGAAAATACAATTCTTGTTCAACCTTAACAATCTTTGCACAACTACAATCTATCTCATAGCTTCACATACTAGCTCAAGCCAATACTTAGCCAAATTTTCTACCTTCCAAGCTCCTATTTCCTTGCACATTTTCCTAGGGAATTAGCCCATATTTACTTGGGAAATTCCTCATCCATAACTGCGCAATCCATCATAGGCCTCCCTCTGATTGCGTGCATCCCCTGTTTAATTTAGATGGTTTTACAACTGATAGTACACTGTCCCTGAAATATAATCTCAACTAGGTCTTTCTCTTATCTGACATGCATGAGTTAATTATGAGTGAATCTTTAGTTTACTGGTTGAGCAGTGTTGGTTACATCCCACTATTGGATCTCCTACTGATTCCTCCATCAGTTGGAACTAGTTTAACTTAATTTAACTCAATTAGACTGAATTAAATAATTACAACTCAATAATAACTCAACACGGGCCCCTAAAATTTAGGGATCAATCTACATCACTCTAGATAGACTCCCAACTCAAATTTACTAAGCCAACTAAGTCAACTCAACTTAGTTAAATGTTACAAATTGCTATGAAAATTAGAATTACAATTTAATTCCTAATTTAATTCAAGGACAAATTAAATTAGGATTTTTCTTGTTGCATTTTTTCAACACTCCCTCTCAACAAGAAAGGGATTATCTACTACCACGATCCTGTCTCTGTGAAACTCAAATTTACATCTTGACAATGCCTTTGAAAAAATATCTACATCCTGCTCCTCTATAGGAATGTACTCCGGCAACATGATTCTCCTCTGCACACAATCTCGTAGATGGTGATACCATATGTCAATGTGCTTGGAATGATCATGAAAAACTAGATTCTCAGAGAGTTTGATACAACTTTGATTATCACAATAAGTCACTGTAGGATCCATCTACTGACCAAACAACCCAACAATGATCTTCCTCATCTAGATAGCCTTATAGGTTGCTTGACTAGTAGCCATGTACTCTACTTCTTCTAAACTAAGTGCAATTGATCTATGCTTCCTGCTGTACCAAGAAACTGTTGTTGGCCCAATACTAAAGATTCCCCCTAATGTGCTCTTCCTGTTGGATGGACTCCCTGCCCTATTTGCATCTGTGAAGCCTTGAAGCTTCACTCTCTTTTTCCATATGTACCAAAGACCAAACTGAGTGGTGCCTCTGAGGTATCTCAACACATGTTTAGCTACCTTCCAATAAACTTTGGTTGGATTAACCATGGCTTGACTAAGCTGGTTAACTGAAAAACACATGTTCAGTCATGTGTTCACCAAATACATAAGTGAACCCATAAGCGTTCTATAAATAGTAGCCTCCACTACTTCTCCTGAGGTAGCATCCTCCTTCCTCTAGTTACCTGCTAGAGGAGTCTCCATGGGTTCGCTTCTCTCCATGTGGAACTTCTTCAGTATCTCATTGGCATACTTTCCTTGAGAGACAAACTGTCATCATCTCCTTGCCATGCTTCCATACCAAGAAAGTAATGCATGAGCCCTAGGTCCTTTATCCTGAATTCTCTTGCAGTATCCTCTTTGCAAGATTTTATCATCGTCTCACCACCTATTAGAATCAAATCATCAACATATAATACTACAATCAACAATTTACCTTCAACCACAATATCATAAAGGTTCACATCTACTTCACTTTTGGTGAAGCCCAACTCTACCCAACTTTGTGAAATAACTATCAATCCTGGTGTACCAAGCACGGGGTGCTTGTTTTAGTCCATGCAACACTCGCTTGAGTCTGCACACATGCGACTCTCTGTTGAAGGTCTCAAATCCTTGTGGATGCTCAATATACACCTCTTCCTCAATCATACTATTGAGGAATGTTGTCTTTACATCAATATAATGTATCTTCCATCCCATCTGCGCTGACATTGCTAGAATAGATCCGATTGATGAGTACCTTGCTACAGGATAAAAGGTCTCATCGTAATCAATTCCCTCCACCTGAGAGAGCCCTCTGGCCACAAATCTGGTCTTGCATTTCGCCACACTCCCATCTGCTGCTTGCTTTACTTTGTAAAGCCATCTGGAACTCACCACTGACTTGTCTGTTGGTCTTGGAACCACCTCCCAAACACTATTTTTGATAATGGATTCATACTCCTCAACCATGGCATCAACCCATATTGGTTGCTACACTGCATCCTCGAAATTTGAGGATGGCTCAATCTCTACACTCTTTCTCATCAGAGCCATGTAGCCAGTGTACCGATCTAGTGACCTCCTTTGCCTGCGCTGTGATGTGGGTGCTCCCACATTCTCTCTAGCATCATGCATCAATCTGTCAGCCTCTCTAGTGCACTTTCTTCCATCTCTAGAAGTCTCTACAGGCGTGGGTGTTTCCACTCTCTGCTCCTTTACATGTGGTTGCTCCACATCATCCCAAGGTTCCTCCTTTAGAGCTAAAAGCTCCTCATCTACATGTAACTGAATCTCCCTCTCAAGGGAACATCTCATGGACTTCTCTTCATCAAACTTCACATCTCTACGAACCATTTTCATCTTATTGGATGGCAGGTACACCCAATATTTGTGAGGTGTATTAGTGTACCCCACAAATATGCCCAAATCAGCTTTTGGCTCTAGATTTTTCTATGCATCCTTGGTAACATGACAGTAGACTGATGAACCAAAGATCCTCAATTGTGCCACATCTAGTTTCTTACCTGGAAAATCTTCCTCAAGTGCACTCATCCCAAGAATTCGATGAGGGCTTTTATTCTACAAATAAATAGTTGTGTTGCATGCTTCAGCCCACAAGTGAAACAGTAGGCCCTGATCATGTAACATCGCACGTGTCACTCCCACAATACTAATGTTCTTCCTTTCAGCCACCCCATTATGTTGTGGGTTATGAGATGTTATTAATTCTCGTTGAATGCCTTCTGAAGCACATAATTTATTGAATTCATTCGACACATATTCTCCATTGTTATCGCTTCTGAGAGCTTTAACTTTCCTGCCAGTATCTTTCTTGACAAGTGCTTTAAATTCACAAAATTTAGGGAACGTCTGATCTTTCTTCTGCATGAAGAAACTCTAGCACTTACAGGAAAAATCATCAACAAATATTACATAATACTTGTGCTTGGTTATGGATGTTGTAGAGAACAGTCCACACACATCTTAGTGAACTCGATCAAGGAATGATTGCACTCGATTGTCTTTATCATGAAAGGAAAATTTTGTGTACTTCCCTAATGTACACCCTTTGCATGAGTCTCTCTGCTCTATTGTACCCTTGGGAAGTCCTATAGAAATTTGTTACATGACCTTCAAATCTCTGTGGTGCAAGTGACCCAATCTTCTATGCCACAATTCACTGTTGTCTTGGATCTGCACCTTCTATGCTTTAATGCTCAAAGCAACACAGTCTTCTACATCCAATTTGTAGAGGTTCTTCACCCGATCCGCTTCACCTGTCCTGAGGCTATACCCCCCATCATCTCCCATCTCAATGTGCATCTGGGGGTCCTTCTCCTCCAATTCATTGAATAACTCTTTGTTATTGGTCATATGGAATGAGGATCCACTATCTAGGTACCACACACTACCCATCACCGATGTCACCATGCAAGTGATGAGGGTGAAATCTAGTTCGAATTGTGAAGAAAGAGCTTCACCTGTCGCTCCTCCTGAGGGATTCTTACCAGCCTTCTTATGTGGACACTTTGTGGCACAGTTTCCCAGCTCATGACTATGAAAAAATCTTTAACATGTCCTTCTTCTTGTCACCCTGACTAGAATCTAATTTGGAATGGGATGAATTCCCCTTCCCTTTCTTCACCTTTTCAGCTAAGCCATAGTTCTCTTCATCATAATGCTTGGATGAGGATCCATCTGTGGTGTTCCGTCGAATCTCTTCTTGTACCAAGTCGGACCACAATCGCTCCCACTCTAGTAGCTTCTCCCTCCCATTAATTGAGTCTTGGTAGTTGTGCAGCCTCTTAGGAAGACCTAGAAGTGTTAGGCTCAATAGATATTCATCAACAACGGTAACACCAACACTTTCAAGCTCATCCCTACATTGGGTGAACTTGGTCATGTACTTCGGTATTAAGTCGCCCTTCTCCATCTTGATATTTTTGAGCTTGTCCTTCAGTGCCAACTTCCTGTGGTCACTATTGTTTTGAAAGAGGTTTTTCAAGGCCTTCCACATTGCAAATGAGTTTCCTTACCATGGAGGTTCGAGACAATATGATCTCGAACTCCTTCTAGGATAATCCTTTTCGCCTTTTCCACACACTTTGTCCACTCTTCCTGATCTTTAGCATAAGATGTTGGGGGCTTCGAGACATCATGCTTTATGATTTTGTAGATTAAGTCGTTGAAGAAGCAATCGACTAAACAATTTCAAGCAATTGATTCTGATGTTGTTGAGTAAGCGAATGGCAGCAGCTGATCTAGCAAGAGATTAAGAAGATTAAGCATGTTGTAACAGGATTAGTTGAGTTATAATAATTATAGAAGTTATTACCCTCTGGCCTGGCTCTCATATCTGGCCTGGCATGGCTAGAGCTATACTCTCTTGCCTGACTACACTAGACTTCTCGATGAATGATCTCTCTCTTATTTTTCAAACAAACGGAATACGTATGTCAGTGCCTCATCATGTTTCACATCTTCTTAAGTATCCTCATTCGGAAGTGCTTCCACAACTTCATTCTGCAGCAGGTCTAACCAGTCTGTCTGTACCCAAGCATCCATGCGTAGCCTAGCCCAAGTTTGTCCTTCAAATCCCGTTGATGTCCCTTCACCACTATTCTTTCTTCCTCGACTCTATTCCAGCGTCAATCCTCTCTCTCTCAACCAACACATTGTCTTCCAACACCTCCTCCATCCTATCCTTCCAAGCATAAGTTCGAACTACCCTCAAGGGCATATTCGAGTCTCAATCCGTAGAATGACATCTTGTTGGCTCTGAAGTATGATACTGCATATTTGATTTCTCCTAAAAAAAACTCATGTTCTCCTCTTCTATAGTTATTTCATCTCTGATACCATGTAGAATTTTCTTGTAGATTCAAACTGCAGATTGTAATATGTTAAAACAATTGACTTGAATCTACTCTACTCATCAGCGGAAACAATCATTGATTGATGAAATTATGAAGCAGAAAAAGGAAAAATTTCAATCACACATAACACAATAATTTTTTGGGGAAAGCCACAGCTAAAAACCCATGCAATCTATATATTGCATTAATCAGAAGATCTGAGAATAAAATACAATGCGTGTTCAACCCGAAAAATCTTTGCACAAGTACAATCTATCTCACTACTTCACAAACCAGCTCAAGCCAATACTTAGCCGAATTTGCTGCCTACCAAACTCCTATTTCCTTGCGCAATTTCCTAGGGAATTAGCCCAGATTTAATTGGGAAATTCCTCATCCATAACTGCGCAATCCATCATAGGGCTTCCTCTGATTGCATGCATCACCTGTTTAATTTAGATGATTTTACAATCGATAGTACACTGTCTCGAAACTCTAATCACAACTTGGTCTTTCTCTAATTTGACATGCATGAGTTCATTATGAGTGAATCTTCAGTTTACTGGATCTCGCACTAATTCCTCCATCAGTGGGAATTAATTTAACTCAGTTAAACTACATTAAATAATTACAACTCAATAATAACTCAACTTAGGCCCCTAAAATTTAGGGTCACTCTTATGACTCTCAATGGACTCCCAGCTCGAATTCACTGAGCCAACTAAGTCAACTTAACTTAGTTAACTGTTACAAGTTTCTATGAGAATTATAATTACAATTTAATTCAAGGACAAATTAAATTAGGATTTTTCTTGTTGCATTTTTTCAACAACACATGTATAAATAAGTGATTTTATCATTAATATGATGCTCTTTCATTGTGCTCGTACATTGTGGATTTTATTTGGGCTTGTACAGTGGTATCAGAGCCCCGGTTAAGTTGTTTATAAACTCCATGCCTACTGAGTTTTTTTTTTGAGGCGTTGGTTTGAAGTTTATGGAGAGAAGAATGTACAAGTTTCCTAAAATGCATTTTGAGGAGCGCATTGCTTGAAAAGGCATGAAATAAAGACCACGGGAGTATTGGAAACCAAGTTAAAAGCAACTAAGGTAAAAGTGATTACCCACAAATAACTCTTATTGTTGGCACAATCAACAGTGAATAAATCACATTGAATATTAGCGAAGCTTTGAATCATTTTTTTTGGAAGTAAAATATTAATTATTTTTAATGGAATATTTTTTCTTCCATATTTGGCATTTGAACTTAATCCACATATTACTGGAAAGTAGAGAATGCTTCAAAGTTCATGAAAGTGAAAGTAAAAAAAATATTTACAGAATTTTTTGATAAGGATTTGTAAAAAATAAATGAATATGGAGACATTTTCCAAAATATGATACCACGTGTAAGGTGAATATATTTTCTATATATTTTATATTACTTCCAAAAACAACATATTTGTATGGAAGTAGGTAGAGCTAGAACGATCAAAGTGAACAGAGAAAGAGGCAGAGCCAGAAAAGTGAAAGTGAACAAAGAAAGAATCAGAGAAAGGTGAAAGCTAATAGGAGAAAAAGTTGGAGTATCAAGTGAATGGAAACTATATCAAATTGTGATTAAAGAAAATATTTCTCATTTCTTTTATCAATTATATTTAAGAAAAAGAAAATGGTTAAAGAAAGGTGAAATGAGAAAGTAAAAGTAAAAGTGATTAATTCTAAAATTAATTAACTTGGAGTTAAAAGTGGTGGAAATATTCCACGACAAGTTTGTTTTGATTTGAAATAAGTTTTAAAAATTGAAGAGAAAAATAAAAAGGAAAACAATGAGATTTGAACTTAGTTCTCTACTGGATTATTTTTGGATCCCACCATCAAATCACTAGGCCAAATTTTATTTAAAACAAAAGGAGAAAGGGATTTATATTTTCTTTTTAGAGGACTACTCCACATATTTGAAAAATTGAAAATGATTTGTTTGGAGAATTTATCTGGCTGCAAAACAATTATGACTTCAATAGTTTCCATAATTGGAGTTGTCCTTTATGGAAAGGAGAATTATCAAGAGTGGTTTAGAAATCTTAAAAGTGCCCTTGTTTTTAATGATTTGTGGGAAGTTTTTCAAGGCAAGAAGGATAGTGATAGAAAATAAATTGCACCGAGCCATCTGATAATGAGAAGCACTGTGAAATTTGGGAGACAAAGGACAACAAGGCATATGCATTAATAAATGCATTGGTGACAAAAGAGGTATGTCAATATATTATTTCTTGTGACGCTGCATCTGAAGCATTAAAGAAGTTGAAAGAACTATATGATTCACACTCAGAACTCGAAATAATTCAGTTGTTGTTGAAGTTGTTCAATTTGGAGATGAAAGATAATGATCTATTGAAGAGTGTCTTTGAAATAAAATCCATTTTTCATGATATAAAAGTCACTAGAATTGAAGTCAATTTACATCTTACAACTTTTATAAAAGTCCTTCACCTTGTCTATTCACACTATTTGGAACCTCTCCAAGATAGTGAGCAGTTAAAAGGCATTACATTTGGTAAACTAATAAACAAAATAGCTTAGAGAGAAAATACATTTGGAAAGAAAGAGGCTCCACCTAACTCTAATGTAGAAACTTTGTGCCTTGCAAAAAAGGATCAGAAGTCTCATGATGAAACTTCTAGAGGTGATAAAAGTAGTAGAGGTCGTGGTAGGAGAAATTTTAGAGGCTGGGGAGGGGGAATAATTAGGGAGACAAACAACAAAGGAATTTTAATGATAGACCAACTATAAAATGTTTTAGATGTGGTAAAATTGGTCATATTGCTGCTAACTTTAAAATCCCCTCGAAGAAAGTCAGTGAAAGGAGAGAACAATTGAATGAAAAGAAATATCAGCCACCACCAGATAAGGTAAAATCATCAGAGTCTACACATTAAATTTTTGCTCATTGTAATTTTAATATTAATGATGTTTTCAACACTGCATTTTTTCCATGGTGAGATAGTTGGATTTTGGATTTTGGAGCCACTTGTCATATGACATTTAGGTGAGATTTTGTTGAAACTTTTAGTGATGATATTGATGGCGTTATTTATTTTGCTAAAAAAAAATCTAAAATTAAACCATCTAGCATTGGGTCTATTCATTTGAAGATATTGAATCTTGCAGATTATGTTCTATAGGATGTACTTTATATTCCACAGTTTTAGCAAAATTTGATGTCTCTTATCCATATTCGACAACAGGCGAATTCTATTCATATAATTGATGGCATCATCGAGATAAGAAGAGCATTTGATTATGCAATTATCATGACCAGTGTGGAAGAAGGTCAAATTAAATGGTACTTCATCTTCTAATTCTCGTGAAAGTTCTGCTCTTTTGGCGCAACAAAGTGATATCATGTCTCCCAACTTGTTGCGGCATGCTCGATTTGGTCACATCAATTATGGAAGCATCGAAATTATGAAAAAGAAAGGTATTAAAGGTCTTCCTATAGTTCCAAGAAAGATTACAGCTTGTGATGCTTGTGTTTTGGGAAAATGTTGTAAAAAACCTTTTCCTAGTTATTC
Source organism: Pinus tabuliformis (assembly GCA_031772625.1). NCBI lineage: Eukaryota > Viridiplantae > Streptophyta > Pinopsida > Pinales > Pinaceae > Pinus > Pinus tabuliformis. Next base: position 600,315,089 of record CM062818.1, read on the forward strand.
TTTTAGAGCTTCATGAAAAATTGGTCTTATACATTCAAATTTATGTGGACCTATGCATGTTGCAACTGCCAATGGAAATAAATATGTGCTGATATTTATTGATGATTACTCGAGAATATGTTGGGTGTATTTGTTAAAAGATAAGTCACAAGTGTTTGAAGTTTTTAAAACTTTTCATTTGATGATTACAAATGAAACTCAACCTAATATAGGCATTCTCAGAACTGATAACAGTGGTGAGTATACTTCTCATGCTTTTGAACAATATTTGAAGGACAATGGAATCAAACATCAAACTACCATACCTTATAATCCACAACAGAATGACGTAGCAGAACGAATGAATAAAACTTTGCTCAATATGATTAGATCTATGATTTTTTTTAATAATGTGAAATTGATGTTTTGGAACGAAGCAATTGATTGTGCAATCGTTGTCCTTATTATGTTATTAATAATAGGACTCCTTATGAGCTTTGGTATGATCGACTCCCAATTGTTCAACATTTCAGAGTTTTTGGATCAAAATGCTATGCTTTGATTCCTAAGTAAGAACGAAATAAATTAGGTGCAAGAAGTCAAAATGTATATTTTTGGGTTATTCTAATACTTCCAAAGAATACAGGTTGTTTGATGAAGAAAATAAGAAGTTCATTCTTTCCAGGGATGTTATTTTTCTTGAATAAGATAAAGATAATTCCACTGTTGATAGGAAACTGGCTCATTTGGATAAATTTGTATCTAACAAGTTCTATTTTGAATATGATAATGATGTTCCACATATTGAAGGGGGAGGGGGGTCCCATTTTGGATAAGTTTGTGGTTTTTCCATCTTTGACTCATGAGAATGATGAGGATGTTATTGCTGAAGAAAAATTGGAGGATAATGTTGTTTCTGTAGAGTTAAAATGTGTTCCTGAAGAACCTGTACTTCAGGATGAGCAACCGTCACAGCCACTTCAACAACCTTTATGAAGATCCACATATGCTCGAAAAGTTCCAAGAAAATATGATGATTTTGAAATAGGAAGTTCTTCTAAAGGTGATTCAGGTAATATTTCTCATGACTATGAATTTAATCATTCTACAATTAGTGAACCCAGTTGTTTTGAAGAAGCTGTTAATTATGATGAATGTAATGATGCAATGAAAAAGGATTATGATGCACTTATTAAGAATGGAACTTGGAGGTTAGTGGGTCCTCCTACATGTGTCAAACCTATTGGTTGCAAATGGGTGTATACGATCAAATACAAGGCAGATGGTTTTCTTTATAAATATAAGGCAAGCCTTGTAGCAATAGGATACGCTCAAAAGGAAGGTGTTTACTACACAAAGACAATTTCTCCTACAACAAAATGGAGCACAATTAGAACTTTGTTTTCTCTTGCAGCTCAGAATAGCTGGAAGATACACCATATGGATGTTAAAACAACTTTTTTGAATGGTGATTTGAAGGAGTATGTTTATATGTTTCAACCAGAAGGTTTTGCTGTCAAAGGCAAAGAGAAAAAGGTATGTAAGTTGGTTAAGGATTTCTATGGACTAAAACAATCATGTCGTGCATGGTTTGAAAAATTAACTGAACACTTTCTCAAGTTGAATTATAAGTTATTTGATCTATATGATGCAACTCTTTTTGTTAAGAAGATTGGAAAGTCAATCATATATCTGGTTGTGTATGTAGATGATTTGATGATTATATGAAATAATGATCACTATATAGCATCTGTCAAAAGAGAGTTGATGAAATTTTTTGACATGACATATTTGAGTTTATTACATTATTATTTAGGGATTGAAGTTGATCAGAAAGCCAAATACATTTTCATTTCTCAGAAAGGGTATATTGGACAAATTTAGGATGTAGCAATGTAATCCTGTCGCTACTCCAAAAGAGAAAAATTTGAATCTTACTTCCACTAAAGGAAGTACGTTTGAAGATCCAACAAAGCACATACAACTTGTTGGAAGTTTGAATTTTCTAACTACTACTCGACCTGACATAACTTTTGATGTAGGGATACTTTCCAAGTTCATGCATCAGCCATGTGAAGGTCATTGGAATGAAGCAAAGCGAGTGCTCAAGTATTTGAAAGGCACTCGAACATATGGCATCAAATATTCCAAAGTTTCAAATTTCCATTTTACTGGCTATTCATATTCTGATTTTGATGGAGATAAGGAGAATGAAGTCTCTACTTCTGGTGATTTGATGAGTCTTGGATCAACAACCATCAGTTGGAGATCATGCAAGGAATATGTCCCGTTGATTCTACCATTGAAGCCGAATATGTTGCAGCAGCTCAAGCTATAAAAAGAATCATTTGGCTTTGCAAAATACTTGAAGATTTGCAGGAAAAACAAAAGGCTTCAAATCCACTACTTATTGACAACTCTTCTGCAATTCTGTAATTCAGTTGGCCAATAATATCAAGTTTCATGATCGAAGCAAGCATACTAACACCAAATGTCTCTTGATTCGACATTATGTAGATGCCAAAGCTATTCATCTGACACATTTTCCTACTTTAGAGCAGATCGCAGACATACTTACAAAGGCACTGGGACGTGAAAAGTTTGAAAATTTCAGAATGTTACTCAACAAGTCAGATGTCCCTTCAGATTAAGGTGGGAATGCTAGCTAATCCTTCGAGATTGTTATTGTACAATATGTAATTAGTTTCATATTATTTTTTTATAGTTAATAAGTTACCGAGACAAATTGTCTCGTACCTAGATTTCACATGTATAAATAAGTGATTTTATCATTAATACGATGCTCTTCCATTGTGGAGTTTATTTGGGCTTGTACAAAAGAATCCATAGCTTATGTTAGTTGTCTCACACTCTCAGGTGATGGGAAGGATGCGTGGGTTTTCGACATGGACGAGACACTGCTCTCAAACCTGCCCTTTTTTGCAAGTCGACAGTATGGGTATGATGAACTGGAAAAAAATGTCTTTCCCATTTGCAAATTTTCCCCTTTTTTCTCTTAATGTTTGCAGAGAAGGGGATGAAGGATGTTGCTTTTATAAAGTGGGTAGATTTGGCATAACCAATTAAAAAATGCTTTTCCCCTCTGTTTTATTTCCCCTAATTTTGTTGAGGTGATTACTACATCCACCGATGCATTTACCAATTTAGTTTCTTTGATGTCTCTTTGTGAGTTTGGAACGTCTGCTTTTGATGGGTAATGCATGGAAAAAGTTGTGTTCATGAGATTAATGATTAATTTGTGTTGTGTTGCAGGGAGCCGAAGGATTATGAGAAGAGTGTTGTGGTTTTTAAATCTAAGAGGAGATTTAAGATTGAGCAAGGTGGGTTTATGCTTTTAGGGAACTCTGACGATTAGTGGAGTGATCTGACTAGATATGTTGTTGGGGACATAACATTCAAGCTCGCCAATCCCATGTATTATACTTCCTGACCTTAATGTTTGGCTTGTTTCCCTGAGGCATGATAAGTGATGATGGATTGTTTAAAGAATATTTTGAATTTTTTTAAAAGTATTTTGTAATCAAGAATAAAACCAATTATTTGATCTCCTTCCTATATTTAAATTTTAAAATATTCATAGAATTATATGTTAATCTTAAATCAACATTACTTTGTCCTAAATCCAATAGAATTATCTTTCATATGTATTAATCTACCCTTAAAAACCAATAAAAAAGGCATTGAAAGATTTTCCCCATCGTCGCATTTCTTTGTACACGAAGAGTACCTCTACTCCTTTTGGAACTCATTTTAGTTCCATAGTTGGAACTCAAATCCAGTCCCGCTGCAGAATATAAAGACATTTAATGTAAAAACATTTATTTTATTTAGGATTTTAATGATTCAAACAACTTGAATGTGTAGCTAGAAAATTTAAATTTATTCTGAATTTGATGTAATAATTGTTTCAACTTGATTTTTGACATATATTTTTTAGTTAATTTTATTAAAATTTGAGAGTTATCTATAAAACCTAAGTGTTCTAGAATTTTTTTAAGAAGTTGAATCCATTTATATATTTAAATACATAACTTGAATGACAGAAATTTTCAATTCCACTAAAAATATATTCATCAAATTCCAAAAAAAAAAACAAATTTCAAAACAACTAACAAAGCTATACCATTTATCTTTATATAAGAAAAAAAATGTATATACTTGAGTTATTTAATCTGTAAAATCCAAATGTCTTTTAAAAAACATCCATATAAAACTGAAAAGATATAAAAAAGATTAGCATGCTTTACGCACAAATCGAAAAATAATTTAAATTAATAAAAAAATCACAAATATTCGAGAATTTTTTTAAGATATTGAATTTATTTAAAAACATAATTCAAACCACTGAAAATTCCAATCCCACCCATAAAAATTATATCATCAAATTGAAAAAAAAAACAACCAATTTCACTAAAAATAACAAAATTCAAGGTATAAAATCTTTTATATGTGTAAAAAGTCTTTAACGCTGATATATTATTATATGAAAAGTTTTATGGACAGCAATCTTAAATGTATATTATCACATTATCACATAGATAAGAAACTTGGTGTTAGATTACAGGTTAGCGCATAAGAATTCTTTAAAGCTAATATTATTATAAAGTTTTATGTACAGCAATTTTCCTAAATGTATAATATTATGTCAAGCTGGAATAGGTTCCTATAAATAGTTAAATGATGTTGTCGGCCATGATTTGCTAGCGGGAATATATTTATTGTAGTATTTCTTTATAAGAAAAGAGGTGTTAGATTATAGGTTTTCTTTAAATAGGTAGATGATGTGTGAGACATTTGAGTTTATTTTAAACTTAGATTTTTGGAAATCTAGATAAAATTAAGTTCAATTTTTTGTAACTAGATTTAGTTCAATTTTTTGTAACTAGATTTTTCATTCTGAAAACGAATTTGCAAGTAAGATAACGATAAGTTTGGATGAGGAAGATACATATTGGTACAGGCGGCATTACCACAGATTAATGTTTTCTAGGTACATCGTTTCATGATCCCAAAAACCATTGTCAATAAAATATCGTCTATTGTGACCAATTTTCTCTGGAGCGGCGCAGGGACTCCCACTAAACCTCATTTTTGCAAATGGGCTGACCTGGCAATTCCTAAGGAATTCGGCGGTTGGGGATTCTTGGAAAATAAAATTTTTGGACAAGCTCCGCTAATAAAATCTTTTTGGGGAGCTATAAACAGCCTTGGGATCTAGGAAGACATCATTCACACAAAATACTTAAGACAATCTGATATGGAGGGTTTGTTCATGAATAATACCAACATCAGAACAAATGGGTCTTTAATTTGGAGAAGTTTCATGAAAATTATCCTCTAGTGGTGCATGAGGATGGAGTAGGAGTTTAGCAATGGTTGGAAAATTTTGATTGGTACAGACTACATCAAAGGTATGAACAAAGAGAGGAACATACAGGGACACACACTAGATATCATCAACAAAAATAGATATATACTTCTAGGCCAAGCAATAATAAGATATCAGAATGACTGTCCTATTTGGAAATAAGCTACAGACATGGGATTGGTAGGGCAATGTGCCATTGAATTGAAAGAATTCACCACTGGCCTCAGCCAAACAGACCTATTACATAATGCTCTCGGCGACAACATCACATGGAGTGGGAAATTGTACAAACAGACTCCCATTGTTGTTGAATCATACATATATTACATTAGACAGAGACACAATCTACAACAAACTTCTTGGTTCTACATGGTATGGAAGTTGAAGATCCCATTAAAATTAATTTTATTTGCTTGCCTTGTATGGAAGAATAAAGTTCTGACATGGGACAACTTACTAAAAATAGGATTCTAAGGAACTAGTTTTTGCATCTTCTATAGAGACTCCATAGAAATTGCAGACCATATTTTCTTCTCTTTTCCTTCGACTACACAAGTTTGGAGAAGTATCGCTCAATTCCTGAACATTCCATTTAGCTTGGCATCTAACTTAGAACATAGTATGTCCCTTTGGTCCGATAGTACAATAAAGAACAAAGAGATAGATATATATATCCTTTGGGAGATATAGAATGCTCGAAATTACCATATATTTGAGGGACATCCTATCGATAAAAACATAATCTGTTTCAGAGTTATATCTTGGTTGAATGCCATACCATAGGATGCAAAATCTCATAGGAACACAATGAAGAAAATGGCACCTTCGAATATAACCCTACCTGCTAGATGGTTCGATGGCGCTGCACAAGTGGGATTGTGTGGGTGTCAAGCGGTACTCAAGCTAGACAGAAATTAACAATATAAACTCTCTTGGCATGGTGGCCCTTGCACTAACACCACAGCATAAATCATTGCACTATGGGCACTGCCATGGTCTGTAAAAGAGAAACACTTGCACAACATCAACATCTAAGGTGACTCCAGATCTCTCATAGAAGGGATACAGGGACTGACTGAATATGACTCATCTTTATTATCCAGATGGATCAACAGGATAAAATAAATGCTCGGCTCCCTAACATCCTACACCATAAATCATATTTATAGGGATGCTAATAAGGAGGCAGATAAACTATCAAAAGAAGGCTTGGATGGACAATGTGTCGTTATGAACTACAAACTTTCAGTGGACAGGCACATGATAGAGGAAGGAGTGATCCACTTGCGAATTAGATCTTGCTTCTTTTCTCTTTATATTGTTTTATTTCTAATGAAGTGATAGTAGAATATTCAGTATATTTAGCGCTACTTTTTTTGTTTTTTTGGATATGGACAACATTTTGTATGGTTAGATGTTGAGTAACTAGAAATTGGTCCATCATGGTAGACAGAGCTTACGAGATCACCAAATTGTAACCATCCTTAGATGTTTATTTTCTGGAATATGTACTGGACTTTACCTATAATAATAAAGCCAACGTTTTTTTCTTCTGAAAAAAGAAACGATAAGTTTTGATTGCAGAAGTCATTTTCTATATTCTTTGTTGAGGATTAGCCTTTCCACGGAGCTCATGCCCTTCCTTGGTAGTTATCATTGAGTCAGATGACTTATGATTAGCCGACTTATTGATTTTAGTGGGCATTTACCTACATTTGCCTCTTCAAATTACAATCGTATACCACTACTGAGAAGCCACCTATACATGCCTATTTCACATATTTTAACCACTTGTTTGTTAGCATTTCCTCCCAGTTACCCCGTTGTTTAAGATACCACAGCCATTTCAATGGACATTGATGGGTAATTGTGTTACAGTAGTTGTGCTCTGGTTGTTTCCAAATTTGTGGAAGGTAAGCTTACCTTGCAGGGGTAGATAAAGTGAGAACACTTTGGCTTATTGTGTTGTTCCATGTGTCTTGGTGGAATGTTATGTGGGACGATCTAGTGGTTGGTATAATGGGATGTTATCCTTTCCAGTGGGTTTCAAATCTTATGAGAATATTTTTGGCCTCTTGTAATAAGGCAAAAAGAGTAAAGTCCCTCATAATTTGTAAGAGATTTGCTCATATGCATGATAATGGATGATTCAGTTTTAACAAATCCTTATTACATTTCAATAAAAATTGCCTAAAAAAATATGCTTTAAAAATCAAAACATAAAACAATTAAATTGTACTTAATAAATTTGTTTCAATAAAAATGTTTTCATTACCATGTTTTCTTCAGATTTTTCTCTAACCTCTTTATTACCTCAAATTTACCATACTCTGGATTATTTTAGAGTTGAGTGGTTATGTTGGTTTAAATTCACTGCCCATAACCTCTTCATTGTTTTGGGCTCGTGTGACCTGCTTACATTACCATCAGAGACACAGGGAATTGTGAAGGATTTGATTTCATGTGTGTACATTAAGTAACATCATTCTATACTTTTAAGTTATTGGTATTTTTCTCTGGTCAATGGATTGATTTTTGGTACTTGGATTGCCTAATTAAAATGAACAACAAATAACAGCTTCAATACATTGGTGAACTTCGAATACACACTAAAGCACGATCACATTGGAGCTGGCATCGTAATCAAGTTGATGAGTCAATGATAGCTGATAAAGTTTGGATTAACAATTTCCTCACTTCAATACATTTATGAGCATACCATTTTTGGCAACTACAGGTACGATTTAGTCAATGCACAATGCCATGCACTCCATTGAAGATATTGTTAAAGGCAGAAGGGTTTTAAACAATTTTTGGGGAATAGCAGCATGACACAATCTTCAGTAATTTCAGGTTTTTTAATATTGATTTTTAGGATGTTATTATTATATTGTGTTTTATCTTTGTTTTTATTTTTAAATTTTAATTTAAATTTTGAAAAATAAATTTTAAATTTACTAAATTTAATGTTTTGTTTAATTGGAATTAGGTAAAATAATTTTTGTTTAGATTGTATTTTTTGTAGTTTAAAATCTATGTCTGAATGCATCAATGGATTTAGCTCTTTGAAAAATTTCTAGGACTCTTGGATTGTGCAAAACTTAGACATCAAATTTATAATTTCAGTAAATTTTTGTTGAATAGTGGATAAATTTGACTTGAAGATATGTCCAAAACACCTTCAAAATATATAAGAGTTAAAATAAATATTTGCGTCAACCGTCATCATATATAGTAATTTGGAATTTTTTAATATTGATTTTTAGTCATTTGAAATTTCTTAATATTGATTTCTAAGATACTATTACATTGTGTTTTATCTTTAGTTTTTAATTTAAAATATGAAAAATAAACTTTATACTTACTTTAAGATGTTGTCTAACTATTTTAAGTTTTGAAGTTTTTGGTTGGAATTAAGCAAAACAGGTTTTGCTCAAATTGTATTTTTTTGTAGTTTAAAATCTATTTTTGAATGTATCAATAGATTTACTTTTTTTGTGAAAAAGGAAAGTCAAGGAGTACACACCGCTGTTCATAATGCCTTAATACCAAGGCAAACCTTTAAAGGGCCAACAAAAATATTTTGTTGCAGAATCGTCAGCATGAACAAAAAAAGTCCTATGACAAGTAAAAAACTTGTCCTCAAAAGCCCAAATAACCATAAGTAATATAGAAGTATAATTGAACATAGCATATATAAGCCACAAAGATTGTTGATGTGAAAGCAATACCTGTTTGGGAGGATGGCTAGTGGGGATTTGAATTCTTTGTCTTCCAACTTGTGAGCCCTCCTAAATTTTTTCAAGTAAAATATAACCATCCTCTGTCGGTAGTCCTCTCTTCAAGAGGGAGTCTGCCCTACTATTCAATTCATTGTGAACATGTTGGATAGATAAAATATGCAAATATTCCCTTAACCCCTAAATTCTATCTAGCCAACACTATAGGAGAAGTGCCTGAAGTTTGCTCTTATCATTCAACCAATCAACCACAAGCTTTGAATCACCATATATCTAAAGGGAAACTAAAGCCATTGATGCAACAATATACATAAGGGCCCAAACCACTATAACCTTTGCTCTTGTATTGGGGCCATTCCCTACATTCAACCATAATTGGGTAGAAATATTGCCATGCACGGAGATATGGCCACCACAACCATAGCAGCCCCGTTGGTTAGCCTCGTCAAAGTAACAATTGTACTCCGTCATAGGAGCCTCCAGAACATGGATGAAACACATCTCATTGGATGGAAAAGGGCGATGATAGTCATAAAAGAACCCGATGATCTGAAGAAGAGTCCAAATGATGTTGAAATGAGAGCCCTCAAAGATCCACTTGTTGCGGACTTTCCAAATTCTCCATGCTATGAAGATCGACCCATGTTACAAACCTGCCAACCAACACTAGTTTCCAGAAAGAAAATGGGTTCGAATTTCCGAAGATTAGAGTGTGTAGAACCTCCTGCCATAAGGCTTTGGAGAAGCCATAGGAAAAGAAAAGATGTTCTACTAACTCTAATCCATGGATACAAAGGATACCAATGTTTGGACCTTTGAATCCACGAGATTATCCCGATCAATACCCTATTGTTTAGAGCCAACCACATGAAACAATTTAGTTTTGTCGGGATCAAATATTTCCAAATTAACTTCATCCACCATTTAACACCAAAAATATCGACATGCTCATTAATAACATCGTAAACTAGTCTAGCCATTAACAATGACATCATTCCCAAGCTACACTGCCAGGTCCCTCTGATTATTGAGAATAACCCCCCACATGATAATTTTGAGACAAAATCATCCATTTATGGACCAGAAAATCCCAAAAACCCGGCTCAGGCTAGGTATACCATCTACACATTTACCAATGTGCAATAGCATATAAAGATGACAAATCTTGTAAAGTTAAATAAGACTAAATACCACTGAAATCAACAAATATGAGATAAATCTATATCTGATAGATCACTTCAATAAGTATTCAATATTGGCGATTTTCATTTTGAATTTAAATTTGTTAAAAATTCCAAAATCTAACAAAACAAAACTAAACAATTAAGTTACTGTTATCTATCACATTTCAAAATATTATCAAAAGACAATCTAAAGTGAAGTCAGAAGCATCTCGGATATCTATGCTTGGAGTTGTTTGAATCTTGGAGTACACTCTGGCATCGAAAGAAACAGAGACGTAACGCGATAATCCACCTTCCTCTTTTTTAGTTTTTTAATTCGTGTGAAAGCTAATCAGATATACAGCCTCATACATGTATATACAGCCTCATACATGCAGATACTATACTTGAATCTCAGCCTCATCCTCCATGGCTTCTCTTCCCCTCATTAACCACAACCATCCCAACCTCCTCTGTTCTTTGCTGTCTACAGCAGCCACTACCTTCAAGATCTTCAATGACTTTCCCTCTTCCATGTCTCCGGTACTGCACACTCGCATCAACCACCAATGTCCCAAAATCCGGTCCACCACACCCAAGAGCTATGGCAACGTATCAGAGCAATTCACAGCGCACGGGGAGACGTGGGATCTGAAGCAAGAGAGGCAACATAACTTCGAAGCATGGAGGTTGGGCGTAGAAACAAACACTCTGCGCTCATGGACCGTGGTGCCTTCTGAGTTCGTGGAATACGTGAAAAGCTACATGGTCGGAAGTGGAAGCCAATATGCGAGGGACTTACAAATGGTAGCCAAAGAATCCATGGCTTATGTTAATTCTCTCACACTCTCAGGCGATGGGAAAGACGCGTGGGTTTTCGATGTGGACGAGACACTGCTCTCTACCCTGCCCTTTTTCGCTAGCCGACAATACGGGTAAGATGAACTAGCAATCAAATGCCTTTCCCCTCTGCAATTTTTCCTTTTTTTTTGGCCTACTGTTTGCAGAGAAGGGGATGAAGGATGTTGCTTTTATAAAGCGGGCAGATTTGGCAGAACCAATTAACAAACACCTTTCCCCTCTGCTTTATTTACCCCAATTTTTTGGGGCCTCCCCATTTGCAGAGGAGAGGGGGCCGACGATGGTGCTTTTATAGAGTGGTCGGATTTGGCAGAGGCCCCGCCATTGCCTGCCAGTCGTAGTTTGTACAACCATCTGCTGGAATTGGGGTTCAAGATCTTTCTATTATCGGCCAGGTACGACTGCGAGAGGAATGGCACTGAGAAGAATCTGGCCCTGGCTGGTTATCATTCATGGGAGGCGCTTTTGTTGAGGTGATCTCTGCAACCAACGATGCATTTACCAATTTCGTTTCTTTGATGTGTCTCTGTGAGTTTGGAATGTCTGGTTTTGATGGGTAATGCAGGGAAAGAGTTGTGTTCATGAGATTAATGGTTAATTTGTGCTGCAGGGAGCCGGAAGATTATGAGAAGAGCGCTGTGGTTTTTAAATCTGAGAGGAGATTGAAGATTGAGCAAGATGGGTTTAGGATTTTAGGGAACTCCGGCGATCAGTGGAGCGATCTGACCGGATATGCTGTTGGGGACAGAACATTCAAGCTGCCCAATCCCATGTATTACACTGTCTGATTTTAATGTTTGGATTGTTTGCCTGAGGCGTGATAGGTGATCATATTTTGTCAAAAGTATTTTGTAATCCCAAAAATAATTGACCTGTTTCTTGGTTTTTCTAATATTTAGTATTAAAATAAGAATAGGTTCTTTTGCCCACATGGTCTGAATAAAAAATGATGGTGTATTATTAAATCTCTAATATAAAGGTCACCTGTTTGAAATTTAGTGAACAAATTTGATACGATGTATTAACAACAATGATGGTGTATTATTAAATCTCTAATATAAAGGTCACCTGTTTGAAATTTAGTGAACAAATTTGATACGATGTATTAACAACTTAAATATCTCTAGATTATAAAAAAATTTCCCCAACACAATCTTAATCTTAAATACATATAACTTTATCCCCCGACATTAACAACTTAAATATCCCTAGATTATAAAAAAATTTCCTCAACATAATCTTAATCTTAAATACATATTACTTTATCCCCCAATATAATAAAATTCTCTTTCATATACATTAATTTGCCCTACAACCAATAAAATCCTCTTTCATATACCTCACTTTGCCCCCAAACTAATAAAATTTTCTTTCATATGCATTACTTTGCCCCAAAACCAATAAAATTCTCTCTTATATGCATTTCCTTGGCCCTAAAACCAATAAAATTATCTTTTATATGCATTTTAAATCCAATAGTGGGTTAAATTTTCCAAAATCGCAAATTGTCATTTCTATTTGGCTTCTCATCACAGGCATGGAATTTTTTTCGATCCTCGCATTTCTTTGTACACGAAGACTACGTCTGCTCCTTTTGGAACTCATTTTCAGTTCCATTGCCGGAACTCAGTTCAGTAAAGACATTTATTTTATTCAGGGTTTCAAAGATTCAAACACCCTGAAATTGTAGCGAGCAAATTTATTCGGAATATGATGTAATAATAGTTGAACTTTATTTTGTGAATTTTTTGGTTAATTTTGTGAAAATTGGAAAGAGATTTTTTTGGAATCTAAAGTTTTAGCTGTAAAATCTAGAAAATCTAGAAATTTTGTAAAATGTTGAATTTATTTAGATATTTAAATATATAATTTGAATGGTATAAAATTCTAATTATACTAAAAATTGTGTTCATCAAATTTATAAAAAACTCAAATTTCAGAAGGATTAACAAAATTGTATCATTTATCATTATATAAGAAAAACTTTTATATGTAAGTTGTTTAATCAGTGTCGATTGAGTTTAGAATACACAAGTTACAGGTTGTTTTGTTAAAGCACTTTGTAGTGAAAAAATCACTAGTTAGAAATTATATTGGCAAAAATCTATCCTCATCCATGCTAAGCGCTGGTATGACCTAGAGAAATTATGAGCCCCAGATAATTGACTCGCATTACCTAATAAAAAAAATAAAAATTGTTTAATCTAAAAAAATCCAAATTTTTCATTTTTTTAAATATAAAATTTACTATCAATTTCTGGAACGTGGGAACGTTGGGAACTTGGGTATGGGTGTCAGGAACGGCTAGAGGTTTTTCCAAAATTTACAGGAAACGGCTAATCGAGAAGGGTAATATTATATAATAAAAAAAATATAAAATATAAAAATATAATCCCCACAAGTCATAACAAAGTGAGATGAACTACTTTCGCAGAAAGGAGAAGAAATTGAAAAAAGAACAAGAGAGACAAGGCAAGACCCTTAATTGTCATCATCATTAAATGTGGACTCTACAGTGATACAATGACCATAATTTCACCATTATTGAGTCTAAGGGTGTCATTTGGAGAGTGGCATCGGCTGAAATGACCCAATTGCACTATCCTTGGAGACATACATGTACTTCTTGCTAGAAAGAAATTGAGGAAGCTCCTATAGCTTCCGAGTTTGAAAAGCTCCGTGAGGAAGTAAAGAAGCTAGTGATATTGTCCCAATCATGAGCTTTGGACTAGATTCAAGGACATGTGGTTAATATGTCGACCACTAGATCTAACATTTTTGGTTGCTTTTGGATTTGTCATATGGTGTTTTCTCTCTATATTCTAATGCTTTGAGTTTGGAAACATGAATGAAAATCTTTAAAATTATGTTTTTTCATAAAAAATATATATATATATATATATATATATATATATATTTAATGTATTTTTTGCAAAGACCGAGTCATTGAAATCAACTAGGTCAAGTCGATATCGAGTCAGAGTCGGAGTCGGCCCTTGGTTGGTTCCAAATCCGAGTCGGAATTTTAAAACTATGATCATGAGTCCCTAGGCGTCAATTTAGAAGTAGTTGTTTTCCTATGTGTGAGTTGTAATAATCTAGATGTGTCATAGTTAGTAACCTATATACTATAAATATATAACCATTGAGACCAATAAAATACATTAAGCGTGATTTGTGCTGTGTGTGCAATCATTCTCTCCATCTCTGGTTCCAAATGCGAGTTAGAATTTTAAAACTATGATCATGAGTCCCTAAGTGTCAGTCTAAAAGTAGTTGTTTTTCTATGTGTGAGTTGTAATAGCTATCTAGATGTGTCGTAGTGAGTAATCTATGTACTATAAATATATAACCATTGAGATCAATAAAAATATAACCATTAAAACCAATAAAACACAATCATTCTCTCCTTCTCTTCCAATTTTTTCTAATAATAGGAAAATCCCTCTAACGATTTTTATTCAATGCACAATGCCATGCACTCCATTGAGATATTGTTAAGGGCGGAAGGGTTTTCAAATAATTTTTGGGGAATTTTCTACATGAAACAGCATGATAAAATCTTGAGTAATTTTAGATTTTTTAATATTGATTTTTAGGATGTTATTATTATATTGTGTTTTATTCTTGTTTTATTTTTTATTTTTTACTTTAAAATCTGAAAAACAGATTTTAAATTTATTAAATTTAGTGGGTTGTTTAATTGTTTTTGTTTAAAGATTTTGGTTGGAATTAAAGAAAATAATTTTTGTTTGGATTGTATTTTTCTAGTTTAAAATCTATTTCTAAATGTATCAATTGATTTAGTTCTTTTAAAAACTTTTAAAATTCTTGGATGGTGTAAATTTATGTTGAATAGTGAATAAATTTGACTCGAGGATATGTTCAAAACACTTTCAAAATATATAAGAGTTAAATTTCATATTTGCATGAACCATCATCACACATAGTAATTTGAAAAAATTTAATATTGATATTTAGTAATTTGAAATTTATTAATATTGATTTTTAAGATATTATTATACTGTGTTTTATTTTTTAATTCTTAATTTAAAATCTGAAAAATAAATTTTATACTTACTAAATTTACGATGTTGTCTAACTATTTTATGTTTTGAATTTTTTGATTGGAATTAAGCGAAACCATTTTTAATTTTTGAATGCATCAATGTATTTGTTTTTTTGTGGAAAAGCAAAAATCCCCTAGTACATGCAACTGTTGATAATTTCTTAATACCAAGAAAACCTTTAAAGACCCAACAAAAAGATTTGGTTGCAGAATCGCCAGCATGAACCAAAAAAGTCTTACTATGACAAGTAAAAAAAATGTCCTCAAAAGCCAAAAAAAACCACAAGTAATGTAGAAGTATAACTAACATAGCATATATAAGTAGTTTCCACACATTGAGCCTGAAATAACGACAAAGATTGTTGATGTGAAAGCAGTTGCTATTTGGGATGATGGCCTGTGGGGATTTGAATTCTTTGTCTTCCAACCAGTGAGCCCTCCTGAAAATTTTCAAGGAAAATATAGCCTTCCTCTACCTATAGTCCTTTCTTCAAGAGGGACACTGCCCTACTATTTAGTTCCCTGTGAACATGTTGGACAAATAAATTATGCAAATGTCCCCTCAACGCCTAAATTCTATCCACCTAACACTGTAGGAGAAGTTCCTAAAGTTTGTTCTTACTATTCAACCAATCAACCACAACCTTTGAGTCACCATATATCTGAAGGGAAACTAAATGCATTGATGCAACAATATATATAAGGGCCCAAACCACTATGGCCTCTACTCTTGTATTGGAGCCACTCCCTACATTTAGCCATAATTGTATAGAAAGATTGTCAGGAATGGAGATATGGCCACGACAACCATCGGAGCCCAACTGTTGAGCCCCGTCAAAGTAACCATTGTACTTCATCATAAAATCCTCTAGAACATGGATGAAGCACATCTTACTGGATGGAAAAGGGCAATGTTAGTCATAAAAGAACCCGAGGATCTGAAGAAGAATACAAAGGAAGTTGAAATGAGAGCTATCAAAGATCCACTTGTTGCAGACTTTCCAAATTCTCCATGCTATGAAGATTGACATAAAATTAAAAGGACCCATGTTACGAATCCACCAACAAACACTGGTTTCCAGAAAGAAAATGGGTTCGAATTCCCGAAGATTTAGAGTGTGTACAACCTCCTGCCTTATGCTTTGGAGAAGCCACAACAAAAGAAAAGATGTTCTACTGAGTCTAATCCCTAGATACAAAGGATACCAATGTTTGGACCTTTGAATCCACAAGGAATCAGATTATCCCCTATCAATATCCTATTGTTGAGAGCCAACCACGTGAAACAATTTAGATTTGGTGGGATCAAACATTTCCAAATTAACTTCATCCACCTTTTAACACCAAAAATATCGACATGCTCATTGATAACACCGTAAGCTAGCCTCGCCATGAACTGTGGCAACATTCCCAAGCTAGAATGTCATGTCCCTCCTATTATTAAGAATGATCCCACTGCATGATAATTTTGAGACAAAACCATCCATTTGTAGGCTAGAGAGCCCTAAAGACCTAGGTCATGTGAGGTATATCAACCGCCCTTTTTCCAATATTGAGCATCAGGCATATAAACATGACAAAGCTTGTAAAATCAAGTAAGACTAAATACCACTCAAATCAACAAATCTATATCTGATAGATCACTTCAATGATGCATATAAACATGACAGGGCAATAATAAATATGTCTTGATCTCAAATGATTTGGGTGATTCGCATTGCCAGGAGATTGGTAACCTTTTTGGGATTTGCAGTGACAAACCTAAATGCTGGCATCCATTACCTGGGTTTTCATTTAAAGGCAAAAAAATACTGCATCCATGATTGGGACAGGCTTCTGGACAAATATAAGAGGAAATTGACTTGGTGGGCTCATAAGTGGCTTTCATTAGGGGGTCACTTGACACTAGTCTGCTCTGTCCTTCAGAACATATCAGTGTACTGGATGCATTTGTTTTTTATGCCCATGGAGGTCTATCATAGGATAGATGAGCTTATGGCAAGATTCATCTAGTAAGGTACAAATCTAAAGGGGAAGATACACCTAGTCCGATGGAAGGCCATTACTATATCGACTGTAGAGGGAGGATGGGGCATCTTGTGCACACACAACTTCAACTGTGCCCTGATCATGCAAAGCCTTTGGAGGGCTACAAACATCAATGGTATATGGGGGAATATCATCAGAGATAAATATATGCAAGGGAAAACACTCTCAACCTAGACAAGGATGGGGGCTAACTTTGGGGTTATAACTTTCATGGCTATTGTCTATACCTTTATACAACCATGTTGTAGATTTATTGGCCTATTCATTGTTGAAGAACGTGAGCATGTTATTACATGGAATACATTAATGTGAATTGTGGAATGCGGCTGAATATCAAATTAACCATTTATTGTTACAATCTTCATGGATCTAAATATAAGTTTTTGGATTTAGAGTCATCTCGATACAGATTTTTATATTTAGAACTCATTAATAGTTGTTCTGCAAATTCCAATGGCATGCATGTTATGGTTCATATTTGCTTAATCAATCCCTTTTCTTTGAAAAGAATGAAATAAATATTCATGTTGCTAACTTGACTTTCTTACCTCTTGCAGTGTGAAACTTTTATAGGTTTATGCTCTTTTTTATTTCAATTTTTATTTTTGATTAATTGAAATAACTTTCATTTTATTTTTTCAAAATTTTCACTATTTTATATTTTTATTAGTTAAATTAATATTTTATATAACTATTTGATATGGTTTTATAAGATATTTAACACCTAATATATGTGAGATACATTTGTAATTTTTTAAGTTTTAAATTAAAAACTAGTTCTTACTATATATATTTATTGTATATCAAACACAATTAACACCAAATATAGTTGAGATGCATTTGTAATATTTTAAGTTTTTAATTAATAAGTAGTTCTTACTATGTATGATTATTGTGTATTAAACACAATTAAAGATTTCATTGTCTTTGAATATGTGATAACAATATAAATGGAAGAAAGACAAAGGTTTTATTGTCTTTGAAGATTTCGTTATTATTGACTCAAAACTTTTTGTGCAAATAACGATGCATTACGTAAAAGACAACAGAAAAGAGGGTGAGAAACACTCATATAGAAAACAACAAATTAAGTAGGCAATACAATTACTATTAGTAGCATGAATATGCATTTCCATGTTTCTATTTTAAACAATATTAGAATACATGTTTACATCATTAAATGTGTTTCATCATATATGAGATATGGTATTATGATTACAAGTCAACAATGTCTTATTGATGCCAGATCCTGCCTGGCCTGCAATAAGATTGATGGGTGGAGTGTGCAAAAAAACATTAACTCATTCACACTTTTAAATTATATTTTCTATTGACAGAATCTCTAACAAATTACTAACATATATTTTTATTTCTTCTAAATTGCAAAAATTGAGTACATACATTCTTAGATAATCATATATCTAATTTCTCTTCTATCTTTACTAAAATTTGGATAAGTTGAAATTTTCCAAAAAGGAATCCAAGCTCCCTATTTTTTTTCTAAAAAGTCTTAACTTTCTTCATATTTTTCCTCCTACAAATTTAGTCTATTTTCTAAACATAATTAAAAACTATTTCCATCTATATCCACACAAGCGATTAAGATTTCTTATTTTTTCTAACATCATTTGTATCCAAACTTTATGATCTTTAAACTACCACAAAACTAATTTACTAATAAAATAAAGGAATCTAATTCCTTCCACATCTCAATTGTTTTTTTCCAATTTCAAGAGTAAGATGCTCTTGCATCAGACTCCTTGAACATTTGTGCAATGCTTGGACATCTCTAGAATAGTCATCCAAGTAGCATCCTCCAATTGTTGATTTCTCCACTTCACCAAATATTGAAAGTACTCTTTTCCTCTAGTTTTCTTCACCACTTTTCGATCTAATAGCCCTTCAATTTCCTTTGGAGTTGCTTTGGGCAGTTGTTGCTTCCATTCAACAATCTGATCTACTTCACTAGAAGACTCATCATCTGAAATTTTTCCTGTTCCCTGAAAGGAATACAAATCAAAAACATTAAAAATTGGGGAAATACCAACATTGCTTGGAAGCTCCACTTCATAAGCATTTGAGGAAAATTTTCTTAAAATTTTACAAGGTCTAATCTTCTTGAGTTTTATCTTGTTGTAAGTTCCTTTAGGAAATATTTCTTTCCTCAAATGTACCATCACTAAATCACCAATCTCAAAGTTCTATTGCCTTCTCTTTGAATCAACCCTTTGTTTGTATTTGTTGTTGCTTTCCTATAGTTGTTGCTTAACTCTTTCTTGCAATTCTTGCATGCTCACTACAAATTCTTCACCTTCTGCACTTCTTATATCTTGTTTTCCCAAATTTCTCAATTCATATACTCCCCTTGGATGCATTCCATACAATATTTAGAAGGGACTCATACATGTACTTTTGTTGGGTGTATCATTGTATGCAAATTCAACCTGAGCAAGAACCTGATCCCATTGTTTGGGAGTTTCACTTACCAAGCTTCTTAGGATGTTTCCCAAGCTCCTATTCACAACTTCTATTTTCCCATCAGTTTGTGGGTGATAGGCTGAGCTGAAATTAAGGTTAGTACCCAACTTATTCCATAATGTTCTCCAAAAATGACTGACAAACCTTGTGTTTCTATAAGATACAAAACTTCTAGGCAATTTATGCAACCTTATGACCTCTTTAAAGAAAAATTTGGGAGCATTGGTGGCATCACTAGTTTTTCTACAAGGTATAAAATGTGCCATTTTAGAGAATCTATCAACCACAACATAGATAGAGTCATTACCTCTTTGAGTCCTTGGAAATCCCAATATAAAGTCCATGCTCACTGAATCCCATGGCCTAGTAGGAATTGGTAATGGCTGATATAAACCTGTATTTTGACTTCTTCCCTTCGCATGCTGGCAAATCCTACATTTTGCAACAAACCTTTTCACATCAGCTTGCATGCCTAGCAAAAAATAAAAAACATTCAATTGATCAAAAGTTTTATCTTGCCCAAAATGTCCTGATAATCCTCCGCTATGTTTTTCCCTGATAAGATTTTCTCTCATAGAACATTTGGGTATGCACAATCTGCTATCTTTAAATAAAAATCCTTCCTGCAACATAAAGCTCAACCATGGATTTCTATCACCACTAACTGGATTTTTACAAGCAACATATGCATCTTTAAAATCAACATCTTCCTTATACATCTCCTTCATTTCATCAAATCCTAAAGTGCTGATTTGAAACTCATGCAAAATCAAATTTATTCTACTTAATGCATCAACAACCTTATTTGATTTACCACTTGTATGCTTGATGACAAATGTGAAATTTTGCAAGAACTCCACCCATTTAGCATGCCTCTAATTCAATTTGGCTTGACTGTTTATAAACTGTAGAGCATGGTTATCAGTATAAAAAATAAATTCTTTGGATATAAGATAATGCCTCCATTTTTTTAAAGCTTGAACTATAGCATAGAACTCTTTATCATAAGAGGAATACTTTTGCCTTGCTTCATTTAATTTTTCACTAAAATATGCAATCTCCCTTCCTTCTTGACTTAGGACAACTCCAATAGAAGCTCCACTTGCATCTGTCTCAACTTGAAAACATTTGTTAAAATCTGGTAAGGCTAATACAAGTTGTTTAGTTATCCATTGCTTCAGTATTTTAAAATTTCTATCAGTTGCTATAGTCCATTTAAATGGATGCTTATTCTCCTTTATTGTGTCAACAATGGGTGCACACAAACTACTGAAATTATTTATAAAATTTCGGTAGAAACTTGCAAGACCATGAAAGCTTCTTACCTCAAACACATTCCTTGGAATATGCCAATTAATGATTGCCTTCACTTTATCTAGATCCATCTTCAATCCTTCTTCCGAAATCACAAATCCCAGGTATACCAACTCATTCTTCATGAAGCTACATTTATTTAAATTTATCAACAACTTCTCTTGCTGCAGGGTGCTCAAAACTAATTTGAGATGCTTGAGATGCTCTTTTTTTGTTTGGCTATACACTAAAATATCATCTAGATAAACAATAAAAAATTTACCTGTAAATTATTTCAAAACTTCATTCATTAATCTCATAAATGTGCTAGGTGCATTGGTAAGGCCAAAAGGCATTACCAACCACTCATACAATCCATTGTTTGTTTTGAAAGTTGTTTTCCATTCATCCCCTTCTCTAATTCTAATATGGTGATAGCCACTCTTCATATCAATTTTAGAAAAATACTTAGCACCACTCAAACAATAAATAAGATCTTCAATAGGAGGAAGTGGAAATCTATACCTGATTGTAATTTTATTAATCACCCTTGAATCAGTACACATTCTCCATCCACCATCTTTCTTTGGGCTGAGCACGGTGGGAACAACACATGGAATTAAGGTCTCCTTTATTAATCCTTTGTCCAACAACTCATGCACCTGTTTCTTTATCTCTTAATTTTTCTTGTGGAGTAATGCTTATTCGGAAGACTTGCCCCAAGAATTAGATATGTATGATGACCAATGCTGCGAAAAGGAGGCAACTTACTTGGCAACTCATCAACAATTATATTTGCAAACTTATCCAACATAACCTTGACTTCTTCAGGAAAATCATTTAAACTTGTGCTAGTAAGAATTACCTTGGGCTTACCAATCAAAGAAAAAATAATTTCTTCTTTCTTTCTGAGCTCTTGCAGCAATTCCTTTCCACCCATAAGTAGCACACTAGGAAAAACTTCCTCTTTCGAATCCTTATCCTCTAAAGGTACTAGCATATGTTTTTGGCCATTTTTCTCAAGAGTGTAGGTGTTCCACCTGCCATCATGAATGGCTTTCCTGTCATACTACCATGGTATTCCCAACAACACATGGCACACATCCATTAGCATTATATCACATAATACCTCATCCTTGTAATTACCAATATGGAACTCCACTTTACACTGGTCATTCACCAATATCTGATGGCCTTTTTGCAGCCAAGACACCTTGTAAGGTGTGGAATGTGCTATTCTCTACAGCCCCAACTTCTGTACCATTTCTGTGGAGACCAAATTATTTGTGCTACCACTGTCAATCACCACTTTGCAACACTTGCCTCTTGATTTGCATGTGGTTCTAAATTGTGTTGATTCCTTAACTTATTTTTCAAACTTAATCAAGATTCTCTTCATCAATAATGATTCTCCTATCTCTGGTGTTTCTTCATGGATAACTACAGCTACATTTTCTTCTTGTGCTTCTATTATATTTTCTCCTCTTTGGCTTGTAGGATTATTTTCTGGAGAATCCCATGACATATGTCCCAATTTCCCACATTTGTAACATTGAACTTAGTAGCCTCTGCCTTAAACACGTCCTCTTGAGAAATGCCTTCTTCCTCTTGATTCACCTCCTCTTAATGGTTGACTACTTGAACTACCTTCGCCTTCCTTTGGAGGTTGAGTTTTCTCCCAGTAGTTGGTTTGTCCTCTTCCCCTTATAGGACTCCTCCCTCTATTCCTTTGGCTTTGCTTTCTAGCCAATTTTTCCTCTGCTTTCAAGGCAAAATGGTAATCATCTTCTACATTTCTAGGTGAAACTAGGCTAAACTCATCTCAAATCTCGGACTGCAACCCATTGATATATCTGGAAACGTTTTTAGGTGTTTCTTTGATGTATCCTGCTCTAATAATCACCTTGTAAAATTATTCAGTATACTATTTAACAATCAATGACCTCTGTTTTAAATTTTGCATTTTCTTGAATAAAGACAACTAGTAATCTTTGGGGAAAAAGTTACCTTTAAGCTTTGATACCATTCTGCTACAACTTTTGATCTTGGCTTTGTTCTTTATTCTCCTTTCTTATTGGACTCCATCCAACCAAAGAGTTGTGTGTCCTTTCAATCTAGTAGTAACAAACTTCACCTATTTGTCTTCAGCTACCTCCTTGTACTCAAAATTCTTATCTAAAGCATTAATCCAATCTATTAATTATTCTGGTTCCAAGCTACCACTATTGGTAGGTATCTCCATTTTAGGCCTCAAAATAGCCCCAATTATTGACCTCATCAATTTAATTTATGTAGGCTCTCTGACATGTTCTTCATCTTCAGTTGGAGACTCTTCCTGAGATTCATTGATGTCTCTAGTCTTTGGATCTATTTTCCTATTCGTCTATAAGGCTTCTAGCCTTTCTTGGACATGTCTCATGTCCTCCCTATCTCCAACATCAACTGTTAGTCTTCCCCTTCAACCTCGTCTTCCCATCAAGTGTGAAATGCCATTTCACACTTGTTTTCTATGTCGTAGCTCTGATACCAAAAATTGATCTCAGATCATGCCTTACCTGCAACAAGATTGATGGTTGGAGTGTGCAAAAAAAGCAATAATTCATTCTCAATTTCGAATTATATTTTCTATTGACAGAATCTCCAACAAATTACTAACATATATTTTTATTTTTCTGAATTGCAAAAATTGAGTACATACATTCATAGATAATCATATATCTAATTCCTCTTCTATCATTACTAAAATTACTAAAATTTGGATGAGTTGGAATTTTCCAAAAAGGAATCCAAGCTCCCTGTTTTTCTCCAAAAAGTCTTAGCTTTCTTCAGATTTTTCCTCCTACAAATCTAGTCTATTTTCTAAACTTAATAAAAAAACTACTTCCATCTATATCCACAAAAGTGGATAATATTTCTTATTTTTTCTAACATCATTCCTATCCAAACTTTCTGATCTTTAAACTAAAACAAAACTAATTTACTAATAAAATACAAGAATCTAATTCCTTCCACATTTCAATGTGTTTTTCCATTTTCAAGAGTAAGATGCTCCTGCATCACTTATTCTATTAGCCTTATTAGCTTCACCTTATTACATATTAATTGAAATTTGACTCAACACTATATAAACCTAAACAACATGCTTTAGTTGCCATTGCAAATTTTGTTACAAAATTTTTTCCTATTTAATGGGCGATAGATTCTTATAAAATTGCCCCACCAAAACTATAATCCTCAAGAAAAACTCATTAGTGATGATGTTTGAGCACTATGTATGATACTCAACTGCTACTCATCCATACTCTACTTTAATATTTTCAATTAGAGAGTGCATTCAACAATAACAGTGTTTATAATGAAGAATTATTAAATGAATGAGTGATCATTGCTTAAAGATGAGCATATTTTGGTGTGATGTAATATCCTTGAATAGAGATACCAAAAAACAACAATATTTTTAAAATGAGGGTACAACAGAATCTAAAATTTTATTTGCATAAAAAACTAGGAATTACAACCATGAAAATTACTTGCTGAAATGAACATAAATCTAAAATTGTCATCTAACTTTTATCTATAGATTGACCTCCAAGCTTAATGAATGAGTGCATCCCATAAAAGATGATGTACTAGGGTCTCAAAAATCGTACCTCTTCCATTGAAACACACCCTTCTGAGTAGGGGGAGCCCATATGTCTCTCTGAAACAAGGGATACTGAAGGTTATCAGACCTTAAGCCCAAAATTACAACAATATAAAATATAAACTCATAATATATATGTCCTCAACAATCAAGTGAGCTACTTTTATCAGTTATCCATGAAAGATTGTCGTCAACTTCCATGCATTTCAGTTAACTAATGGTGAACTATGCACATGGCGAAAGGAAGTATACTTGAGTTCAATTGAAGTAGAAGTGGAGAGAAGAAGCATGTGTTTAGTCTAGTGGAGATACTCTTATGTCAAGTCGAAGAGAATAAAACATGCACCTAGTTAACTGGCCAACACGCTCAATTATCTCCCTATGCATGCATGTGTTGTGGTTAACTCCAAGAAAAGTGTTAACTCATTCCTAAATTAGTGCATGCATTTTAGTGGCCTTTAGTTCACTCATGCATGTGCTCCAAATAACTCTAAATCACGCTCAACCTTATCCATGTGCATTAATCCCCGTGCATGCAACCAAACCCAATATGTCTTTGTGTCCTTTTCCACTTGGGTAAGACAATGAAACAATGATTGATTTGTTATTAGTTTTATTGGTTTGATTTGGGGACATTATATTCCTCCCCACCCAAAGAATGCTTGTCCTCAAGAATTTGTAGATTAGGATGCTTAAGCATATCCTCCCCTTCCCATGTTGCATCCTCCAAGGGCAAGTTTTTCCATTTGATGAGATATTCTAATATTACTTTATTTCTCAATTGTTTCTCCTTGACTTGTAGAATGGTCTGTGGAATAAGTATAAAATTACTTTCTTCATACATGGGAGGTATGTAGAAATTTTGAATAATTTAACACATATTCAATGGAGATTATCCTGATCATGTACTATTGCAGAAAACATACACAATACATAAGCTCCTCTACGTTGATCATCAATATAGTAGCATCAATAACAATAAAACATCAAGAGCATTCACACATTAACACAGTATGTATCCTGGGGAAAGCATCTCGCTAAAAACCCCAACTATCTGTATATTAATGATTGAGTCATGTAACATTACACAACATAATACTTCTCACAAGTATCTCCACCTCTGTTACACACAATACATCTCAGATCTGATCTCCAAATCTCTTCCACTGCTTGCCTGCCTCCACTGCTCAATACCTGCTCAAGAACTGATGAGAATGGCTCACCAAACTCGTTTTTCACCTGCAAAATAGTCACTCACACTTTGTTGGACGTGAGCACAAGCTATAATGTGGGCAAATACGTGGGCAAACTCATTGGCATACTCAATCCCTTGATTGTGCAAGATCTGGTGCACAACTATAGTCACAACTGATAGCAATCTGATTCTCTACCACCTGTCCCTGTTGAACTGAACATGCACTGACATGCAACTGAGTTAACTGATGTATTCATTAGTTGTATTATGAGTTAATAACTTGTGAATTAATTAATAACTAATTCACCCAACTCATCTCTAGTCTATTTGTCAGTTAGACTAAATACAACCAGTTTAACAAAGCTAAACTGAACACAACTCCATCAACTCCACAATCAACTCCACCAAACTCAACTGATTGAGTTCTAACTAAAGTCATGCATGCAACAACTCAACTGACTCATAAGAAAAGCGTATTTCCTTCTGACAGCTGCATGTGCCACCTCTATAGCTCAAACTGAAGTGCTCCAAGAGAATAAGATTAAGTTTATAGTCCAAATATTATTGTGAGATAATAATATTTGACTTTTATATTTTTGACAGCCAGTCTAAAAATAGACTTTGATCACTCACACTGTGATCACTCACACTTTCATCAAAAATAGAAGTCCATCTATTTTTTCCAACTTGATCAATCATCCATAAACAGCAACCTGCAATCCATAAACATGATCCATATGTCTAAAAATAGGCTTGCGCCAAAAATAGCCTGCGGGCCCACTTAGTGAAGGCGACTCTTTTCACTAAGCTCCATCATCTTGTTGCAATCTCAACACTCCCTCTCGACAAGATATGGATTATCAGCAACCCCTATCCTGCCTCGGTGGTACTCAAATTTGCTCCTAGTGAGAGCCTTCGTTAGAATATCAGCATCCTGATCCTCCGTTGGAATGTACGAAAGTAACATGATCCTCCGCTGCACACAATCTCTGATATGATGGTACCTGATGTCAATATGTTTAGATCTATCATGAAATACAGGATTAGCCGAGAGTTTAATGCAACTCTGGTTATCACAGTAAATCACAGTAGGATCCAAATGAGAACCGAACAAACCAACTAGGATCTTCCTCATCCATATAGCCTCGCATGCAGCCAAACTTGCTGCCATATACTCGGCCTCCGCTGAACTGAGTGCCACGGATCTCTGTTTCCTGCTGTATCAAGAAACTGTTGTCGATCCAATACTGAAGACCCATCCTGATGTGCTCTTTCTGTCTGTTGGGCTCCCTGCCCAATCTGCATCTGTGAAGCCACATAGCTTCACCTCATCCTCCTGTCTATACCACAAACCATATCCCGATGTGCCTCTCAAGTAGTGCAATACATGCTTGCCCACCTTCAATAAAAGCTTTGTAGGCTTAACCATAGCTTGTGAAAGTTGGTTAACTGCATAGCATATATCAGGTCGTGTATTGACCAAATACATCAGCGACCCCACCAACTGTCGATAAACAGTGGCATCCACTTCTTCTCCCGAAGTGGCATCCTCCTTCCTCCAACCTCCAGGAAGAGGAGTATCAACAGGCTTGCAGCCATGCATGTTGAACTTCTCCAGTATCTCCCGAGCATACTTGCCCTGAGAAACAAACAGTCCACCACTGCGCTGCCATATTTCCAATCCCAGGAAATAGTGAAGGAGGCCCAAATCCTTCATCTCAAACTCTGTAGCAAGATCCTTCTTGCATGACAGTATCAACAGCTCATCACCCATTAGAATCAAATCATCAACATACAGTAGAATGATAAGCAACTTACTGTTGTGGGGAAAACTATCCGACTCGGATGACCCTATCCCTACTCTAAGGGTGACAGTCCTTAGCAACAACTGAAAGTAAAGCTTTGATATTTTCCTTTATGAAAGTACAGAGAAGGAAGAAAAGATTAACCAACCGATGTCTTTCGCTTTTGTCGATCCTGTCCTCTCTCTTTGTCTCTTGTTCCCAGCTCCTTGCTCTCTTTGCTGGCCCAGCTACACACAGATCCTGCACAAACAAGAGAGGGAAACTACAAGAAACATGTACTCATAACTGATGCATGGATTAGAGTGAATCAGATATACAAGTAAATACAATACATCAATGCAATACAAGTATATAGGAGAACATTCAAAGCTTTATTGATAGAAGTAAAAGGGTTCTGAGAAGGTTACAACCATCAATGGCTCCAATCCAGCAGCACCTCCCCAGCAGCAAGAAATCTCCTCTTCACCTCTATAAAAGCAATCACCCAATAGCTCTAACTGTAAACCAACAGCACTTCCTTGCTTTACACAAAATTCCAGCCTCCTTAGACCTCATAGACGAGCTCTATATATAGGATAGAAGAAGAAAGGATGAGTCAGCTTGAGACTGACATAAAGCTGCCTTGTGTCCTTTCCCTCTTCAGTTAATCTTCAGTTCTTAAGTCCACTTGGAGATCCTTGCTTACACATGGAGATCAAGTACCTCTTACTCATCACAGGGCGAATTCCTTGAACCAAGTGTCAGTTTGGAAGCTTCCTGGGCAGTTGACACCTTGCAGAATGACTGTGCCACTTGGCCAATCTCGCCCAGCGCAGGTAGCCTTCATTGGTTTTGACTTTCAGCGCAGGTACAAGGAGGAGCAGTTGACATTCAGCGCAGTTGCTCAGTGGAGCAGCTGACATGATCCAAAAATAGCCTGTTTTTGAGTGTTTTCAGGTGGAGAACTGATGGGAAGTGCTGTGGTTTGCTGACCTTGTTCTTCTAGGGGTAAGAACAACATGTTTAGGGACTGAGGATCCCTGTAATTATTGACATTTCATGCTCCATGTTGCGAGGCACAAAAATGTCTATAACAGTTGCCCCCTAAAGTATGAGGCCGTTTATCGGGTGAAATGCTTTATCTAGAGGGTCCGAAGTTCATTCCAGTGCTGAGGAGGCGCCCTGTAATACAATACAATACAATACATTATTTTTCATTCTGTTTTCATGATCTAGCTGAGGCGGGCATTCCCATGCTCAGCTTTATAAATACATTTTGGTACATAGAACAGATGATCGTCTGATGGTAGACTGATAATTCTCTGCTGAAATTATCATCCTTTGAGTAGGATGATCATCTGCTGCAATGATGTACATGGCAAATGCTTTTATATTTCCTGAATATATATCGCAGCCTGGATGGATGAAACTAGATCCGGGGTCTTCAAACTCGTTCGATCTTCACTCTAAGTACAAGTCGATCCATGTGAGAATTGCGCTGAAGTCGAACATGGAAAGACATCGCTTGATTACCGGTCAATGATGAAAACCGTTAACAAGCGCGAGAGGAATCACCGATAATGATAATGACCCTCAAGGTACTGCAGTACAATTCGCGTGGCGTGAATAAAGGACTTGGCGTCGAACGCCACGCAAAATCTTCTGGTCGAAGGTCATTGACGTATACCTGTCGCCGGAAGTGAGAAACTTGCCATTGAGGCATGCAAGCTTCAAAGTACTGATGGGGTTGTTCCTAGATCAACTTCTTGGATAATGAGCTGAAGTCGACAAGAAGCGATCCGTCAAAGGAGGGCCTTAATGAATCCCACATCAATGACACGGAACGGAGCTAATGATTTTAGTGGAGGTGAAAACAAACTGTGACATATGATTCAGGGTGGCGATCATGAATGGATGAAGGATAATGTATGGCAGTGGATGGGACACGGTTGACACTTTCAGAATGACCTCTCTTGAACATATAACGACACTGATGCGATGGATCGGTAGCATTACCCCAAAATGTGGATGGTTTGGCGAAGACCATGGTGATGAGACCGGTGAATGAAACAACCCAACCCGATGTGGTACGGAAGAAAAGTGTCATGTTCAAGAGCGACTTGCTACCATTAAGCTTTGATGTTCTCCCAATTTTTCCCCAGTCATTTCTGACCAGTACCTCTTTATTTTTGTCAAGCTTGAGGAGGATAACATATGCTTGTTCTATAACCTGCCCTTCGGGCAAGCCCATCGCTATGATTTAACGAGCTTAGCGATAGGGAAACTCGTTCTCGTCTAAAGACAAGTTTGTCGCTATTTAATGAATTTAACGAGTCTAACGACAAGGATAACTCGGTCCTTTTCATTTTTAGAGAGTCTGAAAAGGTACATAAAGTCAACTCCAAAATTCTTTTTTCATCATCTAATCCCTTAAGTCCGAAAAAGTATAAAACAATACAGAAGGGATGAATTTTCGATTGCTTTAACGAGCCGAACAAAACAAGCGCTCGATCTTTTTGTGCAATAATCCCTCAGGTCCAAAAAGATTAAAATCTAGAGGAGGGATAGCTCTTCCGGTTGCTTTAACGAGCTGGAAGGCCAAAACTCGGCAAAGTTTTCATATTTTACGAGTCAGTGAAAAGAGCTCAAAGAAGACTCGTCTTTTGAGGAACGAGTGATTAACAGGGCAGCAGCAGATTCCAGGTACAAGTTGGAATATTCCAATCACGGCAGTGTCACAAGGATGGCTAAGTGAAATCACTCTTCGCAGATGTTCCTCAAAATGGGTAAACACACAAATGGAAGTGAATGATCGGTCAAATGACGGTGGAGGTGACGGTGCACAAACACGACCAAGGCTTTTATGGCTGATGAATTTACGATCTCAAAAGGTTATTTACCGGTTCATTTTTTCTGAATGAGCTTGAACTCTAAAGGAAAGCCTGCTCATAAACTTATGTTTATTTTTTAACGAGCATGAACTATGCACTAAAACTGCTCGGATCTTGCGTTTATTTTTTAACGAGCATGAACTATGTGCTAAAACTGCTCGATATACCAGTCATAATAAGAACGCCTCCTGTGAGATAGCTATTTTTTAAGGAGCTTTATCTCACGAAGCTATGCTCCAATTTTGGCAAGTTTTTACCTTTGCCCCACAGGCTTTCTTCATGCAAGGTCGGAAACGGCTAATCCTACGAGTTTAAAGGGTTAGACCTACAGGTTTAAAGGGAGGACCTAAAAATTTAAAAAATAAATAGTCGTCCCTTGCTTACATTCCAAAAGTTTGCATGCCCCCAGACATAGGATAGAATTTCGAGGCTGCCCCTCCTCTCCCCTACCTCTGCTTTTCTTTGGGTGTTCACAGCTACTTGTCATCTTGCCAATCTAATGTTAACGATACTAGTCTTCTCGTTATTTTAAGGGGTCTTATGCGGTACTCAGGCTTCCCGTCGGCCCAACTTTTAACGAACAACTATTTGTGACAAGAGAAGAACACTACTCAAAGACAAAACATTGGTATTATTGAGGGAGGCTTGCTTCTTTCTTATTATCTGAAGAGGGTTCTATTTGCTGCCGCAAATCAATCTCTTTCTTCGGCGATGTCTAACATTAGGTTACTAAAAATGGTGGCCACCTGTTGTAACAATAGAATCTCTTTCTTTGGAGGTTGCCCCTACTTATCCTTCAAAACATATGTTTTAATGGGTGAGGCTTGTCTTCAAAGATGGTTACTACTTGCTACAGCAAATGGTCCTCATCCTCGGTATCCTGATTATCTAGACAAGGGGAGTGAGAAGCTAATTATCTCACTCACATAACTTTGACAAAAGAATATTATTCTAGAACAACCCCTCTTCCTTCTTTCGGACGGGGTACGGACTAGTCATATTCTTCCGCGGAAATTCTACCTTATACCCAGGGTTTCTTCTGCCCGAAGCAGACCAGGGTGCATGCCCCCTGGGTCCTAGTCTTTCTTTCCGAATCACTCGCACTCATCGGGAAGGAGGACTGGGGGCGGAGGCGTATCTTGAGTGAATAGACCATTCAGGATTGGTATTTGACTATTTGCGATGCGAGATCCCGGAAATGAAAGTTGGTCTACGAGCTTGACCATCCTTCCTTCGTGTGGAAAACACATTACTCTAAAGAGTGAGGAGACTATCGCTCCCATGCAATAAATATAGTCGCGTCCAAGGAGTAGGTTATAATCCAAGGGTCCTTGGACGACCAACACGTTCATATTAACGGTCTTCCCTTTCAATGTAACAGGTACATTGGGGAGGATTCCTAATGGTCGACTGGTTCCTTTATCAAAACCTGAGAGATTTCTTAACTCAGGTAAGAGCGCCGGGGAACCCAGTGCTTTCCAAGCAACAGAGGAAAGGATACTCACAGACGCCCCTTCATCAATGATAGTACCAGCCATAATCATTCTATAGATCTGGACAATGATTCTGAATGGTATACTGGCTGGTAACCGGGGTCTGCCTAGTTGATTCCAATCAAAGGATACAACCAGGTTGCTTGGTGGTGGGACCGAATATACGGCCAGGTATGACCCTGATGATGTTCCTTCCTGCGATAAAGGAATGGGCGCATTGCCCTGACGCTCATCAGAGTTGGTGCTAATGAAAAGAACCTGGATGGTGTCATCCTTATTCTCTTCAGTGAGGGTGTCGCATGAAGATGACTCTTCAGTGACGGTGTCATTTGAAGATGGGTCTTCAATGACAGGGTCATTGGACGATGAAACCTCTGAAGGAAGAACCGGGTCAACTGCCGTTTCGACCTTTAGACTTTCGTCTGGTCTGGATTCAGTAGGTTCATTCTCAATGACCGACACTTCAGCGGACCACTTGGGCGGGTCAGCTGGATTTTCAACTATCAAGGGATTAGGCGCGAGTTTTTGGTATCCAGGAGGAAGTCGTAACGGTGAAACCGGACGATCTTCTAAAACTCTCTTGGCCTCATCTAAGAATGGACACTTGTGGATGGCATGCTTGCCTTCACACAATACACAGGGTGATCTTGGTCTCCCTCTTCGTCCTTCACTCTCGCTAGTTGACGGACTGCAATCAACATGACTATCAGAGGTCGATGCTACCGGATTGTGCAACCTTGGGGACCAGTCCCTTAGTATCCGGGGAATACAAGGACAATCACGATGGAAGTGGGTCCCTTTGCAAATGACACATGGCGATTTAGGCTCGGTCGGTACAGTGTGTGGGTTTTTGTCAGCTTTCTCCTGCTTGCCCCCAGTCGCCTTCGCCATAGGCTCCTTCTGCTTCTTTTCTTTCTTCTTCTTTTCCTTCTTCTCCTTGGGAGGCTGACTTTTGCCAGCTCTACCTCGCGAAGATGAAGGATCAGAGGAAGTATCGTAAGAAGTGGAAGGCTGGTGGGCAGTTCTAGGTTGTTCTGACTGTTGATTCGACTGCTCAGGATTAGTGGCGATCTGGACTACGTTAGTTGAAAAGAGCCATACAGGGAGGCCGATTGTCAATCCTGGAAGTGACAATGTTGCCATATGAGGCGCACCAACATCTCCCCAAGAGGAGAAGGGATTTGGACTTCCGCCAAGGTTTCTTCCTTGGTTGGTGGGCTCCATACTTTTCAACTGAAAGATCAACGTGGGAATAACAGGTGATTATGTTCCGCTTAAAATAAATTTTATTAACGACGCTTTTAGACACAAACTTGCTTTTTCATGTTTTAAGAGTCGAGAAAAAGCTAAAGATGACTCTAGTCACCTTCGATGTATTAACGAGCCCGAAGTGACAAATGCTCGGTTGGACTTTTTCAGTTATAGAGTTTGAAAAAGGCCAAAAGAAACTGCTCTGGAGATCTAGGCAGAGGGTGTGCCAAACCTTTCGCGAAACCACAGAATACGTTTTACGGTACGGGTGGTCGATCTTCGTGAATGCTGTGTTCACTGCATCGCGATCAGTAGGGCGGTCGACACGGCTTCCTAAGGATAAAGGATAAATGCCTATAGGGGTCTCCCAATATACGCGACGGTACGCGGGAGCACAAGTCCGTATTAGTGCCACCGACTCTCAGGAGGAATCACCCACCTTCGTAGAGATCGACAGTCACTATGTTTAACGACGCCGGAACACGTCTCTACCTAGACCTCTAGATGTTTGCGTTATGTTACAAAGCGTTGTTATGTAAATTGGGTTTATTTTAATGTTGATCTTGCTTAGCAGTTTGCCTTTAAGGATCACCACGAGATGTATATATACAACTTCCTAAATGCAATCTAAGATGAGAAGCAAAACTTTTCAATCTTTCAACTTTGAAAACCTTAATCTACTGAGGGAAAAGAAAGACACAACTTTTCGCATAGATCATAGAACACACACTAAAATGCAAATTTTCCTAAACCGTCAAGCACACAGTCAAATGCAAAATGCACAATGCATGTATTTCTTTTCGTTATCCTTAATGTTGATGTAAGACAGAAAGGAAACTGTTGTATAACTTTGAATCTAATTTCAAGCAGAAGTAAACAAGCTTGTCCACAATCAAAAGACACCTTAAGATCGACTTGTTTAGACACTGGAAATGTATAGATTCAAACCATAAAATGAAAAACAAACAAACTCAAACATCCATGAACAGTAATAAAACTAGCTCTTAAGATCACAAAGACACTTTTACAGTTCAGGATCTAAGAGGCCACAGCTATACTGGTTCGCTTTTCACAATGGGAAACTGTAACTGAAGCAAGAAATACTGAAAGAAAAATCACAGTTTCATCACACAACTGAGGCGGAATAATGTCAAGGAAAGTTGGTTTACAGCAAGTACAATGACAAGCAATCAGCAGCAAAATAACAGTGAAAACAGGGCTAAGACACAGTGGGAAACCTTAGGAAGACATAGCCTAACTGGATCAGCGCAGGCTCTGGTCTGTCAAATTGACTCTCAGCGCAGTTCCCGAAGGGAGTACCTGCGCTGAAATGCAGACTGCCTGTGGACAGCCTGCACTGAGACACGAGAGTTGCGTTTACAAGGATTTCCGGGTCATAAAAAGCTCAAAAATGCACTGTTTTTGCTGAAACAAAAAGCTATCGGTCAAGTACAAGCTAAGGGATGATCAAGAGGATGAAAAGCTATCACAAAGAGCACAAGAGTCTTTTGTAGATCAGCTCTTCAAATCATGAATATGCTCAGAGAATGAGCAAGAGTAGCAGGCCCTCTACTTCGCTTTTGATATAGTCAAAAGCTTTTCGATTTGGTACTCTTTGGTTCAGGAAATGAATAGCAAAGATACTACAAATACCAACAAGATACTAGGCTCCCCAGTGGAGTCGCCAGTTTGTTGTGGGGAAAAGTATCCGACTCAGATGACCCTATCCCTACTCTAAGGGTGACAGTCCTTAGCAACAACTGAAAGTAAAGCTTTGATATTTTCCTTTATGAAAGTACAGAGAAGGAAGAAAAGATTAACCAACCGATGTCTTTCACTTTTGTCGATCCTGTCCTCTCTCTTTGTCTCTTGTTCCCAGCTCCTTGCTCTCTTTGCCGGCCCAGCTACACACAGATCCTGCACAAACAAGAGAGGGAAACTACAAGAAACATGTACTCATAACTGATGCATGGATTAGAGTGAATCAGATATACAAGTAAATACAATACATCAATGCAATACAAGTATATAGGAGAACATTCAAAGCTTTATTGATAGAAGTAAAAGGGTTCTGAGAAGGTTACAACCATCAATGGCTCCAATCCAGTAGCACCTCCCCAGCAGCAAGAAATCTCCTCTTCACCTCTATAAAAGAAATCACCCAATAGCTCTAACTGTAAACCAACAGCACTTCCTTGCTTTACACAAAATTCCAACCTCCTTAGACCTCATAGACGAGCTCTATATATAGGATAGAAGAAGAAAGGATGAGTCAGCTTGAGACTAACATAAAGCTGCCTTGTGTCCTTTCCCTCTTCAGTTAATCTTCAGTTCTTAAGTCCACTTGGAGATCCTTGCTTACACATGGAGATCAAGTACCTCTTACTCATCACAGGGCGAATTCCTTGAACCAAGTGTCAGTTTGGAAGCTTCCTGGGCAGTTGACACCTTGCAGAATGACTGTGCCACTTGGCCAATCTCGCCCAGCGCAGGTAGCCTTCATTGGTTTTGACTTTCAGCGCAGGTACAAGGAGGAGCAGTTGACATTCAGCGCAGTTGCTCAGTGGAGCAGCTGACATGATCCAAAAATAGCCTGTTTTTGAGTGTTTTCAGGTGGAGAACTGATGGGAAGTGCTGTGGTTTGCTGACCTTGTTCTTCTAGGGGTAAGAACAACATGTTTAGGGACTGAGGATCCCTGTAATTATTGACATTTCATGCTCCATGTTGCGAGGCACAAAAATGTCTATAACACTTACCCTCCACCACAATCTGGTATAGGTTTGGATCCGCCTCGCTCTTGGAGAATCCAAGTCCTGTGAAATAGCTGTCTATCCGTGTGTACCAAGCACGTGGTGCTTGCTTCAACCCATACATCGCTCTCTTGAGCCTGCACACATGCGACTCGCTGCTGAAGACTTCAAAGCCTTCGAGTTGCTCAATGTACACCTCCTCCTCAATGACTCCATTAAGGAACACAGTCTTCACATCCATCTGATGAATGTGCCATCCCATCTGCACTGAGAGAGCAAGAATCGTTCGTATGGAAGAATACCTTGCGACAGGTGTAAAGGTCTCCTCATAATCAATCCCCTAAATCTGTGAAAAGCCTCGGGCAACAAATCTTGCCTTGTACTTCTCCACACTCCCGTCAGCTGCCTGCTTAACTTTGTAGATCCATCTCGAACCCACCACTGATTTCCCTTCCAGTCTAGGAACAATCTCCCATGCACTGTTTCTGAGAATAGAATCATACTCTTCCACCATGGCGTCTACCCATGCGGGATCCTCCACAGCTTCCTCGAAAGAGGATGGCTCAGTCACAACACACTTGCTCATAAGAGCCATGTATCCAGTGTACCGATCAGGTGACTGTCTCTGCCTACGTTGGGCTGTAGGTTGTCCTACAACTTTCTCTGCATCTTGAGCCAGTCGCTCAGCTTCTGTCAAGTGCTTTCGCCCTCTGATGGTTGGCGCTGCATGAGTGGTCTCTTCCACTCCATGAACCTCGTCCTGTGGCTGATCCACATCCTGAAGCTCATCCTTAGGAACTAATAGCTCCTCATCTGCATGCAAGTGTAGCTCCCTCTCAAGTGAACACTTCATGGCTTTCTCCTCCTGAAATTTTATATCCCATCGCACAACAATTTTACCACTGTCTGGCAAATACACACGATAGTTGTGGGGCGTATCAGTGTACCCCACAAATATCCCAGCCTCTGCGGTCGGCTCCAACTTCTTCCTGGCATCCTTCGTCACATGCATGTAAACGTTAGCACCAAAAATCCTCAAATGAGAAAGATCAGGCTTCTTACCAGAATAAGTCTCCTCAGGTGTACTCATGCCAAGTATCCTATGAGGACAACGGTTCTGCACATAAACTGTTGTATTGCATGCTTCCGCCCACAAGTGAAGGGGTAGGCCCTGATCATGCAACATTGCCCGTGCAGCACCCACAATCGTCCTGTTCTTTCGCTCAGCTACCCCGTTCTGCTGTGGGTTATGGGGAGCTATGAGCTCTCTACGAATCCCTTCTGCCTTGCAAAAATCCTTGAACTCGTCCGAGATGTATTCACCACCATTATCGCTCCTAAGAGCCTTCACCTTCTTCCCCGACTCCTTCTCGACTAGTGCTTTGAATTCACAGAACTTTGAATATGTCTCGCTCTTCTTCTGCATGAAGAAGATCCAGCACTTACGAGAGAAATCATCAACAAAAATCACATAATACCTGTGTTTTGCTGTCGAAGCAACTGAGAAAGGTCCACACACGTCTGTGTGAATTCTCTCAAGGATCGTCGTGGCGCAACTATCCTTCTCGTGAAAGGTGGCTTTCACAAACTTCCCCAAAGTACACCCCTTGCACTGATCTGACTGCGCAAGTGTGCCTTTAGGAAGCCCTGTAGTGATCTGCTGCAGTATCTTCAAGGCTCCATGGTGAAGGTGACCCAATCTCCTGTGCCACAACTCGCCATCATCCCGGCTCACCAATCCTTCTGCCTTGCCTGCCATTGCTGCACATCCATCTACATGCAACTGATAAAGGTTCCTCACTCGAACCCCTATCTTCCAGGTCTCACCAGTTGTCTTGTTGCGCAGGAAGGCCTTTCCCTCGCTGAAAACAACATCATACCCCTTGTCTTATAACATCGCCACTGAGATGAGATTCTTCTTCAATCCTGGAACATGCATGACTTCCTTCAATACAAAGGGTTTACCAAACTCCCTCTCAAAGGAAATGGTACCGATACCGGTCGCACTGTATCTACCATCATCGCCCATCTCGATGTGCACTCCAAGATCTTTGTCCTCCAGATCAGAGAACAAATCTCTATCTCCCGTCATGTGAAAAGACGCACCACTGTCCAAGAACCACATTGATCCCATCACACTTGAAACCAAGCATGCGATCAATGAAAAATCAAGCTCAAACTGAGAAGCTAAGGCCTCTCCCCCTGCAGATCCAGCAGCTTGCTTGTCCTTCTTCTTCTGCGGACAATTTGTGGCATAGTGTCCGTGCTGGTGACAGTGAAAACACTTCACCTTGGACATATCCTGCTTCTTGCCTTTTGCACCAGAATGAGAAGCTTTCTTGTTCTTCCCCTTCTTTGCTTTGGCAGCCAAAGCGCAATTCTCTTCATCAGATACCTTTGATGAAGATCCATTCTCATACTTATTGTTACTGAGTTTATCCTTGAGCGCCAGGTCGCTCTTGCTTTGGAATAACATTCGCAATCCGTTGAAAGACATTTCAACAACACTGCTGAAAAAATCGAATTCCACCAACAACCAACTCAACTGCTTCCAATCTAGAATTCGTGAGAACAAAATATTTCTCGTACAGAGATTGACTGTATGGGAATTCACCAGATATCTCACCTTCCAAAGGAAGGATGAATCCAGAGGCTACCTGGCCCGATTACAGACTCTGCCTGAAGAAATAGAATGTAAACACTTTCTGAATAGTAGATCTGATGATCAATCCTTGCTTGATATCCTGTAAAAATCTCTTCTACAAATCAAGCAGCTCTGATACCATGTAGAAATTTTTTCTACAAATCATCTAGCTCCGATACCATGTAGAAACCTTTTCTACAATTATCTAGCTTGCTCTGATACCATGTAGAAATTTTGAATAATTTAACACATATTCAATGGAGATTATCCTGATCATGTACTATTGCGGAAAACATACACAATACATAAGCTCCTCTACGTTGATCATCAATATAGCAGCATCAATAACAATAAAACATCAAGAGCATTCACACATTAACACAGTATGTATCCCGGGGAAAGCATCTCGCTAAAAACCCCAACTATCTATATATTAATGATTGAGTCATGTAACATTACACAGCATAATACTTCTCACAAGTATCTCCACCTCTGTTACACACAATACAGCTCAGGTCTGATCTCCAAATCTCTTCCACTGCTTGCCTGCCTCCACTGCTCAATACCTGCTCAAGAACTG
The DNA here is from genome assembly GCA_031772625.1 of Pinus tabuliformis. Lineage (NCBI taxonomy): Eukaryota > Viridiplantae > Streptophyta > Pinopsida > Pinales > Pinaceae > Pinus > Pinus tabuliformis. Next base: position 600,354,342 of record CM062818.1, read on the forward strand.
ATGAGAATGGCTCACCAAACTCGTTTTTCACCTGCAAAATAGTCACTCACACTTTGTTGGACGTGAGCACAAGCTATAATGTGGGCAAATACGTGGGCAAACTCATTGGCATACTCAATCCCTTGATTTTGCAAGATCTGGTGCACAACTATAGTCACAACTGATAGCAATCTGATTCTCTACCACCTGTCCCTGTTGAACTGAACATGCACTGACATGCAACTGAGTTAACTGATGTATTCATTAGTTGTATTATGAGTTAATAACTTGTGAATTAATTAATAACTAATTCACCCAACTCATCTCTAGTCTATTTGTCAGTTAGACTAAATACAACCAGTTTAACAAAGCTAAACTGAACACAACTCCATCAACTCCACAATCAACTCCACCAAACTCAACTGATTGAGTTCTAACTGAAGTCATGCATGCAACAACTCAACTGACTCATAAGAAAAGCGTATTTCCTTCTGACAGCTGCATGTGCCACCTCTGTAGCTCAAATTGAAGTGCTCCAAGAGAATAAGATTAAGTTTATAGTCCAAATATTATTGTGAGATAATAATATTTGACTTTTCTATTTTTGATAGCCAGTCTAAAAATAGACTTTGATCACTCACACTGTGATCACTCACACTTTCATCAAAAATAGAAGTCCATCTATTTTTTCCAACTTGATCAATCATCCATAAACAGCAACCTGCAATCCATAGACATGATCCATATGTCTAAAAATAGACATAGTCTAAAAATAGACTTGCGCCAAAAATAGCCTGCGGGCCCACTTAGTGAAGGTGACTCTTTTCACTAAGCTCCATCATCTTGTTGCAATCTCAACAAGGTAGAGTTTTTAGAAGCATGATACATGAAATACATTGTGAATCTCGCTTGTAGAAGGAAACTCCAACTCATACACTACTTCACCACTTCTCTTAATCACCTTGAAAGCCCCGTAAAATTGGGGTTTAAGCTTTTCTGTTCCACTGATATTTAGTGAAGATTGTCTATAAGGTTGAAGATACAAAAAACCATGTCTCCCACCTTGAAAGACCTCTCGATTAGATGGCGATCAACGTAGTTCTTATGTGTTCCTATGCAATATGAATATTCTTCTTGAGAGTATTGAGGATATCCCGGTTCTCTTTAGCCCACTTAAGAGCTTTTGGAGCTCTAGAATTAGAAAATACCAAATCCACAAAAGTAGAAGCTTCATAACCATACAAGGTTTTGAAAGGAGTCATGTCGACGCTCACGTGATATTTAGTTTTGTAACAAAATTCTACAAAATGTAACCATTTTACCCATGCTTTTTGTTGTCCTGACACATAGATCCTCAAGTAGCCCTCAAGCCATTCATTAACAATTTCTATTTGACCATCTGTTGAAGTTGATAACCAGTGTTGTGATCAAACTTTTTTCCTTCCAACTTTATCAATTCTTGCTAAAAGGTGCTAATGAATATGTGATCCCTGACCTTTACAATTGATCCAGGATGTTTTCACTTATAGATGTATAGAAAAGAATTGCATATAAAATTGCAGCTTAACACATAAATGTGCACATATGAAAAGAAGAAGAAGACACATAAAAGGCACAAAAGGGAACACCAAGGCTTGATAACGGAGTTTGTCTAATTTGTACTACGTCTTCGAGCCCAACTCAACAATGGGGAGGCCTTTCTTATTAAATGGCATGAATAAATAGAATTACATTCATCAATCTATCCATAAAGAGGCTTATACCTCCAATCTGCCCGATCCATTGAAATGAATGCCTAAGATGGAGTGGTATGCAACACCAAAGCTTCTCATAGCAATAACAAGGGTTGGAGTCTTTAAACTATTCAAAACAGATCAATAATTTCTCTTGGCCTCCTGCGAACAGCATGCTACAACCATAAATATTGCCTCCTGCGAACAACGTGCTGCAACCATAAAGATTGCCTCCTCCATGCTCTTCCATTGATCCCTTTTATAATGGATTTTCGGACAAGATCCCTTTAAATCAGGGCTTGCCTGGTTAATGAGAGAGGTTGGTAGAGTGGAAGCATCGGTGGGCACAACTACTTCTTAAAAGGGTCCTTTTATCGTTGTGTGGATAAAGGCTTAAAATCCCAAAGAAAACACTAAAAAACTGCCTCAAAACCATATACCCGGACCTCAAAATCATGAAATCGGGCTTATTTTTCCTATCGGGTCCGCGTTGAAGTCGCAATCAGCGTTTCGCTGGTCCATAGGTCCTGTTCACGGGGAAGGGTTGACCGCCAATCGCCAATATCGGCGTCAAGCGATCACGTCGGTCCCACTCATATATAATGCTCTGATGCCCCGAAAATGGTTCCGCCGATTGGTGTATTGCTGATCTGACTGTCTGATCGCCGATATATATATATATATATATATATATATATATATATATATATATGACCGCCAATTGCGATTGCCTCCAATCCGCCAATCCGATCTGATCGGAGATCAGCGATCAGGGGTTCCATGGCCCAATGCTTAAGTCCGCCCTCATGCGACCTCCAATTGTGATTTGCCTTTAAGGCTTTAAGACCCATTTCTAAAGGAAATTCCTCTTTTCTTAAGGATGGAAGAACCCTTCTTTTTGCAATAACTTCATCATCCGCACTCGGATTGAAGTACTGTTTGCACCATTGGAATAAAAAAGACGAGATCTTTTCTCTACTCCTAGGTTGACTTCATTCCTATCATTTTGATTTCTGAGTTTTTCCATGCCATTGTATTTGAAGATCCACTTGGATCAATCCTCCCCATTGAGGAGCTTTTGGACCAACCAAAGCTTTTCATTAGTCAATTGGCAAGTGAGGGTATTGTGCCCTCACTTTCTTTCTCCAGCCATTTGGCCTTGCTGAGATGCATTCCCTTGAATCCAACTCGAAGGTACTCTACATCTCCTCACCATGAAGTCCTGGTTCTTCTGTCGAGGATGATGTCTTCGGGCAACTCATCAAGATATTCAAGTGAAAAATCATCGAAGGTAGGAACTATGCCCACCTCATCAGTGTCCATGATCAAAGGTGGTTCATACAGCTTCAAGTTCTCCACATTCACTACTGAGTACATCTTCATATATACCGGCAAGTCAAGACGAAAAGCATTGTTCCCAATCTTCTCCAATATGGTGAATGGTCCATACCAGATTGGCCACAACTTCTTTCCTTCACCCTTCATCCTGTCTTTGCTGATGTGGAACCACACCTTGTTGCCCACTTGGAATTGATGATCAATTCGGTGTTTATCATGTCGAGCCTCTTAATGGGCTTGACTCTTTTCCAACTGCTCTTGCACTGCCTTGTGAATCATTTGGATTTGCTGAATGAACTGCTGAGCTTTGTCTTTATCATTACGTCCACTAGAGCCATCCTCCCTTCCAAAGACCATGTCTAAAGGGTCCTTTGGCAGGTAACCAAAGCATGTCTCGAATGGTGAATGCTGCTTCAATGAATGCACTGCTCGGTTATAGGAATGTGGTATATAGGGGAGATGTTCATCCCACAACTTGGGATGTTTTCCACAATAGCCTCGTAATAGGTGTACCATGGTACAGTTAACAACCTCTGTCTGCCCGTCGATTTGCAGGTGAAATGTCGTGCTTCTTTTCAGTTTGGTGTCCATCATCCTCAACAAGCTGGTCCAGAACTCCCCAAGGAATCGAGAGTCTCGATCCGAAACAATTGATGTGGGTAATCCAAAGTGGACCCAAACATACTGAAAGAAAAGAGAAGCAGTCTGCTCTACAGTAATCTACTTTTTGCAAGGCATACGAATACACATTTTGCTAAAACGGTCAACAACGACATACAAATAGTTGTGACCCTTCCTAGACAAAGGTAGACCTCCTACAAAGTCCATTGACACACTTTCCCATGGACGACTTGGAATAGGGAGTGGTGTGTAGAGCCCAAGTTTTCTATTAGAGGGCTTTGAAACAAAACACATCACACAACCTTTTACATAGCGAGTCACAATGTTTTTCATATGAGGCCAAAAACAAAATCTTTGTACATGACATAAATTCTTTTCGACACTAAAGTGTCCAAACACAAGAGAGGTGTGGGCCTCTCGAATTACATGCACTCTTTCTCCTGTGGGAATACACAAGTTACCAAGGTGATACAACAATTTCCCCTGCAAGTGATAGTTGTCCACCTGTGAACCATGGGTTACTTTTGCAAAAACCTCATTAAAGTCATCATCGTTAGCATATTGTTCAGCATAACTTTCAAAAGACAACGAAGCATTATGCAAAATAACAGAAGCAGAAATAGGAGGGCGAGATAGCATATCGACCACTTTATTGCTAGTGCCCTTCTTATACTTTATTACCAGATGAAACTGTTGAAGAAATCCCGTCCACTTGAAATGATGAGTTTGCTGCAACTTGGTTTGTGACTAAAGGTACTGCAAGGGCTAATGATTTGTATGGATGATGGTTTCCTTGCCGATCAGGTAGTGTTTCCACTTTTTCACACTCTGCACCAAGGCATAAAGCTCCTTGTCATAGGTGGGATAGTTTATCACAGCTTGAGAAAACTTCTCAGAATGGTAACAAATTGGCTTCTTTTGCTGCATCAGTATAGCTCCCATGGCATAACGCTGGCATCAGTTTCAATCTCAAATGGCTGTTGGAGATCGGGTAAGGCTAAGACTGGTGCGGTGCTAATTTTTTCCTTCAATGTTTTGAAGGATTTCTGTTGTCTTCCTCCCCATTGGAAGACCTGTCTCACACTTGTCATTGTGTGCAAAGGTGCTGCAATAACAGAGAAATTAGCAACAAATCTCCTCCAATACTGGACTACACCTAGAAAGCTACGGACCTCAGTTACACTAGTAGTCTTAGGCCAATTTACAATTGTTTCAACTTTAGCGGGATCAATTTTTAATTGACCATGACCAACAATATGACCTAGGTAACCCAAAGAGGTTTTCCTAAACTCACACTTTGAAAATTTTACAAAGAGTTTTTCCTTTCTTCAGCACATCAAGCACTTTCTTTACATGACTCATATGTTCAAACCAACTCTTGTTGAAAACTAGTATATCATCTAAATATACAAGAACAAACTCATCAATGAAGGGCTAAAATATATTGTTCATAACCCGCATAAAGGTGGCTGGAGCATTGCAAAGCCCGAATAGCATTACCATCCATTCGAACAGCCCCTGCTTGGTTTTGAAAGTGGTTTTCCACACATCCTGCTCCGCAATTTGGACCTGGTGATATCCACTACACAAATCCAACTTTGTGAAATATACAACATTTTTTAATTGATCCAATAAATCATCTATGTGTGGGAGGGGATAGCGATTTTTTACTGATATTTTGTTGAGTGCGTAGTAGTCCACGCACATCCTCCAGCTGCCGTCCTTCTTGGGCACTAGAACAATCGGTGACCCGCATGGGGAGGAGCTCGACCTGATCACGCCTTGGTCCAACAATTCCTGCACTTGACGCTTGATCTCCTTCATTTCGACTGCTGCCATTCTGTACATGACGATATTCGGTAGGGGGTGTCATGCAAAAGGTGGATCTCGTGTTGGATCTCCCTCTATGGAGGTAGTCCCCGCGGCTCCTGAAACAATGCATTATAATCAGCAATTAAATCCATCAATTCTTGTTTATGCTTCCCATCGCAACCTTGGAACGCGTCTACGAATTCGGCCTCCTTCTCCCTGACGACCATAAGCATGCATGTTTTGCTGGAATTTACCAGCCATTTCATCTGCCCAACGCTTACGAGGCTAGCGTTAATCTTGTTTTGATGAGCCCACACTATATATTCTACCCCATCCTTCGTGATGTGGTATTTATTCTAATGGCAGAAAAAGACAGCTTTTCTGTCATATAGGTAGGGGCTCCCCAATACCATGCCACAGATGTCCAGTGGTCGAAGATCCATCTCTACTTCATCTATTGGCATAGAAGTAATCACAAATTTTACCTTGCGCTATTGGGTTACATTCAATTTAGCTTTATCATGTATCCATCCCAGCAGGTAAGGCTTTGGGTGTGGTTTTGTTTCTAAGCCAAGCTTCTTTACCAGGGATTCTGCAATTAAATTGGCTTTGGACCCCGTATCAAATAGAGTTTCTACCTTGGTATGATTTACTACAACTCTAATATGAAATAATTCAATTCTATTTCTATCATTTGAAATGGACTCATCTACAGAACTGGTGCTTCCCTGTGATATAGAATCAACAGGAGGTGTAAGGGCACCTTTTGTTCCTGCTGCTATGACCAGCGCTTCATCTCTCGAATCTGATCCAAGGTCTTGCTGTGCTGCTGCCACTGTTTTCTGCTTCCCTTTTCCTCCATACTTCTTTAGGCGTTTTTTTGGGTGCTACTTCCAACAGTGATCATCATCATGGCCTTCTTTCTTGCAATGATTGCAATAAGGCCGCTCTCACTCTTTGGCTGCTGCTTTTTTCTTCTCCTTCCCTTTCCATTTTGCTTTGGATTTTCCATTGGGAGGTTTGAATGGTGGCTTTCTAGACTGGTCCTCTCTTTCATTCTTGCCCCTGTTCTCAATATGAATTTCTTTCACACTAGCTATGTCAATAGTGGTTGGTTCAAACAACAATAATGAATGCTGAATATAACTATGTAGTGAGCCAATATACTTAGTTACAACTTCAAGTGTATCTAGTGCAATACCCAAATTTAGTGCTTGCTTCCTAAATTCTTCTGTAAAACTCTGAACATCCTGCCCTTTGCCTTGCCTTAAATATTGCCAATTCATCAAAGCTTTTTGTTTGTATCCTAAGGGATAAAATTGTTCCTTTAATGCAGAAGTAAAATCAGACCATGAGGAAAAGAGCTTACCCACATTTTTACTACTCTGCAATTTACTCTCCCACCAAACGAGAGCTATGCTGCACATCCATAGAGAGGCTAGTCGGATTTTCGCCTCATCCTCTACGATTTGCTGAATCCTGCAATAAACCTCAATTTGCCTGATCCAATTGTTAAGATTTTCTGCGTTACTTTCACCATTGAACACAGGAAGATCAAATTTAACATATAATTTAAAAAAAGGTTTCTTAGATGCATCCTTTGGATTTCTCTGATTATGGTGGTGGGGGGAAGAAGAACCTTCACCACCAGAAGGAGAAGGAGGGGTTTCTTCTCCATCATTCCCATGTGTTGAACCTTGTCCTTTTGGGTTCCTCTCTTCTACTTTTTCCATTCTTATAACCAGTTGACTGATATTCTCTACCATTGAATAGAAAGTCTTTCTAAAATTGTGCTCCTCTTCAATACGAGCTTCCTCTTCAACCATGTTTCTTCTTCGAGGTGCACACCCTGCCTCTGGATCGAAAGGTTCTAGATTCCCTTTGCCTCTTTGAAGCCTGCTTCTTGTTAGCATACAAACATGCAATTCACATCTAAAAAGCCTTGCTCTAATACCACTTGATCCAAGATGTTTTCGCTTATAGATGTATAGAAAAGAATTGCATATAAAATTGCAGCTTAACACATAAATGTGCACATATGAAAAGAAGAAGAAAACACATAAAAGGCACAAAAGGGAACACCAAGGCTTGATAACGGAGTTCGTCCAATTTGGGCTACATCTCCCGGCCTAGCTCAACAATGGGGAGGCCTTTCTTATTAAATGGCATGAATAAACAGAATTACATTCATCAATCTATCCATAAAGAGGCTTATACCTCCAATCTGCCTAATTCAATGAAATGAATGCTTGAGATGGAGTGGTATGCAACACCAAAGCTTCCCGCAGCAATAACAAGGGTTGGAGTCTTCAAACTATTCAAAACATATCAATAATTGCTCTCGGCCTCTTGCGAACAGCATGCTGCAACCATAAAGATTGCCTCCTGCAAACAGCATGCTGCAACCATAAAGATTGCCTCCTCTGTGCTCTTCCATTGATCCCTTTTATAATGGATTTTTCGACAAGATCCCTTTAAGTCGGGGCTTTCCTAGTTAATAAGAGAGGTTGGTAGAGTGGAAGCATCGGCGGGCGCAACCACTTCTTAAAAGGGTCCTTTTATCGTTGCATGGATAAAGGCTTAAAATCCCAAAGAAAATACTAAAAAACCACCTCAAAACCATATACCCGGACCTCAAAATCATGAAATCGGGCTTATTTTTCCTATCGGGTCCGTGCTGAAGTCGCAATCGACGTTTCACTGGTCCATAGGTCCTGTTCATGGGGAAGGGCTGATCACCGATATCGACGTCAGCCGATTGCATCGGTCCCGCTCATATATAATGCTCTGATGCCCCGACAATGGTTCTGCCAATCGGTGTATCGTCGATCCGACTGCCCAATTGCCGATATAACCTTATATGTATATATGCTTATATATGCTTATATATATATATATATATATATATATATATATATATATATATATATATATATATATATATATATATATATATATATATATATGACCGCCGATTGCGATTGCCTCTGATCCGATCTGATCGAAGATCGGCGATCGGGGGTTCCATGGCCCAATGCTTAAGTCCGCCCTCATGCGACCTCCGATTGTGATTTTCCTTTAAGGCTTTAAGACCCATTTCTAAAGGAAATTCCTCTTTTTCTTAAGGATTGAAGAACCCTTCTTTTTGCAATAACTTCATCATCCGGACTCGGATTGAAGTACCGTTTGCACTGTTGGAATCAAAAAGACGAGATCTCTGCTCTGGTCCTGGGTTGACTTCATTCCTATCATTTTGATTTCTGAGTTTTTCCATGCCATTGTATCTGAAGATCCACCTGGATCAACAATCCTCTTAGACACACCATTAAGTTTGAATACGTGTTCAAAAAATAAGCCAACAACTTGTGGAGATTTACATTAAAAAAGAAACGACATGAAATGAGCATATTTCATATTTAGTATGTTTGGCTACTGCAACAAAAATACAGTCCTTACCATTTACCTTTGGTGATCCTTTAGTGAAATACATCAATATTTGTTCCCACTTTTGGTTTGGTTGGGGAATAAGAAGTGGTTCTAGTAACCCTACAAGGAAGGAATCTTCAACCTTGTTTAGTTGGCATTCTAAGAATTCCCTCACATGATTGAGAACATCATCCTTCATACCCTTCGAAGAGAACCTTTCACGAAGCGTCATCCTCCATTGCTTCTCTTACCCTCATTAACCACAACCATCTCAACTTCCTTTATGCTCTGTAGTTCACCACATACAATACCATCAAGCTCTTCAATGACTTTCCCTCTTCTAGGGCTCCGTTACATCATACTCGCATCAACACCAATGTCTCAGTATTCGATCCACCACACCCAAGAGCCATGGAAAGGTATCGGAGCAACTCACAGCCCAAGGGGAGACATGGGATCTGAAGAAAGAGATCTAAGTTAACTTCGAAGCATGGAGGTTGGGTGTAGAAACAAACACTCTGTGCTCATGGACCATGGTACCTCATGAATTCGTGGAATACGTGAAAGGCTACATAGTCGGAAGTGGAAGCCCATATGTGATGGACTTACAAATGGTGGCCAAAGAATCCATGGCTTATGTTAATTCCCTCACACTCTTAGGTGATGGGAAGGACGCATGGGTTTTCAACGTGGACGAGACACTGCTCTCAAGCCTGCCCTTTTTTGCAAGCCAACAAAATGGGTGAGATGCGATAAGAAGTCTGGAGAATTCCATTGATTCAAATGCTGTGATCTATATCTTAATTCATTCAATGAAGGTTACATTTATACTTGAAAACAATACTAAAAATAGTTATAACTAGAAATACCTAATTTATAATTAAATCCCTAAACTAAATCCCTAACTATACAGAAATCCCGAAGGATTACAACATTTCCCCCCTTAATCTGAAGGGACATCTGACATACCAAGTAAAGATCTAAATTTTTCGAACTTTTCACATCCCAATGCTTTAGTAAAGATATCTGTAATTTGTTTTGATGTTGGAAAATGTGTCAGATGAATTGTTTTGGCCTCTACATGATGTCAAATCAAATGATACTTGGTGTTGATATGTTTGGTTCGATCATGAAACTTTGGATTCTTGGCCAATTGAATTGCAGAAGAGTTGTCAACAAATAAAGGAGTTGAAGCTTTTTGTTTCTCCTGCAAATCTTCAAGTATTTTCCGAAGCCAAATGATTTCCTTAGTGGCTTGAGCTGCTGCAACATATTCAGCTTCGATGGTAGAATCAACAGGAACAGATTGCTTGCGTGATCTCCAACTGATGGCTGCTGATCCAAGATTCATCAAATAGCCAGAAGTAGAGACTCCATTCTCTTTATCTCCATCAAAATCGGAATCTGAATAACCAGCAAGATGGAAATCTAAAAATTTGGTATATTTGATGCCGTAATTTTTGGTTACATTTAAATATTTCAGTACTCTTTATGCTGCTACCCAATGCCCCTCACAAGGATGATACATAAATCTAGAAAGTATTCCTACAACAAATGTTATATCAAGATGAGTAATATATAAATAAATCAAACTTCCAACAAGTTGCCTATACTTTGTTGGATCTTCAAATGATTTTCCTTCTTCTGAAGTAAGTTTCAAATTCTACTTCATTGGTGTAGCAACAGGATTACAATCCATCATACTATATCTGTTCAATAACTTACCAACATACTTCTTCTGGGAGATGAAAACAAGTTGTGGTTTTTTATCAACTTCAATTCCAAGATAATAATGAAGTAAACCTAAATCTGTCATATCAAAAACCTTTTTCAATTCCTTCTTAATAGATTATATATATTCATTATTGTTTCCTGTGATCATCAAATCATCAACATATACAACTAGATATACAACTGATCTTCCAACTTTCTTAATGAAAAGAGTTGCATCATCTAGGTCAAAATGTTTATAATTTAACTTTAGAAGATGTTCAGTTAGTTTCTCATACCATGCTCATGGCGCTTGTTTCAAGCCATACAAAGACTTCATTAGTTTTCAAACCTTTTGTTCTTTCCCTTTAACGGAAAAACCTTCTGGCTGAAACATGTAAACATCTTCTTTCAAATCTCCATTTAAAAAAAATAGTTTTGACATCCATATGATGAATTTTCCATTCTTTTTGAGCTGCAATAGCAAACAAAGATCTAATAGTGCCCCATTTAGTTGTAGGAGCAAATGTCTCTGTATAGTCAATACCCTCTTTCTGTGCATATCCCTTCGCTACAAGTCTTGCCTTGTGTTTGTCTAGTGAACCATCAGCTTTATACTTAGTTTTATAAATCCATTTGCAACCAATAGGTTGGATGCCAACAGGAGGATCCACCAGCCTCCATGTGCCATTTTTTATGAGAGCATCATATTCCTTTTGCATTGCATCTTTCCACTGATCATAACTAGTAGCTTCTTCAAAACAAGTAGGTTCACAATCCACAGAAAAGTTAAATTCACAATGAGAATAGTTACCTGAGGAACTTCCAGTCTTAAACTCATCATATTTCTTCGGAAATGTTTGAATACGAGATGATCTTCACAAAGGTTGTGTAGGAAGTTTCTCATCTTCTTCATTTGTCTTAGTTCTTGCCATTTCTGTCCCTTTCAACTCTGTTGCTATTTCTGTCCCTGTCATGTCTGTAGAAACACTTGCATCAACCAATTTCTCATCAATATTTGTCTCAGTTCTTGCCATTTCTGTCCCTTTCAACTCTGTTGTTGTTTCTGTCCCTGTCATGTCTGTAGAAACACTTGCATCAACCAATTTCTCATCAATAGCAGAATTATCATCATTGAGAGAAGGAAACTCCACAAACTGATCTAATATAGGTATCCCCCCTTCAAGATGTGGAAGTATATTATCTGATTCATAATAAAACTCTTGAGGCACAAACTTTTCTATTTGATTAAGTTGTCTATCAACAGTGAGGGAATCTTTATCAGATTCAAGAAAAATTACATCTCTTGACAAAATAAATTTCTTGTTCTCTTCATCATATAATCGATATGCCTTAGAAGTCATAGAATACCCTAAAAAAATACATTTTCTGCTCTATTCACTCAACTTATTCCTCTGTTGTTTAGGAATCAAAGCATAACATTGAGAATCGAAAACTTTGAAATGTTTAACAGCAGGAAGACGATTATACCACATTTCATATGGAGTTTTGTTATTAATGACAGAGGATGGGCACTGATTTCTAATATATGCTGCGCAAAGCGTTGCTTCTCCCCAAAACATCAATTTTACATTCTTAAAAAACATCATTGACCTTACCATATTAAGCAATGTTCTGTTCATTTGTTCTGCAACACCATTTTGTTGTGGATTATATGGTATTGTGGTCTGGTGTTTGATGCCATTCTCTTGAAAATATTTTTCAAAGACATGTGAAGTATATTCTCCTCCATTATCAGTTCTTATAGTACCAATATTTAGTTGAGCTTCATTTGTAATCAAGAGATGAAATTTTTTAAACACATCAAAAACTTGTGATTTTTCCTTAAGCAGATAAACCCAACACATCCTCGAATAATCATCAATAAAAGTCAATATGTATTTATTTCCATTCGCAATTGGTATAGGCATAGGTCCACACAAATCAGAGTGTATGAGACTTAATTTTCTTGTAGCTCGAGAAGTAGAATTCTGAAAAGATTGTTTGTGATGCTTGCCCAATATACAAGCATTACATGGGGACAATTTTCTGGGAACTGTTGGAAGTCCTTTAATCCCCTACTGTCTCATAATTCTAATACTTTCATAATTAATATGACCAAAGCGTGCATGCCACAATAAATAAGATGACAAAGTATCATTTTGTTGAACCAAATAATTTGTGTTCAATGTAACAGAGGACACACCTTTCAATTTCAACAATTTATCTTCTTCTACACCAGTCATTACAGTTTTATTGTCGGCTGCTCTTCGAATTTCCACTTTACCATCAAATATGTGGATGGAATGTCCCTGTTGTCTTATTTGTACAAGAGATAATAAATTTCTTTGGAACTGAGGAATGTAAAGAACATCATTCAAAGTATAATCAGAAAGTCCAGGAATTTTTAACTGAATAGAACCAATCCCCGATGGTTTGATTTGAGACTTATCAGCAAAATACACTACTCCATCAATATTATCACTAAATTTTTCAAACAAATCTCTTCTAAAGGTCATATGACAAGTGGCACCTGTGTCTAAAATCCAACTGTCATGCCATGAAGAAAAAGAGGTACTAAATATATCTTCCATATGAAAATTACAATGAGCAACAACATAATGTGCATTCTTAGAAGACTGTCCTTTTTTTGGAATTAGATGATCATTCTTTTCAAGAATTTGTTCTCTTCTTTCATTAATTTTCTCCCAAGGAATTCTACAATTTGCAGTTGTATGTCCAATTTTACCACATCTAAAGCATTTTACAGCTGTTTTATCAGGAAAATTTCTTTGTTTATCATTCTGTTGTCTATCTCCCTGAATATTTCTGCCCCCCCCCCCCCCGCCTCTATAATTCTTCCTACCTAGACCTTTATTACCCTTAGTATTTCTTTCATATTATTCTTGAGGTTTTTGGTCTTTTTGAGCAAGACATAGGGTTTCAGTATCAAAATTATGTGATGTTTCTTTCTTGCCAAAAGCCTTCTCTCTTTCTGCAATTTTCCCTACTAATTTATCAAAATCTAAATCTTTTAACTACCCACTAGCTTGGAGAGATTCCAAGTAGTGTGAATAACTAGGGTAAAGAGCTTTTATAAAGGCAATGAGTTGCAGATCAACTTTAACTCCAGTAGATTCAATTTCATGATTGATGGCTTTAATTTTAGAAGCAAGTTTTAGAGGATCATTATCTTTCATTTCCAAATTAAATAACTTCAACAATAACTGAATTATCTCCAATTCAAAATGTGAATCATAAAGCTCTTTTAGTTTTGTTATGGCATCATATGCTGTTTTATTCTGAGCAATGTATCTGCTTACCTCTTCTGAGACTGAAGTGGAAATTAAGGCATAGGCCTTTTTATCCTTACTTTTCCAGATTGCTAACTGTTTCTCCTCGTCAAGCTGATCTGGTGAATTCCCTTCTTTTCCTTCACAGATTCCATCCCACAAATCATTAAAAATAAGTGTATTTTTAACCTTCCTGAACCATTCCTGGTAATTTTCCTTTCCGGACAGAACAATCCCAATTAAAGATACCAAGGAGTTCATCTTTTTTTCAGATAATGACAGAATTCTTAAAAAAAATGTTATGATTACAAGAACAAAATTCTTTTAAAAAAAATTGTTTCAATCATTACAGCATAAATTTCCTTCTTCTTTTTTTAATATTTTCTGTATTAACTTACAAAAAAAAAAAAACTAATAACAACCCAATGGCTGTATATTAAAAATAGCCAGAGCAGAGTCTCCACCAAGCACACCTCTACCAACGCTGCTGACTCCACCAATGTTGCTGTGCACACTACAATGTCACGCCTCTACCAACGCTACTGACAGTTAAGTATTCAGGTCAACAAGCACATCTTCTTTGTTGGTTTACAAAATGGAGGATCTACACGTTCTGGTTCAATGGAGTTCGATCCAGGCTCTGATACCACTAATAAGAAGTCTGGAGAATTCCATTCATTCAAATGTTGTGATCTATATCTTAATTCAGTCAATGAAGGTTACATTTATACTTGAAAACAATAACTGAAAATAGTTGTAACTAGAAATACCTAATTTATAACTAAATCCCTAACTATACAGAAATCTCGAAGGATTACAACAAGATGAACTAGAAAAATAAATGTCTTTCCCCTCTACAATTTTCCCCTTTCTTGGATTACTATTTGTATAGAAGGGGATGAAGGATGTTGCTTTTATAAAGTGGGCAGATTTGGCAGAACCAATTAACAAATGCTTTTCCCCTCTGATTTATTTCCCCCGCTTATTTTTTCCCTCCCTGTTTGCAGAGGAGAGGTCAATTATGGTGCTTTTATAGAGTGGTCGGATTTGGCAGAGGCCCCGCCATTGCCTGCTAGTCGTAGTTTGTACAACTATATGCTGGAATTAGGTTTCAATATCTTTCTATTAACGACCGTGTATGACTACGAGAGGAATGCCACTGAGAAGAATCTGGCCCTGGCTAGTTATCATTCATGGGAGGTGCTTTTGTTGAGGTGATCACTGCAACCACCAATGCATTTACCAATTTAGTTTTTGTGATGTTTCTCTGTGAGTTTGGAATGTCTGGTTTTGATGGGTAGTGCATGGAAACAGTTTTGGTCATGAGATTAATGGTCAATTTTTGGTGCAAGGAGCTGGAAGATTATGAGAAGAGCGTTGTGGTTTTTAAATCTGAGAGGAGATTGAAGATTGAGCAAGATGGGCTTAGGATTTTAGGGAACTTTGGCCATCAGTGGAGCGATCTAATTGGATATGATGTTGGGGATAGAACATTCAAGTTACCCAATCCCATGTATTACACTGCATGATCTTAATGTTTGGATTGTTTCCCTGGGGCATGATAAGTGAGGATGGATTGTTTCCTTGAGGCATGATAAGTGATGATGGATGGTTTGAGGAATTTTTTGGAACTTTTTAAAAGTCTTTTGTAATTTGAAGTATGAAATAAAAGTTTGATCTCCTTCTTATTTTTAGATCTTAAAATATTCATAGAACTAGAAATTTCTCCTCAAGGTGCAAAGGTATATCGAAGGAATACAAGATTGGGAAGTTTATCTCACTACCAAGTAAAATTTTAATTATTTATTAATAAGCGTATAAGGCATGAGGTGGATAACTAGAGGCTATCTTACAAGTTCATATTATCAATCCACAAGTGAAATAATCTATGTATCGTTGGTCATGAAGTCTTGAGTTGACTTTTAAACAATTTGACCTCTAGAAGTTAATTCTTCAAGATTATGTTCTAAGCAACATTGGGTTATTAAATTGCCTTTTTTAGACATTGACGAACCATGCAAGGTTAAATTGAACTCTATTTCTATAATTGTTTTTCTATATAGTGGTTGGAATGATTTATTAAATATTATCTAACCCAAAGAATTTTCATCCGCATGCAAGTGGCTATAGATGGATTGAAATGAAAGTCATTCATGAGTAAAGTTGGAAATGGAGGGCATGCACCTACCATTAAATTATGTCGACTTTAGTTAAGACACCAATTATTGAAGCACAAAACTTTTAAACAATGAAGATGACTATTTTCATGCTTTGTTTAGTGGTAAGGTACATATAATCATAGAGTCCATACATGGAATCCCTATTAGCAAAAAATTGTGGTATCCTCACCTTTGTTAGAAAACTTTTCCCCGGGAAAAAAATGTTGGGGATTTGTAAGTGATTCATATTTACCATTATCAGTTGATTTCAGTTAAAAGCACTCAAACATCCACCAAACTTATTATTCTTGATCTTCAGTCCATTTTTTTCAGTTTGTATGTAATCTCATTTAGATAGATTGACGGATTCTGTGACGTTTAGTCACACACATGATAAATTGACGGAGAATATTTCTAATATAATACTCGAATTAGTAGACAATGACACACTCCAAGCCTTACGAAAAAATGGTTGCCAAATTACCATAAGAATTGCAGTGGATATACTAAGCCGAATCTGGCCAAATTCAAATGGACAATTTGTGGGGTCTTTTTGCCGTATCAGGATTAGTTACAATTATAGTATTATTGATTGACCTGGCACAGTGGAAATGGAACGATTCAAAAGTATCCCCACAAACGGTCCTCCAAGACTCATCCGACCATGGTGAAAAGGCTTTGAACTTTAGCATAAATATGCCTTAATCTCTCTTTTGGGAAGATCATTTTCTACTGCATGATGCATGAGAGTCAGTTTCTCTTTCATGCTACCTCACCACCTGCAACTCAATCCCTCCCTCTCCAACACTTGCATACAACATGTACGCCCAGTTCGTAATCCTTCCCAACATAATTCGTAATCCTTCCCAGCCTCTTGATATGCTTGAGAGGATGGATAACAGATTTCAGAGGTGCACAGCTCTTGAACTCAACACACAAGCACTGAACACAAAAAACACATACTTCCATTCATCGATTAACAGGTATATATACAAGCTGGAGAAGTTTCTGGAGATCAGTTCAGTCGGTGGCTTCCTGGAGAAGCTTGCCTATTTTCAACGATTTCTAGAATCAGCATTTAAATCGCTGTTGAACATTGGTAGCGGGTAGTTGGAATTATTTAGTTTCTTCCAACACTCCCCCTTAATTCCAACTACATACAATAAACAAGACACTATACTCTTAATTGTCATGCCTGTTGGTCTAAGTCTCAGCTAGGCTTATAACATAATTTGGATTTTCTACAATGTACAACTTATTTCTACACATTTCAAATTTAGCCTTTCTAAGAGCTTGGTGAATATGTCAACCACATTTTCATTTGTATTACAATATGATAAGTCAATTTCTTTTGATTGCCATTTTTCTCTTACAAAATGATGTTGTGTCTCAATGTGTTTTGTCCTTGCATGATATATAGGGTTGTTTGCCAATTTGATAGTGCTTTGATTGTCACATCTGATTATTGTAGGTGCTTGTTGTGTTCCTCCAACATCTTCAAGTATCCTCCTAAGCCATATTGCTTCACAGGTAGCACTGCATAATGCTTTATATTCAGCTTCAGTGGATGACAATGAAACAGTTGGTTGTTTCTTACTACTCCATGATATTGGTCCTGAACCAATATTGAACACGTATCCAGTAGTAGATTTCCTATCATCTGGATTTCCTACCCAATCAGAATCAGAATAACGTGCCAATTCAACATCAAATTCATTAGTATACATAATACCAAAATTAAGTGTTCCTTTCAAATATCGAAGGACTTTCTTCACTGCTTTCCAATGGCTTTCACAAGGCTTAGCCATGAACTGACTAAGTATGCTGACAGAATATGCTATATCTGACCTGGTAGTGGTGAGATAGTTCAAACTTCCCACCAGTTGACGGTACATAGTGCCATTCACCTCTTTGGTTCCATCATCACTGCACAATTTGACATTCTGTTCTAAAGGAGTAGATGTTGCCTTACATTCAATCATATTGAATCTTTTAAGGATTTCCCTTGTATATTTGCTTTCTGTGATTAGTGTCTTACCAGGTTCCCTCCAAACTTCAAGACCTAAACAATAATGCAATTCACCAAGATCCTTCATCTCAAATACATGTGACAACTGATTTTTAATTTCTTCAATCAACTTGCATGCATTTCCTGTTATGATAAGATCATCAACATATACAGATATTAAAGCAACATTCTTGTCTTCATCTTCCTTGATGTATAAGTTAGGATCATTCTTGCTTCTCATAAAACCTTTCTCATAAAAGAAAGAATCAATTTTCACATACCATGATCTTGGTGCTTGTTTCAAGCCATATAAAGCTTTCTTTAACCTGCAAACCAGATGCTCCTGTCCCTGTTTTACAAACCCTTCAGGCTGAACTAAATAAACTTCTTCTTTTAACTCACCATTCAAAAATGCAGATTTGACATCTAACTGATGCATTTTCCAATTATATTTTGTAGCTAATGCAATCATGATTCTAATTGTGTTCAACTTAGCTACAGGTGCAAAAGTATCTTCATAATCAATTCCCTCCTTTTGTGAATATCCTTTTGCAACCAATATAGCTTTATGTTTATCAATACTTCCATCAGCATTAAATTTAGATTTATAAAGCCATTTGCATCCTATGGGAACTTTGTTTTTAGGCAATTCTGTTAATTCCCATGTGTCATTATTCATTATAGAGTTATATTCTTCATTCATTGCATTTCTCCATTCTTCATATTCTTTAGCTTCATCATAGCTTGAAGGTTCTACAACATTCATAACCTGAGACATTAATGCATAATCTTTATACTTTATAGGTACTTGACTTTGACGTGATGACCTTTTTGGAGTTTTATTGCTTTCATCTTTCTTTTTGCTTTGCGGAGTCCCCTCTCCTCTTCTTGGAGTATCATGACTGCTTGATGCTCCTTGCTCTTCAGCTTGTATCTGTTCCTGTGCTTGTTCATGTTCTTGTTCAACACTTGTATCTATTTTGACATAATCATCAATATCATGCCATACACTAGTATTATTTATTTTATCACCTTCATTTGTATTCTCATGAAACACCACATCCCTACTTGCAAGCAGTCTATGAGTACTGGGATCAAACAACTTGTATGCTTTCTGATTATCACAATAACCAATAAATATGCACTTAATTGACTTTGCATCAAGTTTTCTTCTTTCATCTTTAGGAATATGAGCATATGCCTTGCAACCAAAAACTCTTAAATGACTCACTTTTGGTTTGTACCCATAAAATGCTTCAAAAGGTGTTTTAAGCTCTAAACTTTTGGTTGGACTCCTATTTTTCAAATAAACAGCAGTATTAATGGCTTCAGCCCAAAAAAACATTAGAGATATTTTTACCTTGAAGCATACTACGTGCACATTCAACTAGTGTTCTGTTTTTCCTCTCAGCAACTCCATTTTGTTGAGGTGTATGTGGCACTGTAAATTGTTGTAGAATCCCATTGCTTTTACAATATTGATTAAATTCTCTTGATTTGAATTCTCCCCCTTGATAAGATCTCAAAATTTTGATGTAATTACCAGTTTGTTTTTCTATCATATTCTTAAATTCTTTAAAATACTCAAAAACATCACTCTTCTTTCTTATGAAATAAACCCATGTATATCTAGATCTATCATCCACAAAAATAAGAAAATACCATGCTCCACCAATAGATCTAGTTTGCATAGGTCCACATACATCAATATGAATTAATTCAAGTATTTCCCTTTGCTTTTTTTCTTTATGTATGGAAATTCCTCCCTATGTTGCTTACCAAGTACACATGCTTCACATTCAACATGATCATTCTTCAAGACAAGAAGCCCTTCAACCATAGTGTTCTTTTGAAGTAGCATTAAATCTTTGTGATTTAGATGTCCATACCTTTGATGCCATAAATCTACTGTTGATATTGTTGTAGATGCCAACGCTTGATGACTTTTCCTGGTCACATCCAGCTTATACAAGCCTCCAACTCTGGTTCCTGTGGCAATAACCTTGTACTGATCTTGAATGTCTTTTACTACACACTGTGATTGAACAAATTCCACCTTCAAATCTTGGTCAGTAATAGTAGAAACAAAAATTAAATTCTTTTTTGATATCAAGAACATACATCACATTATGAATCTGTTTCTCTTGTCCATTAGGCAAATTCACACTTATTACTCCATAACCTTGAACTTTAAGTGATTTGTTATCTCCTAGGAAAACATATGTTCCATCAATGTTTTCATGATATTCATCAAACCACTCCTTATTACAAGACATATGGAGTGATGCCCCAGAATCAATGAACCAACCATTCTTATCATCATTTTCCACAGACAATGCAGCATCAGAAACAAACAATTTAAGATTTTTAAATCCGTCACTGATTGAGGTATCTTTGTCCACAAAATTTCCAATATGCCTTCTGTTTCTTTACCTAGACTCATTATATTTCCTTTTATAACAATCTTTAGAATGATGCCTAGGTTTGCCACAATAATAACACTCATCATTTCTCTTTGGAAATTTAGACTGTGTCATACCTTTTTGTTTTGCTTGAAACTTGCCTCCTTTGTTCTTGTCCCATGGCTTGCCTCTGTATGGATATTTGCCCTTGGCCACCAATGCCAAATCTGAACTGCTAGAGCCCAAATTAAAGCTCTTCATCCTCTCCTCCTCTTGTAGAAGAATTCCTGTCAATTCATCAAATGAAGGGGGTTTCTCTCTAGCTGTAAGACTTGAAACAAAAATTTGATAATCTTGCACTAAGCCATTTAATATGATGGTGACTAAGTCAGTATTAGACACCTTTTCACCAATATCTCCTAACTTATCACTTAAATCTTTGACACAAGATATGAAATTGCTTATATTTTCATTTGCTTCCATTTTTAGAGATAAAAGCTTAGTTTTCAAATACAAGATCCGGTTTGTATTTGTTGTTTCATACAAACCCTTCAGCGTATCTCATGTTTCTTTTGATGTCTTGCA
Organism: Pinus tabuliformis; assembly: GCA_031772625.1. Taxonomy (NCBI): domain Eukaryota; kingdom Viridiplantae; phylum Streptophyta; class Pinopsida; order Pinales; family Pinaceae; genus Pinus; species Pinus tabuliformis. The sequence goes on from CM062818.1 coordinate 600,375,408, forward strand.
ATCTCTGATGTGAGGAATAATGTTGTCCTTTACGGAAATTCGCAGCAATACCTTTGCTTTTGTCTCCCTTCTCTCCCAATATGGAATAGGACCCGCAACAGTGGGTTTGGGCTCATCCCCACTTACAATGGACCACAAATTATTTCCTTCTAAAATAGTCATTAACTTGAATTTCCAATTCACATAATTTTCTCCATCAAGTTTGGTGGATTCATTCATATAATTATCAAGCAATAAATTTGCCATGATGAAAAAAAAACTTCCTCCAATCACCAAAATGCCACCAAATCTAAATCTCAGAAAACTCACACATGCACCATAAAAATCTTTACTAACTCCTTTTCACTATTAAAAATTTCCAATTTTTTAAGTTGCAAACAATATATATATATTGCAAGGTAAAATAATATACTGTAGCTTGAATATAGAATTAACCAGTCGGACATAAACTCATTTCTGACATTACTGTAGTTTGTAGAAGATAAGTTCCTCCTAAATTAGATTGAACTCTTTACCAAAATTAACGAAAGGCGGGAACTTCATGCATGCAGACCACAAAACTGATTTTTTTTTCATATCCACGCACAAGTTCAAAATTATCATACTTCATCCATGTATCAAAAGACTGAAACTAGAGACTCTTAAATCTTCCAGCCCACAAATTTTAAATTAAGAGATCAAAACACAGATGACTCTGAACTTAAGCACCCACAAATCTGAGACCTCGTAGCTTAATGTGTCTTTACATAACATTCAAGCCTTCGGTTTCTTCGCCGTAGTCTTTCAACAAGGAGCTGGAATTTCAAATGCCCTTCGAGCCCTGGGGCGCCTCTTAGACTGAGAACGTCAAGCTGGAGAATCCAAGATTTTCACATAATAATAACATTGGCAAAACAATCATGGGATTTTAAAAATGCCAAACAGCCATCACAATTCTAGCCTGAAGAAACCTTAAGCATCAGCCGCACCAAAACTTAAAAAAAAACATCACTCATGAGCATAAAATAGGGCATACCAGCATTTTAACGCACAGTCACAGAACTTACTCAAATGTCGTTCTCTGCCACGGCCGCCACACTCACAAATACAGAATACTCACACAGAACTTGGAACTCAACTGTTTCACACGGCACTCACCACCGAGCCTCACACGTCGCTCACCATACTTTCGCTGCGTGGCTCTGATACCATAACAGATTTCAGAGGCGCACAGCTCTTGAACTCAACACACAAGCGCTGAACACAGAAAACACATACTTCCATTCATCAATTAACAGGTATATATACAAGCTGGAGAAGTTTCTGGAGATCAGTTCAGTCGGTGGCTTCCTGGAGAAGCTTGCCTATTTTCAACGATTTCTAGAATCAGCATTTAAATCGTTATTGAACATTGGTAGCAGGTAGTTGGAATTATTTAGTTTCTTCCAACAGATAGATTATGATGCAAATGCTGAGCAAAGCATGTTAAGCTCTCTACTAAATGATACAAATGCAGACATCGTGGCAGAGGATAATTTTGAGATGAATGCAAAGACATGGAAAGCAGGAGGTTTCTGCTATCAGCTAGATGATAAAAGGACCGTGATTTATAAAACATCGGATTTTCGTCATAATCAACATTGTCTACCATTTTCTATGGTCGTCTATATGAGAGATGGCTGTGTTGGAAACAGTAAAGTAAGAACTCCAAGAAAACCAAGAAAATCGCTCCAAATTCTTCTGGCAAGAAACACTCCCGTAGGAGGAAATCCGAGAAAAGGGAGAGCCTCGTCTTGACCGATATCGACGGCAAGGTCGGAGGAAGCATTGTTAGGGTGAAAAGGTCAGAGGATCCCTACCATGATTTCAGGGATTCAATGCTCGAAATGATTCCAGAGAAGCAGATTTTCCAAGCCAACGATCTGGAGAAGATTTTGTAGTGTTTTATCTCGTTAAACTATTGCTAGCATCCTGGGGTAATCGTCGAGGCATTTACTGTGATCTGGCAAGCCATCTTCCATGGCACCAAAAATTTGTTGATGCGTGATTTATGATGCATATGGCAGGGGCCTTAAGCAATTCAAAGAGAAATAAATTTTTGTTTAAATGTTTCAAGTTATTCAGAGCATTCAACTTCAATTTGAAAACAACTTTATTTTTACTTTCTTAATATAGATTTAGCTGGAAGCAGAATTGGGGATTCTCGAGTAGAACATGATGAGAATGGAACCCGAGCCAATGAAATCTAGATGTAATGCTATATAGCTCATTGTATATAATATTAACACATTCAAAATAAAAACGACGCTGTGTGCTGACAAATCTAGATTTCTCGCACAAGCTTTTGGCATATGCTTTAAATTTTGGCCTGACAAGGTATATGAATGTTTTTTATGCTAGTAATTACTCCAAAGTTGCCTTTGAGTATTTTAGTTATGATTTTCAGGGCCATAGCTACACAAAGAGGGGCCTACTTACAGTGCGTTACCGTTAACGAATGGTAATGGTAGAAGGTAGGATTGGGCGACGAATGACCTAAGGAGAACTGAGCGATGAATGGCTTGAACAGATGAGGACACTGTGTTCAAATGCGGCAGGTTCTAGCCACGTGTCATATTTTTACAAATGTGGCAGGTTCTAGCCACGTGTCATATTTTATTTTTATTGGAAGGAGGAAAACGAAATTAAAAGGCAGGGATTGACCGGGGTAAACAATGTCTTCTCACCCCAACCTCACAGAGAGAACACCTTTGAACCCCGTAGAGAGAATTCCTTTGATGTAATTAGGCTGATAGGCCTTCCTTTGAGTGAGTTCTTTTGTCTACCTTTTATTTCTATGATTCACAACTGGCGTGCACCTTCAACTGACATATGGTTGACATCTGTCATGCAACTCCATTTCTGTTTCTCCTCTTCAGATTTCTACTCTTCCTGTTCTCTTCCACGACCATTTATGTTCCTCCTCTTTCTACTTTCTACTCTTCTTGTTCTCTTCCACGCCCTGCTGCAATAATGTTTCCGGGCTCTTCCACTACCTGCTGCAATAATGTGTCCCGTTTCTGCTATGCACTCTGTTGTGCACAACCTAGCCCTCGGTTATTCAGTATACCCTGTTTACAGCTCTATTTTCCTGTTCAAAAATTGTTCGCTCAGGTGCTCAGAGTTCTTCTGTTCAAATTTCAGGTTAGTGCTCTCAAAAATGGGTTTTCTGATCCCATTCTCTCTCATTTTGCTTCCACCATTTTAATCTCAGTCCAGTGTTTTGTTATGGGTTTTTTTAATGGCAGGTACAGGTTAAATCAGTTTTCTGCGTCGAACAAATCAGTTTTCTGCCTCGAATCTGTAAGCCTTGCAGGTACCAGTGTAGCCCATTTTCCTGGTTCCTGGTTGTATTAAGTATTTTCTTGGCATCTGCACTCTGAATATTAACGGTATTGAAATTTTCATTAAAACCTCTGAACCTTCTACTGTCGATGGCGACAATGAAGAGCTTGCTTTCCTAGAGGTCTTTGAAAGGGTTTTTGAAAGTATTTTCTGAACCATTTCGTCCCTTTCAACGCTATTTCTGTACATGTTTAGATGGTTTACGTATTTAGTGGTAGGAGAATGAGGGCTCAGTGGCTGCTGAATCAATTAATTGAAAGTATTCTCCGAATCATTGAACTTACAATGTTAATAAGTCAATAGACCAATTGCACAACTTACATTGTTCCTCCCACTTTGGTTGAAACATGGGTTTCGCCTTCTGGAAAGAATCTTGCCAATCCAAAATCTGCTATTTTAGCATGAAATTTGTCATCTAAAAGTATATTGGGACATTTGATATCTCTGTGTATAATGCGAACAGCGGAATCCTCGTGTAGATATGTAAGTCCTCGTGCTATGCCCACTGTAATCTTCAAATAATTTTCCTAACTCAAATATAGGTTGACTATGTACTGTTGTGCCCTGGTTATTTGCAGTCTCTAAATACAACTGCAGGGACTGCTGCTATGCTTATAATCCAAATGCGAATAGATGGTATTCGATTCTTCTTTGTTTTCTTCCCCCGTCCATTCATTTTCCTGTGGTAGCAATTGGTCAGCAGCTCCTTATCAAAGGGAGCTCGACTGGATCACACCATCTTGCAGTCTATAATCCAATAGCAAAGAAATGGAGGCTGTTTCCTGCATTGCACCATTCTCATTTGAATCCGTGCATTTGTGGAATTGAGAGCAAATTTGGCCCTACTGACAAATATGGTTGTGACGGCAGCTTTCAGGTCATTGTAGCAGGCGGGTCTTCGCAAAATGGTAACAGCTATGAACCCACAATAGAAATTTATAATTCATGTGTTGATTCATGGCATGTGATTGGAGAAGTCCCCTGTGAATATGTTGTGAGGTTGGCTGTGTGGACAACCAATGACACAGTCTACTGTAATTGAGTTATCTATTTCCTCACATCTGCTAGACCTTATAATATCATTGCATTTGATTTAGTGAAGGGTACTTGGAGTGAGGTCATGGTTCCAAGGCCTCAGTAGCTCATGTGCTCCTTCCTTATAAAGAGAAGAGGCCAGCTTACTCTTGTGGGAGGATTGGGTTCTCCTAAGAAGTGTAAATGCTTGAATATCTGGGAGCTACAGGGGGATGGGTGGCATGTTAGTTCATCCAAGTTTGGATGTTTTCCAATAAGAACTAGAAATCTGGGGATGTTTTCATAGCATGGAAGCCCACAAGATATGTGCAACTTCAGCTACAGGTCAGCTCAAGGATGTCGTTTTAAAAAGGATTTTGATAAATAACTAGCATTATTTTTACTATCATGGCTAACTCTTAAACTGTTAGTATAGGCCTCCCAAGTGGCAGTGAAAACACCGGTATGTAATAAGTTTAGAGTTATGCTTGAGCCCTAGCCTTTGCCAATTTACAAAAACTGCAGCAAAACTCAAGCAAAAGTGTCATGATAAGGCATCATAGCAGATATTGATCTTTGAGACTTGTTTCTCCATTATCTATTCTGTCACCTATCTCATCACATAAGTTAATCTGTTTTTATTGTTCAATAATTTGACAACAACAAACCATGAAACTAAAAGCTCTGCCCTGCCTCTAAGTTGGGTTGGAAGGACAGGGCAGAGCAGTGTTCCTAGCCTGAAACTCAGTTTATTGTTTTTTTCTAATCCAATGTGTTTTTTTATTTACCATCTTTCTGATCTATCATCTATACGGTCATTTAAGTCAATCTATTTTTATTGATCAATACGTTGACAACAATAAACCACGAAGCCAAAGCTCTACCCTGCGTCTAGGTTGGCTTGGAAGGACAGGGTAGAGTAGTGTTCCTAGCCTGAAACTCAATTTTTTTCTTTTAACCCAATGTGTTTTTTTTATTTATCATCTTTCTGATCTATCATCTATACGGTCATGTGAGTCAATCTATTTTTATTGTTCAATAGGTGGACAACATTAAACCATGAAGCTAAGAGCTCTGCCTTGCTTCTAAGTTGGTTTAGAAGGACTGGGTAGAAAAGTGTTCCCCACCTAGGACTCAGTAGTTCTTTTTTTCCTTTTAAATCCAATGTGTTTTTTTATTTAATTGTACAAGACTTTAAGAAAACATAGGTGGAAAATGGGTTGTCGGATTCTCTACTAGGGTATCATGAAATTTTTTTTTTTTGAGTGATCAGAGTATAAAATATAATTGTTTACCACCAATTTGCATCCTATTTGCTTGTACTGTGATCGAATGATTGCGGTGGTCCAAAATTGTTGAAGCAATTTTTAGTTTTATATAGCAATTCAGTATAGTCTCTATCACTATATATATATATATATATATATATATATATATATATATATATATATATATATATATATATATATATATATATATATATATATATATATATATATATATATATATATATATATATATATATATATATATATATATATCTTCCATCCTCCAAGCCAAGCTACAGGGTGAGCATCTAACAGTTGCAGGGCATACAATTGGATAGTTGAGGTTCACCCAGTTAGATGGACCATTGCACATGCTTTTGTTGGATCTTAGGCAAAGGAAAACATCTAAGGAGATGTCAATAAAAGACCATACCTTTTAAGCCACTGTGAGAACATGAGCGCCTAATAAGCATGAAGTTTCATTTGAGCCATTCCTCTATGTGAATTGTTAAAGAACTCAAGAGAACTACTGGAAGAGTATGGACAATTTGGAATTTTGTTGAGCCATTTCTCTATGTGAATTCTTAAAGAACTCAAGAGAACTACTGGAAGAGTATGATAAGTTTGGAATTTTGTTTTGCAATTGCTCCTTATTCTGGCTTCATTTAGGAACCACAAGTATATCTCCTCGTCCAAATCTACATGTAGGAAAGTTTTTTTAACATCTAATTTCTCTAACTCAAAATCAAGAAAAACAACTAGTTCCAAAACAATACAAACATGTACAAGCTTAACAACTAGCGAAATATTTCATGGAAATATATACCTTCCATCTAAGAGTAACCTTTTCCGACCAATTTGGATTTATACCTTTAAAGATTAACATCAACTCCTTTATTCAATTTGTAGACCCATTTATATACAACAATCTTTCTAACTTTAGGAAGTTGTGTCAGGCTCATGTTGCCACAAAATCTAGCAGGTCTGGAGAGGAGATTCACCAGGTGAGGACCAAACTCTATGGCAACAATGAGGAAGTGTTGACAACCTTCCTCTTGTCGTTTAGTGGGATTTCAGCCACAAGGGAGGCTTCCCTATACTAGCTACAAGGCCACCATCATGGTCATGACCTAGAGGTCTTAATGTTCTTGAGAATATTCTCTTTCAGTGGCCCTAGAGAGGTATCCTATCTGTTATTTTTTAGGTTAGGTGAATGCCTTTTGTTGGTAAGAGAGACTCATTTAACCCATATCATACAAAGGAAGAGTCCATCTTTCAGTGTGCATGGAATTTTATAGCTTGAGTGAGCCTAACAGCTAAGAACATGTGTTTCCTCCTCATAAGTCATCGGGTTGAATTGGGAGGGGTAGAGTCTGTACACCTCTATAGATTAACTAGTCAAATTGTTGCATGGAAGAGACCCCTTGACCCACAAACCAAGGTGTCTCATATGTCAATTTGATGTTCAACTAGGCAGCAACCTTAAATTAGATTATTATTATAATTTATCAATTTAGTTATTTACATCTTTGCAATGGACATCCTTGTGTGCTCTAAAGTAGAACTCAATATTTCGATTATTTTTGGGTGTATATATGTATTCACTCTTTTAAGGCAGTTTTGTATTCAATGTTAGGCTATTTATTTTCTTGGTTTCTAAGTGTTGTTCCTCGAGATGTTTTTGGGCAGAGAACATTGCCAAGGCATCTGCTGAAGGCTTTAAAACCTCCCTACTTAAGGCCACAAGCTGGCTCTTGGATCAGAGGATGTAGCCCTCAAATATCTTTTTGAGCTGGCTGCCCAATGTCACTTCAATAGCAGCTCTATCTTTTATGCTTTAAATGCCAAATTTCGGTGGTGATTAAAAAGATTGAAAAGAAAGAAAACTACAAACTGAATACAAGCAATTACAATCAGATTTCTAGACCATGGCTTTTCCATTGGGCACATTTATCGTACATTGCAGAATCATAAGGTTAATTTGGATGAAAGAAACAAAAGAGTTAGGAGATAAACAAATACCGTCAAGGACCAGAAAGGGTGGCAGTTCTTGGCACTCAAAGAAAACAAAAATGTCATAAATGCTAATGAGGATGGATACCTTTAGGATTAGCCGATATGATAAGTATTTGCAAATAAATTCAACAGTTCTAATTTGTTCACGAGACCTTAAAGTATGCTTTAGGACCATGCAATATATGCAAAGGAATTCATCTCACCAAATAGATTGGTAACAGATTCCAAGAACTATACAATCTGTGTTCATGTTAGAGTATGACAGCAATTAAAAGAAAATATAAAAACTGAATTTACCGAAGTAAACTTTTGTGATGGTTACTCTAACGGTGTTTGGTTTATGAAACCAAATGATAGTCATCATAACCAATGTAACAATGCATATTTCATTTTATGAAGATCAAAAGATTGAAGATGATGTAAGCCTAATTATAAATTTTCTCCTCATAATAAAATCATTGTCTTGCCCATGGGTGTTTCCTTGAAAAACTGTCAAGGTTTTATCATGTAAAATCTTGTGTGTATTATCTATTCTTGTCATTATTTTTGCACTGCTGTGCCATTTCGTATCTCTCCGTGATGTGCTTTATTAGGTTGACTATGTACTGAATTTCCTATATTTAATAGATGTTTCCATGTTTTTCCTTTCTGAAAAAACTATGTTAATGTCTTTTTGGTTTGTTGTCACTTAACCTATCTCCCCCATACTGATAACTATGTTAATGTCTTTTTTGGTTTGTTGTCACTTAGCCTATCTCCCCCATACTAATATGTAAAACATCTTACTGTTAATACATCATTTGGCTATAAAGTGCTAATATGTAAAACATCTTACTGTTAATACATCATTTGGCTATAAAGGACTTTAGCTTTATTAGGTTGACTATGTACTGAATTTCCTACATTTAATAGATGTTTCAGTGTTATGAAAACACTATGTTAATTTTTTGGTTGGTTGTCATTTAAACTATCTCCCCATATTGATATGCAAAACATCTTACTGTTAATACATGTTTTTAAGGTACTGTAAAAGGTGTCCACGACCATACCCTGATCATTTATGGGATTTCCCCATTTGCAGACTATAAGGATCTTTGAGTCTCTTGAGCTATTTCCAAATTTTCACAATATGTACCTTGTCGCTGAATGTTATTAATAGACATTTTGTCATTGTGGTCTAGCTTGGGTGGTTAATATGAGAGGTTGTTCTCCTCCCCATATAGGTTGGATTTCTGCTTGTGACATGCTTACCCCTTTTGGGGGTTATCTATCTTTGGAAGAAGTCATATTAGGTGGATGTGTCTAGGTACTAAGAGGATGCATAGCTTATGCAGAGCAAGATAACAAATGTAGATCAAGGAAGGGAAAGTCATACTATGTTTATGGGCTGAGTTCCTTTATGAACAATGAACCAAATTGGGAAACTCATGATTGCATTAAGCAAGGCTTGAGTGGAGTAGTGAGAGAAAGTATCCCATGTTGTAGACCAATCCGGCTTCTAGAGGTGGGGGTATTGTGGGAAAAATCAGATGAGTCCAAATTAATATCACATGGATCTTTTGATGAAGTAGTAGTTGTACCTAAGCTATCCTTAACTGACAACACCTACAAGTCATTACCAGAGAGTGATCAGTATTTGGTTTAACCCATGTTGGGCACAAGCACAAAGCATAGCTTTCCATCAGTTGGCATGTTCAAGCAGATTCTAAGCACGTTATAGGAGTTTTAGAAACATCGTTACAATTTCTAGAAGGTTTAGACACGTATCTTACATACATAGCATGCAATTTACGTAAAACATTTTTAATTTATGCCAAAACATGTTAAAAAAATTTGTTCTACCAAATATGCAAAATATAAACCTTCTGCCTGAATGCTATTGAAACACATCTCTTAATGGGTTCTACGTTCTGTAAGAAACATGTGGATTTTTCCTACAAGGATCGCATATCATGTGTGAATAGATTATTGCTGAAAGGATCAGTATTAGGTATGGCTGGCAAATGTTCCTATTTCATACATGTTTTAAAGGTATTGTAAGGCTATAAGGATCTTTGAGTCGCTTGAGCTATTTCCAAATTTGCACAATATGTACCTTGTCGCTGAATCTTATTAATAGACATTTTGTCAATGTGGTCTAGCTTGGGTGGTTAATATGAGAGGTTGTTCTCCTCCTCCTCTAGGTTGAATTTCTGCTTATGAAATGCTTACCGCTTTTGGGGGTTGTCCGTCTTTGGAAGGATTCATATTAGGTGGATGTGTCTTGGTACTAAGAGGATACATAGCTTATGCAAATCAAGATAACAAATGTAGATCAAGGGCGGGAAAGGCATATTATGTTTATGGGCTGAGTTCCTTTAAGAACAATGAACCAAATTGGGAAACTCATCATTGCATCAAGCAAGGCTTGAGTGGAGTAGTGACAGAGGGTATCACATGTTGGACACATCAGGCAATTTTGGACACATCAGTCGACATGTTCAGGCAGATTCCGAGCACATTATATGAGTTTGAGAAACATCGTTACAGTTTCTAAAAGGTTTAGACACATACCTTACATACATAGCATGGGATTTATGTAAAACATTTGTAATTTATGCCAAAACATGTTACAAAAATTTGTTCTACAAGGTCAGCTCACCTTTAATAGTGGTGTGAATGACAATTCATTCTCATATCTTGTGCCCTTATTATTGTTTCACCATCAAAAGTTAGCCTTGTTAGATTAGATTCCGCATTCACATCACAACTTCTTTTACTAGAATTTTGTGCTGTGGTGAATTTGATGAATTGCAAGTACTACTATCACGAAAAAAAAAGAATCCCCCTATTAATATTATGGAGACAGCCTTGACAACGAATGCCATTCCTCTGTTGTTGAATGGTTCCACTGAGATTCAACCACTACTTCAGATAATCGATGTTGGTTATGTTACCTCATTAAAAACAACATCCTCACACTTCCACATTACTCTATCTGATGGAACACATCAACACAAGACTTTGCTACCATCCGCATATAGCCCACAAGTTGCATCTAGAGACATCCAAATTGGCTCAATAATTCTGCTTAAAAAAGCAGCTTGCACGATGCTCCAAAACTCCTCGTAAGGCCCAACATTTGAAATTACCCTCTTCTATTTTTTTCTTTCTAAACGCTTCTTGCATTACAAAAAAAATGGAATCTTCATTAATTCATTTCTCATTTGTTTACGTAAGGTCCATCCGATAGAATTGTTAAATTGTGATAATTTCAAAGTCATGTACATTTAATACAAAAATAAAAAATGCAATGTCAACTCATTAATTGATTAGCTTTGCAGTGTCAATATGAAAATTGAGAAAAAGTTGAAACATCTTTTTAGGTGATCTTTTTCAAATTTCAATATGAAGTTAGAAATAAATATTTTTGGTTGTGGCCCAAACTGTAATAAAACCATATATATGATTATATAACTTCCTAAAAAGTGTTGGTTACATCATTATAAATATCTATATATGTAGTTATGTAACTTCTCATAAAGTATTGGGTAGATCATTTTTAAGAGAGGTGGATTAGAAGAGTCTCTCATTTATCAAGAAAGATATTTGCAACTTTGAATGGATTGTCTCCAAGAATGACCAAGAAGCATGAGGAATGACTGGGTTAATGCACATAAGAACCCAACAAGACATCCTTTGACGTACCCCAGATGTCAAATACCCTCTCACCCTTTAATACACCCCTCAATACATACATGACATCCACTCAGGCTTAAAAACTTATTAGTACATTGAAAAAATTGTATTTATCTGCTTAGTAACTTACTATTGCATTTTTAGACCTGAAATATCATTTATTTAATTTTTCAAAATTGAGGGGATACAAAGATTTTCATTCTAGATATTCATCATTTTCATCCATTTGGAAGATTATCCTTTATTTCTTTTAAAAAACCCTTACATGGTTATTAATCACAATTTTTCTTCTTAACATTAAGTCAATTTCTAAGTAGTTAGGACATTGGTATATAGGACCTTGAGAAGTAATCTTTAATCACCACACCTTGACTTAACACTTAGTCATCTTCCATCATGTAGAGACTCCTTACCTACAATTGTCCTAACAATTCAACCTCGCTATCCCACCCCACCTTAACACTGTCATTTTGAAGATGTGAGGACATAATGTATCTCTTAATCAAGTGAAACCCATTTGCAAATCAAAATGATGTAGGCAATCTTTTCACTATCCAAAAAAAATGCCTGGCATATTGGTGGAAAAAGAGATTCCTAGTTCTCAGAAGTTCTATTGCCCGTTAAAGGATTGCTTGACTGTTGAAGGATGTGCCTGAAGTAGGAAGCTCAACTGAGCCAGTTGTTGTTGTTATAAAAGAGTCAAAATGCCCTAAATGCAGAAGGTTGTTTTGTGCTCAATGTGGTGTGCCATGGCATGTGGGTTTGGATTGCTCTGACCTAGAGAAATTGTCTATTCCCAAGAGGGACAAAGATGATTTGTTGCTCTTAAAGCTTGCCAAAAAAAATATTGGAAACTGTGTGGAAACTGTGGACAAATTGTTGAAAAACAACTGCATGTTGTCACATGATTTGCAAGTCAGTAAATTGGTAAAATGCATTTTTGTTGAATATTTTTTTTTTATAATACCCTATTCGACTTTGATAAAGATAATTGGTTCCAATCTGAAAATTATATTTTCTAATCATAGCTGTAGGTTATGATATCTTTATTGTGTACATATGGATGCCTAAGTATTTCCAATTGAAAAGCAAAGCTACATACTAATTGTCCATGGCTTAACAAAGATGTTTCTTCAAATGTATCTAGCTTAGGAAAACCTAGTATTTGAAAACTACTTAACTAAAATCTTTCCCTCGCCTCTGGTGAATTTGTCATTGAAATTTGTTGTTCAATACTGGAAAACTAAGAGGCATTGCTTGGTTATTTAAACCACAAGGAGAACTGACACATGTGGTGGAAATGCGGATCAAAGTGGAAGAATGATACAGTGCCTTGCAAATGCTTTGGGTGGGAATAATGATAAAAGGAGCTAAGATTTCCTTGGATTTGGGACCTGGGAGACAACAAAGTTGTGAAAAATACATATGGTTGTAAATATTGTTTACCAAATTCCATTGTGGTTTCTCTTTAAGTTGATCTTTGCAATGTAGTCCTGATTCTCTTACACAGGGGAATTGTATGTTTTTCAGGTTGTATAGATGTTGAACAATTAATGTGCATTCATTATTGAATATGTATAGTAATGTTGTATTCAAGTATGTTTACAATGTTGTGTTCAAGTGTATTCACAATTTGTTCTTATACCACAACTTCTTCATCATGAATAACTTGATTTGTTTCAAAGTGCATGCCATGAATATTTCATTCAAGAGATACATGCTTGAACAAAAAAAAACTTAAAATATAGTAAGTTCAACCGCATACCTGTTGTGGATATTTGATAGTCAGGGTTCTTGCGAAGTTTCATGAGTCAAGAGAAAGCCTCAAAGGACCTTGTGAAGTCTCTTTACTGAAATCTTTTTGAAGACTTACCTTCGCAGGTTTTGGATAATGTGATCAGGGGTGTTCTGAAGTACATATCAGATTGCATTGTAGCCACATTTCTCAGTGATAACGTTAAGCAGTTCAATACAAATGTTGTTATGGGAATTGAGGTTGATTTGACACTGCTAGAATCTTTTGCAGATACTCAATTTCATGACAGTGGCTTGGATGAGCTTGAAGGTGCAACAAATCCAAAAAATTCTTTGTTAGAGGCAAGGCAGTTGGTTAGTCTTTTATTAAACAACCATCCAGAGAATTTCATGGGACATTAAAAGAGACTGAGAGAGTTTAGTTGATGTAATGATAAAAATTCTTTATTTATGGAGTTGGAAAATCGTCATTTGTAGGGTTAATAACCTTGTCTAATAATAATTACTGGAAAAGAGGCCATTGCCTCAAATATTCTTCTTTCTAAGTTCCTCATCCTATTGTTTTGTAGTCACCATCAATAGTCACAGTTGATGTTCTGGTAAAATATTCCTCCTCGAGAGCAATGGAATCTTAGTTAATGGGCATTTATAACAAATTCTTGTGAAGTGTGGAGGATGGAGAACATTGTACATCAAGATGGGGCTCCATTCATGTATTATCACACTTGCAATTTAAGCCTTACAGGCTTTTATTTTTATGATCCTTGTTGTTGCGAACATGTTGAGCGACTGCGCTGCCAAGAGCCACTGCACGTATGTTTTTTTTTTAATCTAAATTTCTATCAATCTCTCTTCCCTTTCCTTTTCAAATTTAGTGTCGTTTGTCACAAGTTTGAATCTAGCTACATCTAAGCTCGTTCATTTTTGGGTTGTTTTGTTGAACAGTAAAAAGGGCTTCCAGATGGATAGTATTGTGGAGACAAGCTATGAGATGGGGTACTGCGTTATATGTAGTTGTTATAACTTTCATTTCTATGGTTCCATAATGATATGATAATTGAATTTATTTGGTTTTGGTGTAAACAGGCATGTTGCGGATGTATCTCTAGAGAACGACTGCAAGTGCGGCCCCAACTACCAGTGCGGCACTTGCAGCTGCCACACATGAATCAATAGAATCTCTTAAATAGTGGTTGTCTCTCTAATTGGTGTGTAATAAGTCTAGTATGTTCCACCAGACATGATGCATAGTTGTGGAGTGTCATAGATGTTCCTGTACCTGCAATTTTAATAAAGACTCAATTTACATAGATTTGGGCTTTTAAGTGTGATTTCTATTGTTCATGGCATGCCAATTATTATGCTACTCACGTTAAGTTATCTTTGATTTTGTTTTCAAAAATGTTATATAGGAATATGTATACCTTAGATGGGCTTCTGCAATGACATATATAAAGTGGTTATTTGTTTGTTTTCAAATTAAAATACATTTACATGAAATTCTCAAATTCTCTTCCTTTTTTGGTTCAAGCATGTCAGCATTTTTTTATCTAGATTTTTGGAAATCTAGATAAAATTAAGTTTAATTCTTTGTAATTAGAATTTTCATTCTGAAAATGAATCTGCAATTAAAATAAGGATAAGTTTGGATGAGGGAGATGCATACTTGTACAGGAGGCACTACAACAGATTAATGTTGTTTGGGTACATTTATTTATGATCCCAAAAGCCATTGCCAATAAAATATCATCTAATTTTATAAAACCTCATTTTTGCAAATGGGCTGACCTGGCAATTCCTAAGGAATTCGGCGGTTGGGGATTCTTGGAAAAAAAAAAAATTGGACAAGCTCTGCTGATAAAATCTTTTTGGAGAGCTATAAACAGCCTTGGGATTGGCAGGACATCATTCACAAAAAATACTTAAGACAATCTAATATGGAGGGTTTGTTCATGAATAATACCAACATCAGAACAAATGGGTCTTTAATTTGGAGGAGTCTCATGAAAATTATCCTCTAGTGGTGCATGAGGATGGAGTGGGAGTTTAGCAATGCTTGGAAAATTTTGATTGGTACAAACTACATCAAAGGTATGAACAAAGAGAGGGACATATAGGGACACACATTAGACATCATCAACAAAAATAGATATATATTTCTAGGCCAAGCAATAATAAGATATCAGATTGACTGTCCTATTTGGAAAAGCTACATACATGGGACTAGTAGGGCAATGTGCCATTGAATGGAAAGAATTCACCAGTGGCCTCGGCAAGACATGCCTATTACACAATGCTCTCGGCGACGACATCACATGGAGTGGGAAATTGTACAAACAGACTCCCATTGTTGTTGAATCATACATATATTACATTAGACGGAGACACAGTCTACAACAGACTTCTTGGCTCTACATGGTATGGAAGTTGAAGATCCCATTAAAATTAATTTTATTTGCTTGCCTTGTATAGAAGAATAAAGTTTTGACATGGGACAAATTACTAAAAAGAGGATTCTAAGGACCTAGTTTTTGCATCTTCTGTAGAGACTCCACAGAAATTATAGACTATATTTTCTTCTCGTCCTTCAACTACACAAGTTTGGAGAAGTATCGCTCAATTTCTGAACATTCCATTTAGCTTGGCATCTAACTTAGAACATAATATGTCCCCTTGGTCCGATAGTATAGTAAAGAACAAAGAGATGGATATATATATATATATATATCATTTCGGAGATATAGAATGCTCGAAATTACCATATATTTGAGAGACATCCTATCGATAAAAACATAATCTGTTTGAGAGTTATATCTTGGATGAACGCCATACCACAGGATGCAAAATCTCATAGGAACACAATGAAGAAAAGGGATCTTTCGAATATAACCCTGCCTGCTATACGGTTCGATGATGCTGCACAAGTGGGATTGTGTGGGTGTGGAGCAGTACTCAAGCTGGATGGAAATTCACAATACAACCTCTCTTGGCATGGTGGCGCTGGCACTAACACCAGAGCATAAATCATTGCACTATGGGCACTACCCTGGTTTGTAAAAGAGAAACGCTTGCACAGCATCAACATCTATGGTGACTCCATATCTCTCATAGAAGGGATACAAGGACTGACTGAATATGACTCGCCTTTATTATTCAGATGGATCAACAGGATAAAACAAACGCTGGGCTCCCTAATGTAGAAATTTTGAATAATATAACACTTATTCACAGAGATTATCCTGATTATACACTATTGCGGAATGCATGCATAATACATAACCTCCTCTACGTTGATCATCAATTTTGTGGAATTAAAAACAATGAAACATCAATCGCATGCGCACATTAACACAGTATGTAACCGAGGAAAGCATATAGCTGAAAACCCCCAACTATCTGTATATTATAATGATTGAGAACATGTAACAATACATAGTACAATACTCCTCGCAAGTACTCAGTACTATGTCCACCTGTACACACAAACTAGCTCATATCTGAATCAATCACAGGTTCAAATCTTCTCCGCTGCTTGCCTGCCTCCACTGCGCAATCCTGCATGAGAATGGATGAGAATGGTTGATCCAAACTCGTATTTCCCTTGGCTGAACCACACAATCCTCATTGGCAATACTCAATCCATTGATTGTGCAAATCTCATGCACAGCTATAGTCACAACTGACAGCTGTTTTGCCCTTTCACTCACCTCTAACACTTGTCTCCACTGAACTGTCCATGCACTGAGTTAACTGATGTATTATTTAGTTGCTTTATGGGTTAATAATTAGTGAATTAATTAATAATTAATTCACATCACTCATCACTAGTGTATTCTGCAGTTAGACTAAATACAACTAGTTCAACTAAGTCAAACTGAACACAACTCCATCAACTCCTCAATCAACTCCACCAAACTCAATCTCTTGAGTTCTAACTAAAGTCCATCATGCAATAGCTCAACTAACCCATAAGAAAAGCGTATTTCCTTCTGACAATTGCATGTGCCACATCCGTAGCTCGAACTGAAGTGCTCCAAGAGGATAAGATAATGTTTATAGTCCAAATATTATTAAGAGCTAATAATATTCGACTGTTCTATTTTTAGCTTGGCAGTCTAAAAATAGACTCCACCCATATGTCTAAAAATAGAAGTCCATCTATTTTTACCAACATGACCAGTCATCCACAAATAGCATCCTGCAACTCATAGACCATGATCCATATGTCTAAAAATAGACTTTGCGCCAAAAATAGCCTGCGGGCCCACTTAGTGAAGGCGACTCCTTTCCACTAAGCTCCATCATCTTGTTGCATTTTCAACACCTAACATCCTACACCACAAATCATATTTATAGGGATGCTAATAAGGAGGTGGATAAGTTGTCAAAAGAAGGTCTGGATGGACAATGCGGCATTATGAACTAGAAACTTTCAATGGACAGGCACATGAAAGAGGAAGGAGTGATCCACTTTCCGTAACAGAATCAGATCTTGTTTCTTTTCTCTTTATCTTGTTTAATTTATGATGAACTGATAGTAGAATATTCAGTATATTTAACACTACTTTTTTTTTTGGATATGGACAACATTTTGTATGGTTGGACCTTGAATAACTAGAAATTAGTCCATCATGGTAGACAAAGCTTACGAGATCACCAAACTGTAACCATCCTTAAATGTTTATTTTCTGAAATATGTACTGGACTTTACCAATAATAATAAAGCCAACGTTTTTTTCTTCTGACAAAAAAAAAAAAAAAACGACGATAAGTTTTGATTGTAGAATTCATTTTCTATATTCTTTATTGAGGATTAGCCTTTCCACAAAGCTCATGCCCTTCCTTGGTAGTTATTACTGAGTCAGATGACTTGTGATTAGCCGACTTATTGATTTTAGTGGGCATTTACCTACATTTGCCTCTTTAGATTACAATCGTATATCACTACTGAGAAGCCACCTATACATGCCTATTTCACATCTTTTAACAACTTGTTTGTTAGCATTTCCTCCTAGTTAGCCCGTTGTTTAGGATACCACAACCATTTCAATGGACACTGATGGGTAACTGTGTTACAGTCCTACCACAATCATTTCAATGGACACTGATGGGTAATTGTGTTACAGTGGTTGTGCTCTGGTTGTTTCCAAATTTGTGGAAGTTAAGCCGACATTTTAGGGTAGATAGAGCGAGAAAATTTTGTCTTATTGTGTTGCTCTATGTGTTTTGGTGAAATGTTATGTGGGACGATCCAGTGATTGGTATAATGGGATGTTATCTTCTCCAACAAGTTTCAAATTCTATGAAGAATATCTTTGGCCCCTTGTAATAAGGCAAAAATAGTAAAATCCTTGGTAATTTGTAAGAGATTTATTGATATGCATCCTAATAGATAGCTCAGTTTTAACAAATCCTTATCACATTTTAATCAAAATTAATTAAAAAAATATACTTAAAAAACCAAAACATAAAACAATTAAACTGTTATTAAAGTGTACTTAACAGATTTGTTTTAATTCAAATTCTCGTCTAACCTCTTCATTATTTAAGACTTGAGTGATTATGTTTGTTTAAGTTCACGGCCCATAACCTCTTCATTGTTTTGGGCTCATGTGACCTGCTTACATTACCATCAGAGACACAGGGAAGTGTAACTGTGAAGGATTTGATTTCATGTATGTACCTTAAGTAACATCATTCTATACTTTTAAGTTACTGGTATTTTTCTCTGGTCAATGGATTGATTTTTGGTACTTGGAATGCCTAATTAAAATGAACAACAAATAACCGCTTCAGTGAGCCACAATTTGATTTGTCACCATTTCCAAAAGTGGACATTGGTGAACTTCGAATACACACTAAAGCACGATCACATGGGAGCTGGCATCCAAATCAAGTTGATGTGTCAATGATAGCAACAATTTGATTTGTCACCATTTCGAAAAGTGGACTTTGGACATTGGTGAACTTCAAAAGCACACTGAAGCACGATCACATTGGAGCTGGCATCGAAATCAAGTTGATGAGTCAATATAGCTGATGAAGTTTGGATTAACAATTTCCTCACTTCAATACATTTATGAGCATATCATTTTTGGAGCGAGTTGTTTTTAGTGTGATTTTTTAGGAGTTTTTCAGGTGGGTTTTTCCAGTCTAATTTCTCTAAAATCCTACAGGAATTTATTGAAATCACAAGTTTGATGGGTAACCCCTGCACAATCTAAGTGCCCTAGGGGTTTTTTAGGGTGTTGAATCCATATAAACAGTCAAAAAACCAGTGTACATGACACAAATCAAGATTTCACCTTCAAAAAATCGCAAAGAACTCCTTTTTGGACCGAATTTAGTCAATGCACAATGCCATGCCCTCCATTGAAGATATTGTTAAAGGCAGAAGGGTTCTTAAACAATATTTGAGGAATAACAGCATGACACAATCTTGAGTAATTTTAGATTTTTTAATATCGATTTTAGGATGTTATTATTATATTGTGTTTTATATTTGTTTTTATTTTTAAATTTTAATTTAAAATTTGAAAAATAAATTTTAAAGTTACTAAATTTAGTGTGTTGTTTAATTGTTTTTGGTTAGATTGTAATTTTTGTAGTTTAAAATCTATTTCTGAATGCATCAATGGATTTAGCTCCTTGAAAAACGTTTAAGACTTTTGGATTGTGCAAAATTTAGACATGAAATTTATAATTTCAGTGATTTTTTGTTAAATAGTAGATAATTTGACTTGAAGATATGTCCAAAACACCTTCAAAACATATAAGACTTAAAATAAATATTTGCATCAACCATCATCATATATAGTAATTTGGAAATTTTTAATATTGATTTTTAGTAATTTGATATTTCTTAATATTGATTTTTAGGATATTATTATACTGTGTTTTATCTTTAATTTTTAATTTAAAATATGAAAAATAAACTTTATACTTATATTAAGATGTTGTCTAACTATTTTATGTTTTGAAGTTTTTGGTTGGAATTAAGCAAAACACTTTTTGTTCAAATTGTATTTTTTGTAGTTTAAAATCTATTTTTGAATGTATTAATAGATTTTTTTTTTGTGGAAAACGAAAGTCAAGGAATACACACAACTGTTCATAATGCATTAATACTAAGGCAAACCTTTAAAGGCTCAACAAAAATATTTTGTAGCAGAATTGTCAGCATGAACAAAAAAAGGTCGTATGACAAGTAAAAAACTTGTCCTCAAAAGCCCAAATAACCATAAGCAATATAGAAGTATAATTGAACATAGCATATATAAGCAGTTTCCACACAATGAGCGCGAAATAATCACAAATATTTTTGATGTGAAAGCAATACCTATTTGGGAGGATGGCCATTGGGGATTTGAATTCTTTGTCTTCCAACGAGTGAGCCCTCCTAAATTTTTTCAAGGAAAATATAACCTTCCTCTGTCGGTAGTCCTGTCTTCAAGAGGGAGTCCACCCTACTATTTAGTTCCATGTGAACATGTTCGACAAATAAAATATGCAAATATTCCCTCAACACCTGAATTCTATCCAACCAACATTGTAGGAGAAGTGCCTGAAGTTTTCTCTTATCATTCAACTAATCAACCACAACCTTTGAATCACCATATATCTAAAGGGAAACTAAAGCCATTGATGAAACAATATAAATAAGGGCCCAAACAACTATAACCTCTGCTCTTGTATTGGAACCACTCACTACATTCAACCATAATTGCATAGAGATATTGCCACGCATGGAGATATGGCCACCACAACCATAGCATCCCCACTTTTGAGCCTCGTCAAAGTAACAATTGTACTCTATTATAGGAGCCTCCAGAACAATGGATGAAACACATCTCATTGGATGGAAAATGGCGATGATAGTCATAAAAGAACCCAAGGATTTGAAGAAGAATCTAAAGGATGTTGAAACGAGAGCTCTCAAAGATCCGCTTGTTGCAGACTTTCCAAATTCTCCATGCTATGAAGATCGACAAAAATTTATAAGGCCCCATGTTATGAACCCGCCAACCAACATTGGTTTCAAGAAAGAAAATGGGTTTGAATTTCCGAAGATCTAGAGTGTGTACAACCACTTGCCATAAGGCTTTGGAGAAGCCACAGGAAAAGAAACTGACTCTAATCCCTGGATACAAAGGATACCAATACTTGGACCTTTGAATCCATAACAAATCAGATTATCCTCGATCAATACCCTATTGTTTAGATCCAACCACGTGAAACAATTTGGTCATGTCGGGATCAAATATTTCCAAATTAACTTCATCCACCATTTAACACCAAAAATATCGACATGCTCATTGATAACATCGTAAGCTAATCTAGCCATGAACTGTTGCAACATTCCCAAGCCAGATTGTCATGTCCCTCTTATTATTGAGAATGATGTCATGTCCCTCTGAGAATGGCCATGAACTGTGGCAACATTCCCAAGCCAGACTATCATATCCCTGTTATTGTTGAGAATGGCCATGAACTGTAGCAACATTCCCAAACCAGCCTTTCATATCCCTCTTATTATTGAGAATGATGTCATGTCCCTCTTATTATTGAGAATGATCCCACTACATGATAATTTTGAGACAAAACCATCAGAGAACCCAAAAAAAACCAGCGCATGCGAGGTATACCATCTGCGATTTACCAATCTACATCAAGCATATAAACATGACAAAACCTGTAAACTCAAATAAGAGTAAATACCATTCAAATCAACAAATATGAGATAAATCTATATCTCATAGATCACTTCGATAAGTATTCAATATTGGCGATTTTCATTTTGAATATAAATTTTTAAAAAATTCCAAAATCTAATAAAACAAAACTAAACAATTAAGTTACTATTATCTATCAGTCATCTTGGAGTACACCCTGGCATCGAAAGAAACAGAGCCGTAACGCTAAATCTATTAGTCATCTTGGAGTACAATCTAGCATCGAAAGAAACAGAGTCGTAACGCTAAATTCATGTGAAAGCTAAGCAGAATCAGCCTCATACATGTATATATAGTCTTATACATGTAGATAATGTACTTGAATCTCAGCCTCATCCTCCATGGCTTCTCTTCCCCTCATTAACTATAACCATCCCAACCTCCTCTGTTCTCTGCAGTCTACCGCAGCCAATACCTTCAAGATCTTGAATGACTTGCCCTTTTCCAGTGCTCTAGCACTGCACATTCGCCTCAACCACCAATGTCCCAATATCCGGTCCACCACACCCAAGAGCTATGGCATGGTATTAGAGCAATTCATAGCGCAGGGGGAGATGTGGGATCTGAAGCAAGAGAGCCAACATAACTTCGAAGCATGGAGGTTGGGCGTAGAAACAAACACTCTGCGCTCATGGACCGTGGTGCTGTTAGCTTAATAATGATTCTATAATGTGAAATAAACACTTAAAAGAATCGAAAAACTTTAATACCCAATAAATCATACCTCCAGCCATTGATGCTACTCACACTCACAATGTATTTCGTACGCAAAGCTTCCTGGTCCGCTTCACAATTTAAAATGTGCCAGCTAAAGTAAATTCCAATCAAACTGATTATTTTCAGCAGCTTAGTTAAATTTACCATGAGGAGCGCTCCCATGGAACCAAAGGACATAATAAAGGAGCAGCTACAGCACTGAAATTTCACAACATCAAAAACAGGACAACCAACTGCAGAATATTATGGTGAATATTTCACTCAGAGGCGGGGTCATTGGTAGCCTTAGAACCCTCTACGTCTGTACTAATCAATAGACGGCTACTTATGATGACATTTCATAGAAACCAAGCAACGTATTGCAGACTCAGAAACGGAAACGCCAGAAGGGAAAAAGAAAAGGTGAACCGAAAGGTTGCAAATTTACAGGACTTTTCTTACAAACAAAGAACAATTCAAGGTGTAGTTGCACATAAGCCCTGAGTTAACTTGATGGCGGGGTTTTTAACACGCGACCCAAAATCTTTCATCTGTGTGGCACTTCCAAGCTCTACTCACTCTCATTTGATCGTGTAAGGCTGAAGGAGTTGAGTGAGTGAGCTTGGGGACCAAACAGAACTATTTATAGCCAAGCTTCCATCAAGTTTTAGTTGGCTATGTGTCAAGTGTTCCACACAACATGGTAGAGAACTGCGGTGGGAGTAATGGACCACTCCAGGAGCTCACAACAAGAAATTAATTTAACAGCAAATGGTTTCAGTAAATATTGGAATTGGCAGCAGATGGTTAGTTGGTTTCTGAATTATTGGCGGCCGTTATGGACCAAACAGCCATTATGGGAGCTAACATTCTCCCACTTGGTCCATACTTCCACACTTAATGTCTCATCTTAAAACCCATTGATAATCTGTATTAAGTAATAGATACATGAATCACGGCGATAAGTCCTCTAATGACGAGTATTATCTGCCATGTATTACTATGTATTTATTCTTATTATAATTTATGTGGCAACAATTTCTTAATGAATAAACCTTATGTTTATTCTTGGTCCTACACAGATGAATTCTCTCAAACCAAATTAAGGTGCACATAAATATGAGGAATACATCACAATAATTAAGAATTTCATTAAAATAACATTGTCCATACAATGAGAAACTACATAATGGAACCAAGTCCCATATTCATTACATGATCCTTGAATTTCAACGGTGGCATGCCCTTAGTCAAAGGATCAGCGATCATCAACTCAGTGCTGACGTGCTCAATGACCACTTTCTTTTCTTTAACATGTTCCCTTGTAGCTAAATACTTAATGTTGATGTGTTTATTTTGACTCCCACTTTTGTTGTTTTTAGCCATAAAAACAGCAGCTGAATTGTTGCAATATATTCTCAATGGCTTAGAGATAGAATCCATAATTCTAAGCCTAGAAATGAAACTCTTAAGCCATACACCATGTAAAGTAGCCTCAAAACAGGAAACGAACTCGTCTTCCATAGTAGAAGTGGCAATCAAGGTCTGCTTGGCACTCCTCCATGATACAGCTCCACTGACCATCATAAAAATGTATCCTGATGTTGATTTGCGTGAATTAACACATCCGGCAAAGTTAGAATCTAAGTAGCCAATTACTTCCAAATTGTCTATCCGTATATACATAAGCATGTAGTTTTTGGTTCCTTGAAGGTACCTCATTACTTTCTTTGTAGCTCTCCAGTGGTCTAAACCTGGATCACTCTGATATCGTCCCAACATTCCTACAACAAATGCAATGTCAGGTCTTGTGTAGACCTAAGCATACATTAGGCTTCCGACAGCAGAAGCATATGGAATGTTTTTCATTTGTTCCCTTTCAAAGTCGTTCTTCGAGCATTGGTTCAAATTGAACCTATCACCCTTCACAATGGGAGCTACACTTGGTGAACAATCCTTCATCCGAAATCTCTCTAAAATTTTATTAATATAGGTTTCCTAAGACACACCCAAGATGCCTCGAAATCTGTCTCTATGGATCTTAATACCAATGACATAAGATGCCTCACCCATATCCTTCATATCAAAATTTTTAGAGAGGAATTGTTTCACCTCATGCAGCAAACCCTTATCATTGGTTGCTAGCAAAATGTCATCCACATATAAAACAAGAAAACAGATTTTACTCCCATTGACTTTCAGGTATATACATTGATCCATAATGTTTTCTACAAAACCGAATGCAGAAATTACATTATGGAATTTCAAATACCATTTGCGGGATGCTTGTTTTAAACCGTATAATGATTTCTTAAGCTTGCAACCCAATTTCTCACCATCACTAGAGGGGAATCCTTTAAGTTGTTTCATGTAAACCTCCTCCTGTAGATCTCCATTGAGAAATGTCGTTTTCACATCCATTTGTTGCAAATCCAAGTCAAAATGGGCTACTAATGCCATAATAACGCACAAGGAATCTTTCTTAGATACAGGAGAGAAAGTCTCTGTGTAATTGATTCCTTCTTTCTGAGTGAATCCCTTAACAACGAGTCTTGCCTTGTATCTCTCAATGTTGCCCAATGAGTCCTTCTTTGTCTTAAAGACCCATTTACATCCAAGGGATTTTTCACCATTAGGCAACTCAATAAGATCCCAAACTTCGTTACTCTTTATAGAATTCATCTCTTCCTTCATGGCATCGTACCATAATTCTGATTCTTTGCAACTCATGGCTTGTGAAAATGACTCGGAATCATTTTCAGCTCTAATGTTGTAGTTAGATTCTTACAGATACACAACATAATCATCAGGAATTGTTGATCTCTTTGGTCTAATAGATCTTCTGAATGTTGTACCATCATCTTCCTAAGAAGTATGTGGTTCAACTCGTTGTTCAAAAGTTCTTGGCAACTCTTGAACTACCTGATCTACTGGAATGTCGTCAGCAGCTTGTGGAACTTCAACAATTGGTTGTTCAACACCAATTTGTACTTGAGGGGTGCTGTGAACAATAACCAATCTATCACTTGAGGTGAAAGGTTGAGATTCTGAATGATCCTTCTCAGAAACTATGTTCCTGGTTTAATCGCTCCCACTAATCAAGTCATTTTCAAGAAACTTTGCAGTTCTTGATTCCACAATCCTAGTGCAGTGAGATGGATAATAAAATCTGTAACCTTTAGACCTTTCGGCATATCCAATGAAATACCCACTAATGGTCCTTGAGTCCAGCTTCTTCTCTTGTGGACTATATATTCTTACTTCAGACGGGCATCCCCAAACGCACATATGTTGCAAACTCGGTTTCCAACCTTTCCATAATTCAAATGGCGTTTTAGGAACAACCTTGGTTGGAACCCTGTTTAATATATACATTGTCGTCTTAAGTGCTTCAGTCCACAAGGATTTAGGAAGATTGGAGCTGCTAAGCATACTCCACACCATGTCCAATAATGTTCGGTTTCTTCTTTCTGCTACACTATTCTGGTCGGTTGAACCAGGCATGGGGTATTGGGCAACAATCCCATGCTCTTGAAGAAATTTTGCAAATGGACCAGGTGCTTGTCCATCTTCTGTGTATCTACCATAATATTCTCCACCTTTATTTGATCTCACGATCTTAATTTGCTTGCCGCATTGTTTCTCTACTTCAGCCTTAAAGATCTTAAAGGCATCTAATGCTTCGTTCTTTTTATGAAGCATGTAGAGATACATATATCGTGAGTAATAATCTATAAAAGAGATGAAGTATCTCTGACCATGTGAGTCCATGTCTAAACTACATATATCAGTATGTATGATCTCTAATATGTCTGAACTCCTATTGGCACCTTTCTTTGACTTGTTGGTCTGCTTTCCCTTTATGCAGTCCACACAAGTCTCAAAATCAATAAAATCTAGGGTATTAAGTACCCCTTCATTTACCAATCTTTTAATTCTTTCTATGGAGATATGACCTAATCTCTGGTGCCATAATTTAGAGAAATCTTCATTAATAACACATCTTTTAGTGCCAGTGTGAACATGCATTGAATCATAAGTGACATTGTTTTGTAAATTAATACAGTGAAGACCATTAAACAAAATACCATTCCCAACACAATCAGATTTATAAAATAAACTAAAGGATGTTTCTGAAAAGTTAAAGGAATATCCAAAATGTACAAGTCTTAAAACTGAAATCAAGTTTCTAGAAAAACTTGGAACATAAAAGGTCTTTTCTAATTCTAAAATAAAGCCACTACTTAAAGCTAAATAGCATGTTCCTATAGCTTCCACATGTGAGCCCTTCTTGTTTCTTGATAAGATGCTTTGCTCACTTCCTACTGGCTTCCTTAGGTTTTGCAAACCCTACAAGGAATTCAAAATGTGAATTGTTGATCCAGAATCAATCTACCAGGTGTTAATATTGACATTAACCATATTAGATTCATAACAAACAAATGAGATTGGATTATCTTTGTCCGCAAGCCATTTCTGAAATTTGGCGCATTCCTTCTTCATGTGTCCCTTCTTTTTATAGAAGAAACACTTCGAATCCTTCTTGATATCAGCTTGGGGAGGTACTTTACCTTTCCCTTTCTGATTGGCTTGAGATTTGCCCTTTCCACGCGTTCTCAGTTTTGCACTTTCTCCTAGTTCCATCACCAGTCTCCCTTTCTCTTGAACACACATGGTCATGAGTTCATTAATTGACCATTTATCCTTATGTGTGTTGTATGAGATTTTGAAGGGTCCGTATTGGTGCGGAAGGATGTTCAGGATGTAGTGCACCAGGAAAGACTCTGATATTTCAACCTAGAGTTTCTTCAATTGAGCCACAGTGTCCTTGATTTGCATGATGTGCTCACGTACACCTTTCACACTGGTAAGCCTTAAGGATGAGAACTTCATGATTAGAGTGCTTGCTAGTGCCTTGTCTGAAGTGACAAATTGATCATCAATGGCTTTCAGCCAAGTCTCAGACCTTTTCATGCTGATCAACGAAACCACGAATACCAGCTGAAATTTTAGTCATAATGAACATCATGCTTAGACGATTAGATCACTCCCATTGTTCATAAAGCGTGATGTCCGCTGCAGTACTGGTATTAGTGAGTGTCGGTGGTTCATCTTTCCTAATAGCATAGTCTATGTCCATCCACCCCAATTGAAGGAGAACTCTCTCCTTCCAAACCTTATAGTTATCTCCCTTAAGTTCAGGGATATCACAACGAATTTCAGATAAATTTGCAGGTTGTACAATTGCATAAAATTAAAGATCACATTCTTATGTTAAAAATTGAGGCCTAAAAATAAAATTTCATGCTTTACCAACGTAAATCATGCTTAAAATTGAATCTAATGACATAAAAATTCCCTGTGGGCTAAATTTCCAATTCAAACAGATTCAATTATTCTTTATGATAGAACTTATCAAATTATTCACTTGATTCATAATTCTAAAGGGTATATTATGATTAATGTGTAAATATTCTTTATGTGATCCCAATCAATCATAATATATAATATTATTTAATTAGAGATGTTGTGGCTATTCTCTAATCAATTAAAAATTATATGGATCACTAGACATTACTTATTTTCTGCATAAAAATTAACTTGATATGAGAATAATTATAAATTGCATAAATAAAACTAAAATATTCATGCATAACATTCAACGATGGGTCTCGTATACTCATCCAAAATAGCATGTATTAATTAGAGTAGAAATAATCAATTCATGCAAATTAAATATGAACATAGTTATAAATTTGCACAACAATTATACAGATTGCATATAATTAAACCAAATAAATATTATAAGCATAAAAATTAAGCAAAAATTAGACATATTTCCAAATAAATGCCTTAATTCAGAAAATCCTCTAAATATGGCATTGAGCCAAACAAAACATGTCTATAAACATCAAGGCAGAGATAAAACTAGCTCTGATACCAAATGTTAGGTTAATAACGATTCTATAATGTGGAATAAACATTTAAAAGAATCGAAAAACTTTAATACCCAAGAAATCATACCTCCGGCCATTGATGCTACTCACACTCACAATGTATTTCGTACGCAAAGCTTCTTGTTCCGCTTCACAATTTAAAACGCGCTAGCTAAAGTAAATTCCAATCAAACCGATTATTTTCAGCAACGTTAGCTAAATTTACCATGAGGAGCGCTGCCATGGAACCGAAGGACATAATAAAGGAGCAACTACAGCACTGAAATTTCACAATAGCAAAAACAGGACAACCAACCGCAGAATATTATGGCGAATATTTCACTCAAAGGCGGGGTCATTGGTAGCCTTAGAACCCTCCATGTCTGTACTGATCAATAGACGGCTACTTATGATGACATTTCATAGAAGCCAAGCAACATATTGCAGACTCAGAAACGGAAATGCCAAAAGGGAAAAAGAAAAGGTGAACCGAAAGGTTGCAAATTTACAGGTCTTTTCTTACAAACAAAAAACAATTCGAGATGTAGTTGCACGTAAGCCCGACCTAACTTGATGGCGGGGTTTTTAACACGCGACCCAAAATCTCTCATCCGTGTGGTACTTCCAATCTCTGCTCACTCTCATTTGATGGTGTAACGCTGAAGAAGTTGAGTGAGTGAGCTCGATGACCAAACAGAAGTATTTATAGCCAAGCTTCCATCAAGCTTTAGTTGGCTATATGTTAAGTGTTCTACACGACATGGTAGAGAACTGCACTGGGAATAATGGACCACTCCATGAATTCACAACAAGAAATTAATTTAACAGCAGATGGTTTCAGTGAATATTGGAATCGGCGGCGGATGGTCAGTTGGTTTGAATTATCGGCGGCCGTTATGGGAGCTAACAGGTGCTTCCTGAATTCGTGGAATACGTGAAAAGCTACATGGTCGGAAGTGGAAGCCAATATGTGAGGGACTTACAAATGGTGGCCAAAGAATCCATGGCTTATGTTAATTCTCTCACACTCTCAGGCGATGGGAAGGATGCGTGGGTTTTCGATGTGGACGAGACACTGCTCTCAAGCCTGCCCTTTTTCGCTAGCCGACAATATGGGTAAGATGAACTAGCAATCAAATGCCTTTCCCCTCTGCAATTTTTCCATTTTTTGGCCTAGTGTTTGCAGAGAAGGGGATGAAGGATGCCGCTTTTATAAAGTGGTCAGATTTGGCAGAACCAATTAACAAACGCCTTTCCCCTCTGCTTTATTTCCCCCAATTTGTTTGGGCTTCCCTGTTTGCAGAGGAGAGGGGATCGACGATGGTGCTTTTATAGAGTGGTCGGATTTGGCAGAGGCCCCGCCATTGCCTGCCAGTCGTAGTTTATACAACCATCTGCTGAAATTGGGGTTCAAGATCTTTCTATTAACGGCCAGGTACGACTACGAGAGGAATGCCACTGAGAAGAATCTGGCCCTGGCTGGTTATCATTCATGGGAGGCGCTTTTGTTGAGGTGATCTCTGCAACCAACGATGCATTTACCAATTTCGTTTCTTTGATGTGTCTCTGTGAGTTTGGAATGTCTGGTTTCGATGGGTAATGCACGGAAAGAGTTGTGTTCATGAGATTAATCGTTAATTTGTGCGGCAGGGAGCCGGAAGATTATGAGAAGAGCGCTGTGGTTTTTAAATCTGAGAGAAGATTGAAGATTGAGCAAGATGGGTTTAGGATTTTAGGGAACTCCGGCGATCAATGGAGCGATCTGACTGGATATGCCGTTGGGGACAGAACGTTCAAGCTGCCCAATCCCATGTATTACACTGTCTGATTTTAATGTTTGGATTGTTTGCCTGAGGCATGACAGGTGATGATATTTTTCAAAAGTATTTTGTAATCCTAAAAATAATGGACCTGCTTGCAGTTATTTCTAAAATTTATTATTAAAATAAGAATATGTGATTTTAAATTTGATGGGTAAAAATTTGGGGATATTAAGACTGGAGTCGCTCAAGAGTTAGAATGGCTTAAGCTTGATGTGAAATGGTCCAACATGATACTATTCGTTAGTGATTTTGATCATTTAAATACCCTTACATTATAATTTTTTTTTTAATCATACATACACCTTACTTTATTCTACAATATTATAAAATTCTCTTTTCATATGCATTACTTTGCCTACGACCAATAAAATTCTCTTTCCTCTACATTACTTCGCCCCAAAACGAATAAAATTCTCTTTTATATGCATTTCCTTTGCGCTAAAACGAATATAATTATCTTTTATATACATTTCTTTGTCATTAAATCCAATATTGGGATAAATTTACCAAAAACTCCCATTTGTCACTTTTATTGACATCGATTTTTTTTTTCCATCCTCGCATAAGACTACGTCTGCTCCTTTCGGAATTCTTTTTCAGTTCCATGGTCGGATTTCATTTACAGTAGAGATAATTTAATGATTGGTATAATGGTATGTTATTTTTTTTTCCGAATTTCAAATTTTATTTTTAGAACATTGAATTAAAAAAATAAGCTCTTGCTAACTCATAAATTTTTAATAAATCTTATTAAAAAACCATTAAATATATTCTTACCACAATAATAAACTTGATCTTAATTTCACTTAAACCACTTCATTGACTATGTTTAAAACATTGAAAAAAAACATACTACTGAAACCCAAGACTGAGACAAGCCATTAAGCCATTACTTGAGACTGCAAATGTGGTTAACGTTTTTGTAAGGCGTGCCATTGAACCATTACTTTATATTGCAAATGTTATTAACGTTTTTGTAAGCCATGTGCACGCCTTTGAATGCTCTGTTAAAAAATCTTTAGGTTGCAAATGTTGATTACGTTTTTTTTGTAAGCCATATGCAGGCCTATGAATGATCTGCAAGAAATTTATTGATATGTATGATAATGTACGGGCAGAGTTTAATTGTTTTTAGCTTTTTTTGGAATTGGATGACATTGTAGTTTTTTTTAATTAGATGACATTGTAGTTTTTTTTTTTAATTATATTTTTTGAATTGATATTAAAAAAAAAAATGGTGTAAATTATATAATTTAAATTTTCAATTTTATCAAATTTTTTGGTTGTGTTTATATAATTTAAATTTTTAATTTTATCAATTTTTTGGTTGTGTTTAATGGTTTGAGTTATAGTATGTTATTATATTGTACAAAAATCAAATGATGCAGAAATAAAAAGAATAAGCTAATTATTAATTAGATTAATGTAATAGTCACAGGTAATTTTTAATAAGATTAAGTTGGTGTGACCTGTTGTGCTCCAATAGCACCACTCAAGTTATTTATATAAGGTCAAAAGTTGTAGAATTGTCTGTTGAAGACATTCTGTACCCATAATGTTATTTTAGATAACTAGTGAATATAGCGGAAAACCATATATTCAACAAGGTGACAGTGCCATAGGAATTTTCAGTATTGAGATTGACCTGTTGCACTCTAGGAGGTTGAGAAGGTCAATTATGCAAATACATCAAGATGCTCTGAAGCGGTTATGTATTAAATGGATCAAATGGGACGCTAAAAAGTGTGGTGAAAAAAAGAGTGAAAACTGTGAGATTTCAAAGTGGATATGAGTGTTAGTGATAACCATATCAGACAAATATGACAAAGATTAGTATTGTTGTTATAATGTGTGTAATGTGCAATTATTAAGGGAGAGTATTGGAAATAATGCTTCCATGTCATGTGTGTCATGTGATTTGTAGGTTGTCATCATGAGTAGTGTTTAAAAACCAGGCCGTCGGAATCAAACCCGACTTGCTCGACCAAGTCGGACCCCTGCCTAGGCCGGCTTAGTATAAAAACCGGTCCGAAGGTCGGTCCATTACCAAATCAGTTGAGCTGGACACCGACTCGACCGATGCGGTAATGAACTGGCCAACTCGATCGAGCTCATCATAACCAAGCCGAGTCTAATATAAAAGCCTTGGGGTGAAAACTCAGAACATGTCAATGGGATTTTTATTTTGAGCATAAAAAGACGACAATGAGACACATCATTGATGTGATTTTCACAAAAAGAATCGAAATAAAGAAACACAAATTATATTAATTTATGTTCTTCTTTTATCAATATAAGGATTTATTTTTTATTTTTTGATTGGTTAGTGATGTCCACCGATGGCCAAAACAGGTCAATGGGACTAAAAAGGTGTACCTAAAACATCTACCATTGTCCCACTTAAGAAAACCACAAAAAATGGGGATTACAAGAAGGTTACATGACACTAGATGGAGGATTATAATCCCCACGAGTCATAACAAAGTGAGATGAACTACTTTCGCAGAAAGGATAAGAAATTGAAAAAAGAACAAGAGAGACAAGGCAAGACCCTTAATTGTCATCATCATTAGTTGTGGACTCTACAATGATACAATGACCATAATTTCACCGTTATTGAGTCTAAGAGTGTCATTTGGAGAGTGGCATCGGCTAAAATGACCCAATTGCACTATCCTTGGAGACATACATGTACTTCTTGCTAGAAAGAAATTGAGGAAGCTCCTATAGCTTCCACGTTTGAAAAGCTCCCGAAGGAAGTAAAAAAGCTAGTGATATTGTCCCAATCATGAGCTCTCCATTAGATTCAAGGACATGTTTTGGTTGCTTTTGGATTTTTCATATGTTGTTTTCTCTCTATATTCTAATGCTTTGAGTTCGGAAACATGAATGAAAATCTTTAAAATTATGTTTTTTCATTAAAAAAAAAATAATAATAATAATGTATTTTTTACAAACACTGAGTCATTGAAATCAACTAGGCCGAGTCGATATCAAGACGCAACCCTTGGTTGGTTCCAAATCCGAGTCAGAATTTTAAAACTATGATCATGAGTCCCTAGGCATCAATCTAAAAGTAGTTGTTTTCCTATGCGTGAGTTGTAACAGCTATCTAATGTCTATAAATAGATAACCATTGAGGTCAATAAAATACATTGCGTGATTTGTGTTGTGTGTACAATCATTCTCTCCATCTCTACTTCCAAATCCAAGTCGGAATTTTAAAACTATGACCGTGACTCCCTAGATGTCAATCTAGAAGTAATTATTTTCCTATGTATAAATTGTAATAACTATTTAAATATATCATACTCAATAATCTATATGCTATAAATATATAACCATTAAAACTAATAAAATACATTAAAATTGCGTTTACCATCATTCTCTCCATCCCTTCCAATTTTTTCTAATACATTTATGAGCATACCATTTTTGGCAATAAGAGGAAAATCCCTCGTACGATTTTTATTCAATGCATAATGCCATGCACTCCTTTGAGATATTGTTAAAGGCAGCAGGGATTTTAAATATTTTTTGGGGAATTTTCTACATGAAGCAACATGATAAAATCTTGAGTAATCTTAGATTTTTTAATATTGATTTTTAGGATGTTATTATTATATTGTGTTTTATCTTTGTTTTTATTTTTAATTTTTAGTTTAAAATCTGAAAAATAAATTTTAAATTTATTAAATTTAGTGGGTTGTTTAATTGTTTTTAGTTTTAAAGTTTTTGGTCGAAATTAAAGAAAATAATTTTTCCTAAGATTGTATTTTTTGTAATTTAAAATTTATTTCTAAATGTATTAATAGATTTAGTTTCTTGAAATTTTTTAAAGACTTTTGGATTGTGTAAAATTTAGACATCAAAATTGTAATTTCAGTAAATTCATGTTGAATAGTAAATAAATTTGAACCGAAGATGTGTCCAAAAGACTTTCAAAACATATAAGAGTTAAATTTCATATTTGTATGAACCATCATCACATATAGTAATTTGAAGTTTTTTAATATTGATTTTTAGTAATTTGAAATTTCTAAATATTGATTTTTAGGATATTATTATATTGTGTTTTATTTTTAATTCTTAATTTAAAATCTGAAAAATAAACTTTATAATTACTAAATTTACAATGTTGTCAAATTATTTTATGTTTTGAAGTTTTTGGTTGGAATTAAGTGAAACCATTTTTAAAATCTATTTTTATATGCATTAATGGATCTGTTGATAATTTCTTAATACCAAGATAACCTTTAAAGACCCAAAGCATGAACAAAAAAAGTCTTAGTATGACAAGTAAAAAAATTGTCCTCAAAAGAAAAAAAAACTACAAGTAACATAGAAGTATAACTAACATAGCATATATAAGTAGTTTCCACACAATGAGCCCCAAATAACCACAAAGATTGTTGATGTAAAAGCAATTGTTTGAGATGATGGCCAGTGGGGATTTGCATTCTTTGTCTTCCAACCAGTGAGCCCTCCTGAAAATTTTCAAGGAAAATATAACCTTCCTCTACCTGTAGTCCTCTCTTCAAGAGGGAGTCTGCCCTACTATTCAATTCTCTGTGAACATTTTGGATAAATAAATTATGCAAATGTCCTCTCAATGCCTGAATTCTATCTAGCTAACATTGTAGGAGATATGCCTGAAGTTTGCTCTTACCATTAAACCAATTAACCACAACCTTTGAGTCACCATATATCTGAAGGGAAACTAAAACCATTGATGCAACAATATATATAAGGGCCCAAACCACTATGACCTCTGCTCTTGTATTGGAGTCACTCCCTACATTCAGCCATAATTGTATAGAAAGATTGCCAAGAATGGAGATATGGCCATGACAACCATAGGAGCCCAACTGTTGAGCCTCGTCAAAGTAACCACTGTACTTCATCATAAGAGCCTCTAGAACATGGATGAAGCACATCTTACTTGATGGCAAAGGGCGATGATAGTCATAAAAGAACTTGAGGATCTGAAAAAGAATACAAAGGATGTTGAAATGAGAGCTATCAAAGATCCACTTTTGCAGACTTTCCAAATTCTCCATGCTATGAAGATAGACATAAATTTAAAAGGACCCATGTTACGAACCCACCAACCAACACTGGTTTCCAGAAAGAAAATTGGTTCGAATTCCCGAAGATTTAGAGTGTGTACAACCTCCTGCCATAAGGCTTTGGAGAAACCACAAGAAAAGAAAAGATGTTGTACTGACTATAATCCCTGGAGACAAAGGATACCAATGTTTGGACCTTTGAATCCACGAGGAATCAGATTATCCCCGATCAATACCCTATTGTTGAGAGCCAACCACGTGAAACAATTTAGATTTGGCAGGATCAAACATTTCCAAATTAACTTCATCCACCTTTTAACACGAAAAATATCGACATGCTCATTGATAACACCGTAAGCTAGCCTCGCCATGAACTGTGGCAGCGTTCTGAGGCCAAATTGTCATGTCCCTCCTATTATTGAGAATGATCCCACTGCGTGATAATTTTGAGACAAAACCATCCATTCGTAGGCCAGAGAGCCCTAAAGACCTAGGTCATGCGAGGTATGTCATCCACCCTTTTGCCAATATTGAGCATCAGGCATATAAACATGACAGAGCTTGTAAACTCAAGTAAGACTAAATACCACTCAAATCAACAAATTTATATCTGATAGATCACTTCAATGATGCATATAAACATAACAAAGCAATAATAAATCTGTCTTGATCTCGGATGATTTGGGCGATCCATGTTGCTAGGAGATTGGTAACCTATTTGGGATTTGCGGCGACAAACCTAAATGATGGCATCCATTACCCGGGTTTTCATTTAAAGGCAAACAAATATTGCATCCATGATTGGGACTGGCTTTTGGACAGATATAAGAGGAAATTGACTCGGTGGGCTCATAAGTGGCTTTCATTAGGAGGTCTATTGGCACTAGTCCGCTCTGTCCTTCAGAACATATCAGTGTACTGAATGCATTTGTTTGTATTGCCCATGGAAGTCTATCATAATATAGATGAGCTCATGGCAAGATTCATCTTATCGGGTACAAAGCTAAAGGGGAAGATACACCTAGTCCAATGGAAGGCCATTACTATACCAACTGTACAGGGAGGATGGGGCATCTTGTGCACACACAACTTCAACTGTGCCCTGATCATACAAAGCCTTTGGAGGGCTACAACCATCAATGGTATATGGGGGAATATCATCTGAGATAAATAGATGCAGGGGCAAACCCTCTCAACCTAGACAAGGATGGGGGCTAAAAGGACAAATTGTGCATCTTAAATTTGGAGGAGCATGTCGAAAAATTGTCATTGGCTGCTAGGGTTTATGAGATGGTCTATTGGGGACGGTAGACTGACGAAGGTTGGGTTGGATGCATTGAAGGGATTCACCGACAATCACACCCTCTTGGATGCCCTCATCAACAACCTCTGAGAAAAGAAAATCATAAACTTTTCTCACATAGCCAATAGGAACCATCGGCTCACAACTCACCCTTCTTGGAAGCGGTCCAAAGATATTGGATTGTTCGACGAATTGGCTATCGAATTGGAGTCATATCTCACTAATTTATATCATGTTGGTGTCTGCATTGGTGTTGGTGTGGACTGTTTATAGTGGGAAGCCCCTATGAAGAATGGAATCCCCAAAGTTAAATTTATATACAACAATCTTCCATTGACCAAAAAATCTTTCTGCTTTAATTCTTAGTTCAGGGCTGCGTGGGGGCAAGAGATTCCTAAGAAATTTCTTTAATTTGGGTGGCTGACAATTCATAATAGGGTTCTTACTTGGAATAACTTGCAAGGTAGAGGCTTTCATGGCCCGACCATCTGCCCTACGTGTCGGTTACTGGAAGATGAGATAGACCACCTTCTTATCAGATGCACTTTTGCCAAGGAGGCGTGGTTTGGGGTGACGGATTTACTGAAGCTTGATTGTCTGGGAACCCCACACACATTAATACAATTCTTCACTCATTGGACAAAGGGTAAACCATAATACCAAACTCTCCCATTCTATATCATCTGGGCCATTTCGTGTAGTCGGAACGCCTGACTATTTGAAAACAAGAACTCGATGGCTTGGGAGGCGATTAGGAAGGTCATCACTTATTTTTCAGAGATTAGCTTGAAAAAGACAGTTATAAAATCGAGGAAGAACACTCATAAGAATATTAAGGGGCTCTACCTGAGAGGATCCTTTGATGGAGCATGTCAACAGAGGAGATGTGGTTGTGGAGTGGTCATCACTCTTGAACCTGAGGGCTTTTACCATTTCTAGTGACACGGCAGTAAGGGACTAACAATAGAGCTAAGGTCATTGCACTTCGAAGAGTCCTCACCTTTGCAAACTGACTTGATATTCAATACCACTCAAATCAATAAATCTATATCTGATAGATCACTTCAATAGTATTCAATATTGACGATTTTCATTTTCAACATAAATTTTAAAAATTTTCCAAAATCTAATAAAACAAAACAAAACAATTAATTTACTATTATATATCACATTTCAAAATATTATCTAAACACAATATAAAGTGAAGTCAGAAGCATGTCGGATATATATGATTGGAGTTGTGCGAATCTTGGAGTACAGTCTGGGAATCGAAAAAAACAGAGTTGTAACGTGAGAATCCACCTTCCCCACTTTTTTTAATTCGTGTGAAAGCTAAGCAGAATCAGCGTCATACATGTATATACTATACTTGAATCTCACCCTCAACTTCCATGGCTTCACTTCCCCCTCTGTGCTTTGCAGTCTACCGCAGCCAATACCTTCAAGATCTTCAATGACTGTCCCTTTTCCATGGCTCCGGTCCTGCACACTCGCATCAACCACCATTGTCGCAATATCCGATTCACCACACCCAAGAGCTATGGCAAGGTATCAGAGCAATTCACAGCCCAAGGGGAGACGTGGGATCTGAAGCAAGAGAACCAACTTAATTTCGAAGCAAGGAGGTTGGGCGCAGAAACAAACACTCTGCGCTCATGGTCCGTGGTGCCTCCTGAATTCGTGGAATCCGTGAAAAGCTACATGGTCGGAAGTGGAAGCCAATATGTGAGGGACTTACAAATGGTGGCCAAAGAGTCCATGGCTTATGTTAATTCTCTCACGCTCTCAGGTGATGGGAAGAACGCGGGGGTTTTCGATGTGGACGAGACACTGCTCTCAACCCTGCCCTTTTTCGCTAGCCAATAGTATGGGTAAGATGAACTAGCAAACAAACGCCTTTCCCCTCTGCAATTTTTCCCTCTTTTTTTTGGCTCACTGTTTGCAGAAAAGGGGATGAAGGATGCTGCTTTTATAAAGTGGGAAGATTTGGCAGAACCAATTAACAAACGCCTTTCCCCTCTACTTTATTGCCCCCAATTTTTTTGGGTCTCCCCGTTTGCAGATGATAGGGGGTCGACGATGGTGCTTTTATAGAGTGGTCGGATTTGGCAGAGGCCCCACCATTGCCTGCCAGTCGTAGTTTGTACAACCATATGCTGAAATTGGGGTTGAAGATCTTTCTATTAACGGCCAGGTACGACTACGAGAGGAATGCCACTGAGAAGAATCTGGCACTGGCTGGTTATCATTCACGGGAGGCGCTTTTGTTGAGGTGATCTCTGCAACCACCGATGCATTTACCAATTTCGTTTCTTTGATGTCTCTCTGTGAGTTTGGGATGTCTGTTTTTGATGGGTAATGCACGGAAAGAGTTGTTTTCATGAGATTAATCGTTAATTTGTGCTGCAGGGAGCCGGAAGATTATGAGAAGAGCGCTGTGGTTTTTAAATCTGAGAGGAGATTGAAGATTGAGCAAGATAGGTTTAGGATTTTAGGGAACTCCGTGGAGCGATCTGACTGGATATGCTGTTGGGGACAGAACATTCAAGCTGTCTGATTTTAATGTTTGGATTGTTTGCCTGAGGCATGATAGGTGACGATATTTTTTGAGAAGTATTTTGTAATCCCAAAAGTTACAAAAATAATTGACTTGTTTATGGGGTATTCTAAAATTTAAATAAGGTTTTTTGTTTTTTGTTTTTTTTAATTACCGAGAGTAGAATAGATTGTGATGGGGTGTATTATTAAGTTACTTAGTGATGTGAAGTTTACAGGTTTAAAACTCGTGGGCAAAAATCCAGTGATGTTAAAGGTTGGTATGGCTTAGGATAGCTATATCCCCAGATAATTTTGATGACATAGATGCCCCTGAATTATAAATTTCTTTCCTTCAACATGTGGTCCAGGACAGATGCATCCCTAATTAATTTAGTTAATTTTGACGACTTAAATGCCTCTAAACTGTAAATTTCTTTCCCTTAACTTAATCTTAATTTACATTACTGTGTTCTCTAATCTAATAAAATTCTCTTTCATATATATTACTTTGCCATACCACCAATCAAATTCTCTTTTATATGCATTTCCTTTGCCCT
This sequence comes from Pinus tabuliformis, assembly GCA_031772625.1. Classification (NCBI taxonomy): domain Eukaryota; kingdom Viridiplantae; phylum Streptophyta; class Pinopsida; order Pinales; family Pinaceae; genus Pinus; species Pinus tabuliformis. The sequence continues at coordinate 600,415,156 of CM062818.1, forward strand.
AAAAGCAATAAAACTATCTTTTATATGCATTTCTTTGTCATTAAATTCACAGTGGATAAATTTAAAAAAAACGCAAATTTGTCACTTTTATTTGGTTTCTCATCACAGCCTATACATGCCAGGTTGCTGTATACAATATATGTAAGGAATATGTTGGGTTGTTGTCAGTTTCCACTCCCGTTGCACAATGTAAAGACATTTATTCAGGGTTTCAATGATTCAAACACCCTGAATTTGTAGCGAGCAAATTTATTCTGAACAGGATATAATATTAGTTTCAACTTTAATTTTCTGAATATTTTTTTTCGTTTAATTTTGTTATAATTTGAAAGAGATTTTATAGAATCTTAAATTTTAATTTGAATAATATAAAATTTCAATTATATCAAAAATTGTGTTCATCCAATTGAAAAAAGGAAAAGGAAAAATTCAAAAACGCTAACAAAATGGTACCATTTATTAGAAAAATTAAAAAATCCTAACAAAATGGTACCATTTATTATTATATAAGATTTTTTTGTTTATATGTAAGTTGTTTTCTCTGTGTCCATTGGGCCTAGAATAGATAGGTTACAGGTGTTCTGTTAAAGCACTCTATGTTGAAAAGATTACCTGTTAGAAATTTCATCGACAAAACTCCATCCATGCTAAAGGACTAGTGTGACCCAAACAAGTTATGATCCCCACTTAATTGACTCACATTACCTAATAAAAAAATTGTTTAATCTGAAAAATTCAGATATTCCATTTTTTTTGGAATGTTAAATCCATTTATATACTCAAAAATATAATTTAAACAACTGAAAATTCCAATCACACTAAAAATGATTTATAATCCAATTTCAAAAATACTAATTATTTATATGTATAAAAATTCTTTAAAGCGGATATAATTATTAAAATAAAGTTTTTTAAAACTGATATAATTATTAAAAAAAAGTTTTATGGACAGCAATCTTAAATGTATATTATCACTTCGAGAAGAAACCGGGTGTTAGATTACAGGTTGGCATATAACAATTCTTTAAAGTTTCATGTACAGCAATTTTCTTAAATGTATATTATTGTGTCAATAAGAAACCAAGATGTATAATTCCATGTTTTCTGCCAGGATGTATATGTTCCAAGTTTTCTGCCAGGTTGTATTTCCTGATAATAAATTAGGTGTTAGATTATAGGTTTTTTTAATAGGCAGATGATGTGTTAGACATTTGAGTTTATTTTAAACATAACTTTTTGAAAATCAAGACAAAATTAAGTTTAATTGCTTTGTAATTAGATTTTCCATTCTGAAAATGAATATGCAATGAAGATAAACGCAAGTTGTGATTGCAAAACTCATTTTCTATACCCTTTGTTAAGGACTGGCCTTTCCAGTTGTTATTACTGAGTCTAGATTGCCTGACCACGCAATAAGGGTGATGTCGCATCTCAGTTTGAAGAAAGGATCTATTTGATTTTTTCAAAGAAGAAATAATGCAGAGAGTTGGCTTGCTTATGGATGCGACAGAGTTTGAATCACTGCATACGCGCTTTGTACTCTGCACTGCGGGGATACTTGCATACGTGGAGAAGATCTGGTTTTTCAATAATGGATCAAAGAACTGGTAAAGAGAGAGAGTCATAACCAAGTCGAGCCTATTATAAAAGCTTTGGGAAAAAATTCTGAACATGTTAATTGGAATTTTGACGTAGACTTTGCAAAGATGCAATGACCATAATTAGATGTAGACTTTGCAAAGATGCAATGACCATAATTTCACCGTTATTGAGTCTAAGGTTGTTATTTGGAGAGTGGCATGGACTGAAACGACTCAGTTGCGCTATCTTTAGAGACATACATGTACTTTTTGCTAGAAAAAAATTTGAGGAAGCTCCTATAACATTCAAATTTGAAAAGTGTCAACAGTTGCATAGGGAAGACGTGAAATGACAAATCAATACAAGAGGAGCTCACAGGTGTGGATCACTAGGAGCTCTTTCAAGCAAAATGCCACACAGGGTTCATATTAATCTCCAATATTAAATAGATATAATTTGTTAGGGACAGCAAATCATATCCTTGAATAATAGGCACTGAATGACTAAGAAAAGTAGATCACTAGGAGCTCTTTCAAGCAAAATGCCACACAGGTTTCATATTAATCTCCAATATTAAATAGATACAATTTGTTAGGGACAGCAAATCATATCCCTGAATAATAGGAACTGAATGACTAAGAAAAGTAGAATGCACAACTACGTAACAACAATAACCTATTCTCCATTAATTCTAACACTCCCCCTTAATGGAGAAAGGGTTCTTAAACACACCTAATATGTCCCTAAACAACTCAAACTTCAGTCTTCCCAGAGGCTTAGTAAATATATCAGCCATATTATCACAAGAATTACAATATTCAACACAAATCTCTTTGGACTGGACCTTTTTCCTAACAAAATGAAATTGAGTGTCTATGTGCTTAGTGTTTTTATGAAACACAGGATTGTAAGCCAGTTTGATGGAACTTTGATTATCACAGTTGATAACTGTAGCTATTGATTGTGAAGCATGTGCATTCGGTAAACAACATAGAGATGAATTTCCTGCTGTTAAAGATAGGAAAGAGAGGGATACACAAATTGTACATATTGATTTATATGGTCTTATGTAGACAAAATCGTTAGGTGGGGCCTACTATTTTCTAACCTTTGTTGTTAAATAGTTCCTTCAAGCAAAACCCCACACAAGCTTCACATTAATCTCCAATATTAAATAGATACAATTTGTTAGGGACATCAAATCATATACCTGAATAATAGGAACTGAATGACTAAGAAAAGTAGAATGCACAACTACACAAGAAGAGCTCATAGGTGCGGATCACTTGGAGTTCCTTCAAGCAAAACCCCACACAGGCTTCACATTAATCTCCAATATTAAATAGATACAATTTGTTAGGGACATCAAATCATATCCCTGAATAATAGGAACTGAATAACTAAGAAAAGTAGAATGCACAACTACGTAACAACAATAACCTATTTTCCATTAATTCTAACAAAAAAACTCCCAGAGGAAGTAAAGAAGCTAGTGATAATGTCTCAATCATGAGCTTTGGATTAGGTTCAAGGACGGGTGGTTAATAAGTCAACCAATAGATATAACAATTTTGGTTGTTTTTGGATTAGTCATATGTTGTCTTCTTTATATTTTAATGCTTTGAGTTTGGAAATATGAATGAAAATCTTTAAAATTATGTTTTTTCATAAAAAAATTAATATTTAATGTATTTTTTTACAAAGACCTAGCCTTTGAATTCAACTAGGTCGAGTTAATACCAAGTTGGGGTCGGAGTCAGAGTCGACCTTCAACTGGTTTTAAAACTATGATCATGAATCTCTAGGCATTAATCTAAAAATAGTTGTTTGGCTATGTGTAAGTTGTAACATCGATCTAAATGTGTTGTAGTCACTAATCTATATACTATAAATATATAACCATTAAGATCAATTGAATCCCTAAACATTAATATAGAATTAATTGTTTGCCTATATGTAAATTGTAATAATTATCCCATGTATCATAGTTACTGAGCTATATAATATATAACCATTCTCAATAAAATACGAGTATAATTTATGTGATCTATATATAATATATATAACCATTCTCAATAAAATACAACGAGTATAATTTATGTTATAAGTGTAATCACTCTCTCAATCTCTTCCAATTTTTTTAATACACTTCCATACATTTATGAACATACCATTTTGCCAATAATAGGAAAATCCCTCGTACGATTTCTATTCAATGCACAATGGCATGCACTCCATTGGAGATAGTGTTAAAGGCAGAAGGATTTTTAAACAATTTTTGGGGAGTTTTTTTTTTTTTTTTTTTTCAAAAGGTGGAAAAACCTATCAAACTCAGTTTGTCAAACCAACAGTGAGGACAGCCATCTCTGGCTGCTATCCGCGAATGTCAGTTGACACATCACTGTTATCAAGGAAAACCACGCCACCTGAAATAACCCGCTGGTGGTCCGTAAGGGAGCAGGCTATCACTCCTGCCAGATGCCTCTGGGTCTTGGGCCGTTAACCTGTTTCCTTACGTCCGAGGAAGACGAGCTCTTAGCCAAGCAGAAGCAGTTTTAGAGAAGTAGCCTAATTTCAGATCTTTTAATATTGATTTTTTAGGATGTTATTATTATATTGTGTTTTATCTTTCTTTTAATTTTTATTTTTTTAATTTAAAATCTGAAAATAAATTTAAAACTTATTAAGTTTAGTGTGTTGTTTAATTGTTTTTGGTTTTAGAGTTTATGATAGGATTTATTTATTTTTATTTTTTAAGTTTTTGGTTGGAATTATGGAATTTTTTTTGGATTGCATTTTTGTAATTTAAAATATATTTTAAATGTATTAATAGATTTAGTTTTTGGAAAAAAATTTAGGGCTCATGGATTGTGTAAAATTTAGACATCAAATTTATGATTTCAGTAAATTTATGTTGAAGAGTTAATAAATTTAACTTGAAGATATGTCCAAAACACTTTCAAAACATTAAAACACATATTTGCATGAACCATCATCATATATAGTGATTTGATTTCTTAATATTGATTTTTAGGATATTATTGTACTGTGTTTTATTTGTAATTTTTAATTTAAAATTAAAAAAATAAACCTTATACTTACTAAATTTTAGGATATTGTCTAACTATTTTATGTTTTGAAGTTTTTGGTTGGAATTAAGCCAAACAATTTTTGCTTAGATTATATTTTTTTTAGTTTAAAATCAATTTTTGAATGCATCAATGGATTTATTTTTTTGTGGAAAAGCAAAAATCCCCCTTTTGCTTAGAACAAAAGGAGTACAAACAACTGTAGATAATTTCTTAATACCAAGAAAACCTTTAAAGACCCAACAAAAAGATTTTGTAGCAAAATTACCAACATGAACAAAAAACGTCTTAGTATGACAAGTAAAAATATTGTCCTCAAAAACACAAAAAATGTAAGTAATATAGAAGTATAACTAACATAACATATATAAGCAGTTTCCACACAATGAGCCCAAAATAACCACAAAGATTGTTGATGTGAAGACAGTCGTTGGTTGGGATGATGGCTAGTTGGGATTTGAATTCTTTGTTGTCCAACGAGTGAGCCCTCTTGAAAATTTTCAAGGAAAATATAAACTTCCTCTTCCTATAGTCCTCTCTTCAAAAGGGAATCCACCCTACTATTCAGTGCCTCGTGAATATGTTGGACAGATAAAATATGCAAATGTCCCCTCAACACCTAAATTCTATCAGGCCAACACTGTAGGAGAAGTGCCTGAAGTTTTCTCTTACCATTCAACCAATCAACCACAACCTTTGTGTCACCATATATCTAAAGGGAAACTAAAGCCATTGATGCAACACTATATATAAGGGCCCAAACCACTATGACCTCTGCTCTTGTATTGGAGCCCCTCCCTACATTCAACCATAATTGTATAGAAAGTTTGTCAGGCATGGAGATATGGCCACCACAACCATAGGAGCCCAACTGTTGAGCCCATCAAAGTAACAATTGTACTCCGTCATAGGAGCCTCCAGAACATGGATGAAGCACATCTTATTGGATGGCAAAGGGCGATGATAGTCATAAAAGAACCCGAGGATTTGAGGAAGAATCCAAAGGATGTTGAAATGAGAGCCCTCAAAGATCCACTTATTGGGGACTTTCCAAATTCTCCATGCTATGAAGATCGACATAAATTTAAAAGGACCCATGTGCTATGAACCCACCAACCAACACGCGTTTCTAGAAAGAAAATGTGTTCGAATTCCTGAAGATTTAGAGTGTATACAACCTCCTGCCATAAGGCTTTGGAGAAGCCACATGAAAATAAGAGATGTTCCACTGAGTCTAATCCATGGATACAGAAGATACCAATGCTTGGACTATTGAATCCACGACAAATCAGATTATCCTCAACCAATACACTGTTGTTAAGAGCCAACCACGTGAAACAATTTAGTTTTGGTGGGATCAAACATTTCTAAATTAATTTCATCCACCATTTAACACCAAAAATATCACTCATTGATAACATGGTAAGTTAGCCTAGCCGTGAAATGTGGCAACATTCCCAATCCAAATTGTCATGTCTCTCCTTAATGTCTCATTGTTGAGAATGATCGCACTGTGTGACAATTTTGAGACAAAATTGTCCATTCATAGGCCAGAGAGCCCCAAAGTCCAAGCTCACGTGAGGTATACCATCTGCCATTTTGCCAATATTGAAAATCAGGCATATAAACATGACACAACATGATTTTCTCAAGTAAGACTAAATACCACTCAAATCAAAAAATCTATACATTCTTACCACTCAAATCAACAGATCTATATCTCATAGATCACTTCAATACGTATTCAATATGGCGATTTTCATTTTGGATATAAATTTTAATTTTTTTCCAAAATCTAATAAGACAAAACTAAACAATTAATTTACTATCATCTATCACATTTCAGAATATTATCAAAACACAATTTAAAAGGGAGTATTATCAAAACACAATTTAAAAGGGAGTAGTCTACCTAGGCAGAAGAATTGCCCCGAACCTCTGCTGGCCGGAAATTTTTTTGACTCCGGCCACCGACATTTTCTCCCTCAAACCTCGAATTCCGTCGCTTCGTGCAGGAGTGTCTTGCAATTTGATGGGAGTCTGATGTGACTGTCCAGACTAGTCGAGTTAAGGCAAAGGTGGTGAGTTGCTGAAGTCAAAAATTGCTAATCTCACATTTCTCTTCCTGACATTTGAATTTTAAATTTGTTTTCCCACCCTGATTTGAATTTGGCTCGAAATCTGGAACCCTTGCATGCCCTTGTGTTTCCATACCCAACACAAGGTCACATAAATCCCATGATGCCGTTTCTTGCTTCTAAAGGTGTGACCGTCACCTTCGCTAACGCGCACCACAGGCACCAGCAGATCACTAAAGCTAATACTCACAGTGTTGAACAAGACGATCCTCTTGAGAATGAAGCTTGTAATCTTGGTTTTGATATTCACTCTACTCAAATATTTGATGAATTACCTCTGCATTTTGATCGATTGGCCAAATTAATCGATTTTATGCGCTCTGTGGATAACATTGCAAAAGAGTTAAAATGACTCCTTCAAAATATGAACAAGACCGGGCATGCAATATCTTGTGTCATTGGATACTACGTTTCCTTGGTCATTTGAAGTCACAAAGAAATTTGGTATGTTTCAGAACTACCAGTGTATGTCGGAGAATCACCATGGCTACTTATTTTGATACCTTCCTAAGTAAAGATAGGGAGATGTGCTTAGATATCTTCCTAGCAAGGTGGGACAACAACATTTCAAATGGGGTGGATTCATTCAATAATCACACTTTCGTGGTATCAAGAATTTGCAGCTTGTTGTAGCTGAAGATTGCTATTTAGAAAGTATATTGAGGAGGGATCAGTCCCAACATCTTGTATGGCTTTGCTGGAATCGATGTTTCAACTCTTTCCTTCCTGCCTGGATTTCGATGGAGAATTTAAGAGTTTTAGAAGTGGAGGGGCGCAAATTCAACATCATGTGGCCACATCAATCTCAGGTAAGGAAATATGTGCGTTCATTATTTTTCATTTAATCCATTTTTTAAACTACGGTCATCACATATGTTGAACCATCAAACATTGTAGGGGCCTCTCCAGTTCTGATATTTGAACATCTGTGCTCCTCTCTCCGAGTTTCCAAAATCTATAGGGAAATTGGAGCGCCTCGAAAGGATCGTCATATCTAATAGTGTTGATTTCACACCTACAGTCAAATTTTTGCATGAATACTTTGGTCATCTGCGATCTTTGAAATGCTTAATGTTAGAATTATTTTCAAAATTGATGTCACTGTCTGATTCATTGGAAAGCTAACAAACCTCCAACACATCTATTTGAGGGGTGCTTCTAATTTGCAGATTCTTCTAAACTCTTTTGGATATTTAAGCAGACTCGAACATCTATATTTAATTTGTACCAAGCTATGGTGTCATTTCCTGATTCCTTTGGAAAGCTAACAAATCTCCGACACATATATTTGGGAGGTGCTTCCAACAATTTCTAGATGCTTCCAAACTCTTTTGGGAATTTAATCTGACTTGAATATCAATATTTGAATCGTGCCACAACTATCAAGTTGGTGCCTGATTCCTTCAGAAAGCTAACAAACCTCCGGCACATCAATTTGAAATATGCTTCCAGTTTGCTGATGCTTCCAAAGTCTTTCGAAGATTTAAGTCAACTCAAACATCAATCTTTGGCACAGTGCTCTAGTTTTACCATCTCTAGCAGAACAATAAGAAATATTACAATGTTGAAATATTTAAATCTATAATGTTGTCGCAATGTGAAAGAATTAGCTCCCCAAATCACACATCAACTGTGCTTGAAAAAATATTTATGCAATCCACAAAGTTTAAGGAATTGTAATGATTTATTGGAGACTTACGCAATTTGGAAGTTCTGGATATACGTCTGCCACCTTCGTTCTATTACTCGAAGAGCTTGGAGGAGTTAGAAGTGTCCCATTCAGCGAAATTGAAATCTTTATGAGAGTAGTCTTCAGCGAAAATCACATCATATTTTATTTGTCGACGCGTTTCGAACTCACGAGTGTGGTTCATCATCAGGATGAGTTGAAGAACCAAATCATAGCTGCATGTTAAATAGAGAGAGCATGACCTCAAACGGTTAAATTTGACTGGGCAACTAGGTTGCACTAACGGCCACTATAAAAGGCTAAGTTTGACTGGGCATCAAGACCAAGAAATAGGGAGAGAAAAAATAATTATAATTTTTTTCTCTATTAATAGGTCTGATTGATTAATAGTTAATAAGTTAATATAAGTGATATTATATAATATTTAATTGAAAATAATAAGAAATATATTTAAATAGATAACCTATTAATTTTGTTAAATAAAGACCCCAAACTAACTAAATGGAATTCCACTACATTGGTCCATTAATAATTTATAACTACTTAATCATATATATATATATATAAAGTTAATAAAAATTATTACTTAGTGGGCAGAAAATAATTAAAAATGTTAGGTTGGTTTGTTATAGTTGTTATCTTTAAGGTAGAGCAATAATCTATTAATAGGCTTTTTAGTTAAAACTAAATTGAAATCCTCGCCAGATTCCTTGGGACTGTTAATTCTGTGGAGATTAGTGAATGCAATGTCTAGTTAATGTTGGTAAGAATTGTGTGAGTAGTGTTGGACTACATTGTAGATACCATGGCTCTCCAAAATAAATTAATAGTTATTACATTTTAATTTGTCGCTGATATAAAAGATTTCAAAAATCAAAGACTTGAAATGATTTAAAATTAATTATTCAAGTATTTGGATCTATAAGAGTTCAATTGTAAAGGAATTTTAACTTTCGGAAAAGATAATACATTTCAAATTCTAATACATAGAGGTAAAGAGTGGGAAAATGTTTTAAAATTTTATTAAATTTGAGAATGTAAAGGAATTTTAACTTTCGGAAAAGATAATACATTTCAAATTCTAATACATAGAGGTAAAGAGTGGGAAAATGTTTTAAAATTTTATTAAATTTGAGAAAAAGGTGTTAGATATAAAAGAGTAATTTAATGGTTAAAATAAAATATTAAAATTAAATGGTTTAAAATGTTTTTATTTTCATAAATTTAATATTCACATTGGTGGTTCAAATGTTTTTACTTTCATAAATTTGATAATTACATTGTTTGTTGGACCTTATAATTAATGTTTTCATTCCTTAATCTTACACATAATTGTATGGTATTCAAAATACCACTTTTATCTATTTTTTTGGGGTCAAAATTCATTTTATTAATAAGTTTTATATATTTTTTATTTTTATTTATTTATTTTAATGTACTTTTATTATTTTCATATTTAAAAATATTTTATCAAAATTATTATTCACACTATACATATATAATTATAATTTAGTAAAAATTATAAACATTTTTAATTTTTTTTAATAACACATGTATAATTAAAATGGCAATAATGAAATAATTATGTAAAAGTAATTTTTAATGTTCCTAAATTTTGTTTTAGGGATCTCTTGTATCCCTTGCCACAGAGAGGTTTCTTTCCCACATTGTTGTATATCCTATGTCTATATTTATATTTTTAGTTTCTTGCTTGTTTATGTATTTTTTTTAATTAAATTATGGACTAAAAAATACCAACATATATCATATTGGAAAACTAAATTTATATTATATAAATGTGGTATTGCTTTAAATATTTAAAAATAAATTTTTATTTTCATTTTTATAATAAATATGAATAAGAATTTTTTCAATCAATATAAAGTTTGAGATGAGAAAAAAAATGTGGATTAATGAAAAATATTCATAAAATATTATTTTTAAAAATAATTAAAATTTCAAAAATATTAATAATATATAGTATTATTAAAAAATACTTTTATATTAATTTTAAAAACTATAAAAAAAACTAATATTAATAAATAAAATAAAAGGTTTGAAAATTGAATTTAGCTTGGGTGTTTAAAAGGAATAATTATTATTTTTTTAATTTAGCTTTTATTTTTGTAAATGACATGTTGATCTTGTTGGTATGATGAAATTTCTTCTCATGTTAATAATGTATTGATATTATGTTATTAATCCTTTGAGGTACAAATCTTTTCTCAAATTTTTCATTTTAAAGGAAAATTACATTTAAAGAATTTGTTTCCTCTCAATACTTATAGACTCAAATTTAGTTGGATCTATGTTGGTGTATTAATTCAATGAATGCATTTTTACGAACAAGCAGGAACAACTTTTCCAAAAGCAAGGTGCCTCATTCTATCTCTAGCTACCAAAGGAAGCCTTAGGAAAGTAATCTATCCATTTTTTGTGCATCACACTTATTTTTATAATAGCAAATAAACACTCCACACTTTCTCCTACCCAAAGACTAAAAACTGGTAGATCTAAAATTGAAATAAGTATAAACAACATCTTCCTCTCATTAATATAAAGAAAGACTAGCATATATTTATGAATAAAAAACAAACCCTGAACCCATGTGAATACCTCAAGGGAGAAAATATATCAAATCTTAAACAATGCAATTATCTTTGCATAATTCATTTTTTAAAAGTTGGTGGTCTTTTTTGACATCCTGGAAACACTTATGGCTAAGATCGGGTTTCATATTTTTCTCTTTTTAAGAGATTTAGGCCACATTTCCACTCTATATTTTACTCTTGTCTATATATAATATAAATATAGCCAACTATATAAAGAAAAGCCCCAAAAAAACAACATGAGGTTAAAAACAATCAAAATGACTCATAAAAGCAATCCAAATGCATGGATATGGCTTATTAATAATATTATTTTAGTTTTTTCCAGAGAAAATGTTGACCGGGGAATGTTGTCTAACATACCACTTTACTTGCAAACAAGCTTCCTGCTTGAAGCAGTGATGTGCTCCCCCAAACCCTAAGTTATGGACATAATTTTGGTTGCCTCTCTCCTTTGAAGTACATGTACCCAAGGCATGCATGTAGCACAATGAGAAAATTTTGGACGTATTTTCCAAGTGCTTATGAGAGAAACGATCCATAGCCATGACTTGATTTTCTCGAGTTGCAAGATATTAGTCAGCATTAGAAAAATGAGGGAGAGCTAAAAAAATTCTAATTGAAATCAAGAGGCTAGAAATGGGAAACAAATTGGTAGAATAAAAAAAGAGAATAACTCTCTAGCATATCTAAGGGGACCACCAATGATGAAACAATTGTAAGAAAGAACCTTCTTAAACATTGTCACATTATTTTGTGGAGGGCTTCATGATTAGAACTTGACTTCTTCCCGTGGAAGGATATAAGCATGCCCTAGCACATTGTAATGCCTTTTTTTACAGAACAACAAGACAATAAAATTCAACATATATTTGCCGATTTAATTGCAGATATATACCTAGATATCTTGTTTGAATTCGATTTGATGCCGCTCCAAGCCTACTCCCATTACCGAACCAAACAATTCCTCCTTGTCGATCTGGGATCAACCTATCCGTTTCCCAAATCTAGAAGACTTCAGAATTGAAGTGTTTTGGCCCCCATGCCTAAAATTCCAAGAACAATTGCTCAAATTTCCAAGTCTCTACATTAAGGCTCGAGCCCAAGGTTTGTTCCACAGATTCAATCTAGTGATATTTTCTTCGTCATGGCTCTCTCTATATTTTATCTTCTATCTTTGCTTCACTAGAAAGAAAAAACAACCTCCGCCCCCATCCCACCCCTACCGTCATCCTCACTTCACCCTCCTCATTCTCCTTATATCCCTAAAGCCATCCATTGTCTCAACATCACAAATTTTTATCATAATATGACTTCCTTGGTCACCTGCCATCATAAATGGTTTTAATGAATTTTAGAGGCAGCCTGACCTTAATATTTATATAACGATATTGATGACAAAATCGAATTTGGTTGATTTGGTTCACCAATTATTAAAAAGAGACGATTTTGTTAAAAGGGTTTATTCGATAGGGTTATTTAATTAATGAATTAAATGGGTTTATTTAATACGTTTATTTAATTAAAGATTTAAATGTGCTTATATAATAATTTTATATAATTAGTAATTATACTAATTCATTTATCTATATTATAAAATCGTCATAACCACTTAGTGTGTATAAATATAAATATTTAGCCCAATGCATGTGATGCATGCATATGTAGCTATCATATGCATGGCTCATATGCATGCTAATAATAACCTTCTTCCATAATTCAAGATGGCTCATTATATTCATCCTCCTTTAGAAAACTTCATCTCGAAGTTAGGGTTTATAGTATATCAATAATTATTTTATTGGTTGTTATAGTCATGTAAGGATTGCATTTCGAGAATTAATTCTCATTTAAAATGTAAGGATGAAATTTGGGTTTTAAACGTTTATTGGTTTAAAACTTTAGTAGTCATGCCCAACCCCAACAGAGTTCCCAAGCTATTCTAGAATCATTTTATCCTTCCTAATCTCTTTCGCTCCCATCCTATCTATCCTCTGCTAGAATATGACATGGTGTCAACTATACTGACCTAATCATCCATAAAACCCCAAATTTGAAAGCATCGACTACATCAACCTAACTTCCTAGTAGGCATTTGGCAATCATCATCACACATCTAGGGGAGTGTGACTTGCACAATCCTCCCACGACTCTAGGTTTTGGAGGATAAATGGTGCGCAATACCTCCACCCCTCCCAGTAGGACTAGGGTCAACACCCTATCATAGAATATCACTGAGCCTCAATTGTTCTTGGAGTTTTGTCATAATGTGGTTAGTTGGGTAATAATACTATCTGCAATTTAAATACTTGTCCACACATTATAACATATGCATCAATATATTCAAAACCAATTGTATTCAGATTATAGTTTCCTTACATTCCTATTATGTTGTCATCTATGATATTAATCTTTTAGTTCATATAACATATTTGGCTATGTCTAGCCAATGTAACTACAAGTTAGCTTTCACATTAAGTAGTCGAAGATGCTTTCTCCCCTGTGAGTTGACTTGGGGTGAGAGTGTCCAATAGGACCTACCCCATAGACATAAACGTGAGGTGAGAGTGTCCCATAAGACATTTGTCATTTTAATTTTGGGATGATACTGAGCTTCTCGATGGGGTTTTAGGTTGAGATGTGCTCCCTCATGTTAAGCTCTCTCATGTTTCCCGAGTGGTAGCATTGGGATCCTTGCTGATAGATATTTCGGGTGGTAGCAGTGGCTCCCCGATGTATAGAGGGTGGTAGCTTAGGCTCCACTTTGATATCAAATGCTTCTTCTTTTAGATTCAAGAATGTTCAACATATGAGAAGAGACAATCAAGAGATAAGCAAAGATGAGAAGTGATGACATTTGATGATGAGATACTTGAGATTGGATATGATTTGATGACAAGATTCTTGCGATCATTACATGATGCTGATGGAATTTATCCTTAGCTGAGAGGGAGTGTTAATTTGGTAGCTTAGTGACAAATTCCAACCATGGTACAATATTTCTCATTTCAAAAGGACCAATTTTGACTATTGAAGCACTCAATTTCAACAAGGGAAAGTGTATTTTTGAATTAAAGCCCACATGTGCACATTTAATCAAGTCAACCCTAAAGAAAATTAAACACTCTTGGAAGTCTGTAAATACAAGTGACCTAAACCTCATTTCAAGATGATCATGAATCATTCTTTTATTCTCTTCTTTGGTTTTGGCTCTCAAAGGTCTAAGGAAATTCACATAGATTGGCTCACACAAGTATGAAATTGCTAGGTCTGAAGCTCAGACACCTGTCTACGGTTGTGGGTCACAAGTGTAGGATTTTCATATGAAAATTTCAATTATAATTGTAGGCATGCATTCCTATAAGTGTGGTTGAAGTGTTTCAGCCATATGCACGACACTCTTTGTGCGGTTAGGACGTAGGGTTTGAATTTTTTCAGTTAAGTGAAGATTTCGCCAGTTGAGAATTTACCGAAGACAATGACAGTTGATCACAAGCTTTTGAATCAAGGTCTTGGATTATTAGCATTGTTGGGTTCATCTCATGGATATTTTTTAGTTTATTTTTATACATAGGATTATGGTTGAAGATATGGATCATTGTAATCTCTTTTGTTGAATCATTCAATGATAATCTAATAAGAAGAAGAATTTGAAAGGGTTTTCCCCATAGTGGCTTTTTCCCTGGTCTCTAAAAAATCTTGGTGTCTCTATGTGTGAATGCTTTTCTTCTATTGTTCCTTTATGTTTCGCTGCATTGATGATGATATTGTTCTTTCTATATAGTTGTATATGTTGTTGAATAATGATGTAAATCTGGATAATGTTGTGGAGTGAATTTAATATGGAAATAATGAAATTCAATTATCAAATAAAAGAACAATATAACACTAAGAAAATGTAACAGATCTGTCTTTTAAATACCAGCTATCTTCTTAGAGATGTTCTAGCACTCTCTCCATCAAGTCTATCTTGATGAGTATAAGGGAAAAGATCTTTGGCCTTCTACTTAGAGCAACCGCCACTATATTCTCCTTCCCTTTAATGTACGAAATAACCCTGAATACATGGTGGAAGCATGCCTAGTGTGCTCCTTTCGCAACATGCTCTAGTCCCCCATGCAAATGAATGAACCAAAAAGAAATGAAAGGTTATCCCAATTCTCACCACGAAATGTGGGTCATATGCCTATAATGTCATTCCATTTGGATTGAAGAATGCACCGATAATGTTTTCCTGCTCTCCCGCAAGCCGCGTTATGGGCCTACTGACCTTCACAAAATATTTGTGCAATGCATGTGCAAAAACATGATTACTCGAATCCACTCAAATGTGGCAGTTACCTAAGGCAAATTCCTATGCCATATTGTATCCAAGGATGGAATCAACACGAATCCTTATAAAGTGAAAGTTGTGACTGAAATTATATGGGTAAATACATTATATATGAGTTAGCATGCAAAGTTCAACCACTTAGTTTCAATACTTAATTAATACATGATAACGAAATCCGAGAGAGTCAATTTCTTGCCAATACACACCCTGACTCACAGTAGTTCTATCCATCTAGTCATATTCACTCAAGAATTCACTCTGTTGTCTTTGCCAAGAATTCAAGTCCCTTTGGGTAAACAAGTATTACAAACTTTGGTGGTAGTTTTTGAGCACAAAACTTCTCCCTACAAAGTAGTGTCTCCATATCTTTAAAGCTAGTACTATAGTGGTAAACTCTAAATCATGTGTCGCGTAGAGTTCTTCATGAAGATTTAATTTCCTTGAGATATACACTATTACTCCTTCGTCTTGCATTAATACTGCACCTAATCCTTTCTTGAATGCATCTTTACATACAATAAAGTATTTTTCCATGTCAGATACTCGCAAAATTAGTGCACTGGTCAACAATATTTTAAGCTCAACGAATACAATGTCACATTCCTTGGTCCACTCATACCTAACTCCTTTGTGCTGGAGGGTTGTGATAGTCTTTGCAATTGTACAATTTAGACTTTTGTGATCCATATTAATTGTTACAACATTTTCGGTAAAAATCACACAAAATAAAATCCCGTCGATGCGTTTCGAACCAACCAGTGTGGTTCATCTTCAGGGCAAGATGAGGAATCAGATCTAGGAAATGGAATAAATAGATGAAGAGAGCAACTAACTAGCCGTTAGAAATAACGGCTAGTTTAACTAAAAAATTGAAATAACAAATTAAGCCTTTGACTCAGAATTAAAAAGAATTTTAATTTAATAATTAATATTATTTTTGAATTAAGAAATAAATAAAATAATTTCAATTAATATTAAATAATATTAGTATTATTAAATTATATTACAGATATAATATCAATAAGAATTTTTAGATACAAAAACAGTAATAATAATTAATTAATTAAATAGCAAACTTTTAATCGAAATTTTAAATTAATAACTATAGTCTTTGCAATTTTTTAGAACCCTTGTACAAACCTTTGATAGTATTATGCTAAACCCATAAAACTACGCTCTTCATGTGAATCTTTCGGTATCGGCCAATCCATGATTGCATGATGAGTCGTTGTTCTAAAGGTTGGGTGTCTGGGAGGATTTCGATGACAAATTGAAGGGAATGGATTTTGGACTCGATTGGTAAAATTGCCTCCTCTCCAAAAACAGGGGGGAAAAGAGTGAACTCGATAATAGTCTTGACATAATTTCTATATGCCCACAAAGTAGGGAAGAGCATTAAATGCCAGTTGGTCTTGTGTTTATTCATCATCTGCTGAAGCATAGTCTTAAGGATCTTGTTGACAACTTCAACTTGGCCATTACCTTGGGGGTAATAAGACGACGAATATTGATATTTGAAGCCAAACATAGAGGATAATTCACGCCATATCTCATCTTTGAAGTGTCAGCCATGGTCACTAACCAATCGTTTCAGAACACCAAATCAATCGATAACATGGTTAAAGAAGAAAAGGGTTGTAGTAGACGCGGTGTTATTAAACATTGGCATGGCTTCAACCCATTTCGTGAAATAGTCGACGAACACGGTAATATACTTGTGGTTATTAGCAGATGGGGTAAACACTCCATGAAGTTGATAGTCCATTTACAGAAAGGATAGGCTACAATGACAGGATGGATGGGAGCAGGTGGAGTTTGCGCCTTAGTTGTGTATAATTGGAAATTGGGACAATGTTTGACTGCCTCAATACAATCACTAAAGAGAGAAGGCCAAAAGTACCCGGTGCACATGATTTTTGGATAGTGGCCATTTCAGAGAGGTGACCACCACAAGTGCTACCATGGCAGACATTAAGCACTTGCTCAGCTTCAGCATCGGTGAGACAACAACGAAGGACAATATTGACGCCGCGACGATAAAGATCGTCACTGATGAGGTTGTAGCGAGGGGCTTGATGTCGAATAGGTTGTTAATCATCACGAATGAGGTGGGGGGCGAATTTCTAGGTTTGCAGATAGGTAAGGATATCACCATACCAAAGGTCATCTGAGGTAATGGCGAACAAGTGTGCATATGGAAGATCGTCATTTACCAGCGGATCAGGTGCACTGGTGGGAAATTTAGAAATGAGTTCAGCAAGGGCTAAACCTTTCTTACTCTTGGATGTGACAAATTCAAGATCAAATTATTGAAGGATAACGATCCAACATGTGTACTTCCCGCTAATGATCCGTTGACTCAACAGGAAAGCCATGGGGTTGGAATTGGTCACAACTTTGGTGGTACGCGTAAGGATACAATGACAAAGTTTTTTGAACAGAGAACATGACAACTAGTGCCAACTTTTCTTCATGGGAATAGGACACAGAGGGACCATTAAGGTTCTCATTGACATAGTATATGACATGCTCAATACCTGCAGAATATTTGTGTATGAGGACCCCAACAATCGAATGGGTGGATGCAGATATGTACAAGATGAAATCCCTCTCAAAGTTAGGTGGACTAATCAAGGGAGCAAAAGTGAGAGCATGTTTGAGGGCATCAAAAGACTGTTGAGCTTGGTTATCCCAGACAAATGGAATGGTAGATCAGAGGAGTCTAATGACCCTGTGAGCTGTGGTGGCATAGTCAAGAACAAATCCATGAAGAAAGTTAGCTTTGCCTTTAGGCTTTGTAACTGGATAAGGGTACGAGGAGGAGGAAGTTAAAGGATGGCTTGAAATTTGAGCGGATCAAGAGTGATACCATCTTTGGACACAGTGAAGCCCAAAATTCGACCGACAAGAACGACAAAGACACACTTAAGGGGATTGAGGTGAATGTTATACTTGTGATATCGCAGGAACATGGTATGCAAATCATGAAGGTGTTGGGACCGAAGTTTGGAACGAGTGGTTAGATTGTCGAGATATGCAAGGATAATATGATCCAAGTCGTGAAAGCAGTAGGGCATGACACGCTGAAAAGTGGCCCCAACATTCTTTAACCCGAAATTCATCACCTTGTAAGCGAAAGTTCCCACGGACTAGTGAAGGCGGTTTTATGATGATCGACATAACAGATACGTATCTGGTTATATCCGGAGAGTCCATCCATAAAGGATAGAATATCATGTCCTGCACACTCATCAATGACCTGGTTGATGAAGGGTGAGGGAAAGTTGTCTTTGGGACAAATAAGTAATGTCTGTGGCCCGTGGGCTGCTATAGGTCACAGATCCTGTCTGTGTGCTCTACCTCCTATCTCTCTTGGCTATCTTTGCTCAACTATGGAACATAATTCTCTCGAAAGAATGAAATGCCTCTTCCTCCTAGTGGCCTGGTTATAACACAACTTGATATCCTACTAGTGGTTAAGTTTGACTACATCAAATCTTAACTAGAGCTACAAAATAGAATATTATAGAGTCTTTTACATCACAAATACATCGCTAGCCCCTTTTACATGAATAATGGGGGTTGACGCGACATCTTTTCGAATTATAGGTGTGAAAACAACAAGGTCAACTTCTGAGTGGCATAACTTTTGCATGTAGACTGATTGACGCGATTCTTATGTCGTTGGAAATCTCTCTGTGTGTAGAATAGCATGAACATTGTTACACTTTAGGAGAAAAACTTTACCCCCCCCAAAATATCGTTTGATGCTTCAAAATGCTCCCAAAATGTTTCAGACCCCATTTCGCCAAACTGGGTCCCGTCGGTAAAAATGGCCTCGTGAGCTAATTCCTCCACTTTTTCCACTACAAATGAACCAAAATGGATGAAAAACAATATAATGATCTAGTTCGAATCAGGAACGTTTCCGAGCGAGAATGGAGTAGGGGAGACATCGGCAAAAGAAAATGATCCTTGAGGAGTAGTACCAGGATGCTGGGTTGAGTTAGGAACAACAGGTTGTGGAGGTGTCGTCTATTGTGAAGGCATACCAGACCGTTTGTGGGTGGCTCGTGATGCTTGGAACATGTAAACACTGGATGAATAAGGCTCATAAGGGGTAGGCGGTGGCCCATAAGGGGTAGGCGGTGGGCCATGGTAAGCACCAAGAAAAGTGGAGTCTTTGTAGACTCCCGGAGAGACATTGGTGAAGGGTGAGACTGTTGTATTGTTAGCCACAAAATAAATGTTGGACTGAGGTGAAGTCTGGGCTTTGGGGTCGTAGTACATCAACTGATCAATGGTGATGATTTTTCCATTATGGGGAAAGCACATCTTATGGTGAATCGTAGATGCGACAGATGCCATGGGATAAGTATAACTATGACCCAAAAGGATGTTATAGTCTAAGGGAGAATCAATGACTTCAATGTCAATACAGACAGTCTTGCCGGTAACTGTGACTGGGCAATTGCGATATAAGCCAAGGGGCTATGAAGGATGACCATCCCATACACGAAGAATGATATTGGACAGGGATAGGTAAGGGGAACCAAGTTGCTTCCAAACATTGGCAACCATCACACAGGTGGAGGCGCCTTTGTCAATGATACATCACTGAACAATGGCGTTTCTAATGGAGATTGGTAATTGAAATTAAACCTATGAAGGTAGGGGAGGATTTTTTGATTTGTCAACATGAAAGACAATCATCTGAACGTCTTGGGGATCACCCAAAGTGGATAGTAGAGCTTTCTATTGGGATGGGCACGTCTGGAGGACTTCCAACGTTGACATGGCAGCAGGAGATTGCACCAAGTCATCTACTATGCTATATGTATGGGCGGTTTTGGTAGAAGCAACATTTCGATGTAACGATCCTTTAGAGATCTTTGGAATAACCTTGACCTATGACAGGGAATCCCATGCAATGACTAACTACCAAGAAGCTCAAGACTTGACCACCCCCGTGGGACGAAGGTAACCATAGTGACAAATCTTAGGAAAACACTCTATAGGACTGACTGTGGGAAGCAGTTGGTTCTCTACCCCACCTTTCTCTGGATAACTCTATTTGCGAGGATCAAATTTTGTTAAGTAAGAAGTTCTTTGGAAGGCCATCTGAAACAATAGATCTAGGGTTGTTTGAGGATTTATATCACCTATAGGCTAGAGGTATTTTTCTTTGATAAGACGTGTTTGCTTGTATTAGAGTAACATCATTAAAATAGTTAGTTTATACTTTGCACCACTGTACTAGGTGTTTTCTTGTTGTTTGTTTCTCTTTTATTCTTATCATCACCCTTAAATTAGTTCTTAGATCATTATTTTCTTGACATCGTTGTTCCCCCTAGGCATTTGTCGCATTGAATTTGAGGTTTTCACCCTTCATTCCCGTTGGGACATATTACTCCTCCCCGTCGAGTCAGAGTACATCCTCCAAGTCCTTCATCGAGTCATCATTCTGATTTTGATTCTACTGATTTATCTAGTTCATCCTTTGATTCCGCATCTTCTCAACCCCGTATCACCACCATGTCAAGCACCAACACGGGTGTGAGAAACCAGGGTGGTAACCCAGGTACCAACCGGGGTACCCCCACTGGTATGGTCATTCCTACTCCATTGCTTCCTTTTATGGTTGGTTTGAGTCTCTCTGATTTCAGCCAGCTTATCAATGACCCAATGGAGTTGCCATTTGTCAGTGTGAAATTTCTTGGAAGGTGTACCAAAACGCTTCACTTAAGTCACAAGGTGACAAGTGACCCTAACAACAAGTTGATGGTTGCTTGCAATTCAGATCTTGAGGGTCATAGCTCCACATGAAACTGTTTTGAAACTTCATTTGTTGTAGAATTTGGTCTGCTTCCTCTCCTACCTCTCTAGAATTGCAAATAAAAGGGCCTAACTAATTTTTGACCTTGAACTAAGTCCTCTTCTTGGCTGAGACAAAGTTGATATCATCAGAGTTCATTATCTATCTGTAATATTCCAGAGCAAATAACCTCATGGGGAGGTATTTGGGCAGTTTGTATGGGGCAAGCTGGCAAGCATAGATTCTTATTTTGGTGTGATTTTGGTAAAGGTACCAATCTCCTACCTTACTTTTCTTGGAAAATTGGAGCACTCTTTTGATTTCTTGACTTATTCTGGGTGGAGGGCTTCCTGTCAGCATGGTCATGACTGGATGGACAAAAGAGTCAATGAAGTGTGTGTAGGTATATGGCGATGAATACCTGTGGAATAGTGGTGTCCAAAATATAACAGACCTGGGCTGGCCTTTAGTATCCAACTTCTGGATGGTAAAGGGAAATCTGTCTGACTGATAATACAAAAACATGTGGTAAGTACAAACGAGTACTTGAATACACTTTCATTAAGCATTTTGGTAAATTTTTCATGCATCCTTTCAGCTATGAACTAGGCATAATTGTACAAAGTAGCAGGAGGCTTTCCTGGGGTCAAAATGGACATGAAGGCCAGGATAATCTCATCAAAAAATTCATCTGTGGTATAGCCCAGAATACATGATATCATGGTTACAATTTGCTTGCCCCTTTAAGAGAAAATGGCAGAAACATATGGAGGGCATCTGTAGGAATGTGTTGTTCTTCTACAATGAAAGTTTGTAATATTTGGGCCAATCTAGATGGACTCAATTTGGTGTACTGGTCTAATAAATCCCCAATGGAGAGTGGGGTCAGGTTTGGACCTGGTTGGACTTGCAACATTTCATTGATTGATTCAATTGTAATAGTAGACAAGGCTTTTTGGTCTGGGGACATTATAGCCCTCTGGCTGGGAACGTAATAGGCATGGCACATATGGAAAATCTCAAGAAAGACATGTACTTGTGGAAACTGGTTTTTGGGAAAACTGGAGTCCCAAAGGCCAATGTCATCAGCATGGTTTAGATATCTGTCATTACTCAAACAATGAATTTTGAGCAGGAGTGTATAGGCACTTATGTCTTTGATTTGGAAATCCCTGTCTGCTAGGGGAAGGTGGTCAAGGTCCAAATGGGGGGTTGTCATTGGTCTGACATCCATGGCGATGGGGGCAGCCATAATTCAGTTCTTGTGGATTTGAATTTGACAATAGATGTTTATATCAGAGTTTCGAAGGTAATTTGGAAACTTTCAGAAGGTTTTGGGTATTTTAGTCAGGCACACACTTTAGTTTTAAAGTAATTTCAATTAATTTTACTCAATTAAAACAATTTAAAGACTAAACGTTTTCAAATTGAAAGGGTGTCTGGTAATTTGTCTTCAAATACCTAGAATTAGGGTAAATTAACTTCAAATTGGTGTTCTCGGTAACTGCAGAAGGTTGAATGTGCTCTGGTATGGACTGAGAGCTTGATTGGGGTCTTCGAGGTCAATTCATGATTTCAACATTTGAAGGTGTCGCAATGGTTTGCAGAGGTTCACAAAGAAATTGAGTGAAAAAAGTGAAATAGTGCTTCTCGACCTTTTTATTGAATAACGGTCACTTTTTGGCAGGTAAATTACAAATGAAAAGTGGGTAGTTTTTTGGGTTGGGCAGGGAGGTGGTTTCCCAAGCCATCGCACCGTTTTATGGAGGAGGCGGTATTTTGGCGGGGCCACCCGATCTATGTTAGCGCTTGACACGTAGCAGATGGGGGCCCAGGAAAAACCACTTTATCATACGGGTAAAGGTTAGACATTGGGTGAACCTGATATGGTTGTGGACCATTGGATTTGGGTGTTGACAATCGGACGGTAGTCAGGTGATAGATGTGCACGGATGAAATGGGCAAAGGCTTCAGGGGGGGCTGGGGCTTTAATCCGTGGTGGTTTGGGATTATTTATGAGTTAAACATGGGATTAAATGATCGGACAGGGTTTAATGAAGGGATTATCTTAAATTTATCGAGAAGTGGTGAGTTAAGATGGTTTTGTCGGGGGTATGGGATAAAAGTATAGTTTATAGTTAAACTAAGGGTTGGGGTATTATATACGGGATTTATTTATATATGGGATATGGTATATCATGAGCTATATTATTATGTTAAAAAAATATATGAAATGAAATGAGCGGAGTGAACATACCACTAATCATAATGTAATATTTGTGCATTTTCTTCACATACACTTATACTTAGGATAAAATATTTTTGTGGGTATTTTGAATGAAATGGAATTTAACATGGGGTTGTTTACTTTTCATAGGCAAATGGAGTTTAACCTTAGGAAAAGGGGTTTTATTAGGGTAATGAAAGGAAATAAATTTTATGAAAGGAATTCTAATACTTGATGTCCATAAGTCATTAAGCCGAGGGTCCGGTCCCACCAAAAGTTAGAGAAATGCTCTGAGCCTTTATGACTTAAAGGTTTTTTAGTACTAGAACATACCTATGGATGGGGAAATTAGTAAGTATAGGGATGAAATGCATGAGGGGGAGTTAATTAAATCAACTTGTAAACCATTGTTTTTGCTTTCTTAGCTGCTCATGCACATTGAAAGATATAATTAAGCATGATAAATGTGCTTTTATCTAATCAACTTTATACTTCAACAACCTTCCTTCTACTTACCCATTACTTACCCTAACATTTTTTCTTCATTTATTTGGGTGCATTTAGACTAACAGAACCTTATCATTCTTTTTTCTTTTATAAATTAACTATCTAATTCTAACCTTATATCTTCCAAGGGCTCAGATTAAGCTGATGAGCTCCTTTTATTTTCTCTATCTATCTAATGATCTTCCAAGATTAAGCTGTTTGGTCAGATTTTATTCTCTAACTATAAACATAAAATTCAAAGCATGAAATAGTCAAGATCAAGCAGTTTGACTAACATGGGTTGTGGCATGTATGACAACCTGTGCACAACCATTATTTGCAGAAGAAGTAAAATAGTAGTGGCACTTAGACTTGCACACTTTCATGATCTGTTTTTGTTTTTGGGGTTCATATATTTTCATTTTTTGATCTTTTCTTGTTGTTTTTGTCCTTTGATATTTATTTTATGACATACCCTCTTTACATTTTTTATTTTTTTATATGGAAAAAATTTGCAAAAAGCAAAGGCATGTACAATATTACAAGGCTTAACCTTAGCCAATTTAAAATTATGAATCCTATCATTATAGGACTCTAACAGTTGCTCCACATGGGGATGGAATTTCTTAGTGAAATTTTAAGAACTCTAAAGACCAGTAGCCTTTGAATTATGGCTAAAGTTACCTTGCACAGTGTCCTTCTGTGAATTTGCATTATTGATACTTATGGTACTAAATCTTTCAAAACTTAGGGCCTTCTCTCCGAGATTCAACTTTGTAGGATTACCATCCAATCAAACCTACACTTTGCAATGTTATATACAATGACGCAAAGTAAATGAACTATTGTAAGTCAATGGAAAAGTAATTCTTCATCATCCTACCATTAACAAGTCCTCCTGGTAGATCTAATCCATCTATGTTTCTCAAGAAAAAGGCATTGTTGCCTCTGTAACCATAAATGACATAAGGCCCCTACCACAGAAAATGAAATTTTCCATGCTTGCCTTTGTCTTCTCTCCTTGAATCCAACTTAAGGACATTATCTCCTATGTGAAAATCATCTGCTTTAGTCTTTTTATCAAAGACTTTCTTGATATTTTCCTGGATTACCTGTGATTTAACATATACTTCTTCTCTGGTCTGTTGTAGGTGTATAGTTTGAATTATTCTTCTCTGAATATCATTCGGTTCCACCTGTAATTCCTGGAGGATCTTCATGACTGGCACCCCCAAGGATGATGGAAAAACTACATCCATCCCATAAACCAATTGATAGGGTGATGTTCCAATGGACTTCTTAGTAGTCAGTCTATCTTCCGATAACGCTTTGACTAACTTCTTGTTCCATGTCTTTTTATTATCCTCCAATAACTTTTTGATAATATTGACCAAACTTTTGTTGGATGACTCTACTAGTCCATTACCTTGAGGGTAATATGTTGTGAAAGGACCAAGGGTGATATGGTATTTGTTACATAAACCTATCATTCTTTTGGATTTAAAGGCTGCTACATTATCAATAATGAGCTTCTGGGGACATCCAAATCTTGAAAGGATATTACTCTCTAAGAAGGTGATTATGACAATGTTTGTGGCTTGCCTAGAAGGTATGGCCTCTATCCACTTGGAAAAATAGTTTGTGGTTGTTATAATCCACTTATGTTAAGCCGAGGAAGCTGGGTGTATTTATCCAATGAAGTCTAACCCCCATTGTTGAAATGGCATCTCAATTGAAATGGTTTAAAAGGCAAGGGTAAAAGTTTCTCTTTCCCTAAAAAATCTAGCATTTATGACAAGATGTCACATATTTTTTAACATCTGTAAACAAAGTAGGCCAATAAAAACCAGCCCTCAGAATCTTGTCAACAGTACTCTTCTAGTAAAAGTGTCCTCCACAATCCCCTGCATGAAACTCTAGTAAAATCTTGTCAGCTTCATCTTTTAATAAACATGTTAAAAGAATACCACTATTGTCTTTCCAAAACAATGCATTATCTACAACACAATATCTCACTCACTTCATTTTTAAGAATCTAGCTTTAGTTCTTGTCAATCCAGGAGGAGCTTGTAAGTTTAGTAACACAAATGTAATATCTGCATACCATGGTGAATCAGTAAAAGGTTCAATTATCTGTGGAGTTGCCATCTCTTCATGATCATCAAGGGCACTAATGAAGTTCATATCAAGGGCCTGAAAATTCGATTCCGCCATGAGTTTGGCTAAACCTTGGCCTTTGATGAGCTTGGTGGGTTTTATCTCTATGTCATATTCCAATATTGTGGCATTTCATTTGCCTCTTTTTCCTTCAGGCCCATTTTGAGTCAAAATGTCCTTAACTATAGAGTTTGGAACATAAGCAATAATGTGAGAGTACAGAATGTATGCTCTGAAATATTTGATAGCCTTAACCAAAGCTAAAGCCTATTTTTCCATGATATTGTATTTGAGTGTGGCATCTCTTAAAGATTTACTAAAGAATGCTATTGGCTGTTCATATCCTTGATTGTTCTTTTGCAACAAGACTACTGCAATAGTGTGTTCTGAAGCAAAATAAAAAATGATAAAATCTTTATTAAAGTCAGGACTAATTAGGACTGGAGTCTTGGTTAATGCTTCCTTAATAGCTTCAAAGGCTTGTTTGGTCTCCAATGTCCATTTAATTGCTGAGCCCTTTCTTAGCATGCTATTTAACTCCTTAATTAATTCTGCTAGATTTGAGATAAATATCCTAAGGAAATTAATATTACCTATAAATGATTGTTTATCTTTAATGTTTCGGGATGTGAAATGGTCAAAATGGCTTCAATTCTAGTAGGGACTATCCTAATCCATCTTTAGATATGATGTGTCCTAACAACTTTCCCTCTTCTAGACCGAAAAGTGTCTTTTTAGGATTTAAATAAATCCCAAATTTCCTGCATTTGATAAATACTCTTCTGAGGTGGTCTAAGTGTTCATTGTCAGATTTAGAGAAGACTGTGATGTCATCTTGGTATACTACTAAGAAATCATGGATTTCCTTGGCAAAAGCTATATCCATAGCTCTTTGAAATGTGGCACCTGCATTCATTAATCCAAAGGGCATCTTCAAATACATGAAGGTACCCCAAGGAGTAGTAAACGCAGTTTTGGCTTGGTCCTCAGGTTGAACTAAGATCTGGTTATACCAAGAGAATCCATCTAACAGTGAAATACTAGATGAGCCCACTACCCTTTGCAATATATGGTCCATTTTTGATAAGGGGTAGTTGTCTTTTAAAGAGACCTTGTTTAAGTTTCTAAAATCTACACAAAGTCTAATTTCACCTATCTTTCTCCTAGTTGTAACTAAGTTTGAAATCCAGTATGAGTATCTAATGGGGACTATTATTTGGGCATCAAACATTCTTTTAACCTCTTTTTCTATGGATGGCATAAGAACTGGGTTTATCCTTCTAAGTTTTTGTTTGAAAGGTTTATGATCTTCTTTTAGAGGTATTTTGTGTTGGATTATGCTAGTGTCATAAGATTTTAGGTCTCCATAACTCCAGACAAAAACATCCTGGAACTCCTTAAACAAATTGATATATTCAACGTTTTTCTCTTGGGGTAAGGCTTTAGATATCTTAATGAGTTTTGGATTATTTTCTGTTCCTATAGTAACCTCTTCTATGTCAGTGCTTAGAGGTTCCATCTTGGGTTTCCTAGCTACATCATTAGAGTCAAACAAGTCCTCTAAAGGTACTAATCCTTAAGGCAAAAAATTGTCTTTCAAACTAAGAATCTCAGGATCATCATCCATTATTTCATCTATCTCTACATTTTCTAAACTATCTATTTCTAGCTTAGTAAATTTAGTTGGTTTAGTTATATCAAAAATATTTACATCTAAGTTGTTTTCTACATTACTATCTATTGTACAGTCAATATCTATCTTACAGTTCTAAAATTCACCTTCATTGTTCATGAAATCATAGATTTGAGAGTCCTGGGAGAAAATATACTAATACTTAATGTTTTATGATATAACAAGACTATGCCTGACTTCTATAGTGTACTGGTGGTTTGGTTGGAATGGAAATTTACAAGTACTAGCAAAGTTATCCAGACTGTGGGCCTGCATGTTTTGTTTTCTAGGAATGGCAGTAAAGTTTGATTCCAGGAGGTCCTTGATCAAGTCTAAAACAATATCCCTATATCTACCAAGCCTAGGGTTGTTGACAAAATATTCACCACTGATCTGTTTCATAATCAACTTTGAGTCTCCCATGATGGAAACTCTTTTGGCTCCCAATTTCCTAACCAATTATAACCCTAGAATTAGGGCTTCATATTCGGCCATGTTATTAGTACATTTGAAGTTCAATCTAAAAGCATGTACCTTAGCATGGTTATTTTCCATATTATGGATCCACACTCCTGCACCAACCCCTAACCTATTTACAGACCCATCAAAGTCTAAATGCCAAAGTGACTCATGGAATATGTTCTCACTGTCAGTTGTTCTGTACTTAAGGTCTTTAGCTGTGATTTCCTTTTTATCATTTTCTGCATTGTATAAGATGAAAGAGTCCATATCTGAATGCATGGAGTATATGGGAAATTTTTGTGGCTTTTCCTCACTACTAACCATGTACTTCATCAAGGTATCCCTATATAATTTTCTTGGTTGGCCAAAGATAGATATGGTGGCATAAGACATATCCAACTGCAAAGATCCCTACATTTTTGCTCCCCATGAGCGAGATAGTAGCATTCCATAGTTTGGTGGGATGTCTGCAACTACAATGTCCATTAGAATGCTCTTTGCAGGGCATTGGACAAGAGTCACACGTAATTCTTTGATCAGACCAAGGCATTTAACCTGGATGGAATCAAAAGAAAATAAATCCTTATAAGGCCTGGTAATGTCTAGGTTCAGCCTTTCAATTATTGCCTTTGGAATGAGATTGTGGGATGCTCCTGTGTCCAACATAGTGTTATGCAAAATTTTATCATGAATGTTTAGGCTGATGTAGAAAGGAGGAAATCCCCCTTGCTGATGAATTCCATTAGCCTTAGGGCCAAACAACAATTCAGGCTAGTCATCATTCAAATTAACAGAATCATGTCCCTCTCCTATGTTCAAAGTCTCAGTTATCTATGAACTATAAGATTCATTCTTAACCAATTCGGTCAAAGGAACTGATATCTTTAATTTAGCTATTTCATTTTTAATATTGAAAGGGAGCTGAGGTTTGTTTGTTTGATTCAAATCTTCCTTAATGTGTGTAGTTTGAGTGTCTTTATCCTGTTTCTCAGTGGTAGGCATTTTAGTCTGTGTTTCTACTATTTTGCCTTTATTTCCTTTATCTTGATTATTTTCAGTGATTGGCTCTGTTTGGGTTTTAGTGGAGGTTATATCTACAATCCTAGGGGTTGAAATTTCAGTTTTTCCCCTAGGGAGAATTTGCAACACCTTGTTAACTGGAGCTTCTTTTATTATCTTAGTCTGGGTTTGGATGGATCTTTTAATGGGGGTATCATTATTCTTCTTACTTCTCAAGCTAT
Source organism: Pinus tabuliformis (assembly GCA_031772625.1). Taxonomy (NCBI): domain Eukaryota; kingdom Viridiplantae; phylum Streptophyta; class Pinopsida; order Pinales; family Pinaceae; genus Pinus; species Pinus tabuliformis. Next base: position 600,444,656 of record CM062818.1, read on the forward strand.
ATTGTTTATGTACCTCATAGATAGCTGACTCATATCCCTATTTAAATTAAAAAGATTCACCAGATTCTAACTATAATTGCTAGAGAATATATAACTCCTATTCTTCTTAAGTAAGAAAAAAAATGTCTTCCTCTGTGGTTTCCAGTAAGTTAATCTGGATATCATCCTCTGCTTCTTGGTTCTGTGAATCTTCAACATAGTTTTCTTGGAAGGGGCAACTAATCCATTGGTCTAATGTAGCATTTTTTGCAGTATTAGGGTTCTTCCTAAAATTTGGGTTTCTTATTGGGGATTGTTGTTGTTGATTCTCCCATTGGTTTTTCCTATCCATGTTATTTAACCTATCCATGATTCTTTCGAAACTTTTAGCTAAAGCATCTACTTTTCAATCTGAAGTTTAAGCTTATTCTTTAAATACAACTTTATTTTCATTCCTCATTTGTGCTTTCCTATCTAACAGGTTGGCCTCTACACTAACAGCATTACTCTGCATTTGTTCAAGTGTTTCAAGATTTCTCTCCCTTAGTTGGTATGACATGTCAACATCAAAACCATCAGGGAACTTAATTAATGCTAGGTCAGGTGGAAGCTTAATGTTGGCTGGAATTGCATTATAGATATTATTAAACCTAGTGCAATAGTCCTGAACTAACTCTTTAGGAACTCTTTTAATATTGTCATATTCTTAAAGTATTTGTAATGGATTCTTCTTTCTCTCCCATCTAACAATGAATAACCTTTGAAAATTTGCTAAGTCTTCAATATGGTTGGGAGGAACTGCTTTGAACCATTTCTTAACATCCCTAGTTAAAGTTTGGGCAAACAATCTCATTTGGACATCTAATTCATCTATTTCATGCAATTCAAAAAAGTTAGACATCATGTTTACATGATGTTGGTTAGTGTAATGACCAATAGCATCAAACAGGAAAATCTTACTCTGGTAATCTGAAGGCATGGGATGGAGTTGGGCAGGTAAAACAAGAGGAGCATATCTATTTGCCATTGCTGTGATTTTGGTTTGACTTGGGGGTAAAGTTGTGGTGGTTGAAGAAGGGCTTGAAACTGATGGAAGTGAACTAGATGATGATGAAGATGATTGATTAATAAGTGGTTTAGGTGATTGGATTGTGGTAGATACAATTGATGAAGTTGTGGTAAAGGAAGGGGTACTTTTAGTGAGTGAAGTTTGTGGAGAAACTCCAAGGGCAACAGAAGTAAGGGCAGCTAGTTCAGTAGATTGTTGAATGTAAGAATCACCTACATTACTTATCAATTTAGAGGCCCAAGATTCTAATTTGTCAAAAGTCTCAACGATTAATTTATCTAAATCTAAATGAATAACCCTTTTTTATTCAATGAGTTGAACAAACCCAGGATCTAAGACTGTTTCGTGGATTTCATTCTCAGATTTACTTCTAAATAATGAGAGGTCAAATGACAAATCGAAAGGGATGTCTTCTAAAGTTGATAACTCCTCACGGAGTGAATTGGATCTAACTTACCTACTACTACTGGCTTGAGTTTCTGTTGTTTTAGGTTGTTTTAAAATCCTCTCTAAGTCATCCACTATAGTTGCATGGTTTGGATCTGGGTTGGCCCTAGTATAGTGAATCTTCTTAGGAGCTAGAATTTTAAGTTTTCAAACTATTTTTTATGAAATTTTCTGAAAAATTACTTCAAATTATGACCTTAAGGGGCTCAAGATTTAATTTAAGGTTGCCTTAAAGTTTTATGAGATTGAGGATCGAAGTCCCCAGTATGGTCGCCAAAAATGTTATCACTCTAATAATTCTTTTGAAGTAAAAAGAAAGAAAAACCAAAATTAACCACAATCCGCTTTTGGAGATCAGGACCTAGCCTTCCTGATGCTCAGAGAGGGCTCTCTTTTTAAAATTTAACTTTGTTTTAGTTAAGATGTTTTTAGGCTAGTTATAATTGTTCAAGGGGTTTTTTATTTGTATTTGAGATTGGTTGTGGGATCTACTTAGACAGATGGATAGAATCATGTCTTTTAGACCATTGGGCTATGGATTCAAACAATAAGGAAGCAAAACTGGATTAACTCACTAAAGGGAACTTTCAAAGGGAAAGATAGCAAAGTGTTTTTCAGATCTTTGAGACAGAGGGGTGAAAGGGTTTCACTTGGGGTGACAGAGCAATTAAGGGTTCTCAAACCTAGATAATGAATGAGGAATGAAGGGGTAATCAAAATCAAAGGGAAATTAAGAATCCTTTAACCCAGATATTCATGAAATCAATCTAAACCAAAGAGAAATTAAGAATTATTTAATTTAAATATCAGAAGAAAACATTCAAATGCATAACTATTAAGACAAAGTGTAATTAAACAAGTTCTGAAATATTATTCCAGTTATAACATTTAGATTGAGAAAAACATTAAATATAATGAATAACTTGAGAAAAATGAAAACAACACATGAGAACACTTGTCTAAAATTCTCTTAACACATGAATCCTTTGAAATGTCTGATCTTTATTCATCAATGCAGCTTGCTGGCTCAGCAAATGATACAATAACCCTTTGGGTTTTCTAATCAAAAATTCTATAGAAATGTCTAGTAGAGTCCACACTACATACTTCGAATTGTGAAGTATTTATACAAAAGTTTATTACAAAATATCTCAAACTACTTTGAGATTTAATCTAGGAAAGAAAAATATCTTCTTGCAAAAAGATAAAGACAGCTATTGAATTGTTTCATGTTGTCCCTTTTATTTTGGTTCTGCTAGCTTTGATATTTTGCCCTTTAATCTGCTTTGTTGTTTGATATTTCACGCTAGATGTTTCTTTTACTTTAGCCTTTCATCTGATACACTTTGACGTTGCTAATCTGTTAACATCCTTTCACCATGTTGTTTTACTTTTACTGTACATTAACCTTTTTACTACATATTTCTACAGTAAATCAGTTAATTTCTCCCATGCTTCAGCATCAGGTAATTGGATTTTTAGCATCTTTCTATATGTTTCATCTACCTCTGTGTATTTGGAAAAAGTAGGCTTATTGATAAAAACAAGTGTTTTACCTCATGCTGGAGGTAAAACAAGTTTTCAAATGTATGGTAGAGTACTCTGCCTGTTCACAATGCCTTCATTGATGATGCATTTACCTGATCTCTTGCTACCTCTCTGATTTTCTTGTTGTAAACCTCCTGTGTCATCAACTTATCATTTATTACTAAGGGATTGGGTAATCCCTTTTCTATCAAAATTTGGAATTTAACCATAAATTTGTCAACGACTACCTGCATATTTTGACATTTATCCTCCAAGTTTTGCATCAACTTCCTCCTGGAGAGGACCTTTTTGACCTCCAAAATTGTCTATGTTTTGTCCTCTATTTCCAATTCTTGAAGCCCATACTTATTCTTGCTGTTAAGGAATTGGATAATTCTGGTAGCCTCTTCTGGCATTTGTCCTATTTCTGATTCCACTTTTTGGATAGCCTCTGTAGTGAGCTTTATCAAATCTATTTGAACGAAAGTCACCTAAATAGATGGCCAAATATCATTGATAGAGTCAATGATATTGGCCCATAGTTGTTCCTTAGCCTGCCCAAGGGGTTCTTTCAGTGTTAAGCTTGTAATCATTTTCCAAGCTTGTCACTTTCTCTTTGAGCTTATTCATCTCTGCGGTTTGTATGTACATTTCTTCCATAGCTCTAACCAAATTTGTTGCTTCATCACCTGATGTACCTGTTGCTGATGTAGACTCTGCAGAAACTAGTTGTGTTGTGGCCACTGGAGCTGTGGCAGCCAATGATGTTGCCAATGTGGAAGGAACAACAGTGGTAACTGCTCGAATGTCATTTACTGAGGTAGTGCCAAGATCAATTTGCTTTAATTAGATCAAACTTTCCAATTCCTTTTCTGTTTCCCTCAACTAATCATTTAGTTTAAGGACTAAGTCCATCAACTCTTCATGCCTTGTTTGGTTTTCCAAGACTTCTTGTGTCAGGGGTTGCTGAAGTTGAGGTATCTTCTACTACTTCTTAGTGCAATGTCATCGTTCTTCTTTTTGATTAGTTGTTCAGTAGCCTTGATGTCTTTTGGAGCATGCCCCAATTCAATTACCAAGTCTTCCAAAGACTTGATTCTGGTATCTCTGGCGTGTGATGAGGCCTTTTCCAACTAATATTGGGCTGAAATATTATTCAGTGAATTCTACAATTGATGGGAAGCTATGGCTTTTCCTGTAAGGGTGGAGTAAATCATTTTTCGAGCCTATTTGTGAAATTAAATTTATTCAATGGGATGAATATCTGTTGCCAATACTTCAAATTCTATCTTCTTGAAATATGTTGATGTTCTTGGTTGTTTTACAGTTGGCTTTATGAAGGATATTTGCATCTTTCCTTCCTTGATGTCAAAAGCTAACATCAACCTAGTTTGATTAGGGAGTGTAAGTTTGAGATACTATGCATAGGATTGTGCCTACTATTTGTCATTTCTCATTTTTATTTCCTTGATCCTGTCCTTACTGTCCCTATCTCTATCAGCAGGCTTATTGAGTGAGGAGACTTCTACACTGAGTTGCCTTTCTAGCACTTGAGTTTTTTATGTAGATGGCTCCTGTGTTTCTCCAGATGGAGTTGTTCCCTTGCTCATGTCCAACTCAGTATTAGTTATTTCTACTGAGACTTCTGTGTCTTCCTATTTTGAAACAGGATTGAGCCTAGGCCTTTTGCTCTGGCTAGCTTCATATTGTACATTGGAAGTTTCCATACATGAGCTGGAGGCTCCCTCTCTGTTCTTTTTGGGATTCTTTTCCTCATTCTGAGGAGTCTACAAAATAGTAGGGGTACTCATGGTTCTTTCTTTCTCTGGTACCTGCAGGAATGAGCTTTCATCAAGCTGTTTCTCTAAATCAAGCAAGGTATTTTCAACATCTACCTTTGTACTATCTTTGTCTATGAGAGTGTTTTCCAACCACTCAGATTGGTTGGCATATCTTTCTATTTTTGGTATAGGGTGATGAATGTAAGGCCCTAATTTTACCTTCTGTCTTAGTTTGGTCATAAACCCTTGAGGGTCATACCTCCACATGAAACTGTTCTGAAACTTCATTTGCTGCAGAATTTGATCTGCTTCCTCTCCTACCTCTCTAGAATTGCAAATAAAAGGGCCTAACTGATTTTTTACCTTGAACTAAGTCCTTTTCTTGGCTGAGAAAAAGTTGATATCATCAGAGTTCATTATCTGCGTATAATATTCTAGAGAAAATAACCTCATGGGGAGGTATTTGGGCAGTTTGTATGGGGCAAGCTGGCATCCATAGATTCTTATTTCGGTGTGATTTTGGTAAAGGTACCAATCTCCCACCTTACTTTGATTGGACAATTGGAGCACTCTTTTGATTTCTTAACTTATTCTGGGTGGAGGGTTTCTTGTCAGCATGGTCATGACTAGATGGACAAAAGAGTCAATGAAGTCTGTGTAGGTGTATGGTGATGAATACCTATGGAATAGTGGTGTCCAAAATATAACAAACCTGGGCTAGCCTTTAGTATCCAAAAGGGAAATCTGTCTGACTGATAATACAAAAATGTGTGGTAAAGTACAAATGAGTACTTGAATACTCTTTCATTGTGCATTCTGGTAAATTGTTCATGCATCCTTTCAGCTATGAACTAGGCATAATTGTACAAAGTAGCAGGAGGCTTTCCTGGGGTCAAAATGGACATGAAGGCCAGGATAAGCTCATCAACAAATTCATCTGTGGTATAGCCCAGAATACATGATATCATGGTTACAATTTGATTTCCCCTTTCAGAGAAAATGGCAGAAGCATATGGAGGGGCATCTGTAGGAATGTGTTATTCTTCTACAATGAAAGTTTGTAATATTTGGGCCAGTCTAGATGGACTCAATTTGGTGTACTGGTCTAACAAATCCCCAATGGAGAGTAGGGTCAGGCTTGGACCTGGTTGGACTTGCAACATTTCATTGATTGATTTAGTTGTAATAGTAAAGAAGACTTTTTGGTCTGGGGACATCATAGCCCTCTGGTTGGGAATGTAACAGGCATGGCACATATGGACAATCTCAGGAAAGACATGTAGTTGTGGAAACTGGTATTCGGGCAAATTGGAGTCCCAAAGGCCAATATCATCAGCATGGTTTAGATATTTGTCCTTACTCAAACAATGAATTTTGAGTAGGAGTGTATAGGAACTTGTGTCTTTGATTTGAAAATCCCTGTCTGCCAGGGGAAGGTGTCAAGGTCCAAATGGGGGGTTATCACTGGTCTGACATCCATGGCAAAGGGTGCAGCCATAATTCAGTTCTTGTGGATTTGAATTTGACAATAGAGGTTTATATCAGAGGATTGAAGGTAATTTGGAAACTTTCAGAAGGGTTTCGATATTTTAGTCAGCACACACTTTAGTTTTAAAGTAATTTCAATTAATTTTACTCAATTAAAACACTTTAAAGACTGAACGTTTTCAAATTGAAAGGGTGTCTGGTAATTTGTCTTCAAATGCATGGAATTAGGGTAAATTAACTTCAAATTGGTGTTCTCGGCAACAGCAAAAGGTTGAATGGGCTCTGGTACGGACTGGGAGCTTGATTGGGGTCTCTGCGACTTCTTCAGGAGTAAAATTGAGGTCAATTGGCAATTTCAGCGTTTGAAGGTGTCGTAATGGTTTACAGAGGTTCACAAAGAAATTGAGTGAAAAAGGAAAAATAGGGCTTCTCGGCCTTTTTATTGAATAACAGTCACTTTTTGGCGGGTAAATTACAAATGAACAGTGGGTGGTTTTTTGGGTTGGGCAGGGAGGTGGTTTCCCAAGCCATTGCACCACTTTTATTGAGGAGGTTGTATTTTGGCGAGGTCACCCGATCTATGTTAGCGCTTGGCACGTAGCATATGGGGGCCCGGGAAAAACCACTTTATCTGGTGGGTAAAGGTCGGACATCGAGTGAACCCGATATGGCTATGGACCATTGGATTTGGGCACTAACAATTGGACGGCAATCAGGTGATAGACGTGTATGGATGAAATGGGCAAAGGTTTCAGGGGGGGCTGGGGCTTTAATCCGTGGTGGTTTGGGATTATTTATGAGTTAAACATGGGATTAAATGATCGGACAGGGTTTAATGAAGGGATTATCTTAACTTTATTGAGAAGTGGTGAGTTAAGAGGGTTTTGTCGAGGTTATGGGATAAAAGTATAGTTTATAGTTAAACTAAGGGTTGGGGTATTATATACGGGATTTATTTATATATGGGAAACGGTATTTCGGGAGCTATATTATTATGTTAAAAATGAATATGAAATGAAATGGGCGGAGTGAACATACTACTAAGCATAATGTAATATTTGTGCATTTTCTTCACATACACTTATACTTAGGATAAAATATTTTTGTGGGTATTTTCAATGAAATGGAATTTAACATGGGGTTGTTTACTTTTCATAGGAAAATGGAATTTAACCTTAAGAAAAGGGGTTTTATTAGGGTAATGAAGGGAAATGAATTTTATGAAGGGAATTCTAAAACTTGATGTCCATAAGTCATTAAGCCGAGTGTTATGCTCTTAACCTGCAAAGTAATACCCAAACACAGAAGATGCGAAGAAAAGATACCCAGAACACAGAATAGCAATGATTTTATTATTCAGAGAGAAATGTTCACAGGCCTCTTCGAGGGGGCAACCTCCAATAGAGCAGAGCTCGATTACAAAAACAAGACACGCTGCTCCTCGCAGGGAGTCTCTATCCTTTATATATGACTCATACATGCAATACCACGGGCCAATACCGTGGGTTTTATTAATACCATCTATCTAATACTACCGCCCATTTGCAACTAACTGTGGTCCCGTCATTAATTGTGGGTTAACCACTTACAAATATTAATATGGGCTTTATTGACTCTTGACTATGACGTGATCCCATGACATAAATAAGGGGGTTAGGGTGGGACCCTAACATGCCCTCCCCCTTAATACTAGCCTTGTCCTCAAGGCTGAAGCTGCGGAAACTGCTGAAGAATAGTGGCTGGTTCCCAAGTTGCATCTTCCGGAGAGGTGTCTTTCCATTTGACGAGGACTTCCTTAATCATGCGGCCGCGCAGGTGCTTGTCTCGTGTGTCTAGAACTTGTTCGGGTTGAAGCCAGATTGACCCTTCTTCGTCTAATTCAGGTAGACTGGTTTGAACTCGGCAATTGTTCCCAATCACTTTCTTGAGGCACGAGACATGGAAAACTGGATGGATTTTTGCCGTAGGTGGAAATGCCAACTTGTAAGCCACTTCTCCAATGCGCTGAAGTACTTGGTATGGTCCTTAGAATTTTGGAGAGAGCTTTTGACAACCCTTGTCTTTGAGTGATGTTTGCTTATATGGTTGCAGCCTCAAAAAGACCTGATCCCCTTCTTGAAATTGGCGCTCTGAGCAATGTTGGTCGGCCTGTTGCTTCATGCAGTTCTGAGCTTGATGAAGATTCTCGCGAAGATGGGCGAGCATGGTTGCGCGGTGTTGTAGGAGTTGATCCACTGCTTGTACTTTGGAGCATCCCTTGAGATAAGAAGTAGGGGAAGGCGGAAGTTGACCATAGACTGCTTCATAGGGAGTCATTTTGGTGGTGGCATGATAGTTGGTGTTATACCACCATTCAGCCAGAGGTAACCACTGTGCCCAAAGATGTTGCTTTTCTGAAGTGAAACACCTAAGGTAGGTTTCTAGACATTTGTTGACGGCTTCAGTTTGACCATCAATTTGCGGATGATATGAAGTACTGAGTTTGAGTTGAGTGCCTTGTATTCTGAAGAGTTCCTGCCAAAAATTGCTGGTGAAGATCGGGTTGCGGTCGGACACTATAGAAGTGGGCATGCCATGTAATTTGAAGATCTGATCCATGAAAGATTGAGCAACCAAGGTTGGTGTAAACGGGTGGGGTAGGGCGCAGAAATGAGCATACTTCGACAGTCGGTCCACAACCACCATGATGACTGACTTGTTCCCTGACTTTGGAAGACCTGTAATGAAATCCATAGAAACCTCCGTCCAAATTGATGCCAGAATGGGCAATGGTTGTAATGTGCTTGCTGTGTTGACGGTTTCCCCTTTGTGGCGTTGACAGAAATCACATTCGGCTACGAAAGTAAGGACGTCCTTTTTCATGCTTGTCCAAAAGAATGATCTTCTGGTGTGAGCATACGTCTTCTGAAAGCCCGAATGTCCTGCAATGGGAGATGAGTGCAATTCTGCCAAAATGCGACTTTTGAGGGTAGATGTTGGTGATATTACGACTCTGTCCTTATAGTGAAGAATATCATTCTGCCACGAGTAGCCCTTGCTGTCATTAGGATCTACCTGAAATTGAGAAATGAGTTGGGAGAGCCCTGGGTGTGAAAACCATTCCTTGCGAGCCTCTTCAATCCAGTCTGGAATGGGAAGGGAAATTGCGAGCATAGTACTTTCCTCCTCAAATTGGCGCGATAATGCATCTGCTACATTGTTGTCTTTCCCTTTCTTGTAAATGATCTCATAATCATATCCCAGCATTTTGGCTAACCATTTATTTTGTTGTGGGGAGGATAGGCGTTGCTCCAAAAAATATTTAAGACTGTGATGATCTGTGCAGATTTGGAAACGTCGCCCCAATAAGTAAGGTCGCCAGGTCTCGACTGCATGTAAGATGGCCATCATTTCCTTCTCGTAGGTAGATTGGCCCAGATTCCTCCCACTGAGTTGTTGGCTTGTGAAGGCCAATGGTCACCCTTCCTGCATTAAGACCACCCCAATACCTGTACCCGAAGCATCACATTCAATGACAAAGGATTTGGTGAAGTCAAGTAGTGCTAAGACAGGAGTGGAACACATGGCGTTTTTGAGAGCGGTAAATGCCTATTGTGCTTCCTCGTTCCAGAAGAAGGAATTTTTCTTTAGGAGTTGAGTGAGGGGCTTCGCTATGCGGCCATAGTTGCGGACAAATTTACGATAATAGCCTGTGAGACCCAAAAATCCTCTCAAGCTCTTCAAAGTTGTAGGTTGAGGCCATTCTTGCATTGCCTGGATCTTTTTGGGGTCCACCTTGACACCTTCACGCCCCACAATGTGGCCCAAATACTCAACTTCTTCCATGCCAAACGAACACTTAGACATCTTGACAAATAATTTATGCTTGCGGAGCAGTTGCAAGAGTAGATCTACATGCTGAAGATGTGCCGCCCAAGTGCCACTATAGATGAGAATGTCATCGAAGAAGACAAGGACAAATTTTCTGAGATATGGTTTGAGGATGTGATTCATAAGACTCTGAAAAGTAGAAGGGGCATTACATAGACCAAATGGCATGACCAGGAACTCATAATGGCCTTCATGAGTTCTGAAAGCCGTCTTGGGAATGTCGACTTCCTTCATGCGAATTTGGTGGTAGCCGGAGCGAGGATCCAACTTAGTGAAGAATTGAGCCCCATTGAGTTCGTCCAACAAATCGTCAACCACCGGAATGGGAAATTTATCTTTGACTGTCAACTTGTTGAGGGCCCTGAAGTCGGGACACATCCGCCACTCCCCATATTTCTTGAGGACCATGACCACTGGGGATGAATAAGGACTAATGCTGGGACGAATGACACCTGCTTCCAACAATTCCTTGATGATTTTTTCTATTTCATTCTTTTGAGTGAACGGATATTTGTATGGCCGCACATTTGGGGGTTGGGCCCCTGGAACCAAGGTGATGCTATGATCATGTTCCCCTCGCGCGGGTGGAAGCTCATGAGGCTTGTCAAAGACCGTCCAATGGTTATTTAAAATTTGCTGCATCTCAGGATGAATTGGCAGAGACCTGGTTTCGACTACCTGGATGGCATTAAATTGAGCTACCACTCCATGATGGCCCTTTTTTAACAATTTTTCCATCCGATGCGAGCTGATGACAGAGGGGGCTCCCGCCTGGAGGCCACGAAGGGTATGTGTGGAGTTGTTCTGCTTAAAACTCATATATAACTCCTGGAAATCCATTGTGATTGGCCCAAGAGTGCGGAGCCATTCAGCGCCTAGGACAATGTCGCATCCCCCCATGTGTATTGTTGTGGGGAAAAATGCCTATGCAGGACGATCCTATCCACCTAAGGTGTGACAGTACCTTAGCAACAAACGAACACAGCTACTTCGGTTTCTTCCTTTATGAAATATGAAAGAGAGGAGATTGGTAGACTTACCGTTATCTTTCGGTTGTCCCTCGATCTAGATCCTCTCCTCTTTGTGTGTCCACAGCTACTTGCCTTTTTGCTTTTGCTCCCACGAGATCACAAGAGAACAGCTACCTGTGACAAGAGAACAGCTACATGCAGCAAGAGAAGGACACAATACAAAGACAAATATACATATTCATAAATGATTCAGGATTAGAAGTAAATCAAATACACTAATGCAAATCATACAATAAACACCAGCATATAGGAAAGAACCAAGAAGCTTTATTGATTGATAAACAGGGTTCAGGAAGAGATACAACCCATAGGGTTCCAACCCAGCATCTCCTTCCCAGCAGCAAGGAATTCCTTCTTCAGCCCCTTTCAAAAGCATAAACACCCAATGATCCAACCACAATCCAATAGCAATTCTTTGCAATACAATCCCGCCTCCTTAGACCTCATGAGAGAGCTCTATATATAGGAGTTTTGGAGAAAGGATGAGTCAGCTTGAGGCTTGCATGAAGCTGACTAGTGTCCTCTCCCACTTCAGTTCTTGAGTCCACTTGAAGATTCTTACTTCCACTTGGAGATTTGGAACCTCTTACTCATCACCAGTCGAATTCCCTGATCCAAGTGTCATTTTGGAAGCTTCCTGGGCATTGACACCTTGAGGAATGAGTCTGCCACTTGTCCAAGTACGCTCAGCGCAGGTGGCCTTCTTTGCAGTTGACATTCAGCGTAGGTACAGAGTGGAGCACTTGACATTCAGCGCAGAAGCTCAGTGGAGCAGTTGACATGATCCAGAAATTGCTTGTTTTTTAGTGTTTTCAGGTGGAGAACTTTTATAAACTGCTGTGGTTTGCTGGCCTTGTTCCTCTAGGGGTAGGAACAACATGTTTAGGGACTTTGGATCCATTAATTATTGACATTTCATGCTCAGTGATGCAAGGCACAAAAATGTCTATAACAGTTGCCCCCTAAAGTATGAGGCCGTTTATCGGGTGAAATGCTTTATCCAGGGGAGTCCGAAGTTCATCCATTTGCTGGGAGGAGACCTGTAATAAGATACAATACAATACATTATGATTCATTCTGCTTTCATGATCTAGCTGAGGCGGGCATTCCCATGCTCAGCTTTATAAATACATTTTGGTACATAGAACAGACGATTGTCTGATGGTAGACTGATAGTTCTGGCGAAACTATCATCCTGTGAGGAGGATGATCATCTGCGGCAATGATGTACATAAAAAATGTCTTTATTTTCCTGAATATATTATCGCAGCCCGGATGGATGAAACTAGATCTGGGGTCTTCAAACTCGTTCGATCTTCACTCTAAGTACAAGTCGATCCATGTGAGAATTGCGCTGAAGTCGAACATGGAAAGACATCGCTTGATTACCGTCAATGATGTAAACCGTTAACAAGCGCGAGAGGAATCACCGATAATGATAATGACCCTCAAGGTACTGCAGTACAATTCACGTGGTGTGAATAAAGGACTTGGCGTCGAACACCATGCGAAATCTTCTGGTCGAAGGTCATTGATGTATACCTGTCGCCGGAAGTGAGAAACTTGCCATTGAGGCATGCAAGCTTCAAAGTACTGAAGGGGTTGTTCCTATATCAACTTCTTAGATAATGAGCTGCTGTCGACAAGAAGCGATCCGTCAAAGGAGGGCCTTAATGAATCCCACATCAGTGACACGGAACGGAGCTAATGATTTTAGTGGAGGTGAAAACAATCTGTGATATATGATTCAGGGTGGCGGTCATGAATGGATGAAGGGTAATGTATGGCAGTGGATGGACCTGGTTGACTCTTTCTGAACGACTTCTCTTGAACATATGGCGACACTGATGCGATGGATCGGTAGCATTACCCCAAATATCGATGGTGTGGCAAAGACCATGGTGATGTGACCGGTGAATGAAACAACCCAACCCGATGTGATACGGAGGAAAAGTGTCATGTTCAAGAGCGACCTGCTGCCATCAAAGACTTCTCGATTTTTCCCAATTTTTCCCCAGTCATTGCTGACCAGTACCTCTTTATTTTTGTCAAGCTTGAGGAGGATAACATATGCTTGTTCTATAACCTGCCCTTCGGGCAAGCCCATCGCTATGTTTTAACGAGCCTAGAGATAGGGAAACTCGTTCTCGTCTAAAGACAAGTTTGTCGCTATTTAATAATTTTAACGAGTCTAACGACAAGGAAAACTCGGCCCTTTTCATTTTTAGAGAGTCTGAAAAGGTACATAAAGTCAACTCCAAAATTCCTTTTTCGTCATCTAATCCCTTAAGTCCGAAAAAGTATAAAACAATACAGAAGGGATGAGTTTTCGGTACTTTTAACGAGCCGAACAAAACAAGCGCTCGATCTTTTTGTGCAATAATCCCTCAGGTCCAAAAAGATTAAAATCTAGAGGAGGGATAGCTCTTCCTGTCCTTTAACGAGCTGGAAGGCCAAAACTCGGCAATCTTTTCATATTTTACGAGTCAATTGAAAAGAGCTTAAAGAAGACTCGTCTTTTGAGGAACGAGTGATGAACAGGGATAGCAGTTGATTCCAGGTACAGGTTGGAATTTTCCAATCACGGCAGTGTCACAAGGATGGCTAGGTGAAATCACTCTTCGCAGCTGTTCCTCAAAATGGGTAAACAATCATATGGAGGTAAACGATCGGCCAAATGAACGGTGGAGGTGAAGGTGCACAAAACACGACCAAGGTCTTTTTATGGTTGATCAGGTTACATTCTTAATGGTTATTTACCGGGAAGTTCATTTTTTAACGAGCTTAAACTTGCTCAAAGCTTATGTTTATTTTTTAACGAGCATGAACTATGCTACTAAAACTGCTCGAAAGCTTATGTTTATTTTTTAACGAGCATGAACTATGCTGCTAAAACTGCTCGAAAGCTTATGTTTATTTTTTAACGAGCATGAACTATGCTACTAAAACTGCTCGAAATACCAGTCATATGATAAGATTGTCTCATTGTGAGATCCCTATTTTTTATGGAGCTTCATCTCACTACGCTCTGCTCCGTACCCTTCCTTTATGCAAGTTCGGAAACGGCTAACCCCAAAAAATAGATAAATAGCCGCTCTTTTCTTGCACTCCAAAAGGGTTTGCATGCCCCCAGGTATAAAATATGATTTCAAGGTTGCCCCTCCTCCTTCTCACTTCTGTTTTTCTTTGGGTGTTCACAGCTACCTGTCGTCTTGCTAGTTTAGTTTAACGAAACTTGTCTTCTTGTTAATTTTAACGGGTCTATACGATACTTGTCTTCTCGTTAGCCCAACTTTTAATAGATTTTTCGCAAGATTGCAAGAGAAGAACACTACTCAAAGACAAAACATTGGTGTTATTGAGGGAGTCTTACCTCTTTCTGGTTACCCGAAGATTGTCTCGTTAGACAAAACACTTCCTTGGCCTACCTTTTTCAGGTTACCTAAAGATTGTTTCGTTAAACAAAACTCTTCTTCGGCAATGCCTACCGAAATAGACAAAGATGGGAGACGGGCCCCGTCTCTCCCAAGTACCTTGACAAAAGAATCCTATTCTAGAACAACCCTCTTTCCTTCATGGACGGGGTACGGACTAGTCATATTCTTTCGTGGAAATCCTACCTTATACCCAAAGTTCTCCGCCGAAGCAGACCAGGGCGCATGCCCCCTGGGTTCCAGTGATGTCCTCCCGAATTACTTGCGCTCATCAGGAGGACGGACCGTGGGTTGAGACACTTCTTGCATGAATAGACCATTTAGGGATGGTAAGCGACTATTTGCGATGTGTGATCCGGGAAACGAAAGTTGGTCCACGAGCTTGACCATTCTTCCTCCATGTGGAAAACACATTACTCTAAAGAGTGAGGAGACTACTGCTCCTATGCAATATATATAGTCTCGTCCAAGGAGTAGGTTATAATCCAAGGGTCCTTGAACGACCATCATGTTCATTTGAACGGTCTTCCCCTTCAGTGTTATTGGCACATTGGGGAGGATTCCTAAAGGGCGACTGGTTCCTTTATCAAAGCCTGATAGATTTCTCATCTCAGGCAAAAGCGCAGGCGAACCAAGCGCTTTCCAAGCAATAGAGGAAAGGATACTCACAGATGCCCCCTCATCAATGATAGTGCCAGCCATTACCATCCTGTATATTTGACAAATAATTCTGAATGGTACACTGGCTGGCAACCGGGGTCTGCCTAGTTGGTTCCAATCAAAGGACACAACCAGGTTGCTTGGTGGTGGGACCGAGTAAACGGCCGGATAGCGCTCTGATGAACTTCCTTCCTGCGATAAAGGAATGGTGGCATTGCCCCCTTGATCATCAGAGTCAGTGCTGATGAAGAGAATCTGGACGGTGTCGTCTTGATTCTCCTCTGTGATGGTGTCATTCGAAGATGGAGCCTCTGAAGGCAAAACCGGGTCAACTGCCGTATCAACCTTTTGACTTTCGTCAGGCATGGATCCAGACGGTTCATCTTCAATGACAGGTGCTTCGGCTGACCACCTGGGCGGGTCAACCGGATTCTCAACTAGCGAGGGACATGGCAAGAGTTTTTGATATCCAGGAGGAAGATTTGCTCGTAATATCGGGCGATCTTCCAGAACTCTTTTTGCCTCGTCTAAGAAGGGACAACGGTGGATGGCGTGATCGCCTTCACACAGTCTGCAGGGAAATTTAGCTTTCCCGCTCTGTCCTGGAGCTTCACTCCCACTAGTTGACGGTGAACAATCGACATGGCTATCAGAGGTCGATGCTACCGAATTGTGCAGACGGGGGGACCAGTCTCTTAGTATCCGAGGGATACATGGACAATCTCTATGGAAGTGGTCTCCCCTGCATATGACGCATGGCGATTTAGGCCTTACGAGTGCGGTGTGTGGATTTTTGTTAGATGACGATTGTTTGCCCCCAGTCGCCTTAGGCTCCTTCTGCTTCTTTTCTTTCTTCTTCTTCTCCTTTTTCTCCTTAGGAACTCGGTTCTTTGACCGACCAGTTCCGTCAAGCGAAGAGGAAGGAGGAGAGGAAGATGAAGTAGAAGGCTCGGAGGCAACTCTTGTCTGATCTAACTGTTGACTCGACTGCTCAGGAATGGTGGCATTCTGAACGACATTGGTTGAAAAGAGCCAAACAGGTAGGCCAATTGTCAATCCTGGAAGCGACAATGTGGCCATGTGGGGCGCACCAACATCTCCCCAAGAGGAGAAGGGACTAGGATTCCCACCAAGGGGAACTCCTTGGTTGGTGTGCTCCATCTTTTTAACCTAAAGATCAACGCGGGAATAAGGGTGAATGTTCCATTTAAAATAAATTGTTAACGACGCTTTTAGACACAACTTGCTTTTTCAGTTTTAAAGAGTCGAGAAAAAGCTAAAGATGACTCTAGTCTCCTTCGATATTTTAACGAGCCCGAAGTGACAAATGCTCGGTTGGACTTTTTCTGTTATAGAGTCTGAAAAAGGCCAAAAGAAACTGCTCTGGAGATCTAGGCAGAGGGTGTGCCAAACCTTTCGCAAAACCACAGAATACGTTTTACGGTACGGGTGGTCGATCTTCGTGAATGCTGTGTTCACTGCATTGCGATCAGTAAGGCGGCCGACATGGCTTTCTAAGGATAAAGGATATATGCCTATAGGGGTCTCCCAATATATACGCGACGGTACGTGGGAGCACAAGTCCGTATTAGTGCAATCGTCCCTCAGGAGGAATCACCCACCTTCTTAGAGATCGGCAGTCACTGCGTTTAACGACGCCGGAACACGTCTCTACCTAGACCTCTACTGTGAGCGTTATGTTGCAAAGCGTTGTTAGGTTCATTCAATATATTTTAAGTTGATCTTTTTAAAGTTTGTCTTTCAGGATCACCACGAGATGTATTGGTACAAATTCCTAAATGCAGTCTAAGATGATAAGCAAGCTTTATAATCTTTCAACTTTGAAAATCCTAGCTACTAAGGGAAAAGAGAGCGACTATCTTTTCTCAAAGAGCAATCAACACACTCTAATGCACTCTTCCTAAATCCAACATGCAAACTTATCAAAATGCAAATGCATAATGCAGGTGTTTGTTTTCACTTTCTTAGTATAAATGCCTACAAAGAAAGCTTTTTGCACAACTTCGAATTTTCTTTTAAATGACTGAAAATAAACAAGTTTACTTTTTCCCAAATCAGCAAGGGCAGAAGAGATTACAATCACTTTGCGATTTTTCGAAAGAAATACTTGTTCCGACACTTAAAAATGACAAATTCAAACCAATAAGCAAAATAAAACGATAGATCAAACTGCAAACAGCCAATGAACTCTCTTCTAAGATCACAATCAATCACTCAATCAGATCTGAATCAAGGCTACAGGATGACTATTTCACTCATGCAAAGGAAAACTGTAAATGACGCCACAAACACATAAAAACACTTACAGTCTTTTTGTACAAAAATGAGGCGGAATACAAGCAAAGAAAAGGGGTTTCAGATGTGGTACCTATGCTAGTTAAAGGCAGCAAAAACAGAGATCAAAACAGGGCAAAAGACAGCAAGGAACCCCAGCTGCATAAGGCCACACTGGTTCAGCGCAAGTACAACACTGTCAGTTTGACATTCAGCGCAGGTATCCTTCACGGGACCTGTGTTGAAATGCAGACTGCCTTCACAGTGCCTGTGCTGAAAGGAGAAACTCTCGTCTCTCTTGGTTTCCGGGTCATAAAATGCTCAAAAATCAACTGTTTCAGGCCAAATCAGAAACACAAGCAAGGTATAAACAGAGGGATACTTTGAAAGGGTACTAAAGACTATCACAAAGGATCATCAAGTCATTTATGAGTCCATTGTTAAGATCATAGACAAAAACCCAGTAAAGGATCAAAGCAGCAACATTCTACTTTGCAAAGCAGTTCGATTGTTGCCGTTGAGTCTATGAAGTAAACAATGATGCAAGCTCAAACAAAATGACTAAAACAAAGTTCTTCCCCAGTGGAGTCGCCAATTTGTTGTGGGGAAAAATGCCTATGCAGGACGATCCTATACACCTAAGGTGTGACAGTACCTTAGCAACAAACGAACACAGCTACTTCGGTTTCTTCCTTTATGAAATATGAAAGAGAGGAGATTGGTAGACTTACCGTTATCTTTCGGTTGTCCCTCGATCTAGATCCTCTCCTCTTTGTGTGTCCACAGCTACTTGCCTTTTTGCTTTTGCTCCCACGAGATCACAAGAGAATAGCTACCTGTGACAAGAGAACAGCTACATGCAGCAAGAGAAGGACACAATACAAAGACAAATATACATATTCATAAATGATTCAGGATTAGAAGTAAATCAAATACACTAATGCAAATCATACAATAAACACCAGCATATAGGAAAGAACCAAGAAGCTTTATTGATTGATAAATAGGGTTCAGGAAGAGATACAACCCATAGGGTTCCAACCCAGCATCTCCTTCCCAGCAGCAAGGAATTCCTTCTTCAGCCCCTTTCAAAAGCATAAACACCCAATGATCCAACCACAATCCAACAGCAATTCTTTGCAATACAATCCCGCCTCCATAGACCTCATGAGAGAGCTCTATATATAGGAGTTTTGGAGAAAGGATGAGTCAGCTTGAGGCTTGCATGAAGCTGACTAGTGTCCTCTCCCACTTCAGTTCTTGAGTCCACTTGAAGATTCTTACTTCCACTTGGAGATTTGGAACCTCTTACTCATCACCAGTCGAATTCCCTGATCCAAGTGTCATTTTGGAAGCTTCCTGGGCATTGACACCTTGAGGAATGAGTCTGCCACTTGTCCAAGTACGCTCAGCGCAGGTGGCCTTCTTTGCAGTTGACATTCAGCGTAGGTACAGAGTGGAGCACTTGACATTCAGCGCAGATGCTCAGTGGAGCAGTTGACATGATCCAGAAATTGCTTTTTTTTGAGTGTTTTCAGGTGGAGAACTTTTATAAACTGCTGTGGTTTGCTGGCCTTGTTCCTCTAGGGGTAGGAACAACATGTTTAGGGACTTTGGATCCCTTAATTATTGACATTTCATGCTCAGTGATGCAAGGCACAAAAATGTCTATAACATGTATGGCAAACATGTGGGTTTTCAACTGATAATCCCCCATTTGAAGTTTGACATTTTCACAGCGGCCTTCACATTTCATTGTGCCCCCATCTGCAATTTGGACTTGGAAGTTAGAAACTGCCTGTACAAAACAATGCGTTGCTTCGGAGATTTTTTGATGGATGAAATTATGGGTACTTCCACTATCAATCAAGACTACTACTGGGCGATGTTTAAGAAAACCCCTGATTTTGAGAGTTTGAGGGGAAGAAATTCCTGCCAACGCATTGAGCGAAATAACTGGTTCGTCAGATACAATCTCCTTTTGGTTGTCTTCTTCGATCGCCTCTGGTTCCTCAAGTGGTGTCTTCCTCGGTGGAGCTGTAGTCAGTGGCATCTATTTGAAAAAACTTGGGCTCCTTGCATTTATGACCAGGGAATATTTTTCATCACAGTAGTAACATAGTCCTTGCTTCCTTCTTTCGGCCATTTCCTGAGGTGACACCTTTTGGACCTTAAGTGTCTGAGTCGTGTTGTGAGCTTGTGGGGGACGACCTTTAGTGGGGAAATTGGGGCGGCTGTATTGGGCTGTTATGGCACGTTCCACCTTACGAGCTACCTGGCAAGCCTCCGTCCACGTGGGAGGGTGGTGGAGTAGAACTTGAGCTTTGATGGCTTCTTTAAGACCACTGATAAAACATTCCGTGTAGAACTCATCTAAGAGACTCTGAGTGCGGAAGGCTAAGGCTTCAAAAGCGGTGATATATTCATCCACTGTACCCGTCTGTCGGAGCTTAGTGAGACGTCCCAAAAAGGAGTCTCCCTGTTCAAAGCGATCTCGAAGAGCTTTGGAAAATTGGGCCCAACTCGGAAAAGGTCCATTGCGACGTTGATGCCATTCCGCCCATTGCCATCGTTCATTGTCCAAGTACATGGTCCCCACCATAAGCTTAGTCCAATCATCTTGGAGACGATTCAATTTGAAATACTGGTCCATTTGTGCTAGCCATGCAGATGTGTGAGAACCGTCAAATTTCTGCATATCCAACTTGGGAGGTCGCTGACTGGGTGGTGAATGGGTGTGCCAGACGTGAGGAGAGTGGCTAGACTCACCCTCATGGTGTTCATGGCCATTATACGGTTCCTCGAGAGCTGGCTCCTTGCCCTTGTCGAGTGCTTGCCGTACCTGGCTAGTTAGTCCGCTAATCAGATTTTTGAGTTCATTCATATCTGCTTCAATTTTGTCTAGCCTTTCATTGGCCATTGCTTGAGCTCTAGTTTCTACCATACACCAACTTGATGAAAAATTGGGACCGCCAAATTTTTTTTTTTTCTAATAAATTGAATGGTACCACCATGCTCAGCTTGTCGTCCTGATGCTAATGGGCTAGATCACAAATAAGCGCTTCGGAAGACGGAGTTTTACTCCTTGATCAATACTGCAGTCGCCAAATCCTCAAAATGTCAATGCCACCAAAAGTCCTGCGAAAAGTATATCCAGGTACAGGAACCCTTCACAACTACTCCGATCTGGTGGATCTGAGAGATCTGAATGGTGGAACAACTGCTGCTGCTGATCTGATGGAGCTGCGGGACTGATGTCTGCTGCTGCTGCACTTGCTGATCTGGAATAGATGATGTGTGATCCCCCGATAGAAAGGGAACTATGGTCTTGAGGAGTGTCAGGTGCTACAGATCGTAATATACATAAGGGTCTGACAGTATTACTCGGCCCAATGTTTCAGGGCTCTAACTAAGGAGGATCGACCGTACCCTTAGTCGTACAACCCGACTACCCTATCGTATGGGCGAGTAATCTCTCCGAGTGTTGTTCTCGGTGTACTGTAGCCACAAGACGGCCGAAGGTTTATCTATGGCGAGGTTTCAAGGGAGCTAGGGGGCTTCCTATATACCCAGAGGGTACGTGGAAGACAGTCCGTGCGCGGTTCTGTCTAATGCGCTACTACTCGAAGGGGTACCCACAGGGGTTACAAGGGAGTCCAACAGACGTGACCACCTCTTGTATTTCCTGCATGCATGCCTCCCCAAATCCGCAGGTTTATGCGCTTAACGACAGATCCCGTGGTTTAAAGACGCCAGAACACGTCTCTAGCCAAAATTTTTTTTGCTAAAAATTGGAGATCCCACCGAGCCCTGGAAAGTGCTCTGATACCACTTGTTATGCTCTTAACCTGCAAAGTAATACCCAAACACAGAATATGCGAAGAAAAGATACCCAGAACACAGAATAGCAATGATTTTATTATTCAGAGAGAAATGTTCACAGGCCTCTTCGAGGGGGCAACCTCCAATAGAGCAGAGCTCGATTACAAAAACAAGACACGATGCTCCTCGCAGGGAGTCTCTATCCTTTATATATGACTCATACATGCAATACCACGGGCCAATACCGTGGGTTTTATTAATACCATCTATCTAATACTACCGCCCATTTGCAACTAACTGTGGTCCCGTCATTAATTGTGGGTTAACCACTTACAAATATTAATATGGGCTTTATTGACTCTTGACTATGACGTGATCCCATGACATAAATAAGGGGGTTAGGGTGGGACCCTAACACCGAGGGTTTGGTCCCACCAAAAGTCAGAGAAATGATTTGAGCCTTTATGACTTGAAGGATTTTTAGTACTAGAACATACTTGTGGATGGGGAAATTAGTAAGTATATGGATGAAATGCATGAGGGGGAGTTAATTAAATCAACTTGTAAACCATTGTTTTTGCTTTCTTAACTACTCATGCACATTGAAAGATATAATTAAGCATGATAAATGTGTTTTTGCCCAATAAACTTTATACTTCAGCAACCTTTCTTCTACTTACCCATTACTTACCCTAACATTTTTTCTTCATTTATTTGGGTGCATTTAGACTAGAAGACCCTTATCATTTTTTTCTTTTATAAATTAACCATCTAATTCTAACCTTATATCTTCCAAGGGCTCAGATTAAGTTGATTAGCTCCTTTTATTTTCTCTACCTATCTAATGATTTGACAAGATTAAGCTGTTTGGTCAGATTTTATTCTCTAACTATAAACATAAAATTCAAATCATAAAATAGTCAAGATCAAGCAGTTTGACTAACATGGGTTGTGGCATGTATGACAAGCTACACACAACCATTATTTGCAGAAGAAGTAAAATAGTAGTGGCACTTAGACTTGCACACTTTCATGATCTTTTTTTTTTTTTTGGGGTTCATATATTTTCATTTTTTTGATCTTTTCTTATTGTTTTTGTCCTTTGATATTTCTTTTATGACATACCCTCTTTACATTTTTTATTTTTTTATATGGAAAACATTTGCAGAAAGCAAAGGTATGTACAATATTACAAGGCTTAACCTTAGCCAATTCAAAATTATGAATCCTTTCACTATAGGACTTTAACAACACCCTAGCACCTATGACATCTTGGCATGTCGCCCTGGCCTCTAGCATGCCTTAACACTGCCTAGCATACCTTGTCACTTTGTCCTTAGCACACTTGGAACTCACTAAAAATTCTAATCAAAAACTCTTATTTGTTCATTTCCATTCATTTTGACATAGTGCTCCCTTGTGTTTCCTTGGCACTCCCAACTAACACTTCCTCGCACGCGTTGGCAAATCTAGGCTGCATGTCGCCCTAGAACTCTAACATTCCTTAGCATTGTCAAGCACACCTTGTAACTCCTCCTTAACACACTTGGAACTCACTAACACTCCATGCCACACACTCTTATTCCTTCATTTCCATGCATCATGACCTAGTGCTCCCTTTTGTTTCCCTAGCACTGCCTAACACTCCTTGGCACACATTGGCACACCATGACACTTGTCACATCTTCACATGATTTTCTAGCACTCCATCGTCTATTGGCACTGCTTATCATACATTGTCACTCCCTCCTTAGCACACCTATAACTTGTTAACACTCCCTATCACACACGCACATTCATTCATTTACATGTAATTGAAACGAGTCCTCCCTTGTGTTTCCTTGGCAATCCCTAGCATGTGTTGGTGCCAAATCCTAGAACCTAGCACACCTTAGCATGCCTTAGCACTTGACATGTCTTGAAATGCCTAAAATGTTGGAAATAATACTGAGAGGGGGGGGGTGAATCAGTATTATCAGATCAATCAAACTTTTTCAATGCTCAAAAACATATACGCTACTTCAGTTAGGTGAACCAGCATGTACACGCTACTGTGACTAAATAAAACAGCGTATAAGAAGAAAACTCATAATTTAGTTAGCTTATTCTTCAGTTAAGTTCATCAGGACATTATTCAGCACATTAACAGTAGGCAGGTGCAGTATAACAGAACAGATCAAAAAGCCACACACATGAACACCAAGATATAAGGTGGAAACCCAATGTGGGTGAAAACCACCTGCTGCAAGTTGTCTCTATCTTTCTTTAATATGAAACTTCAGTTTACAATCTTTTGTACTGGTGCAGCCTTATACCAGTACGCAGGCTACAACCTGCAGAAGGCTACAACCTTCTCTCGTTCTCCAAACTTCCTTGGAAGGGAGCTCCAACCCCCTTTGCTCTTGTACTAGCCAAGATACTAGTACGTAGGTGCTGACCTACAATCTTCTTTCCTTCAGGTACCACCTTTCATACATTTTCAGACTGGATATTCCTGAAGCACAACATTACAATCTGTAGACCCCAATTCATTCAACTTTCACAACAGATCAATGAAGCATAAAACAACCAATACTAGTATTATCAAACTTTGAATCACTGAACCACTGAACCCTGTCAATCACCAGATACCAGAACACAGAGCAGTCTACAGAACTCTGTAATAACAGTCAGATCCAACTGCAAACCCAAAAATCAAGCTTTAAGAGATATACGCTACTTCAATGAGCGAAACCCGCGTATACACGCGCTTTCACCTAAGCCAACCTACGTACAGATCTAAAAATAGATTCTCTCAACTTGCAGCTGTACCAGACATCAGTTAGATCCAAAACATAATATTGCGACAGTATGCAGATTTAGAAATACGCATAATCAATCATAATAGTGCATTTCAAACCATTAGATCCCGATTTATCCTTAGATCTAGTCTTCCATCCACCGATGTGATTTCTCCTTAGCTCATATCAAGCAACCCAGACCCTGCATATCAGATCTCTTTCTCTCTTAGATATTCAAGCCTTGTCGAAAGATGATTTTGCCTAATGATCTTCTTCTCCTTATATAGCCTTAGGCCTTGCTCAATACCAAGAGCCAAAACCATAGTAACACAATACCATCAACTTCAAAACTAGGGATCGACACGCCCGTCGAGACACAATGGTCCGAAATCATAGGCACAACTTCCAAGGACTAACCACCATGGACCAAAGGTACTTTTCCACATACACGCGCTTTTTCTGAATCGAACTAGCGTGTACACGCGACTTGGGCTTAACGAACCTGCGTATATGAACTTCCTTGGCATGCTGTACTAAGATCTGTCTTCTGATTAAGTTGCCATCACCTGTACCAACCTCTGAGCACCTGTACCAACCTCTGAGTGAGTTGCCATCAAGGACAACACTTGAATCATAATGCCAACAATCTCCCCCTTTGGACTTGATGGCAACCACCACACCACCAAGTCACTCTCCCCCTTTGACATCAAGGGCAAAGGGCTGCGCTCCCCCTGAGGACATGCTGATACCTCTGCTTGGCTGTGCTGACTCATTCTCCCCCTGACAGTAGGCCAGATCTGCAAAAGATGTTCTTCAACAAGAACCAAGACTTATACACCATAAGGGACCTTCCTATCACCAAAAGACTCAATACATACATCCATACTCCCTACCAAGAGGGGACATATCAGGAACAACCAATTATATTACAGCATTCATCCCAGGCATAGTGGGGAAACCAACATAGGCCGTTACATGACCTTGACACCATAAAAGAGATATCACAAGAGAGATACATGACATAGAGACAACAGATCTAGATCAAGACTTATGACAATCACCAGCAGCATATGATAAACATCTTTTTTTAGATCAGCAACCAGGATTTCTTTCTGAGCTCCTTTTCTTGAAATCAACAACCAAAACATCGGAATGCCAACAATACTTTATGAGACTTTTAAGCTGCTCCCCCTGAAACCGTGCCTGAAGAATTCTGACATACCCATGGCTGTTCAGAACTCCAGATTTTGCCCTTGCTGTTCAAAACTTCATATACGCGATTTTTCCTGCATGAAACAGCGTATGGACGCAGACATAAGCCTGCAACATGCGTACACCATACACGCGACTTTCCCACAATAAATCGGCGTATATACGCGGATATCCCTTACGCAACTCGCGTATACCAACTTTTCTGTAGAACAGTCAAGCTTCAACAGCAGGATGAAGCATCAACTACTCCCAGCTTTTGTCTGAGATATTCAAAAGTTTCCCTGGGCAGTGGTTTTGTGAGAATATCAGCAACTTGTTCCTTAGAAGGAACATACTCCAACTTGACCTTCTGCTCAAGCACTTGTTCCCGAAGAAAATGGTACTTGATTGGTATGTGCTTGGTCTTTGAGTGCATGACTGGATTCTTTGAAATGCTGATTGCACTTGTATTTGTTTCATACTGCTTTTTCTCAGCTGGATCTGTAGGAGTAGCTGAAGGAAAAGCATAGCCTGTTTCTACAATGTTCCAAACTTCTGTACCAAGAGATTGAAGATATGCAGTAACTCTTACCTTCCAATAATTGAAATTTGTCCCATCAAAAATCGGTGGCCTGATTGATGCTTCTTTCTCGTAGTTGCTCATGATGAATGATCTACCTTCAAGCGATCAAGCTTCTCTGAAGGACCTGCTCTGATACCAATTGTTGGAAATAATACTGAGAGGGGGGGGTGAATCAGTATTATCAGATCAATCAAACTTTTTCAATGCTCAAAAACATATACGCTACTTCAGTTAGGTGAACCAGCGTGTACACGCTACTGTGACTAAATAAAATAGCGTATAAGAAGAAAACTCATAATTTAGTTAGCTTATTCTTCAGTTAAGTTCATCAGGACATTATTCAGCACATTAACAGTAGGCAGGTGCAGTATAACAGAACAGATCAAAAAGCCACACACATGAACACCAAGATATAAGGTGGAAACCCAATGTGGGTGAAAACCACCTGCTGCAAGTTGTCTCTATCTTTCTTTAATATGAAACTTCAGTTTACAATCTTTTGTACTGGTGCAGCCTTATACCAGTACGCAGGCTACAACCTGCAGAAGGCTACAACCTTCTCTCGTTCTCCAAACTTCCTTGGAAGGGAGCTCCAACCCCCTTTGCTCTTGTACTAGCCAAGATACTAGTACGTAGGTGCTGACCTACAATCTTCTTTCCTTCAGGTACCACCTTTCATACATTTTCAGACTGGATATTCCTGAAGCACAACATTACAATCTGTAGACCCCAATTCATTCAACTTTCACAACAGATCAATGAAGCATAAAACAACCAATACTAGTATTATCAAACTTTGAATCACTGAACCACTGAACCCTGTCAATCACCAGATACCAGAACACAGAGCAGTCTACAGAACTCTGTAATAACAGTCAGATCCAACTGCAAACCCAAAAATCAAGCTTTAAGAGATATACGCTACTTCAATGAGCGAAACCCGCGTATACACGCGCTTTCACCTAAGCCAACCTGCGTACAGATCTAAAAATAGATTCTCTCAACTTGCAGCTGTACCAGACATCAGTTAGATCCAAAACATAATATTGCGACAGTATGCAGATTTAGAAATACGCATAATCAATCATAATAGTGCATTTCAAACCATTAGATCCCGATTTATCCTTAGATCTAGTCTTCCATCCACCGATGTGATTTCTCCTTAGCTCATATCAAGCAACCCAGACCCTGCATATCAGATCTCTTTCTCTCTTAGATATTCAAGCCTTGTCGAAAGATGATTTTGCCTAATGATCTTCTTCTCCTTATATAGCCTTAGGCCTTGCTCAATACCAAGAGCCAAAACCATAGTAACACAATACCATCAACTTCAAAACTAGGGATCGACACGCCCGTCGAGACACAATGGTCCGAAATCATAGGCACAACTTCCAAGGACTAACCACCATGGACCAAAGGTACTTTTCCACATACACGCGCTTTTTCTGAATCGAACTAGCGTGTACACGCGACTTGGGCTTAACGAACCTGCGTATATGAACTTCCTTGGCATGTTGTACTAAGATCTGTCTTCTGATTAAGTTGCCATCACCTGTACCAACCTCTGAGCACCTGTACCAACCTCTGAGTGAGTTGCCATCAAGGACAACACTTGAATCATAATGCCAACATAAAATTCCTTGGAAATTTCTAACATGTGTTAGCACTTTCTGAAATTCCTTGCACACCTTGGCACTCCCTAGTTTTCATGCCCTCATAGATAGCCTTACTTTTTTTGTGACTTGGGAACCAAACCAAGTCATTGAGAAAATAGTGTTGTGCCTAGACCAAAGTCTCCCTTTGTCTGAAAATGCTTTTTCCATCCTCTTATCACAATCATAGGATTTCCTCCTACAAGTCCTAATATGAAATTCTCCTAACACACTTCATCCATGGGACACCTAGAATTCACTAACAATCCCTCGCATAATATCTTATTCATTCATTTCCATGCACTTTGACCTAGTTATCCCTTGTGATTCCCTGACACTCCCAAACACTCCTCGACATGCATTGACACTATCCGACATATGTCAGCATGCCTTTTCATTCCTTGGCAAGCCATGGAACTCCTTAATTATCATGCCCTCATAACTACCCGTATTTTCTTTTAGACTTAGCAACCCAACCAAGTCCCGCCTCGACTACAACAACTTTACCAAGTTACATTTACTACAACTAGACTATGCCTTGTTCCCCTAATGGTCTGTAACTCATCTTAGGCTTCACATGTGCAATTTTAACTCATCCCACTTAACAAGTTACCAAGTCAAGGCTCACATCCAACCATGCCCATAAAACAACTAAGCAACATAGTTTACATCTTCACATGCCATAACATCTGGCACGTATAACAATCCATTGGCACTACACGGCACACATTATCATCCCCTACATTCCTTGGCATGATTTTTCACTCCTTAATAGACCCTACCACTCCCTAACATGCCCTGACACTCTAGCATGCCTTGGAAGTTCCTAGCATATAACCTTTTCACTCCCTCCCTAACACAATTGGAACTTGCTGACACTCCCTATCACACACTCTTATCCATTCATTTCCATGCATTTTGAACTGGTTCTCCCTTGTGTTCTCGTGGCACTCCCTCACACACATTAGCACACCCTAGGACTTGGAACATCTTGGCATGTCACCCTGGAACTCTAGAATTCCTTAGAATTACCTAGCATACCTTGTCACTCCCTCCTTAGCACAACTAGAATTCACTGACAATCCCTGTCACACACTCTTATTCATTCATTTCCATGCACTTGAAACTAGTTCTCCCTTGTTTTCCTTGACACTCCATAACTCTCCCTGGCATGCATTGGTACACCTTATCACCTAGCACATCTAAGCATGTTTCTCTGGCCTCTAGAATGCCTTAGTGTTGCCTAGCATACCTTGTAACTACCTCCTTAGCACACCTTGAAATCACAAACAGTTCCTGTCACAAACTCTTAATCGTTCATTTGCATGCATTATTTTCACCTAGTGTTTCCCTAACGCTCCCTAACACTTCCTAGCACTATTTGGCACACCTTGGCACCTAGCACATATTGGTTGCATGTCACTCTGGCACACTATAATGATTTAGCATTGCTTAGCATACCATGTCACTACCCTCTTACCACACCTGTAACTCATTGACACTCCCTGTCAGACACTCTTATTCATTCATTTCCATGTATTTTTACCTAGTGCTCCCTTGTGTTTCCCTAGCAATCACTAACACTCAGCACACATTGGCACACCTAACTGCAATGATTTTCACTAACAGTCAATCCAAAAACCCTTCCAGAGTCTAGCTAGTTAATTGTTCTTCACTAAGATATTAGGGTTAAGTTTATTGTATAGTGTTCAATGTGAAAATATTACTAGGTGTTTTTATCGCATTAGTTGGAAGGTGGCTAGGCCACAAGAATGATGGTAAGGTTCTTGAATCTTAGACTGTAAAATTAACCAACAAATATATGACTATAAGATCTTTGGGAATTTGTAGTTCTATAAGGAGATTCATGGTAGTGATTTTGCCATTGCACTAGACCCGAGAACTCGATTGTTAATTAGATGCAAAGAAGTGGTAGTTTGATGCAGTAAATGCCAAATGTATAGTTCAACAACATGTTGGAGGCTTACCTTTGACATCAAAATTCAGTTTGTTATCTTCGTGGTATAAATCCCACGACGTCCAAGTGTGACACCCTCCTTGCAACAACACCCTTAGAGTAGTTACTTCCTTGCCTTTGATTGCCCTCTCCTCATCTTGCTCACTCTCAGTTCCTTCTCCCTTAATCTCCTCTCACTGTGCTATTTTTCTTCCTATTCTCCTTATCCCAATTTCTCTTCTTTTTCTACTTCTCATCCCATCCTTCTTGTTAGTTAGGGATTGGCTAACTAGATTTTCCCTTTCCTTCCATTTTTCCTCCCATTTTCTCCCCATCTGTCATTTTCCCTCTTCTTAGGTCTGTTCTAGAATCGACAATGTGTGAGGGAGGAGAAAAATCCATTCATGTGTGCTAATAGGTTGAAAATTATCTCCCCGCCCTCATTGAATGCATCAAGGCCTGTAAATATTATGCTTGTGAGTGTCTGTGAGTCTCTTCTTATGTCTTGGGTCGAATAATTTTTTCTCTTTCAATTATATGAGTCGAGCTATATGCTATTTAACACCCCCATTGATAGAGTTCCTTATACTTGTAACATGCCCCTATTATAAAGACATATGTATAGGTTATTATGGTATATGTTTAGCTTTGGTTATTATGCTCACCTTGAAGTCATTGAGGTTCCATCTAACTCCCCCTAGTTAATACAAGGTTCATTGAGTTAAAAAAATGTGCCATCAATAATTATAACTGGTTACCTTAAGGAAGGACCATTGGTTAAAGCCTCATCAATGGAGATTGGGTCGATGGTTAGGGTTTTGATTCAATTAGACACTATTCACTATTATATTTGTGGGCATAGAGTCATGAAACTAAGAGTGATCTCATGTGAGCTCATGTAAGTCTCACAAGCACAAATTGATGATTAAACATGAACGAGATGATGGAATTTAAACGTGTTTTTAGTGATGCAAGAACACTAATGGACTTGGGATGCTCCTGCATCACTCATTCCAATGTCTAGTAGATATCCTTTGTTTGAAAATATATGTTGAAGTTACAATTTATTTATCATGTGGCACCATTTGGTGCAGTTATAACAGATTGAGTAAACAAGTAGATGAATAGATTCAATATAGAAGTGGATCCAAGCCTAAGATTCCAATGGTAGCTTTCTTGAATTCAATGACAGGAATTGGATTTGCAACATGCCCCTGATGTTTTTAACTTCTTTCAAATTTTCCATTTGACAAGATGTTTGTGCCCTTGCTTGAATTCTAGAATTTAGTTATTTTCCCAGCAGCTATTTGGGGTAGTTTATGTTCTATTTGCAACAGTCATCTTTATTTATCAAGGTTCTTTGAATTTATAGGTTCATGTTTAAAGACATATTCATTTGAGTTCCCCTTGGTCTAGTTCAATTAATTTCATCCTTTTATTCTATCAATCCTTGTGTTTGTTGGTGATTTACAATTTGGTGATATCAGTTTCCAACTGCAACACCTTGTTGGATTTCTTAAATATATTTCCTTGTCTTTATCTTACTATCTTTCCTGTGAAGCATGATTATTTATTTGCATATGTAGGGTTGAAGTTTAAGCAGTTGGTTCTACATTTGAAGGATGATTTTCTTATATGATTTGGTTTTGTTTGGCATGTATATCAACCTTCAAAAGAAGAAGTGATGGGATTTCTTGATCCCTATGTAAATATAGTTTGCTTAGATTGTAATGAGGCTGGTGATGGTGATATTTTATTATTGTGTGATCACTATGATTCAACATATCATACATATTGTGTTGGCCTTGGAAGGGCTATCCTTGAAGGAGATTGGTATTGTCAAGGCTATCAAACATCTATGCCTGGATAATCCAACACACATGATGAAGATGTTGAGGATTTTGTGCTTGATTTAACAATGGGGATGAAGCTTAGGAATCAAAGGATTTGTGGAAGATTCTCCAATTGGGATGGTTGTAGAAAGAATAAACTTAGAGCTCAATTTATCACCACCTTCTTCTTCTTCTGCTCCTCTCGCATAGACAAGGCCAACTCATGTAAGAACAATTCACAGAAGGATTTTGCGACGAAGCACTCCAAATCCATCTCCTAGATTGCCAGATGCAGAAAGGGCTTCACTTAGGCAAACTGAAGTATCTGGGTCTACATCCCAAGTATCCATTGTATGGACAAAAACTCTCTTAGGTCAGCACATACTTCAAGAGCGTGTACAAGCTTTACATGACAATTGATCTGCACTAGGAAGAGGCTTTTAGCAGTTTTCACTTAGCACTTCCCTTGATGGATTTGGTGCCAAAGATGGGACTGATGCAATTTTACAACCCACACCCAACAATAGGTTGCTTCTCTTTCGTGAATCAGTTCGGAGAAGTAATTTAGCCCCTGTTTTAGATATGGAAAATTACACAATTAAATCTAATGTTGATCAGGCATGGACAATGATGGAACGTACTCTAGCATCAAGATAAGATAATATAGGTCCAGATAATTCTCATAAATATGGAAGACATTGGCAGGGATCATCTTTTGGTCATAAAAAAATTATTTATAAGAATTGATGGGCAATGAAAGGTCAATTGTTGTGAGTAGAAGCATCTTAACTGCTCATGTAAGATCAAGAACTAGATATAGTCAAGATAGACACATTCCTGCAACTACTAACTATTTGGAAAATCCAGAAAGGATAACAGAGGAGATCTCATGTAGGGATGTTGGAAATAATAGGCTGCCAGCACCTAGTGTCTCTAATGAGATATTGGGTATAAGATTAACTGAAAGAAGTAACAATTTAAATCATCAACAAACAAAGGTAGTTCATTTAGTATACCTCATGAAAATGGAATCTGCAAAGTTGAAGGTGCAAAGGAGAAGGTGATGTCCATGGTAAAATCTCACATGAAGCGCACACTCACAAGGGAACATAGGGAAAATAATATGTATTTTTACTTCTTTTATGGTTTGTCTCTATAGAGTTGATTTTACTAGGTGTACATTGTATTCATCTCAAAATTTCTCTTTAGGAAATCCTATTTTTATTCTTTCCAAGAAAAAATTTCTAGGGAATCCCAATGGATTTTTCCCCACATTCATGGATGGCATCCCTGGTAAACCCATTGGCATTGACTAGTACACCTCACCCAAGGGATTTCGAATAGGGCACTTGCCAGGACAGAACTAGCCAAATACCCAGTAACATTAATGACATTTGGTTGGGCTAACCCCTTGGGCTCAATAAATCATAATCAATTACACTATTTTCTATATTAACATAGTAATCCTATTTAAAATTTTGCTAGAGTAACCATAACAATCCAAGCATGTCCCTATTTTTATTTTGGTTTTAATTCCTTTTTTGGTGTGGTGACAACTTTATATGACCATATAGATGTTTATTTTTTTAGAGTATCTGTTGAAAAGTAGATGCTCTCTTACATTCTACCTTGTCTGTTATGTATTGATGGAGTTCAGTTTCATTACTTGTGACCAAAGAACTGTGTCAAGCATGTATACAAGGATTCTTGTATCACTAATTATAAAACGAATCTTGTCCTTAAACAAGCAAAGTAGTTCCTTAATGCTACAAGTTTTCATCTCATGGAACTTCCAATCCTAATAAATGAGGTGAAATTTAAGTGTTTCTAGAATCCATATATCAGATTTTTTGAATTCTCTCATATATTGTCCTGGAAAAGCGAAGTGAAATTTAATTATTTCCAAACCTTAACAATTGGAATTCACTCAAATTTGGTGATGGAATTTTTTTAGAAAACGGGAAGAATTTCTTTTAGTTGCATTCAATTTTTCCAAAAATAATACTAAATTTCTCCCTGACTAAAATTCTCCCTAAAATGGCTTTGGGATTGAAAATTTTGTAAATATTTTTAGGGAAAAAACCCAAAATACTTTTTCTAGATTAGAGTTTTATAACACTAGGTACTAAAACAGTCTTTTATTTTCTACTGCAAATGTTTCATAGAGTCTGCCCAGAAACTAATCAGAAAATTAGGTAGATGCGCTGGACGGACTAAATAATTTTGAATGAATAATCACTTAACATAAATGATATATTAGGTTGCATAAATATATAACTTAGAATCATGAACTGAAGAAGAAATCTCAATGAGATTGATATATTCTTAATTGAGTTGCATGAGGCCAGGAATAGCTTTGACTAGAGGGTGTTGAAAATGGCATAATTTCGTTCTGGTTGGATAGATTTATAATTGAAAATTAGTGGTTTTCTTGCTTGCATAACTTGGGAAGATTTTTGTATCTCAATTCTCAACCTTATTGAATAGCATGATTTATGCCTTGCAATGTTGAGATATGTTGTGATACCACTTGCTAGTAACCTAAACACTTTGGATGAAAATTTAGTTGTGAATTTTACTTGCAAAAGATATAAGTGCAAATATAGATTAATTGTCCCTTTTGTAGAATTTCCTTGGAATTCTACTACTACTTGAATGAATAAATATGAAACTAATGGTTGCACTGAGACAAAAAATATATCTACCCATTTTCAGTGGAATAGAACAGAAATAAAACACAGTCACACTATAGCAAAAGAACAAAATTTTCTAGGGAACCCAACTAGGAAAACCCTCTGCTAGCCGTAGAAATTTAAAATACTATCCATATTAGAGTTTGAAGACACCTTCTTCAAGGCCAGGTTCATTGATGCTTATTGCTTTCCATATTCATTTTCATAAGTGTTACGGTTGTTTTCCGTCAAATCAGAGTAGCTAGAAAGTGTCTCTTTGATTTCAGAAAGCACACTAGGATCAAATTCATCCAATAATCCCCTAGAAGGCTCATTAGTAGCAAGAAGAAAGGTCTTTTTTTATTTTATTTCATCACATGCATCCATCATAATCACTTATTTGTCTTCATTTCTTTCACAGTCATTCTCAATGTTAGATGCAAAAGGTAATTTAGTATGATATAATCCTTATGTAACCAACCTCAGACATATCGTTGGTTAATTTATGTTGTTTGAAGTTTATTGAGTTTGATTTTTATCATTAAACTACTAGAAGTGTACTAGCATGGGTGAGTTTATTATCTTGATAACAATGTTTTGGTTTGATATAGTCCTTGAAAGGAACTTATAGTTGATGGTCAAAATTTCACATTCCAATCATTTTTTATCTTCACATATAACAAATATCTTTATGTTATAGCCTCTAGCTAGATATATACAATAACTTCCACTCAGAAGTTGGATGCCATCATTTTGGAGCTTGAGCTTACTCAACTTACCTTTGTTTGAGTTGAAAATGTCATTACATATCATTATATCGTCTATTGCAATGCATGAATCCAATTTACCTTTGTTTCAGTTAAAAATGTGATTAGATATTTCTATGTCATCTTTTGTAGAGAATGAATTCAATTTATCAGAGTCCATTTTCTTGAGGTATAACAAATTTACTTTAATTCATTAAACTTACCTTTCATATTATGTTTTTTGATTATGATTCTGTAGGCCACATCTGCATTAGAAAAGGGGCATATTTAATGAAGTGTGGAAGGAGAGGTAAGCTTCAGTTATGTCCTTTCAAACTTTCTAAGGTATGTAATAAAATTTTAAAAAAAAATCTCCATAGAATGTTGTGCTTTAACTTTTTGTTTTGATAATGTATTATTTATGTGATCTCCCCTCTCTCACACACAACCAGAGTCCAAACATACATGGTTTTTTGGGATATGTGGACAATGGACAAATTTAGGCTAGCCATTTATCTAGAAATTTACACTGTAGAATATTAGGCATTTACAGTTGAATATTTCCTTGCCACTAAATTAGAGTTGAAGAGTCAGACTCCTATTTGTTAGGCATATACCTCACTTTTAAATCAATTTATTGCTAACTCTGTATAGACCTTCCATGGGAGGGAAAAGAGTGGTCACTACCATTGCTTAATCTTTCTGCGGACCAAGTAAAGATTCCAAATGTGTATAAGTTAGTAGCTCCTTGGAGAATCCCAATAGTTGCACTATTGAAACAACAATAAATTCTTTTATTTTGAGTTCTTCATTAGTGCATTGATAGTATATTGTTTATTCCAAACAATACCTCAACAGTGTATGATCAAGTCACAGTTAAGCCTGTCATAATATTTTTACTTACCCTCCTTTAAAGGGAAACTAGAGTGTGTATCAAGATTGCACGTCACGATTGTATCATGCATAGTTTACCTGGAACAATTTTTGTGGATATAAGTAGTAAGATACCTATTGGAATTACAGAGGCAACAACACTAGAAAGTGGGAAAGAGGTTTCACAATTAACCTGGATTTCACATTATGGTTGGAGTTTGTTTGTTGACAAGATGTTTGATACCCCAACTTCCTTTTTATGAATGAGTGCAAGATTGAATCCTTCGACATATTCCTCGCTCAATTTTCATTAAGTGATGGGTTTTCTTAGAAGTGCTTCACACCTATAAACTTTACGAGAGTTGTTCTTAAGTCTTTGGAGGTGGTTAGCTTTTCAAAGCACACAAGTACAAGAAGACGAGAAATAATATGCTCGACTAATTTGAAGTAATCTCCCTACGAATAGGGTGTTCCCATTCATAAACCTGACGACTCACTCTACTTCTTTCTAGTGAACAACTTTGGGAATTTCCATGAATCATGAGATAATTCCAACCCCATAACTATCAATTTCTTATTTAAATCTATAACCACTAAATTAGAATCTGCACAAGGAGAACTCCATTCTTGTTTCGAAATAACCCGCAATCGACTTGTACCGTGCTATTTAATCTTTTCTATATTTATTCGCGTCCTTGGTCTGTGACATAAATATGCAACAAGATACCTTGCTTTTTCTATACTAACACTCCTAAAAAATAATAAAGTATGCCCGTATTTATCATTTCAAATGATTTATGTAGCACACCTTTTGGTTTTTCAATTATTGAAGTTATTACCTATATTGATGAGATCTTCTACAATCGATACCATAGTGACAATATATGTTATAGTTTTATCTGTGTTGCTCTGAAGGTGTTTCTCCTTTAGTAGAGCAACAATACACTGCAGTTTCCATTTAGGGAAGAAGTGTACCGAGTAGCAACCTTGGCATGTGTGAAGATGGGTTGAATGCACATTAGACTCTATTTTTTGTTTTGAAGGTGTTTCTCCTTCAGCAATACTTCATCCCAATGGATCCTTTCGGTTTGCACCTTCAGTAGACGCATGCAGCCTTGGGATACTTGTTGTAGATTATAGTTTTCCTATGAGGGTGCAACGTTGGGATACATGTTGTAGATTATATTTTTCTTATGAGGGTGTAGCATTGATGAAAGAAGTGCATCGATCTTAGGCATCGTGTGGTTTCTATATGCAAGCATGCCTGTTTAGTGTCTCCTAAACATAGATAGAGCCATATTTAGTATGCTTTTATAGTTTGACTTAGATGCTCACTTTTCTTAATTTAGGTGTTTTTCTTAGTTCTATTTTATGCACAGATTTATATTTAAGAAAAGTGCACAATAGATAAGGGTTCTATATTTTGAGTAAGGGACACACTTCTAGGTAGGAGGTACTCTATTCTAGGAAGATTTTTCCATGCAGGTTAGATGCTTTATCCAAGAATCCCAAGAGTGGTGCTATTGTAGCAATAAGAAATTCATTTATTTTGAGTTCTTCAGTAGTGCATTGATAGTATTGTTTATTCCATGCAATAACTCAATAGTGTATGATCAAATTACAGTTAAGATTGTCATAATATTTTTACTTACCCTCTTTTAGAGGGAAACTAGAGCGTGTGTAAAGCTTTCACGTCACAATTTGTTGGCTTGTATGGGCTTGACCCAGGTTCAGAGGTGATTTAGCTAAGCAAATCCTAGTACTGCTGGCCCTTTCGATAGCAATTCGCGGAGCACGGACTAAGGTCTCACCCGATGTAGTATGGGAGGGTGTTAGAACCAAGTTTTCGCACCCTAGGGATGTCTGATGAGCTTCTAGAGGTCCACGGTCTGACCCGTCACTATGCGCACTTGCTATCCTTCTTAACCTGTGATGCTGCTCTGCGCAACCCTACTTTGGGCGCAACATGTATAGTACCCAAGTCCCTTGTTATTTAATCTATTATTATCGATTACTTGACTTTTTTATGTAAGACTAACAATTATTACAGCATATTCAACAATGATATCAATGCGTGCTGTAAATAAAACAGAATCAACGTAAAGAAGGCAATGGACAACAAATACACAGAAATAAGAATCAACTTCACTTTATTAATCTTCAATCCTGATTACAGACTCGACACTGCCCTGCACACTCAACTGTAGGGGTTCGCGCACTCAGTTGCAGACTCTACTAGGCCTCTGCACACTCAGCTGCAGAGCCTCTTCCTACTACTACGACCCAGTACACTTAGACTCTTCTTCTATGCTTGAACCATTCCTCTCTTATCTCTACTTCACTCTCTTTACACTTAGAGCCTTGCTCTATTTATATAATCCCATGGTCCGCGGACCATGGGTAGGCCGACATGACTTTACAATACATTAGAATATTTTAGGGTGGACAACCCTATGCCTCATCCTATACTTCGCATTCTACGCCCGCAATTCACGAAGTCTTACAAAACCTTTGACCAAAACTTTGGCTTTGAGCCCCAAAACATGTTGTGGGGGGATTCCATGCCCAATAGGCCCCTAACACAATCATCGTGACTCATCTTGAGTCACTCTGCTAGTGTGGTAATCTTGGCACGAAGACCCTCCAACTGGTCCCGTACTACTTGGAGATCTGCGGCGCACTGTTCTATGAGGTGCTGGACCTGTTTCATGTGCTCTTCTAATGCTTCTTTGTGAGGGTCAGCCACCTGCCTTAACGCATAGAGTCCCTGAATCTATGCAAGCTTGCCCTCAATATCGGTCGTAATGGTGAAGGCTTCATCAATCCAAGGCTGGATGCGCACTTTGAGAAGTGCCTCTTTCTGTCTTGCAGCATCTACCTGCTCTTTCAGTGCCCTTGCTTGCTGTATCTTTGCCAGACGTTGGGTGAGGACAGCTATCTATGCAGTTCCCCTTATACAGTCATACTGCTCTTGTAGTTCGCGCGCCTCTATTTCCAGGCATTGTATGTTGGGGTCCTCCTGCAAGGATTTGAGGATGTCAAAAGCTTAGTCCAACATACTAGTACAGTCCTGCACTGCCCGTCCAATTTCTTCTAGTCTTGTTTGAATTGTGTTAACGCATTATTCTCTAATTTCCAGAGGAGTGGAAGGTTGCGCCTTTAGCCGTAGTTCAGCAATATAAAGGTTCAGCTCCAGCTACACTCACGTTGTTTCCTCATGCGCGCTTTGAACTCCACTTTCCAGAATGTGGATCCACATCTCTACTAGTAGGTCTGTGATAATGGACAACTCTGGAACTCGTTGGCATGCTTCATCAACTGTTTTCACGATCTGCCAGTTCTCTGTCACTAGTTCATCATGCTGCAAGCTGAGCTGTTCGATGTTGATCTTTTGCTCACTCATTACCTGGATCGCGCGGCCCTCCCTTGCGTGGAGCTTTGCTGTGATGCCATATTGTAGTTGATACAATGTGTCTCGCGGCAGGGCAGCCAAATTAAGGCCCATTCCCATGATCCTGCTTACTGTGGCTCTATCATCCTCGTTCTCCGCTGTTAGCGCTCCTTCCAGTAGAACTATGGTGTTGGCCATCTTTGCACGTAGCAGCTGCTCCGCTGCTGATGGACCTGCGGTGCCGTAGGTGGCTACTATTCCTTCCTATGGGGGCTGCACTTAAAGTTCCTGTAGCTGCACCCTTAGGGCCCCCAACACAATTTGTTGCTCCGACATGGCTTCCTGGAGCACTTCCCTAGTGACCTTGCAAACCGTGTCGCCAAGGTCGTAGAGGTCCCCTTCTATTAGTGTAATTGGTTCGATGTCCAATTTGAATGCCTTGACCTTTTTTCGTGGACCCGATCTCTCTGTGACATGTGACTATTTCAGCTAGGTGGACGTTGTGCTTGGGTTCACACCTTTTGTTGTGTCCTCTGCTCCCTGTCCTGTAGACAAGTTCTGGCCCTCTTCCTGTGTCATGGTGACCCTTGTTGCCTATGTTGTTGCTGCTTCTTCGGCAGCCTTTAACTGCTCTGAAGCTACCTTCACTGCCTCGCAGACAGCCCTTACCTCCACGACCGCTTGTTCGTTGCACCTTTGCTAGGCCAACTGCGTGACATGCAACTTGGTTGCATCCTTTTGCTTCTGAGCTTCTGTTCTATCCATCTCCACCATATCTGGGGCATGCCACTCGGGGGGTCATGATTCTAGCACTGGAAAGATCGCATCATCAATAGCGATGAAGGGATCTTGGTCCATTGTTGCGTCGGGTCCTTACACGCCATGATGTACACATTATGCATGTCCGCCTTGAAGTCTGCAAAGCTCCATAGATTTTTGTACACTATGGGGGACAAGCACGGCCTCTTGTTGATCCACATCCGAACGCTCGCCTCCATGAGCACCTAGAAGATCTTTGTTTCGCGGATCCACATGGCATCCATAATAGCCTAAAGTGACACGTACTTTGCAACCTCTGGTAAGTCCTGTTCAATACTAGGGAACTGACTGTCCTCAAGAAGTTCCCCTGTTACCAGTAAAATAGACAAGAGCAACCATGCATAGTGGAAGGTCTTGCCCTGCTCCTGGGCTTCCTTATAGTTAGTTAGGAACTCCTCGCATAGGAACTCGGCCCAGTTGAATTCAACCCCCTCTGCGCATTGTTCTGCCAACGCAACTACCGGCACTGGTACCTCATCTCTGCGGAATTTTCTCATTACCTTGCTGGCTAGGAGTTGGGTGGCTACGCGCACCCCTTTATCTTTAATGTTGTTGATTGCATAACCCCTATTTTTCTTTTCTAGTTTGTATTTTTTCCTCGTGGCCTCTACGAGCGCCAAATCTCCACTTTTTCCGGCTATCTCCGCAGGGTCCTTTCCCTTATAGGGGAGGCAGGAAATCTTATGGATAAGATCCGTCGTGATGGGAATATGCTCCTCCAACCACAAGTACCCATCGTGCACTAGGTAAAGCAGCTACCTAATGACGAAAATTGTGATACGTGTGCGGTGAAAGTGTGGAATCCATAATAGATGAAGTAATCTAGCCTTCTCCACACCACGTAGCCATTTCCACGGCTCTAGTGTTGTGATTGACCCCTCCATGCTCTGCTTCATGAGGTTCTCAATCTCTAAATGTGGGAACTTATCACTACCCACGAGGTCCCAATATTCAAAATTCATTGTGGGCACGTGGCCCAGGGGCGAGCCCTCAAACACAATTCCATCGGGGAGGAGCAAGGTCTGGAGTGCAATCTTCACGGCATCTAAATCCTTTGGTATCTTAGCTTTCCCTTTTCACGGAGGGAAGTACTGGGGAAATTTTGCCACAGCGCGCACTGGTTGGATGTCTTCTTCCATGTCTTCGGTTGCCTCTATCTCATTGACAAGAGCCTATAGGTCCTCCTCCTCATCATCTGTCTCAATGGTGACAACCTTGCCCTTTTCTTCCATGGAGAGTTTATCGAACCGTGGATTTCACGGGGACATGTGGACTAGTCCCACTGCCTACTTATCCTTCTTGGGCCTCGGAGTCCAAGGTGATTTCGAAATTTCTAGCGCATCCCTAGCATCTCTGAGGACATCCTGCACCGTGGGGTTCTGCGCAGCTTCGTCGGTGGTACTTTCTACAAAACCCACACTGCTCCTAGTAGTCATCTTCCTATTTGAACTGTCTGTGTTTGTTCATGAACTTTAGGGCTCAAATATCGCTTGGCGCTCAACACTCTGTGCTCTACGTAATTTCTCAAATCTCAAATGAACAAGTTTTTTCTCATGGCTGGCCCTTGGGGTTTTATAGTGCCTTTTGAATTTGAATTCAACCGTTCCCCCCAATTCTGAGTCATTAATGCTTTCTTGGCAGCAAATTGTTCCAAATCTTGCCCTTAATTCATGTCTTAAATACCTTCTGCCCGCTCCCTTTTGCCTTAAATCGGACATCTCGTCATGAATAGTGATACCAATGGTCATTTCCCAGCCTACCCACACGGCAGCGTAGCCCCCCGTGTGCAGGCGTGAACCTTGGGACATGCTGATTCTGCGTGCACCTCTCGTATCGCACAGTTGCCAACCAGATTCTTTTAGAGTCCTGCGCTCTCTTTCAACTGCCTGGAGCACTAAGACTATGCTCCCTACGGCCAGTCAGGTGGTCGTGCCACCTGTGCGAGACTTCAATTCACCTTTCAGTGTAGTCTACGGGAATTCCTCAATTGCATTCGCGACAACTGGCGCTGCACATTCTACTGTATGTAGTGCACTCCCCTGGTTACTACAGTTGGTGAGGTGCGATCGTAGCCATGGAAGTAGTCATAAATTCTTGGTGGCACTCGTCTAATGTAGTGGTATGATCATCCGTATCTGGCCCTGTCATCCTTGGTTTCTTGATGAGACATGTTTGCACGATCTCTTTTTCCAGCCTCGTGATCTCAACGTCCATCAAAATTCTTTTCTACCTCAGTCCTACCCGGTCCGTTTCAAGTTCGCAAAATCTAAGGTTCCCTCGTTGGATGGCTTCCTAAATCCTTAGATGTTCATCCACTTGTAGATGTGTGAATTTCTTCCTCCTTGCCATCGCGCACTGTCGTCACTGCAGAAGCTAGTACGTGCGGATTCCTTTTTGGATCTTCTTCTATAAGTACAGTCTACACTTTGTTTTTCACCTTTTGAATCGTTTCCGTATTCAGGGTTTTTCACATGGTCCGGTAGGCCCATCGAACCACTAGCACGCACGGGTCCCAATCAGTTCATTTTT
The DNA here is from genome assembly GCA_031772625.1 of Pinus tabuliformis. Lineage (NCBI taxonomy): Eukaryota > Viridiplantae > Streptophyta > Pinopsida > Pinales > Pinaceae > Pinus > Pinus tabuliformis. Next base: position 600,487,084 of record CM062818.1, read on the forward strand.
CCTAGTCAACCTTGTTCAGTACTCTGCACACCCTATCAAATGCTTCAACATGGATAATTCGTAGCATTCATCACCTTTCTTGCTGTTGCGGTTTGCTCTGATTCTCTATTCTGGTACTGGTGTGCACTTGTGCAGGTTGTACAGCATATGTCTGTACCCATCGAGAAAGGTGGGCGTGCAAGTTGTTCTGCCCCTATTGACTAACTTTCACTCGAAGCTGGGGTTTTCCAAAACATAGGCACATCATCCTTCTATATCTGTGCCAATCCTCAAAATTTCCTTGATGCGTACCCCACCATCGTGCGGGTGTTACCTGTAGTTCCCACTTTAGTGCATTGAACCGTTGTTGTTCTGGTACTGTGCTTTCAAATTTGCTCAGAAATTCATCCACCGCTAACAATCCATCATATGTCAGTAGCTCCCTTGCCTCTGTTGTCACGCAACGCAGTGATCAAACCATCATGTTGCAATTAAGCGTTGTTACTTCGTGCAGCCAGTTCTGCCATCTCTCTACTTATTCGTTTGAATCTAAAGTGCAGGAGATTTCGCACTCCCATGAAATTCTCCCATCTACAGTCGGATTCACCCAATCCTATTCTCATGCAGTTATCTTGTAAACACAATTGAGATCGTCATCACTATCATCATCGCACACCAATTTTGTGTATCGCGCTCCTTTGGCTGGATCCAGCTGTACTAATACGCGTAGTGACTTTTTCTCAAAGATCATTTTTCGCTTCTTTAGATTTATGACTCCATTCATATCAGTGGCCCAGTCTATTCCTAGTAGTGCGGGATAGGGATTACTATCATCGACAATCTCTATCCCTTCAAAATCCACCTGTGCGCTCGCCCCTTCAATATCTACAGTTACCCCTTGCAATCTTCCCATGGGAAAAATATTTTGTTTTTTTGCCATTCGTAACTGAATAGGGAACCATTGTAACATGGGTTTGCCCATGTGTTCCCATGTTTTCTTTGGTAGTACATTTGCTTCCGAACCAAGATCTAGGATTACCTGATCCATTTCATACTTGTCGATCGGTGCAGTCAACTTCATTTCCCTTCCAGTTCGTAATGCATGCTTCCCCAATGTCTGGACCATGTGTGGTTCTCCTAATCCCGTGCATCTAGTGATAAGTTCTTGTAGTCCTTTGACTACCTTGCTGTCATGTAGGAGTTTCATGCATGTCTCCAAAAAGGTAGTGAGCATTGAAGGATCCATTCCTAGTTCTAGTTGATCCTTACTACCTAAAGTGGAGGCCTCCGTTTAGCTTCCATGAATGTCTCCTTCACATGTTCTAAATCAAACTCGGGTTTGTTTGCAGGAGCCTTGTGAACCCACACACTTTTTTCTAGCTGATTCCCTATATCATCTCCCGTGGTCATACCGCTCCTGAGCATCATGTTTACATTCGTGTCTTCTTCGCACAGTTCAGACCTCATCATTTGTAAATTCTGAGTGGGAGGGGGCTGGAGTACCCCTTTTTCGTGCATCCTTGCGATCAGTGAAGGGCAGTGTTCTTCTTCATGATCAAACTGAGTACAATACAAACATGATATCCTTGTCAGGTTGGTACAATCACGGGCATAGTGCCCTAGCCCTTCCCAATTGTAACAAATTAGTTGTCTGCGACCCCTTCCTGGTCCCATTCTACTTCATCCTCGACTATGCCCCTGAAACCTAGAGCGTGTCATCCCTGCATTTGGGTTGAGGGCTCTCGTTTCAGTCTGCACCCTATAGGCAGGGATCTGATCCATCATTAGTTCGTAACTTTGGCAGGTGTGTTCAAGGTGGCCTCCCGACCTGCAGAAATTACAAAACAATTGTTAGGGCGTCTGCGTATACTTCTGCAACATACGACAATTATCCGTAGTGTGTTTCCCTCCTATCTGAAAGATCGTGCACCATAATGCAAGTGCCGCACTCGGCCCTGCCTGTGCCTCCGGTCTCAATGGCATCGACCCTCCTCCTGCCAAGTAGTTCACGAACACTGGACAATGATCTTTGTCGTGCCCCTAGCCTTTGCATTTTATGCACCATACTTCCTCGTGCGCCTCCGGCCGAGGTGTCCTGTCCTGTTTCAAACTTTGCATTTCCAGACACAGATTCTATAGTTGTGCGCGGATTTGTTGGACTCCCAACCTAGGATCTTGTATATGGGTCTCAGGTAATCTCATTGCCATTTCCAATGCTTCAGCCCGAGTGGAAAGTTTTTGTTGTGACAACATCATCCTTAAGTGTGGTATCAGAGATGCTACAAACCATGTGTGATGTTGTCCATCCATCAACGTCATATTGGCTTGATGAATCGTACTCTTCAGCCTTTGATCCAGATCCCAGAGGGTCTCACCCGGGAGAATCGTGATCTCTTTAAACCCAATGACTAATTGTGTTTCTAACTTTTTCCTACTAAATTCCCTATTCAGCGTGGCCTGGATCTCTTCGATTCCTGCGTTTGGGTGGTCATTAGAATGCTTGATATACCATGTTAATGCTCGATCATGTAGCGCACTCACCAGCATGGCCTTCTTAATATTGTCATCCGCAACACCTTGTGCTTCCCATACTGCTCTTACCACGAATCAGAATTAGCTCGGATCTTCATTCCCCACTCCTCTAAATACCGGTAGTTTGATCACACTCGCCATACTAAACTTTGGTGGTGGCAGAGGGGGAGTGGGTGGAGATGGAGGTGAGGAGAGTGAAACGGGTGGTGGTGTGGGTGGAGGTGGTAAATGCGGAATTCGTTGTCTTGTCAAACTGATCGCGTTTCTCGGAGAAACCTTCGCGAGCTCTTCCTCTCCCTCCCGCGAGGGTGAAATTAAGGGACTGGTTTCTAATCCTTCACTACTTCCGCTTCTGTAGATCTTCCCACTCTGCATAGTCCCAAACATTAATTTATTCAAATAACCCAATTTTCACACAATAGCATCTTAATCCAAGTGTTCAAAGATTTAATATACTTACCTCGCGGTCCCTTGAGAAAACGTTGCTCTGCCTCACTGTAGCTGATGGTCGTGTCTACCAAAAACTCAGTGATAAATCCTCCTATTATCCGATGTTGGCATTATGGCTAAAGTGTTGTCCTTGATGGCAACCCATTCAGGTGATAGATCACAGTACTTCAAGTCAGCAGCAGAGATTGATGATCAGCTATCATATATTGAAGAAAATAAGGGATACGCAGGTACACCTTGCATAAGGTGCGTACACGCAGGTCAGTGTTACATAAAGTGCGTACATACCCGCAGTTATCCCGTTCAGGAGGTGTGTACCCCCAGTGCACACATTTCAAGGCAAAGAAATTCACATGTGGGGTTTTCTTATGTTTTACTCTTGGTATTTAGCCGACGGTATTGTGTTATTATGGTGTCGACTCGTGGTATTGATCCATGATTTAAGGAAGAGCTTTCCTATATAAAGCAAAGGAGATCATTTGGCTTGAGCATGTTTTTGGTTGAATATCTTATGAGGGCTAGATCTGACATATTATGATCTCTCTTGGGAGTATGTCTAGATCTAAATAAGGCAAATCTACTGATGGATTGAGATCTCTTCGGCGCATGTTCAGATCTGTAGATCTGACTGTCTGGGTTATTTCTGAAGTCTTGAAATCATCTATGCCCGAAGGTACGCAGGTACAGTGAAAGAAAAGTGCGTACATACGCAGGAACGAAGCGTTTCAGGTGCGTACATACGCAGGCTCAGAAGGGTTGCAGGTGCGGAGGTCCGCAGGCAGTTCAATGGACTCAGAGCAAGGTACGCAGGCTAGCAGTTGAGCAGGATGCGTACGTAAGCAGGCGAGCAGTTGAGCAGGGTGCGTACTGTAAGCAGGAAAGCAGTTGAGCAAGGTGAGTACTGTAAGCAGGCAAGCAGTTGAGCAGGGTGCTTACGTAAGCAGGCAAGCAGTTGAGCAGGGTGCTTACTTCTCTTAAAATCCTTGTTTATCATTGTTGTGTTCTGGGTTTGGTCCTATTATTGTTGATCTGGTTACTACAGTTGACTGGGTGGTTCTCTTATACTTGATGATCATTTGATGCTTATGGATCTAGTTTGAAAATTTATGAAAAGTGGTCCTTGTAAGAAAAGAAGTAGGGGGTTGTAGCTCCCTTCCAGGAGAGACTGGAAAACGAGAGAGAGAGTTGTAGCTCTCTGCAGGTTGCAGCCTGCGTACTGGTAAAGGACTGCACCAGTACAAAACCATTGTAAAAGGAGTTTCGAATTTGAAAGAAGATAGAGACATATTGCAGCAGGTGGTTTTCACCCACATTGGGTTTCCACCTTACATCTTGTGTTCTTTGGTGTGACTATCTGTTTTCTTTTGTTCATGCTCATTATTTTATGGTACTGACATGCAAAAATAATTCAAAGAACAAATAAAGAAGATTTATTAAAAGAATTAGATAATACTGATTCACCCCCCCTCTCAGTATTATTTCCAACAATTGGTATCAGAGGAGGTCCTTCAGAGAAGCTTGATCGCTTGAAGGTAGATCGTTCATCATGAGCAACTACGAGAGAGAAGCATCAATCAGGCCACCAGTTTTTGATGGGACAAACTTCAATTATTGGAAGGTAAGAATTACTGCCTATCTTCAATCTCTTGGTACAGAAGTTTGGGACATCGTAGAGACAGGCTATGCTTTTCCTTCAGCTACTCCTACAGATGCAGCCGAGAAAAAGAAGTATGAAACAAATGCGAAAGCAGTCAGTACTCTATTAGGATGTATATCTCAATCAGAATTCATGAAGGTAATGCACTATAAATCCGCAAAAGAGATATGGGACAAAATTGTCACGAGCTATGAAGGAGATGAATAGGTAAAGCGTGCTAAACTTCAAACTCTCAGAATTCAGTATGAGACTCTCAAAATGTATAATGATGAAAGTGTGGCTAACTATTTTCTTCGGGTGGATGAGGTTGTTAACTGTATGAAAAATTTGGGTGAAGAAATAAAAGAGGCTATTGTGGTTGAAAAGGTTCTAAGATCATTGTCCCCCAAGTTTGAATCTAAAGTATCTGCAATAGAAGAAAAGGAAAATCTACGAATTCTTACTATGTCTCAGCTACATGGAATTCTAACTGCTTATGAAATGAGAAAGGGAGGTCCATCAGACAGAAGAGAAGCTGCTTTCAAGGCATCATGCAAAGGAGATTATTATGAAGCAAGCCACGTCCCAGAAGAAGAGGAAGAAGAATCAAATTTTGTCAGAAATCTTCAAAGGGGTTCTGGAAGGTTCAGAGGTAAGTTACCTTTTAAATGCTTTGCTTGTGGAAGAGTAGGTCATTATGCTGCAAAATGTCCTTATAAGGATAAAGGAAAGGAACCTGCTAGATGGAACAAGAAACAGAATGCAAATAAGAAAAGCTACTACACTCATGAAGATAGTGATGGTCTATCAAACAGTGATGAAGATGAACAAGGTAATGAATATAAGTTGTTAATGGCATTTGAAGATGATGATTATATGGATGCTATAGATGTGGATAACCTTTATGATGAAATTACTAGACTCAAGAGATGTATAGAAGAAAAGAACATGATCATTGATACTCTACAATTTCAAATTGATGAAAAGGAAAAACATCTTGAAAAATTAGAAGGTGAAATTGTTGGTCTTAGAAAAGAGATTGAGAAAAAAAAAGCTATTAATCTCAAGTTTGTCAAAGGATCTGAAACTTTGGATGAGATTATCAATGTGCACCGGTCTCCACTAAACAAGACAGGTCTGGGCTATAATGGAGAAACTTCTCAAGCATCCACCTCAAAAAGTTATCTTGATGCAGCAAGAAGAAATGAGCAAAAGCACAATGAAGATCATCAGGTAACGCAGGGACGAATTACAAACAGAAACTATCAGGGGCAATCCATCTTAAGGGTGAACAAAAGCTACAACCAGCCACAGGTAAAATCTTCTCAATTTGGTTCAAGAATAGATGACAATAGAAATTACAATCAATTGGCTGGTAGATTCGATAACCGCAGAAGTTTCTTCAATGGACAATGCTTTTCTTGCCATAACTTTGGTCACAAAGCAGCTCAATGTGTTGCATATAAAACGATCATGACTAGGGAAGCTCAAAAACAAAGAAGTATGACGGGGATTACAAAAAGGACCTATAACAACTTTTCGGTTCTTGAAAATGAAGTTGAATGTTCTATTTGCAATAACTTTGGTCATGAAGACTCTGAATGCAGGAGCAGGTTTCAGCAGAAAAAGGAACAAGCCTCAAGCACCAAAACATGGAGAATAAAGGAACCTCAAACAGAAAGATGTGGGATAGCATTTTATGCAGAGGGACAGGAAAATCTATGGTACATTGACAGTGGATGTTCGAAGCATATGACAGGTGATAAAGAAAAACTTGAGTCTTATTCTACTCTAGAAAAGGGAAAGAAAGTCTCTTTTGGAAATGATACTCCTGCAACTATAAAAGGAAAAGGCATTGCTCAGTTAAAAGAAAAGGTCAAGGCTGGAAATGTTTTGTATGTTGATGGATTGAAGCATAATCTTCTAAGTGTTAGCTAGATGTGTGATCAAAGAACCGAGGTTATATTCAGATCAAATGGATGTCTTGTTCGTGATCTTGATACAGGTAAAACAGTGATCAAAGGCAAAAGAACTCCAAATAATCTGTACATATTTGAAGAAGGACAACAACAATGCTATCTGAGCAAGGATGATGAGCACTGGTTATGGCATCGGAGGTTGGGACATCTAAGCTTTTCACAAATAAGGAAAGCATGCAAATATCATGCAGTTCGCGATCTTCCAGATATCAAAATTCCTGACAACACCATATGCAAATCATGTCAGTTTGGAAAACAAACCAGAACTAACTTTCCAGAGAAAGAAGGATCAGCTAGCATGCCTCTTGAGCTAGTACATACAGATACATGCGGTCCTTTCAGGAAAAGAACACCTCGAGGAGAAGAATACTTGATATTATTCATTGACGATTTCTCCAGGTTTGTCTGGTTAGGACTTATGAAGCACAAAGATGAAGCATTCGAAAAATTCAAATCCTTCAAAGCCTTGGTTGAAAATGAATCAGGTCACAAAATTAAGTGCCTCAGATCCGACAGAGGTGGGGAATTTACTTCAAATGAATTTTTCGATTTCTGTGAAGAACATGGGATAAGAAGAGAATTCTCTACAGCAAGAACTCCTCAGCAAAATGGAGTTGTGGAAAGAATGAACAGAACAATCCAACAAATGGCTCGTGCTATGCTTGATGAGTCAGGAACTCCCGCAACTTTCTGGGGTGAAGCTGCACATGCTGCAGTTATTATTCTCAACAAAACAAATGTCCGGGTGAACAGCACTCAAACTCCTCATGAGCTCTGGAGTGGTAGGACTCCTTCAGTAAAGCACTTCAAAATCTTTGGGAGCAAATGCTATATCAAGAATACTGATGAGCAGCTTGGCAAACTTTAACCTAGAGCAGATGAAGGCATTCTTCTTGGTTACTCTCCACATAGCAAAGCATACAAATGCTACAATAAAAGACTTGGCAGAATTGTTGACAGCATTGATGTAGTGGTTGATGAGAAGGGATACATTCCTAGGCAAGTACATCATGAAGACATCGAAGAAGATGAAGGCTACCCCCAATGACAGAATGATGAAGAAAAAGAACCTCAAGAAGAACCTCAAGAAGAACCAGAGGAGCAAACAAGAATAGAAGAAAAGACTCCATCCAGATATGTTCAGAAGAACCATCCAGAATCTCAGATTATGGGGCAGAAAGAAGCAGGTGTACAAACAAGAAGAACAGTTGCAGAAGCTCCAAGCTATTTGGCATTACTCTCCTCTACTGAACCACAAAATGTGAAAGAGGCATGCAAAGATGAATGTTGGGTGAAAGCAATGGATGAAGAACTTGAGCAGATCGAAAAGAACAACACTTGGGAGCTGGTTCCTAGACCAAAAGATAAGAATGTTATCGGGACAAAATGGGTCTTCAAAAACAAATTGAATGAAAATGGAGAAGTAATTAGAAACAAAGCCAGACTTGTTTGTAAAGGGTATGCGCAGTAAGAAGGAATAGAATTTGAAGAAACCTTTGCTCCTGTTGCAAGACTTGAGGCCATCCGAATGTTCCTTGCTCTCTCAAGTTTTCAAAACTTCAAAGTATTTCAAATGGACGTGAAATCAGCCTTTCTGAATGGAGACCTGAAAGAAGAAGTGTACATTGAACAGCCAGATGGGTTCATTCTTGGAAATGATCCAAATCTTGTATGCAGATTGAAAAAGGCTCTCTATGGTCTCAAACAAGCTCCAAGGGCTTGGTACTACCGTTTGGACAAATATCTTCATCAACAAGGCTTTTCAAAAGGATCGGCAGATAGCAATCTTTATATAAAAGTTGAAAATGACTAATTGCTAATACTTGTTGTGTATGTAGATGACATTATTTTTGGGAGCAATGAAGAAGCTACGAGTCAAAACTTTGCCTTGGTCATGCAGAAAGAATTTGAAATGTCCTTGCTAGGAGAACTGACATATTTCCTTGGTTTGCAAATCCAACAAAAAGAAGGAGGAATCTTTTTATCTCAAACCAAGTATCTCAAACAGATTTTGAAGAAATATGGTATGGAAGATGTAAAACCAGTATGTACACCCATGGTCACAGGATGTAGCCTCAGTGCAAATGATGAATCTGCAGCAGTACATCAACCAACCTACAGATCTATGATTGGAAGTTTACTTTATTTGACAGGTACCCGACCAGACATCATGCATGCAGTTGGAATAGTTGGAAGATTTCAGGAAAATCCGAAGGAGACTCATCTTCAGGCAGTGAAGAGAATTTTCAAATATCTTCAAGGGACTCAAAATTATGGCTTATGGTATCCTAGAGATACAGATCTTACACTTCATGCTTATACAGATGCAGATTGGGCCGAAAGCGTGGATGACAGGAAAAGCACAAGTGGTGGTGCGTTCTTTATGGGTTCCAGACTGGTATCTTGGTTCAGCAAGAAACAGAGTTCGATTGCCTTGTCTACAGCTGAAGCGGAATATGTTGCTGCTGCATCTTGTTGCACCCAACTCCTTTGGATGATGCAGACTTTGCAGGATTTTCAAATCACTTGTACACCACCAATCCCCATTTTATGTGATAACACAAGTGCAATCATCATCTCAAAGAATCCTGTTATGCATTCAAAAACCAAGCACATACCAATCAAGTATCATTTTCTCCGGGAACAAGTGCTTGAACAGAAGGTCAAGTTGGAGTATGTTCCTTCTAAGGAACAAGTTGCTGATATTCTCACCAAACCATTGCCCAGGGACACTTTTGAATACCTCAGGCAAAAGCTGGGGGTTGTTGATGCATCATCTTATTGCTGAACCTCTTCTGATTGATGGTACAGGTTCAGGGGGAGCATATAATGCATTGTTGGCATTATGGAGGATGTGCAGAAGGAGATCTTGGAAGTAGCTGCAATATGTCTCTATCTCTTTCATGGTGGATTATGGTTCTTCGTTGCAAATCTGGTTCATATTCAGGGGGAGCATGTTCTTAGGGGGAGCATAACCCTTTGCCCTTGATGTCAAAGGGGGAGAATGAAGCTGAAGCTTTGAGGTTGCCATCAAGTCCAAAGGGGGAGATTGTTGGCATTATGGCTAAAGTGTTGTCCTTGATGGCAACCCATTCAGGTGATAGATCACAGTACTTCAAGTCAGCAGCAGAGATTGATGATCAACTATCAAATATTGAAGAAAATAAGGGGTACGCAGGTACACCTTGCATAAGGTGCGTACACGCAGGTCAGTGTTACATAAAGTGCGTACATACCCGCAGTTATCCCGTTCAGGAGGTGCGTACCCCCAGTGCACACATTTCAAGGCAAAGAAATTCACATGTGGGGTTTTCTTATGTTTTACTCTTGGTATTTAGCCGACGGTATTGTGTTATTATGGTGTCGGCTCGTGGTATTGATCCATGATTTAAGGAAGAGCTTTCCTATATAAAGCAAAGGAGATCATTTGGCTTGAGCATGTTTTTGGTTGAATATCTTATGAGGGCTAGATCTGACATATTATGATCTCTCTTGGGAGTATGTCTAGATCTAAATAAGGCGAATCTACTGATGGATTGAGATCTCTTCGGCGCATGTTCAGATCTGTAGATCTGACTGTCTGGGTTATTTCTGAAGTCTTGAAATCATCTATGCCCGAAGGTACGCAGGTACAGTGAAATAAAAGTGCGTACATACGCAGGAACGAAGCGTTTCAGGTGCGTACATACGCAGGCTCAGAAGGGTTGCAGGTGCGGAGGTTCGCAGGCAGTTCAATGGACTCAGAGCGAGGTACGCAGGCTAGCAGTTGAGCAGGATGCGTACGTAAGCAGGCGAGCAGTTGAGCAGGGTGCGTACTGTAAGCAGGCAAGCAGTTGAGCAGGGTGAGTACTGTAAGCAGGCAAGCAATTGAGTAGGGTGCTTACGTAAGCAGGCGAGCAGTTGAGCAAGGTGCTTACTTCTCTTAAAATCCTTGTTTATCATTGTTGTGTTCTGGGTTTGGTCCTATTATTGTTGATCTGGTTACTACAGTTGACTAGGTGGTTCTCTTATACTTGATGATCATTTGATGCTTATGGATCTAGTTTGAAAATTTATGAAAAGTGGTCCTTGTAAGAAAAGAAGTAGGGGGTTGTAGCTCCCTTCCAGGAGAGACTGGAAAACGAGAGAGAGAGTTGTAGCTCTCTGCAGGTTGCAGCCTGCGTACTGGTAAAGGACTGCACCAGTACAAAACCATTGTAAAAGGAGTTTCTAATTTGAAAGAAGATAGAGACATATTGCAGCAGGTGGTTTTCACCCACATTGGGTTTCCACCTTACATCTTGTGTTCTTTGGTGTGACTATCTGTTTTCTTTTGTTCATGCTCATTATTTTATGGTAACTGACATGCAAAAATAATTCAAAGAACAAATAAAGAAGATTTATTAAAAGAATTAGATAATACTGATTCACCCCCCCTCTCAGTATTATTTCCAACATCCGATTGAGCCAATGGTCCACAATTCGCGCGATCTTATCTTCTGATGCTTCTAGTCTGTGCACTAATTCTGGAGTCCACACTATTGGTTTTTCGAGCCTACACCTTCCCTAACTATTTGCTAACCTCGCGATCCACTCATACAATTAAGAAGGAAAGGATGCAAAGAAAATCTTGTGGATTTCCGTATACAAGTAACATTCCAACCACTGTTCCTTAGATATTCACGGAGTTATGTTTTCCTACGTCGCAAACTCGTGAATCTTCTTGTCCAACCACTCTTACATTTCTTTCTTTGTTGGGTTCTAGTGGCATGACATCAGACATCCCTTATGCAGATCCCAGTCCTGGCAACGGAACCATTTGTTGGCTTATATGGGCCTGACCCAGGTTCCGAGGTGATTTAGCCAAATAAATCTCAGTACTACTGGCCCTTTCAGCAACAGTCCGTAGAGCGCAGACTGAGGTCTCACCTAAAGTAGTATGGGAGGGTGCTAGAACCAGGTTTTCACACCTTGGGGATGTCTGATGAGCTTCTGGAGGTCCGCGGTCTGACCGGTCGCTATGCGCGCTTGTTATCCTTTGTAACTTGCGATGCTGCTCTACGCAGCCCTACTTGGGGCGCAACCCTTATAATACCCAAGTCCCTTGTTATTTAATCTGTTATTATCAATTACTTGACTTGTTTATGTAAGACTAACAATCATTATAACATATTCAACAATGATATCAGTGCGCGCGGTAAATAAAACAGAATCAATGTAAAGAAGGCAATGGACAACAAATACACAGAAATAAAAATCAACTTCACTTTATTAATCTTCAATCCCAATTACAGACTCGACACTACCCTGCGCACTCAGCTGCAGACTCTACGAGGCCGCTGCACACTCAGCTGCAGAGCCTCTTCCTACTACTACAACCCAGTACACTTAGAATCTTCTTCTATGGTTGAACCATTCCTCTCTTCTCTCTACTTCTCTCTTTACACTTAGAGCCTCGCTCTTCACGGAGTCTTACAAAACCTTTGACCAAAACTTGGGCTTTGAGCCCCAAAATATGCTGTGGGGGGGTTCCATGCCCAACACAATTGTATCATGCAGAGTTTACCTGGCATGAGTTTCGTGGATCTAAGTAGCCAGATACCTATTGGAATTCAAGAGGCAACAATACTACAAAGTGGGAAAGAGGTTTCATAATTAACTTGCCTTTCACATTATGGTTGGAGTCGGTTTGTTGGCAAGATGCCTGATACCCCAACTTCCTTTTTATGACTGAGTGTAAGATTGAATCCTTTGAAATATTCCTCGCTCAATTGTCTTTAAGAAATGGGTTTTCTGAGAAGTGCTTCACATCTATAAAATTTACCAGAACCGTTATTGAGTCTTTGGATGTGGTTATCTTTTCAAAGCACACACGTACAAGAAGACGAGAAATAATATGCCCAATGAATTTCAAGTTATATTCCTTTGAATATGGTGTTCCCTTCCATAAACCTGGCAACTCGCTTTTCTTCTTTCTAGTGAACAAATTTGGGACTTTTCATGAATTGTGAGACAATTCCAACCCCACAACTATCAATTTCTTATTTGAAGTTATACCCACTAGATTAGAACCCGCACAAGGAGAATTCTATTCACGTTTCAAAAGAAACTGCAATCGAATTATACCATGCTATTTAATATTTTATGTATTTCTTCGCATCCTTGGCTTGTGACAGAAAGGCACAACAGACTACCTTTCATTTTCTATACTAACACTCGTAAATAATAATAAAGTATGCCCAAATCTGTCATTTCAAATGATCTATGCAACTCACCTTTTGGTTTTTCAATTATCAAAGTTATTACCTATATTGATGAGATCATCTACAACCGAGGCCATAGTGACAATATCTGTTAGAGTTTTATCTGTGTTGCACTAAAGGTGTTTTTTCTTCAACAGCACTACAATACATTGTCATTTCCATTGAGTAGAGAATTGTACCCAGTAGCACCCTTTGTCTGTGTGCAAATGGGTTGAATTCATAGTATACTTTATCTGTTGTTTTGAAGGTGTTTCTCCTTCAATATTACCTCATCTCAGCATATCCTTTCAATCTACACCTTCAGCAGATGCATATAGCCTTGGGGTACATGTTATACATTCCATTTTTGTTGCGAGGGTATAGCAAGGATGAAAGAATCACATCGATTTTAGGCATCTTATGGTTGTTGTATGCAAGCATGCTTGTCTAGTGTTTCCCAAACTTATATAGAGCCATATTTAGTATACTTTTATAGTTTGCATTAGATGCTCACTTTTATTAATTTAGGTGTTTTTCTTAGTACTATTTTATGCACAAATTTATCTTTAAGAAAAGTGCATAGTAGAGAAGGGTTCTATATTTTGAGTAGGGGACACTCTTTTAGGTAGGAGGTACTCTATTCTAGGGAGCTTCTATCATGCATGTTAGGTGTTTTATCCTAGACATAGTTCCAAGTCCCTGCCTCCTTGACAAAGTTCCTGGCAGACAAGACACCGGTGGACACAGTTCCAAGTCCTTAAATTTTCCAAAAACCCACTTGAGCCTAGCTATCTAGCCTAAAATCCTTAACATTCCTGTAATCTCTTGGCTGTGATTCATAGAGAGAGCCCTGTCTAGTTTGGTAGGGCTAGCTACCAAACTAAAAGCTTGGTTTGTGGTTACCTCCATCGATCTCCTCATCAACCTGGGGCATTATGGGGGATAACAGAGGGTATGACAACTACGAAATGCCAAGGTGTTCTAGTGAATGTAAGGTTCCCAAGTCATGGAAAAATGTAATGCTAGTTGTGAGGTCATGACTGCCACGGTGTGTTAGGGAATTCTAGGGCTTACTAACATGTGCCAAATAAGAGTTGGATGTATGTTTATAAGTAAAAAGTAGAAGTCTTTAGATGTGAAACTTGTTTCTCATAAAAATAATTTTGATAACAACGATAAGCTTAAATCAACTACCCACCATGAATGTCAAGGTCTCTTTATTCACCCAAAAATATGATATAATTTGTGTATTAATCACAACCAAAAATGTATTACAATGTGAACATGTAATCATTTTATTTGTGTTTGAAAGAGCTTCCTTCATAATTATTATAAATCAAAATTTGAAATTAGCAAGATCATATTATTAAAAATGTGATAACCTGAAATTGACTACCTACCATCAAAATCAAGTTTCAGTGGTATACCTAAAACTATATTCTAAATCATTAATGAACGTGCATTAAAATATGAACATTTAATCTTTTCATCTTGTATTTTGTTTATGAATGGAAAATAGTTTCTTTCAAAATAATTGGATATCTATGTTAAAATTGGATAGAAATGAAATTATAATATACAAAATATAATTAATTAATTAATTAACATAATAAATTTTTTTTGTTAAAATTAAAGAATATTTTATATAATATTTGATGATTTCTAAGTAGAAAATTTTTTATTATCTTAAAATATAAAATTGACTTAATACTAAAAATAATATTAACACACTATATTAATATTATAACCTAAATTATATATAAATTAATCCACAACCAAAAATATATTAAGAAAAAATATAAATCTTCTTCTAAGGAATTTAGTCTACATTTATCGTCCACCCAAATTTATCAATATACAACTTTAATAATAAGCTTAATTATTTTCATTTAATTATAAAAAAACTTAATTTTATTAATAATGTTTTAATTTTATATAACAATTAATTTAATATTAAATAACATTATTATTATTAATATCCGGAATTTCAAAAACTTATATTTTTATAACAATTATATCACATGTAATTAAATATTATATAAAAATATTTGAAAATTTTTCGTTCCAACACCACTCAATATAAGCACTCTAACAAATTATATTACTTATCACAATATTATATCATAGACAATAGAAAATTAAATATGAAAGGACAAATTCTTTATAAGGTTTCAATAAATATTATATTGAATACGTTTAGATACCGATGGTGTCTCACCTAGGCAACTTTTTTTACGAACAAACATAAAGAGGCAGTGAGTTCGAGAAATTTATGGAATCCCTCGTAAAGGAAATAATCGAAGGAAAAAAGAAAGTTGGATGTGCGTGTTTTAGGAGGTTGGATAAGAGAACCGAAAATAAGCAGTTTGTTAATCGGACATAAATGTATGGATTGTATATGTTCATTGTTGGATTTTTACACACTATTAATCCAACGACAGGCATATATAGGTCTGTGCATTCATGGCCCATGGATAAGCTAATTATTTATTGTCGAGACACCCTATATTCCTCGATTTGGAGTAGTCAAATTTTTTCAACTCTATTAAAAGGTTTTGAAACAGATTGGCAGACCCAGACTATTCAGATGTCGGGCCTCTCGGCTTTGTTGACAGCATTAACGAGGGGAATAACCTGACTCTCGGCCACTAATGGGCCCCACTAATTGGTCCCTATAAGAAAATTTTATGTATGGATTTAGGTTTATAAGGAGAAGGGAGTCATCTAAAACCTAGGCTTTGAGCATAATTTTGTGAAGGAAAAAAAAAAAAGAGAAGCCACAACTACACCACTATAGTTTATGGTATGGTTTCAAATATTGCTTTGGGTGTAGTGAAATGGAGCTCATCTCACTCGTGAATCATACTGTTATGAAAAGATAGTGTGGAGGATCGGGATCATAAGAGCGAGAATGAAATATTTGAGAGGATGTAATCTGTTGGGCTG
The DNA here is from genome assembly GCA_031772625.1 of Pinus tabuliformis. Lineage (NCBI taxonomy): Eukaryota > Viridiplantae > Streptophyta > Pinopsida > Pinales > Pinaceae > Pinus > Pinus tabuliformis. The sequence continues at coordinate 600,502,827 of CM062818.1, forward strand.
TACCACCATTAAAATAAAAAATAGTGTGGAGGCTTGCAAAATGGAAAGGGAGCCTTAATTAGATTTTAAAGTTACGATGGAGAAGGCATCAGCGTACAAAAGAAGATATGCATGGGTTTAATGAGCATGCCAACGAAATATCTGTTATCATTTAATGCGTCGAGAGCTCACAACCATACCACCTTCATTGAATGCGTTGGTGACAAAAGTGTGAAGTACAATGATGGCACAATAAGATTATAACCAATAGAATGCAAAAAAAAAAAATTAGTTTTATAATGTCAAATTTAGCCAACTAGTTTTAATTTTTGGTTAATAGGTAACTAATTTGGTAGTCAACAACTTATGGAATGTGTTATACCTACTAGCATCAGGGATAATAAACAGTGGATTTTGTTCATGTTACGATTGTTTTATTTCAATGACAAAATGTACTCTCATATTAGCACAACCCTAGGTATATGCAAGATGCTTCTATATGTGTTGAACTCAACTTTATATTTTTAAATATATTTGGAATTTGATAAAAGTAGCAAAGTGAATAGTTTAAATTCCTGTATTAAAATTTGAAATATTTACAAAATCTATAATAAAAATAAAAATGGCTAATGTTAATTAGGTATTGAAGTGATTTATAAGACATAGATCAATTGGTTTGAGTGGGTTTTAGTCCCCATTATGTTTCAAGTTCAAACCTCATGGGATGGGTCTATGGTGAAAGTCACTTTGGGGGAATAAAACTATCTCAAGGGGACCATACAATTTTGGTGACCCCGACCTAAACTCATCGTAGTTACCAAAAATACAAGTTTTCCCAAGAGAACGTTGTTCTTTGGAACATATGATCAGGATTACCAATTCCTCTTCACACCTTTATGATTACCTTGGAGAAAGTGTAAGCATTTATCTTCTTTTATTTAGAAGAATTGGTAATTATGTTGGTATTGTAATTCTTTTTTTCTAAGAGATTTTATGTTATAGTGGGATTACAAAAAGTAAAATTTTCAAAGCATTAGAGCTCAATAGAGGCTAACCATGAACATAGGCTTGTAGCAGAGAAAGCATATGACGAAGGCAAGTATGGGGAGGTCTCTACTCATAGAGGAGAAAGAAATGATCCTCCCACCAATTACATTATAGCAAAAAATACAAAATCATATCGAAGGCCGAGAACACAAGACATATAGAAATGCTACCTTGAAAGATGAGAAAAGTTGACTAGCACTCAAGGGGGTCCTCCTCCACTGCGGGGCATGGTTTGTAGTAATATAGATCATCTGGTAGAGGGATCCCTAAGGATGATGGTTGGTTGGAGGAGGTTGGAAACTCAAATTGTTGCTGGAAAGAGCTATTGACTTGGCCACCATGACCGCTAACCTGGACGAACTAGCAAAGATAGGTTTTGACTCATCACATGACTTTCATTTTCATGGTGAGGGGCTACGAAGCCTATCATGGGGAGCATATACATGCACTAGAGAAAGTGAGGAGTCATCCATTGTATTAGTCCAAGGAGACTCTGAACCTTGAAGTTGCATACCCAAGATTCTAGCAATGCACTGACAAATTGATTGTGTGATGTAGATGCCATTCCAAGTCTAAGACATTTCCTTCCAGTAGCACATTAATATCTTCTTGGTCCTAGCAATGGCACCCGAGGAGGTTGTGCAAGGCACAAACATGGTCACTGGAGACCCGTAGCTCACGTGTTTTAGCATCTACAACCATTCTTTTGTAGTGGTGTGGAATACTGCAATCAAAATGTTTATCCCCATAACCATGTCAGGGAGGGTGGATAGATTGGCCTTTCCCACAGCCAACTTTGTTGGTCTACCCTCATTCTCAAATCATAGTTGCAGATAAAACAGATGCAAAGCTCTAAATCTTAGTAGAGAAATCACCTTTGCATAACTGGAGGAATTGATAGACTTGTTGACAGCTCCTAGAATTTTAATGAAGAATGAGGGATGCTAGATGAAAAGTGGAAATGCCATGCGCTTAGTGAAATTTAAATGAAAGAGGGGGGTGGAATTAACACCACCAATGTGCTCCATACTCGAGTAATGGTGGAATGCGAGCTAGATGTGTTTCCAAAAGCCCATCCTAGGTTTATGTATTGGAAACATTAAAATAATTAAAGGCTTGCACCATCGAACTTACACCAAGATCTGCGAGGTTGAGGTCCTAAAAGTCCAATGCGTGACAATAAGAATCCCAATTTAGAGAGTGGGGTGGCGTGGGAGGCGGGGGGTCAGGGATGAAAGGCACTTCCTTGATTGGAAAAATGTTCCTCATGATCTGAAAATGGACAAAAGCTCCTCCTATAAAAAACTGACCATCCTCTAACACTTTCCAAGTTAACAAAATGGGTCTTTAAAGGTAAAATAAGTTTCACAACCTCTTTAAGATGGTGAGTTAATTTTCACATGAACTTAAAAGAGAAATAAATTCACATGCAACTCAAGATGTTACACATGAAGAGAAGGAACTAGCATTTGATAACAAAGTTCACCCTTCCTCGGCTACATCTCTAGTCCTTCTCCAATAGCGAGACCCATGGGGGATTCACTCAATGAACCTATGCCATATCGCATGTGTTTGTGGGATACTAAAAAATACCCCTAATTTGAGTACATATTGGAAAACACCTCTAAAAATCACATTATTTAACCCCCTACCAAAACGAACCCAATACACCTTCCCAATTTAAAAAACCCCTACTTTCACTAGATATTGTAGGCATCCATTTTTTAATTAACATTTTATATGCCCCTTTATATTTTTTGATGAAATTTGAGCTCCATTTTTTATACCTTCTAATATAAAACCCTTTACCCATTAATATATGTTGAATATATTATGTAATTTTTTCTTCGATATATATCCCCCGATATGAAGCCACGTGGTATGGTATTTCTCCCCCAGTGAAACCCTTGTGGCTAGACGGCTATATTGATTTCAACAACAAATGAGTACATACAAGTTGTTTACAATAGAGTGGCTTGTTTCTCCTACAAAGAAACATTCTCCTGCAAATAATTCTCACTCAAAAAAATGACTCCCTACAACAAATCATGAAAATGACTTGCACACAATAGGTCTTTGTACTCCACCTGAAAATCAAAAGCATAAACATGCAACTCCTTCACAATGAAGAGTTAAAAAGGGCTTCTCTCCTTAACACATTGAGAAAAGACTTAAAAGAGTTGCTCTACTAAAGTAACAGTTGTTGTAGATGAAATTGGAAGGATGGAAAAATTCTAACTAGCCTCTCTATATGCCTCCATACTGCTTCAAAAATGTCTCTGCCTCTAGCACTAAAAGACTTGATTTTGCAAACAGTCCATCATAAAGACTTGATCTGAAATCTCGATCAAAATTGATACTTTCTTTGTTAGTTTTTAAAAAATGTTTGCATGTATTTAAAAACACCATTAAACAAATCTCAACTTAAATCACATAGGAAAAGTTAAAGGAAATTACAACGAATAAAGAGCAATCGAAAAACACATAAGAGAAAATGACACCAGAAAGTTGATAATTGAGTTCGGCTATCTAAAAGCCTACATCTTTGAGCTTGGTCTTCAGTGGGGAGGCCTTCATTAATTAATAAAATCTATCAAAGTACATTGGTTTTACATAAACATGACCCTTGACTGGTCCTAATCTGTTTTGCTCAACCTCAAGAACCCAACGCAACTTTCGGCTCTCAAAAAGACCTCTTATAATTCCCATAATGAGCCTTCGAAATTTTGTTGTCTCACTATCCTTATCTGCATAAAATATCCTCTTACTACATAAAAATCAATTATGACTCTATGGAACATTGGTGATATTTTATAATGATATGAGGGAGGTTAGCGGTTCCAACTAGCTCCCCATTCTTAGCTTTACTTTCAATATGTGATAATGTTTTTGATATGGTTTAATAACCATATCCCACATAACAATTAACCATACCACGAATATCTTTCTCATATGGTTACCAACAAACCCACATAATTCAACCCATTAGTTTGAAATTAAATGAAAATGTTTTTTTAAAAACCATATAATACAATATATGGACCCTTATCCATATTATGTGGCATATGCATTGTATTAATATGTGGTCAACAATTATCATAATCGTGAACTCACTATACCTGCACCATACAATATAACTTAGCAAATTAATATGTCATGGGTTTTTTGTTGAGTTAGTGGAACTGATAAATATGGGGAAGCCCGATGGTTAAGGCGGAGCCACCAACAATGGCGGACTCTGCTTTTTTTTATGCCATTTAATAACGCAATCCAAATAAATATATGCGACGGATGTTATTTGAACAAGGCACATGTATAGTCTAGCAATAAGGGTCGATATTAAGTGCTCATAAGTTGTGGCTTCAAATTTCACCCAGTTTGTCAAATGACCCGTGTCAAATTTTTGTCTATGTGACAGGGCCACGTGAATTTACCTAAGTGGGCCACGTGTTACCTCAAGATTGGTTTGAATTCAACCAACCACTTTTCTTTAGTGGGCCACGTGTTACCTTAAGATTGGCTCGAATTCAACCAACCAAAAATTGTCATTTGTCAACACGGCATTGGTGAGTGGGCCATGTGTTACCTTAAGATTGGCTCAAATTCAACCAACCAAAAATTGTCATTTGTCAACACTGCATTGGTCCTCTTGCTCCAGTCATAATCTGCCACTTGTTTCCTTCTCCTAATGCCATGTAGTGATTAGAACCTTGACCATTGACTTCCCGAAACCATGAGTTGACCATTGACTTTAACCAATTTAACTTTGACCTTCTTTGACCATGTGGCCTTTCCTGAGTGGGCCATGTGTTACCTCAATATTCGCTCGAATTCAACCAACCAAAAATTGCCACTTGTCAACACTACAATGGTCCTCTTGCTCCAATCATAATCTGCCACTTGTTGCCCTCTCCTGATGCCACATGGTGATCGAAACCTTGACCATTGACTATGCGGTACCATGAAATGATCATTGACTTTAACCAATTTAACTTTGACTTTGACCATAGATTTGACCTTTAGTAAATTTTGCATATGGAGTTGGATTTTTGCCCATTCAAGTTGCCTTAGAATTGTTTTTCGATCTCTACGTGATGGCATGGGTTTTTCTCAAATCCGATGACTTTGAATTCTTGTCCATTAATCCCTTTTAGATCAATCTAGATCATTTCTTGATCATTTCGGATCATTCCTCCCCTAATCTGATTAAGAATATTAGCTTTGTTGTGCAAATCCTCCTTAAATTATAAACAAAATTCTATTAATGTGCTTAAGGATTCATGAGTTTATTGCAAGTAAAAATGAGTTTTTATGTCAATTTTATGAACAAACTTAACATAAATAAGAAATTGAACAACAACATATAAATGTACAGAACATCACCAACAACACATAACAACAGGAACATGATAAGGAGTTCACCCCTCCTAGGCTATGTCTCCTTGGTCCAGCTTCTAATGGTTTGGGCCTCTCTATTATGCTCAAATGTGTAAAAAAAAAAAATGTGTTTACAATCCTCCTATGTTTCTATAACCTACTCCAATGGGTCCAGAATGTCCAAAAATGGCCCCTTTGCCTCCTTCTGCACCCAATTTGGTCATAAACTAGAGAAGTTATGACCTCTCCTAGTTTCTCCACTAATTCACTCCACAAATTGCTCATAATCCAGCATCGAACCCTCATTTTCACGCCGATTTCCGCTAACGGGCCACCAAATCCGTCGAAATCCGCGCAGATTTTTTGGACGATTAATTTGACTGTCGAGGCCTAAAACTGTGGAAATTTTTAGGGTCATATGGAGGGTCATCTGCCCAGGGGCTAGCCCCCGGCGCTGGCCCCTTCCCTCCAGTGGTCACAAAACCTTGGCGGTTAAAAGTAAGGTGTTCACATGGAGCGGTTATATAACCACGTGGGTTGGCCCACATGGCTGGCTTGTTCCTCCGAACTCCACGCCAACATCATTTAAATAAAATGTGCCACCATATATTGTTAAGTCTTACCCGTGTGGTGCATTAGCAATGGGCTTCGTTGTGTGTTGGGAGGTTGCGAGTTCGACCCCCGCTACCTCCGCCCGGACTATAACAACAATTTTGGTGGCCTCCCGCATTGCCGCTTGGCGCCTGTGGCTGGACCACATGTCAGGTCGTGGTTGGCCATCATTCCACCAATAAGAACCATTAACAAAGCAACACTTGTCACGATTTCATTAGCTAAGAAGTGCTTTGACCAAGTCAACGTCCACCTCACCTACCCAATGAGTGCCACATCAGCAGTACGGACTGCTGATTGCGTTGTCCTTTTTTAAATTTGTCTGTTTGGGAAAGTAAACAAAACTTGTTTCTGGAGTCATAGGGAGTTTGTTTCACGCGAAATGAGTTGCACCAGATTCAGGATAACAAGGATTACAAGGTCGTCTAGGTTCCACACCAATTCGACAACTTTGAAATTTGAGCTTTTTTTTAGCACCTAATCATTCCTCCCCACTAGGAGCCTTTTGGACCCCAAAAGATCACTTTTATTTGTCCAGCAGGTGAGGGTACAGTGCTCTCACCTTTCCAATCTCGATCCATTCATCACCGACTTGGATCTTGTGATCTACCCAATACTTGTCATGCCTTGCTTTGTACATGTCTTTGCTCTTTTCAAGTTGATCTTGCACTGTTTGATGTACCATTTGGATTCGTTCAATGAAATCTTTGGTTTTGTCCATGTTACTATCCATAACAACATCCTTCTTACCAAGATGATACAATACATAATGATGCAAATGGTAAACAAATTCCTCCACTTGATTCCTTTGAATCAATCTTGAATGTACATCTTGAAAGTATGTATTTTTTTTAACATAACTTTCATGTAAAACAAAATGATGCTTGAGGAAAGTAGTTACACAAACAATAGACCTAGAAAGTACATCAACAAACTTGTTGCTTATACCTTTCTCATTCCTTTTGACCAAGTGGAATAGTATAAGAAAACCCATCCAATGAAAGTGTCTTTGTCGCTGCAAATTAATCACTGCACCATTGAAATTTTTTGAATGAAATGAAATGGGCTTACCATGTTGCATAAGGATTGCGCCCATGGGATAATTGCATACATCAACCTGAAACTCAAATGACTTTTTCAAGTTTAGAAGAACAAGTATAAAGGTTGAACTGATCTTTTGTTTCAAAGCATCAAATGCCTCTCGTTGCTTGCCTCCCCACTAGAAGACCTTTTGCACAAATGCCAAAGAATTCAAATGAGCTATAATAGAAGAAAAATTAACAAAATCTTTCCTCCAATATTGGGCTTCTCCCAGAAAACCTCTTATCAAAATGACTATCTTGAGCATTGACCAATTCATAATGGCATCAATCTTGGAGAGGTCTAACTTCAGCTCACCTTCTCCAAGATCATTGCCCAAGTACATCAAATAAGTTTTATCCAACATACTTTGACATCTTCAATAACAAATGTTCTTGGCATACGACATCAAGTATTTCTTTCTCACACGACATGTTCATAATGAAATATTCTGAAGATGAAAATTTCTTCCAAGCAGAGTATCATGTCTATAAATGGTTTCAATACATCTTTCTTCATATGCATGAAAGTAGTAGGATCATGGCAAAGAACAAAAAGCATAACAAGCCATTCAAACAAACCTTGCTTAGTTTTGAATGTCGTCTTCCATATATCTCCTTCAACAATTCTACTTTGATGATAACCATTTCTTGAATCCCATTTAACGAAATGCTCTCCATTCTTGGATGCCAAATCAAGAGGTGCACCACATGGTAAAGGAGATGGTCGGATGATCCTTTTATTCAAAAACCCATGGATTTTCTTTGTTATTTCTGCACTTGCCCTTCTTGACATCTAGTGCATGTCAATGTTAGAAGAAGACACTTTTGCTGCAATGGTATTTCATGTTGGATTCTCCTCTTGAAAGGAAAACCCTTTGCTTTCTAAAACACCTCATCATCATGGTTAACAATATCAACCAAATTAGTTTTCAATTTTGACTTACAACCATCAAATCCTTGATAATCAACATCAATATTGGATTTGATCATAAGAAGCACTAAATTCTTGCTTGAATTCACTAGTCTTTTCATTTGCCCTGCATTAACTAATGAAAGGTTTAGTTTCTTGCGATGAGTTCTCACAATATTCTCCACTCCATCCTTTAAAAAGTGGTACTTGCTTTCATGACGATAGAAGATTTGTTTTCTATCATAGAGGTAAGGACTACCCAAAACAATTCCTGATATATCAAGGGGTACAACATCTAATTCAACTTCGTCAATGAAGTTTGTTGTGATTGCAAACTGAAGAATACATTTTCTTGTAACCTGTAAGTTTGTGTCATTGCATATCCAACTCAATGGATATGGCTTGGGATGTAAAATGGTTTCAAGATTAAGTTTTTTAACGAAGTCATCAGATATCAAGTTGGCTTGAGACCTACTATCAAAAAATGTGTCGATTTTTGTATGTTTTGAGATTACCCTCACATGAAATAATTCAATCCTTGTTTCTTCATTTGGAGTACTAGTGTGAAAATTTGATATACTAATGAATTTGTTTCCTTTTATCCCCATGGATGTAATTTTAGTTTCATCACCTGAATCAGATCCCAAATCCTCTTGAATGATGGCAGTTGTCTTTTCTTTTGTTTATTGCTGAATTTCTTAGGCTTCATCTCCGGATGAAGCTTCCAACAATTAGCTTCATTGTGACCCTCTTTGGAACAATGTTTACATATTATTTTCTCTCCTTCCTTTTTAATGGATGCATTTTTCTTTTTCTTGAAACCATTTTCTTTTTCTTTACCCTTAAATGGCTTTTTACTACCTTCTTCTAGAATGGTTTTCCCTCTTGCCTCAAGATGAGTGGCTTGCACACACACATCATCTAGATTATTGGGATTAAACGTTATGTACTTCAACAACGTGTCTTGTGATTGCAACTTTACTCTTAACATTAGAGACCTTTTTCTAAATTCTTGGGTGTAATCTTGCACATTTTGACCTATAAGTTGTCTAAAGTTCTGCCAATTCATGATGGATTTCTACATATAAGCTAGAGGGTAGAATTGTCTTTTAATTATATCAATGAAACCATACCAAGAAATTAAGATTTTACCGTGTTTTTTTATCTCCTCCTGTGTCTTTGATTTCCACATTACTAGTGCTGCACCCTCCATTCTCAAGGAAGCTAACTGAATCTTTATGTCATCCTCTTGAAGGTTTTGAATTCTGCAATAGACCTCCAACTGAAAAATCCAATTATCAAGCTTCTTTGCATTCACTTCACCATTATACATGGGCAACTCAAATTTAACATCAAGTTTTAGTAAGGGTGATTTACTAGTTCCTTTTGAGGTATGTTGATGAGTACGAGTAAGGGTTGTGTTAGTGGAAGAGGGTAAAGATGCCTGTGAAGAAGAAGATGAAGAAGATGGTGGAGAGGATGGAGTTTTACCTCTATTTCCATTACCCCCTCCTAAATAACCTTCTCCTTTGGGGGGTTTAGAGCTTTCACCGTGTAGCCTAGTATTCCTCTCTTCATAGAGGACCTTCACCATCTCTGTCATATCAAAGAAATCATTCCTGGAGACCTTATCATCTTCTATCATGTTTGTAGGTTTTCCTTCATGATCCATACTCACTAGAGCCTCAACTACAAATTGAGGAAGAACTAATGTTGGAGATTGTGGCAACCTTACTCTCCTTCCCCTTGACCCAACTTTAGGGCTTTCAACCAAATTCCCTTCTCCTCTTTTGAGTTTTAACCTTGTAAGCATGACAGAAACTTGGAAATAGTTAAATCCTTCTTCCACAAAGAAATCCTAGTGCTCTGATACTGAAATGATATGATTAAGAATATTAGTTTTGTTGTGCTAAGATTCTCCTCAAATTATAAATAAAATTATATTCATGTGCTTAAGGATTCATGAGTTTAATGCAAGTGAAAATGAGTTTTTATGTTAATTTTATGAGCAAATTTAACCTAAATAATAAATTGAACAACAACATATAAATATACAGAACATCACCAACAACACATCACAACAGGAACATGATGAAGGAGTGCACCTCTCCTGGGCTACGTCTCCTTGGTCTAGCTTCCAATAGCTTGGGCCTCTCTATTATGCTCAAATGTGTAAAAAAAATATATTTACAATGCTCCAATTCTTCTGTAACCTGCTCCAATGAGTCCAGAACGTCCAAAAATGGCGCCCTAGCCTCTTTCTGCACCCAATTTGGTCAAAAATTGGAGAAGTTATGACATCTCCTAGTTTCTCCACTATTTTCTCCATAAATTTCCTAAAATTTGGCACCGAACCCTCATTTTCACCCCGATTTCTTCTAACGGGCCACCAAATTTGCCGAAATTTGGGTGGATTTGTCGAACAGTTAACTTGGCCGCCGAGGCCTAAAAATGCGAAAATTTTTAGGGTCATATGGAGGGCCATCTGCCTAGGGGCTAGCCCCTAGCACTATCCCCTTCCCTCCAACGGTTACAAAACCCTGGCAGTTAAAGGTAAGGTGCTCACATGGGGCGTTATATAACCGCGTGGGCTGGCCCACACAGTTGGCCCGTTCCTCCAAACTCTGTGCCAATGTCATTTAAATAAATTACACCACCATATATGGTTAAGTCTTATCCACATGCTGCATTAGTAATGGTCTTCGTTGTGTGTTGGGAGGTCACAGGTTCGACCCCCATTGCCTCTGCCTAGACCATAACAACAATTTTGGTGGCATCCCGGGCTACCGCATGGTGGCCTCTAGCTGGGCCATGTGTTAGCCCGTGGTTGGCCATCATTCCAACCAATAAGAACCATTAAAGTCTGACCAATAACAAAGTGACACTTGTCATGATTTTATTAGCTAAGAAGTGCTTTGACCAAGTCAACATCCACCTCACCTGCCCAATCAGTGCCACGTCAATAGTACGGACTATTGACTGGGCTGTCCTTTTTTTTTAAATTCCCTTGTTTGGGAAAGTGAACATAACTCGTTTCTATAGTCATACAGAGTTCATTTCGTGCGAAATGAGTTCTGCCAGATTCAGGAGGAAGAGAACTACATGTTCATCTAGGTTCCACACCAATCCGACAACTTTGAAATTTGAGATTTTTTTTAGCACCTGATTATCCCCGCTAAAACCTTTTGTAATGTCAAAAGACTATTTAGTTTTGACATGAATACAATGTTCCTCCACCTATCCTGTATCACCAAGCCATTTTTCCCTGTCCACCTATCTCACCATAATTAGTTGTAAAACCACCATCACAACTAAAAACACATTGTTAGTTGTCTGCATGTTTCCACATCTTTTTGTTTCCATTTATTTTTCCACAACCCATTTACAACACATTAATAGCGATAATAGAAACAAAGATTCTAATTTAAACAAAACAATATGTTTACCCTTTTTTCTAGGTCTGCACGACACAACCTCATGTTGCAGTGTTGTTGTCTCTTGAAGCATATTGTGGTCAAATCTACCTGTTTCCACCATCTCGCTTTATTACTTCATATGAGCTACTTTGCTCAATGTCGCAGACATGAGTAGGAAGCTTTCACTTCTCATTCCCATTGCTAAAATATGAGTCTCATGTTTGGACTCAGGTCCATTATTCTGTTTTGATGTTCGATCTACTTCCTACTTTACCTTTCACTTCCTTTTCCAATATTGGAATTGCTTTGACTTATTTTTAGGGTGTAGCTTTCGGCAGTGTTCTCTGTCATAGCCATCTTTGTTTCAATATGACCAAGATTGTTTCTGATATTTCTTCTCGTCATGAAAACTTGGAATATTTTCTTCATACTTTTCCTCCTTCTTTATGGCCATCATCTTCTTGTACAAAGCTATTCTCTTCCAACACTTGGAAACATAATGGTCAGATAACCCACAAAAACTGCACGGTTTTCTATGCCATAAACTTTTCACATCGATAATCTTCCTAAAATCAAAAGGAATGTTGGAACAACTAACTTTATTATACCTTGGATGATTGTCCCTAGCGCATGCATTTAATGAATATTTTGTGTTCATTTTTCACCTAACATCTCACATGCCTTACTGCGAAACGAAGATTCTTGTTGATCTCCTGGAATAGCTAGCGCATAGGAGGTATCCCCAATTTCATCTTGAGTGGTTGAGACATATGACATATTCTCTTAAAGTAAACATATCTTGTCATTTTTTATTACAAGAGGTATAACATAATTTTCTCCAACTTGCTCTTTTTTGGCCTTTTGTAGCTTGAGAAGCAATGTTCATTTCTCGTCATTTCTGGCTTTAAGAAATTTCTTGAGCTCTGTATTTTCCAGTTGAATATCGTGGTTAACATCCTCCAACTCCTATAGCCTTCCCCGTTTCAATATTTTAGCCATGTCTACTTTCACAAATGCTTATTTACCTGGTGATCTTGCACCCCTAAAATCAAGCTATCAATAATACCACTTGATCTGAAATCCTGATTGAAACTGATACTTGCTTTTATTTTTTTTTAACTTTTTGCATGTATTTAAAAACACCGTTAAACAGAGCTCAACTTAAATGACATAGGCAACTTGAAGTAAGTTGCAATGAATAAAGAGCAATAGCAAAACACATAAGAGAAAATGAGAGGAGAAAGTTGATAATGGAGTTTGGCTATCTCAATGTCTACATCTTTGGGCCCGACCTTCAGTGGGGATACCTTCTCTATTAATTAATAAAATCCATTAAAGTACATCACTTTTACATAAACATGGCTCATTTCTAGTCCTGCTATGTTATGCTCGACCTCAAGAACCCAACACAACTTTCGGCTCTCAAAAAGACCTCATATAACTCCCATAATGAGCCTCCATAGTATGTTGTCTCAGTACCCATAAAAAATCCTCTTGCTTCTCACTTATGACTCTATGGCACATTGGTGATATTTTATAATGATGTGGGGCACGTCAATGGTTCCAACTGCCTCCCCATTCTCAATATTACATTCAATATGTGATAATGTTTTTGATATGGTTTAGCAACCATATCCCACATAATAAGGAACCATACCATGAATATATATTTATATATAAATATGTGCCTCGACCCTCATGCTCATATGGTTACCAATAAACCCACATAATTCAACCCATCCGATTGAAATTAAATGAAAAGGTTTTTTTAAAAGCTATATAATATGATATATGGACCCTTATCCATTTTATGTGCCATATGCATTGTATTAATATATGGTCAACGGTTATCATAACCGTGACCCCACTATACCTCTGCCATATAATATACCTTATCAAATTAATATGCCATGGGTTGTTCATTGAGTTAGTGGAGGTGATAAATATGGGGAAGCCCGATGGTTAAGGTGGAGCCACCAACAATGGCAAACTCCGCCTTTTTTTATTTCATTTAATAATGCTATCCACAATAAATATATGTGGTGGGTTCTATGTGACCAAGACACATTTAGAGTCTAGTGGTAAGGGCCGAGATTAATTACACACAGGTCACGGGTTTGAATCCTTCCTAGTCCGTCAGACGACCCATATGATATTTTTGTCCATGTGACAGGGCTACATGGTCTTTTCTGAGTGGGCCACGTGCTGGCTCAAGATTGGCCCAAATTCAACCAATCAGAAACTGCGACTTGTCAACACCACATTGGCGTTGCCATTATAACTAATGTGTTGTCCTTGATGAAAAAATACTTGATGTGTTTTGTCCATGTGACAGGGCTACATGGTCTTTTCTGAGTGGGCCACGTGCTGGCTCAAGATTGGCCCAAATTCAACCAATCAGAAACTGCGACTTGTCAACACCACATTGGCGTTGCCATTATAACTAATGTGTTGTCCTTGATGAAAAACTACTTGATGTGTTGTCTTTTGATGGCAACCTACATGATGAAGATTTCAATAGGACGTCTCTACATGTGATAGAGAGTTTGGTCAAAGACATAGCAATTCAAAGATAGAGGAATGATAAAGATGAAGTTTGAATAAATATACACAGGTTCTGTGAAGAAAATTCATGTACATACATAGGTTTTGTGAAGAAAAGTCATATATACGCAGGTTCTATGAAGCAAATTCATGTACATACGCAGGGTATGTGAAACAAAGTTGTGTATATGCAGGTTCTACGAAGCAAAGTCGCGTACACACGTAGGTATGAAGAAGAAAAGGCGCGTACAGTTTCTGCACCATGATATTCTAAATGCCAAGGGTCTTTACCATAGTATTGAGCCCAACAACGGATATTTGATCCCATCAAAGAATACCATCGGAATTAGTGTGGTTTTGACCTATGGTATTGGATAAGGGCTAAGCTATATAAGGAGATGAAGATCAAAGTTTTTGGGGGTGCAAGTGATAAATATTTTATGAATATTTTATCTCAAGCAAGTGTGCATGTATTGGGCTATTAATGAATTGTTTGATCTGAAACTAAGTATGCACTCGGGAATTTGATGATGGATCAAATCCAATAGATCTGAAATCACTATATCGATAGTGGATTGATTTGATCTATAATATTTATGTCTGATGCATGTTTTATTATATATGCCAAGAGATGGGTTAGTTCTGAAGATCTGATGTGCAGGGAAGTCTTAAGTCAATAATTGCATATTTGTACGTGGGTTTGATAACCTGAAAGGCACATACATACGCAAGCTTGATGTTGGTAAGTTGTGTATCTATTCAAATATGTACGTGGGTTTGATTCCTGAGAAGCACGTATACACGCGGAAATTCTTTTTTAAGCTAGGGTTTTGTTGAAAAGGATGTATGATCAGTCTAACCAGTCTTCTTGTGTTTCTATTGTCTTTCAATGAAGTAGTACTTGATGATTTGGGTTTAACAGTAATATTGGAAGTTGAATTGATTGATTGAAGAATGATGGTGTTGCTAGTTGTATGTGATTGAAGGTCTGTGATGGTTATGTGATTATTTCAGAATAAGTTAGTGGTTCAGGGTGTAACTCAGTGTTTGTTTCAGAATCACAGTGATTCAATTTTAGGGTTCAATGTTTTGAGATCTATATGCAGGTATGCTTCAATGAATTCGCCTAGACATGCTATTTTATTGATCAAGGTTTTTAGTTGGTTCAGTGAGTTGATGCAATGTTTTGGTTTAGTATTGGTATTCTGGTTACAGTGATCTAACTACTTTGATTGGTTGAGAATGAGTTGATTGATTTGGGTCTTAATTTATTCAGTGATTAGTTCATTGGGTGGATTCAATGATTGAGTGAATTATTGTAGTGATCAGTTTCAGTTTTGATATTTGGTATTGGGCTTAAACAATGGTAGTGGGTCCAATCTAAAAATTTGATGAAAAGTGGCCTACAAGTTGTGATGTTTTGAATCAGGTGGATCTAGTGAAAATTTATGAAACATGGTCCATGGAAGTGTTGAGGGTTGAATCCTTCAGTAAGGAAGTCGAATCTTTCTTCTAGTGGTAGCTGGTAAATCAGACCAAGGGGTTGGAGTTCCCTTCTAGTGGGTGCTGATAAATGAGATTAGGGGGTTGGAGCTCCCTTCCAATGGGTGTTGGTAGACGAGATCAGGGGGTTGGAGCCCCCTTCCAATGGGTGTTAGAGAACGAGAGAAGGTTGTAGCCTTCTACAGGTGGGTGCCTACGTGCTGGTATGAGTTTGTGTTAGTACAATATTGTAAGATGTTTTCTTTATAATATAAGATGAAGACAAAGACAAGAGCAATGATGGATTTTTCCCACTTTGGGTTTCCACCTAAAAATCTTGGTGTTCATGTTTGTTGAAGTGTTGTTTATGTGTGATGGTTTATTTTGTTCTTACTACAAATATTTATTGATTAATTAATGTCTTTTGAAGTATCCATACACTAGTTTAAGTTAAATAGATGATGAATTAACTGAAAAGTAAGCTAACTGGATATATGCTAGTTATCTTCATAATAGCCGCGTACATACACAGGTTTCTTTCAGTAAAGTCACGTACATAAATATAAGTAAGAAACGAAAAGTTTAAGTGGTTTTAAAACACTGATTCACCCTCCATCCCCCCTGCTCCCGCCCTCTTAGTATTTTTTCCCAACAATTGGTATCAAAATAGATCCTTCGGAAGAAGCTTCATTGCTTGAAGGAGATTCATCAAGATGAGCAATCAAGAGGGTACAACATCTATCAGGCCACTATTGTTTAACGGAACGAATCTAGTTTTCTGGAAGGTAAGAACAAGATCTTACTTACAATCACTTGGAGAAGATATATGGGGAATCGTTGAAGGAGGCTATCAATATCCATCCTCCATTCCCATAGATGAAGCAAAAAGGAAGAAGTATAAGATCAATGTAAAGGTTGTCAATGCTATGTTAGGAAGCTTGACGGAATCAAAAAATTTCAAAGTCATGCATTGGGAAAATTGGCTAATATTCACAAATAGGCTAATTTTCCATGCTTTTTCCAGAAAAAAGATTCGTTAATTTCCTTTTTTTTCCAAAAATTATTCACCCAAAATTTATAGTATAAAATTGTTTTACTATAAAAATCGCCAAAATTGTATATAGGGATTAGATAAAATTATTAGAAAATTGAGTATTTTTCAAAAATATTGCAAAACATTTTACATATTGCATATTATGAACTAGTGAGATTCACCTAGGTTCTAAACATTAAAATAAATTTCCATCCTTAAAATTTTCCTTGGTCATGCAGCTGAATATGGCAAAGGCTATATGGGACAAGATCATCCAAGGCTATGAAGGTGACACCAAGGTAGAAAGTTCCAAACTTCAAACTCTTAGAATTCAATATGAAACTCTTAGAATGCATAATGATGAAAGTATCACAAATTTCTTTCTGAGGGTAGATGAGATTGTGAATTATATGAGAAATCTTGGCGAAGAAATAAAAGAATCATCACTAATTGAAAAAATATTAAGGTCTCTAACTCCTAAATTCGATTCAAAATTTTCCTACATCGAAGAAATGTAGGACTTGAAGAATCTTATTGTTGTACAAATTCACAGGATTCTAACAACCTATGAAATGATAAAAGTGGGTACCTCAGATATCAGAGAAGTTGCATTCAAAGATACTACCAAAGGAAAAGAAAATAAAGATTATCGGGTTATGTATCAGAAGAAGAAGAGGAAAACTTTGTAAAGAAACTCTAAGTGGTTACTGGAAGATTTAGAGGTAAGCTTCCCTTCAAGTGCTTTTCTTGTGGTAGAGTTGGTTAGTACGTTGCTAAGTGTCCCTATAAAGAAAATCATGAGAAAGGGAAAGAAGTTGCAAAAATAAATAAGAGAAGTTTATATACACATAAAGATAGTGATGGTCTTTCAAATGGTTAAGAAGGTGAGTCTAATCAAGAATGTCAATTACTTATGGAATTTGAAGATAGATGTAGTAATGAGTTTGATTCTCATTGATGTGCTGGAATTTGTCACCAACAGTCAAGGGGATCTCTTTGGTGTAGGTTCCCAACTAGAGAGTCTGCACTAGGTATGCTGGAGATCCCTTCCGATATGTGGGCCCGGCTGCCGCTTAGTTTTGCAGAGCTAGCTTTGGATAGAGGTGTGAAATGAACTTAGTAGAAAGTGTGAGTTTTAAGAAACACACAAGAGTAATTGACAAGTATCCTGTGTCATACATATATACCATTAATAGCAAGAGATAAGCCATGCAATCTCACATAAAGTTACTGTTAGCAGGACATTAAACAAGACTTGTGAAAATTAAATAGATAATGCTTAACGATTGCAAAATCAGTTCACAATAATCAACCATTTACCATCATACTAAAACATGCAGTCAAAAGAGAGATTATACTAACACCTAAGGAAATAGTTCATTAGCATGCGTATAGAGTGAAGTAAACCAAATACCATTCATACGTAGCAAAACCAAATTCGAGGTACGAAATAGCATGTGGAGCGACTACACATCAAGAAGCTTTCAGGAACATTCAATCTGTCAAGTGTAGAAAATACTCATGGCACCAACACATAGATATTTGAAGCATTAAATAGTGAAAACGTACAATTAACTCTTGTATTGACTAGAAGAATCACACTTCTCTAAAGCATTGTGTCCATTACTATCCAAAAGTACTTCGCCCAAAAAAAAGTCCTTTCAAATGAGACGTGAAGTTACATTTATAGGATGAGAGAGACCTTTGTTCTACTCTTGACTCTTGGACTTACAAGTGGCCTTTCGGCAACTACATGACTCTTAGCATTCTAAGTGACCTTTCGTGTTCATAGAGTATTTCGTGCTACCATAGCACACACACAAACAAAAAGGAAATGACTATCATCCTAGTTGACGAAGATGCAGATGGCGAGTTTCGGGACGCTGAGCCCGAGATTTTCAATCAGGTAAGTGCACCATATGTTGTATTCTGCCACAATGGGGGAGATTGGTGGCTGGCCTTCACCATGTCTGTGTAAGCATTCCAATGCGTCCAGGATAAGAGTATTTCGCTTGGCACATATATGATTGTTCAGGGTGCCCAACTTGGTGTAGAGCCTTACTCTTTCCACAATGTAACACTTGATATTTTCCACTGAGGCCGGCATATCTCCTATGCGGGAAGCTTGTCTATATGTTTCCATGAATGCTTGCACCTCATTGTTGATCTCCTCCTGGTTCATGTTCTATCCGATTTCTCCTATAGAAGGGGACCAGTGCAGTTGGATTACTGACTCCAGACTGCTAAACAATTGCATGTAGGAAGCCAACACCCTTTCTACATCTTTAACCAATTTATCCCTGGACTGCATTTTGATACGAAGTTGGACTCTAGTATTTGCATCGCAATCCAATCTTTCCTAGGTACTACTGTCGGGGCTTCGGGGCACTTTTCAGAACACTCATGTATTTTATCTAGGGCGATCATGGCCTCTTTGAGCATGGAAACCCTTTCCTTTGAGTAAGTCTTAATAGCCACTATGGGAGCTATAGTGTGGTGCATTTTTTCCATCTCCTCGTAAACTATAGCCATAGTTTCTCCCTGGATTTATGTTTATGATGCGACTATTGTTTGGAAATCAGCTGATCCTATATGTAGCAAGCGAAGTGTCATGATTTCCTCTTCCAATTTCCTCTTCCCTTGTTCTGCTACACTGGCCCTTTGCTCAGATGCGTATAACCTGTTTTGTAAATCTACAATTTTTCAATTCATCCAGGCTAAGTTGTGTTCGGTGGCAGCTACGAATGTTGTACCAGAAGAGGTGATCATTAGCAGGTTTTACATAATATTTGGCACGATGTTTCTCGCATAGTTACCAATAATGGGTCAGGTGGGTTCCTGCTGCAATATCTCTTCCTCTTATGTATAATCTTGAGGTTCACTTCATCAAATGTGATCTTAGTTAGATCTAGAACCTCTTCCTCCTGAACTTCTATAATGCCTAGCTCTAGGAGGGGTAGGTGTCTGCCAATGAGGGGAGGAATGGGAGGTACATCCAAAGGAGGAAGCTCACTCTATCTTGGGCTTGGGTCGACCACCCTGCTCATCTGTACTTGTTCAACTGCTACCGTTTCCTTCTCCTTGTTTGCCCTAATCTCCTCTTCCTATTGTCTCTTTTCCCTTTTCACTAATGCCTGTTGCCTTTCTAGCTCTTCCTCCATGTTTTTAAGCTCTTGTTCTAACCTTTGTTGTTCCTCTTGTTTTCTCTTCGCGTCTTCTTCTTCTAGTCTCTGTTTTTTGGCCTCTTCTTCCTTTCTTTTCTCTTCCTCGTCAAGTGCTTTCTTTTCCTCTTCCTGCCTCCTTTCCTCGTCTTCCAGACTTTTCCTCTCTATCTCGGCCTGGCTTTGAGTGTCGGGTTCCTGTGATTGCTTGCTTTCTAGTTCTCTTTGTCGCTTCAGCTCTCGCTTCTTCCTTGCCAGTTTGGCGTTTCTTTGTATGAGTGTAATTTCTTCTTCCTCACTATCGCTTAGAGGATCTTCTGCTTCTTTTCCCTTTCATTTCTTTGATGTTTTGGTTCTCTTTGGTGTTATTTCTCTGGGGTTTTCATCATCTTGGAAGTCATCAAGGAGTTCATCTTCAATGGCTTGTTGCTCACTAGGGCTGATCTCCCTGGTGGCGTTATACCAGTTCCTAATTCCTTCCTCGAGGTCCTTCCTAGTGTGGGTGTAAGACCAACTGAATTTTTCTTCTTATAGTGGGCAGCTACAATCTTTTCGGGGTCGTATGTTCTGTAATTCAGGGTCATGAAATGACTACCCTCGAGTTCTTCAGCTTCTGCTTCCACCTGCTTGAAGTTTTCTACTACGTACGCCCCAATAGTAAGAGGAAAAGGCAGCCAAGGTTTCTTCTTACCTTTGTGTAGCACTTTCGAGAAACCCTATGTCATCTCATAGTAGACCTCTCATGGAAGAGTCCTATCTATGGCGAACCTAGGTAGATCATGCGAAGGTCTGTGAGTACCAAACACCCTGACTTCTATCCCCTCATCGATAGGGAACTAGTGAGCTAATTTAACCACGGTCCTCATGGCTCTTTGGGACATGCAAGGTGGATCTTCCCCCAACAAAAATTGGTATAATGGGATGATAAGTGTTTCAGATATTATATCCAACGTGGCTCTATAATTCGTGTCCCAGAAAACCTTGTAGTGGCAGTGGACAGGTAGGGGTGCTGATGAGTCCCAATTGCAGCTCCAGTGTTCATAGTGGCACCTTGAACAAACAGCATCAAGGAGGTACGAAGACATATAAAACTCAGGGGGTTGTTTGAGAGCTGGGCTCTGAGCGGCAACTATGTTGGTTCTCAAAGATGATGACAAGATGCTCTCCCAATTGAAAATAGTTCCCTGAGTGGGGATGGAATACATGAGTGGAACCCAGGTGCCATAAAACAAATCGCAGTTTGCTTTTCCATATAGTCGACACATCATTGCCACGATTAACTAATACACCCTACGCAGCCCTTCGGTCTTGTATGCCTGATCTGTCCTGACTCAGAACTTCGCAGGTTCTTGCCACCAATTCCTCAAGATGTCTTTTGTCAGGATAGTGAATCCTGGTGAGCCACTTGGTGTTAAAAATCTGCTGCTTTTCAAGCAATTTATAGTAGGCACTGATATTCGAGGAAGCAATGGTAGCTATAGGCACCCTATCATGACCCCTGATCATCCATTCTTCTATGCTTGTGCACTGTAAAACCCATTCGATGACTTCGGCACACAGAAATATTGGTGGATGGGCCACCACTTTATGTAACCTTGACTTTTTGACGTTGATATACACGTGAAATCTTCTTGTGTATCCGGGATATCCCTCTTAGCAAATTCTTCATAGATTTCATACCAAGAGAGCCTGATGGTCTTACTTATGTTGCGTGCCGTATCTGCGAAGATAGGCAGCTATTCGTCTGGATCTGTCTCCCATGTCCCGCTTCCCGATGCACCTTGAGCGGTTCTAGTAGTTGGATGACCCATCTTCTCTTCGAAAGAGGAAATGGACATGCACTCGAGCTCGACGTCACCTGGCATGTCAAAAATGCAATCCCACGATGAGAGAGAGGGCATAACCATAAACTGAAAATACCAAAATAAAACTTAGTCAGTGAAAGGGAGGTTGTGGGAATGAGGGAGTCGCAAGGTATCTGATGCAATAGTGCGACCAAGGCCACAGGTCGGGTTCGACTGTGAGGTTGAGATGTGAAGAGGTAGACTGTGGGTCGCAATGGTAGGAGGTCGCGGGGAGAGAGGAGTCACGAGGTCGCGGAGGTAGGAAGTTCCAGGGGACGGGGAGTCGGGAGTCGCAGGTCAGGGAAGTCGCAAGGTTGGGGAGTTAGGAGGTCACGGGGAATGGGGAGTCACGGAGTCACAGGAAAGGGAAATTGTGAGGTCGCGGAGTCGCAATGGGGAGGATATCGCGACCGCGGGGTGTGCGACTAAGGTTCAGATTGTCCCAGAGGAGGTCTCTGGACGGCTTGGGGGGGACCTGGGTCACTTTCAAAAAGGTAAGACTTGGGTTTCTTGATCTAACCAGGAGGAACAGGAGTAAGGAGGAGTGAAAGAATAGGGGAAGGTCAAGGTGATTTATGGGGCACAACCAGGGAGGAGAGCTAAGTAACAAGCTAAACCCTAGGGCAGGAGGCAAGCCAGAGGTCAGGGGATGTAGTTTATGCCATTTGGAGAAAAAGAATCATTGCAGGAGAGGTGATTATTACTTACCGGAGTCAAACGCGTGTGCGAAGTTGGTCGGAGGGATTTATGCCTTCTGGTGCAACCAACAGAGCTCTGTAAAATGTGACCAGGATTCCCTCTTATTTATAAAATCATCGCATGTGTGGAGGTCGCAAGGGTCGCGAGGAGGTAAAGTGCGACCTTGCGACTCAAGGGTCGATTGCGAGTCAGGGGTCGCAAAGTCGCGTCGAAAGATGTGAATCAGGACTGTGACCTCACAACCTTGCGACCTTGCGAGTCGCGGAGTCACATGA
Organism: Pinus tabuliformis; assembly: GCA_031772625.1. NCBI lineage: Eukaryota > Viridiplantae > Streptophyta > Pinopsida > Pinales > Pinaceae > Pinus > Pinus tabuliformis. The sequence goes on from CM062818.1 coordinate 600,525,288, forward strand.
CCACTAAGTCACGTTGGAAGATGTGAATCGGGAATGCGACCTTGCGAGTCGCTAAGTCGCATGGTCGCATGGAAAATAGGCAGTCGAGAGTACGACCTTGCGATCTTGCGATTGGCGGGTCACCGAGGTCACAAGGGTTGTCTTGGTCGAGGACATATGCTATAGTCACGTTGCAATTATGTGACCCAGTTTTATCTCTTAGAGCCGCGACTTGGTTTAACTTAGCCAAAATTTGGAATTCCCTTGGGTTAACTAATACTGACGAAACTTCGGGAAGGGCCTAACAGGGCTGAAGCTTAGGCTTGATGTAGGGGGTCCAAAAATTTTATGTTTAGGGGGATTTTTGGAGGTGTTGTCGCAACAGCTACAACAATTAGCAATTCCCTAGAAGATCCCAGGATCTCTGAAGTTTATGGGCCTTGCTTAAGGGGACTTGAAATAGATATTTCTTGATTGGGCTGTGGGTCCCACTGATGATATTCTAGGTCCTCCTTTTGAACTTGGTCAGTTGTCCTGCTTGTCTCAACAGGAACTCTACACATGCAAAAGAAAGGGGGAGCTACCTTCTACTACCTAGGGCTTGAAAGGGAGAACTGAAGTTATAGCATGAGTTTTAGAGTATTTGCGGTATAGTGGTCATGGTACTCTGGTGTTGCTCCGCTGCCAACAAGCCTGGACAGTACCCTGGTGGAGTCACTACCTAGAAATCACGAATGTTGCTCCACTGCCAGCGAGCCTCAACAATACCTCGGCGAATTCCTTGCTTCACCTCTTTGTACAGGAAGCCTTTCTCAGTCCTTTAGCCCTTATTATGAAAGGTGTAGGTACTCATAAGCACTTATTTTTCCTGTGCATATATCACACTTATTTAATGTAGGATTAAAAACCTGGGCGGATGAGGGATCCTGACTTATTTAATTTGCAAAGAGGCTATTTCTAGCTTACAAAGTCCTTATTGTTTTCCCAGGATATGTGTATACTCATTGCTAATTCCTTCGGCTCCCCTTTTGTCCCTAAGACTGCAGGTGAGCTAGAACGAATTCAAGAATTTAGATCACGTGGGCTACATGGATAGACTGGCATGGGTGAGAATGAGGACCTATGCATGTCATCGCATTCCCCGTTGTTACCAAATCTTTCGTACTATACTCTTGTCATACTTAAACTTTGGTCTGCTAATGGATCTGGAGAGCGTCTGAGAGACCTAAAGTGTAGAGTTGTTTACTTTGACTTTCCATCTCTTCTTTATTCCAGAAAACAACAAACAACTGTTAAACTAGAGATTGAACTAAATGGCGGTAAATGACAACTATCTATGAAAGTAATGGTAGACTATAGTACAAGGTGGGACCTAGCAACTCTAGGGTTGTTAGGTGAAGTAATGTTTAAGGTCATGGCTGTTCACTGGAAGGGGTTCCACCCATCCTCCTAGGGATTTTAATTTGAAAGTGTGATGACCAATTTTTTATACAATCTGGAATGGGCCTAACCACAAGGGTTGAAATTTTGCGTGTTTGCCTTTGTCTTCATGAGCCCAGTCCCATTTGAGCACTAGGTCACCTACCTCAAACTTATGGGACCTTGTGGTTTTCCCATCAAACCATCTTTTGACCCGGGCTTGGTGAATGGCAAACTTCTCCTTAGTTTTGTACCTTTCTTCCTCTAGTTTCACTAGGGTATCGTTCCGGCTTTGTATAGATGGGCAAGGTGTGCCTCGCGACTCTTGGGCTAGCTTAAGGGCGGGGAGGTACAGATTGGGGGTTAAGATGGCTTCTTTTCCATACACCGGGAAGTATGGCGATGTGCTTATCGAGGTTTTGGGAGTGACCCGGTCAGCCCAAAGGGCATTACTGAGGGCGTTATGCCAATTCCTTTGCTACGAAAGCAGGGTTTTTTTTATGATAAAAATGAGGTTCTTGTTGGTCAATTTAGCCAAGTCGTTCCCTTGAGGGTAGTAATTAGCAGAATTTTTTAACACTATGTTATTTTCCAAAGCGAAATTATATAATTTCAAAAACGAAAGTAAGTAGCATTATCAAAAACAAGGGAGGTTGGAACGCCGACCCTAGTGATGATGTGCTTATTCATAAAAGATATTACCTCATCGTCATTAACCTTTCGAAGCGGGATTTCCTCTACCCACCAAATGAAGTAGTCGGTGGCCGTGAGTATGTACCTATGCTACTTTGATGAGTGAGGAATGATCTCACCTATGATGTCGAGACCCCATTGTTGAAAAGGTTCCTCGACTGCTATGGGTTGCAAGGGGGTCAATGACCTTGCCTACCTACCAGCATGGTTTTGGCAGATTGAACACTTTTGTACATAGTCATGAGGATCTTTGAATAGAGTGGGCTAGTAGAAACCTGCCTGCATAATCTTGTGCGTTGTGGTGTTGCCTGCATAATGACCTCCTACCGATCCATCATGTAGATCTTTGAGCACCCGCTATGCTTCATCATATTCTAGACATCTTAGCAACACACCAAGGTGATGCTTCCTGAAGAGGCTCCCTTGGACCATCTGATATGAGGCTGCTTTCAGTCTGATGGCTCTTCTCTGTTTAGTGGACATTGCTTCGGGCAACGAACCGTGTGTTAGGTATTGTTTTAAATCAACGTACCATGATGGGGAGTCATGTGAGCCGATGAGTTTGTTGTTGTACATTTCTATTTCATGCTCCCATCCTTCTATTTCTTAGGCCAATCGGTCAGCTTCCATGCCCTGCAGATTTGTGGCTTTGGTGGCCAGCTTACAAAGACCATGCCCTTTTACAGTGTGGGATGGCTTAAATTCCAAGTCGTATTCCTGGAGGGATGTCATCCAGTTGGCTCTTCTCTCCCCCAACTCTTGTTGTACAAAGAGGGATCTAACTGTGGGATGGGGGACCATTACGGTGACGTGATTTTTTAGGATGTAAGGCCTAAAGTGTTTCACTGCTTTGTAAATAGCATAATCCTACTTATCAATGTCCGAGTAATTTAGCTCCGCCCCTTGAAGTCCTGTACTCATGAAAGATATGGGACCTTCGTCATGGTCATAGTCCTTTTGAGTGAGAAACGCGGCTAGTGATGAATCTGAAGCGAAAGTGTATAAGATAAAATCTTTACCAAAATCAGGGCTTGAGAGTGAAGGTGCCTTCACGATTGCTACCTTAATCAGATCAAATGATTCCTTTTCATCCCGATCCCATTTGAAAACTGTATCATTTTTTATCATGTTTTGCAAAGGTTTGGAAATTTGTGCAAAATCCGAAATAAACTTGTGCAGGAAATTAATTTTACCAAGGAAAGATTGCATACCTTTCTTGGTGCTTGGCTGAGGGATTTGCGCTATGGCTTTCACGCAGTCAGGGTCGACTATGATCCCTTTCTTTGTGATGATGTGGCCTAGCAGATTGCCTTCCGAGACTGTAGATATGCTCTTCTTGGGGTTGAGCGAGATCCCGTATTTCTAGCATCTTTCAACAATTTTCTTCAAATGTTGGAGATGATCGCTTCTTTTTTATGAAAAAATGGTGACATCATCCAAGTAGACCACCACGCTCCGACCCATTAACCCCCAGAAAGCGATATCCATAGCTCTTTGGGAAATTTCCCCAACGTTTATTAGCCCAAACGACATGCGACGAAAAGCGAATCTTCCCCACCTCGTTCGAAACGTGGTTTTAATCCTGTCAGGTTTTGAGACCAGGACCTGGTTGTAACTAGAGAACCCATCCACTAGAGAGAAGAGTTCGGAGCCTGATACAGTTTGACGTATCTACTCCAAGGATGGAATAGGCTAGCTATCTTTGTCTGACACCTGATTAAGGTTCCAGAAATTGACGTAGAGGCATATTTTCCTGGGTTTTTTCCTTACTGGTACCAGGTTAGATACCCATGTCAAGTGTCTGACCTTAAAAATAATGCAGGCATCCAACAATTTTTTTAAATCCTTTTGTATGAGGGGTTCTAAGGTGGGATGCACCTTCCTTACTTTCAGCTGAAATGGTTTGACCCCTTCTCTGGTAGGAATGACATGCTAAATAATCCGAGTGTCATACGCTTTCAGGTCATCCTAAGTCCAAGCAAAGACATATCGCTAGTTTTGAAACAAACTTATGAAAGCTTGTTTTTCCCCTAGGGTGCATTCTATTCCCAGGTTAACATATTTGGGGTCACACTTAGTCCCGAGATTGATTTGCTCATGTAAGAGGGTGGAACTATGCGTCTTGGCATTTGGGGGACCACTGAAGCGATTTTGGAGGTCAAACAGTTTTTCCAATGACACCACCCCTTTCGGTAAGGCATTTCTCTTCAAGGAATCCACCTCATCTTGTAATGTTTTTACATGTTCCTCTTCGTCAATAGCTGCGTCTTTGAATACTTCATCATTTTCCATGAATTCCATAATCTATTGGTCATCATTAAACACATGTAAGTTAGTTACGTTATCCGGTACAACTGGTTTATACAAAATTTCAATAGAAAAACCATCTCTAAGAGGTGTGAACCTAGCTGCGACATTAGCTAGAGTATCAACAGCAGCGTTGTTAAACCTAGGAATAGACATGATATTGAAAGCTTTAAAGGAATTAATGAGACACCATACCTCTTGCTGGTATTTCATTAGATGCGGAGACAAACAATGGATGCTATTGCGTACCTGTCTGAATCCCCGATGACTTTCAAGTAGTCTGCTTTTAAGTAAATGGCCTTTTTTAGGCCGATCACCAATGCCTCGTATTCAATAGTATTGTTGGTACATTGGAATTCTAACCTACAAGAGATAAAAAATCTTTCTCCTTTGGGATTTAGCAGGACACATCTGGCCCTTGCTCCATCATGGGTTTTGGAACCGTCATAGTACAACGTCCACGTCTCTGTGTTGGGGAAGGGTAAACCTAACCTATGCAAGTTTAAAGAAAGAATTGTGTCATCGCAACTTGGGGTTTGCATGGAGATTTCGATCTAGGTATCCAAGGAGATGGTTAAGGTCTGAGGTTGATAGCACCCAAATGAAGATTCGAGGAGGCATACTTGTAGATCTTGTTGTGTGTAACTGATTGGTTCATTAGAGCTTTCAAGGTCAGAAACAGTATGTTTCGTACAAGGTTCACTATTTACCCGGATATGGTTGTTTTTCCCTTTATAAGGCAACCATAAGTGAGACCAATCGGTGGCAAAGTAGCCCTGCAACTTGCAAGACCAATCTCTACTGAGAAGAAGATCATAAGCTTTCGGGATGTCTATGACGATTATGTTAATGCATTGGTGCACTCAGGCATCAGAGGATAACCGAATGATGACATTATTTAATTCCCCAATGGCTGGGACTTGAGATCTGTCGAGTTGGATAATTTTGGCATCGGTTTTCTCTTGTTGAACATTAAGTTTCTTGCATACCGACCAGGGCATAACGTTGATAAATGCACCAGAGTCAATGAGGAAGTTGTGGAAGTTGAAATTAAACATCTCAAAGGTTAAAAGGAATGGGGGGGTTGAGCCTCTCGAGTTGGTGTTGGTGGTGTTAACTATAGCTTGGAGGTCAACTACGGTTGGGGATCAAATAACGAGATATTAGCTCGCGCCTTCGTTAAATCTTCGATAATATTGTAATCTAACTCGGAGGGTAAATATTCTAGCATTACACGTGGTGTAGCCGCTATAGTCTTAGTATTAAACCCTTTGGATGCATCCTTAGGTGTGGAAGGGTTCCTTTTCGTGCTTGCGGGTGATTTGGTTTGGTGTAAATCATCTATTCCTCTGGGTGAGGGAACAGAGGTTTGACTGGTATTAGTCGGGGGCAAGATCCTACACAACAAAGCCTTATTCTTCTCTTCTAAGGAAGAGTCTGTTACTGTACCTTTACTCCTCAGATTGTAACTTTTGGGGGGTTTTTGGGGAGTCTCTCTAACATAGGTTTCTTGTGTAGCACACACGTCTCCACCCCAGAGCATCTTGAGAGTTAGCACAGCAGAGGGGGAATCCTCACCAAAGGGGGAATCATCTTCTCCTGATTTGTTTGTTTCATCCTCCGCTTCGTCAATGTTCTGATCTTCTAATATTTAGGTGACTATGGTGGTCATATTATGTAACCATTGTGGGCAGGTTTTCTTGGAATGTGAAGCCTGATGGAAAGGGAAGAAGTTGTCTTTGCCTAATTCTTCTACGTTGAAGTTGGAACTAGGGTTTTTCAAAACTTTAGGGGGGAAATTATTGGTTTTTCGGAAAAAGGGCTTAGTGGTTTGGACCCTTTAGAAGCATCACTGGTTCTTCGCTTTAGCTCAGACACTTTATTGGTTAGTTGTTTTAGCAATTTGGTTAGTCCTTCAAAGTCAAAAGGATCTTTGTCCTTATCGTTTATTTTACTCGAGGAAGCTTAGTTCCTCTTACCAGGGGACTTTGGATCCTCTCGTGACTCATGTTCTAGGGAGCCAATTGAAAGAAGATCCTTTTCTACCTCGAGTGCCGCGGAAAAATTCTCTACTAGAGTGAGCTTTTCTTCGCACTTAACGAAAAAAGAAATGTCTCGTGGCAGGGCCCTTGTGTAATAATCAATCGTGATGGAATCATCAAGAGCTACATCCATGGGGAACTTGTTTAAAATAGTGGTGACACGCTGATTAAAATCCTTTACCTTTTCCTTCTTATTACATTTCAGGGTGTTGAGCTCAGTGAGAAGCATGGAAGGTGTCTTATCATCTTAAAATTTATTTAGAAAGGATTTATGAAACTCATCCCACGTTCGGATGGAGGAGATGGGTAGCGATCGATACCAAGTGGCTGCTTTATTTTTTAAGGGTATGTGGGAATAGGCGGCATGATACATCATCATACTGGACATTCATCATCTGTAGAGCTAAATAGAAATTGCTAGTGTGCTCATTAGTTGAGGTCCCTTTCTCCAGATCGAATTTTGGGAGGTGTTTCTCAGAATGTCAGGGCATATTATGTAGGAAGCCCCTAAGGTTTAAAGGAGATTGTTCCATCCAAGCTAGTGGTGGGGGACGATGGTTAGGTCTAGTGTTGAAAAAGGGGTGGCGATCATTTCCTTCTGATTCACTGTTCGTGCCTGACCTACCGCTGGTGCGAGGAGGGCATTGGGCTTCTCCCTTTGACACTCTGAGATGCCCTAGATCCCTCGTGTTTCTCACATTTCATTTGTCTCTTAGGTTCCTAAGGAGACGTTGGTTGTAAGAGTTTATCCGGTCTCTAAGGTAGTCCCTGGCCTCTTGTCCCAAGATCCCATGAGTGCCCTTGGTGAGAGGTTGATCGTTGGCAGGGGTTTCCTCAGTGATTCTCCAATTCTTCCCACGTACTTCCCTCCTATGCGTCTGGTTATTCTCACCAGTAAAGATTAGGCTCTCCCTCTTCATCTTTCGGATGGCTTTCCAATCCTTCGATAGATAGTCTTTCGACAGTGTCTGCGTAATCATCCAAGGCTAAGCCAATTAACTGCGATACAGATTTAACTAGGGCGCCCTGATGCGTATGTTGAAAGTTGGAGGTGCGAGAATTGGCTAGGGAGTTAGTGGCAGGGATACATCTTAAACCCCTAGCAAATTGTCGTGTGATAGGGCGCAAAGCCCTGAGTTGTTCATTAGTGACTTCGTACATGGGAAGTTCCTCCCCCCCAAGGGTGTCTTCAAGATGGGGAATAGGAGTTTCTTCATGGGGGGGTTTTGTGAAGGGCAGCCCAAATGGAGGGTTATACTGTACCTCAGGGGGCATGGGAGGCCATGGTTGATTACTTGATGGGAAGTTTCTGTGTGAGGAGGGATTTTAGTGCTTGCCATGGCCCTCCTTCTAGCGCCAAATCTATTGATGTGCTAGAATTTGTCACCAATAGTGAAGGGGATCTCTCTAGTGTAGGTTCCCAACTAGAGCCTACATTGGGTATGCTGGAGATCCCTTCCGGTATGTGGGCCCGGCTACCTCTTATTTTTGCAGAGCTAGCTTCAGATAGAGGTGCGATATGAACTTAGTAGAAAGTGTGAGTTTTAAGAAACACAAGAGAGTAATTGACAAGTATCCTGTGTCATACATACATACCATTAATAGCAAGAGATAAGCCATGCAGTCTCACATAAATTTACTGTTAGCAGGACTTTAAACAAGACTTGTACAAATTAAATAGATACTGCTTAACAATTGCAAAATCAGTTCACAATAATCAACCATTTACCATCATACTAAAACGCACAGTCAAAATAAAGATTATACTAACACCTAAGGAAATAGTTCATTAGCATGCGTATACAGTGAAGTAAACCAAATACCATTCATATGTAGCAAAACCAGATTCGAGGTACGACTGCACATCAAGAAGCTTTTGGGAATATTCGATCTGTCAAGTGTAGAAAATACTCATGGCACCAACACATAGATATTTGAAGCATTCAATAGAGAAAATGTACAATTAGCTCTTGTATTGACTAGAAGAATCATGCTTCTCTTAAGCATTGTGTCTATTACTATCCAAAAGTACTTTGCCCAAAAAAAGTCCTTTCAAATGAGACATGAAGTTACATTTATAGGATGAGAGAGACCTTTGGTCTACTCTTGACTCTTGGACTTGCAAGTGGCCTTTCAACAACTACATGACTCTTAGCATTCTAAGTGACCTTTCGTGTTCATAGAGTATTTCGTGCTACCATAGCACACACACAAACAAAAAGGAAATGACTATCATCTTAGTTGACTAAGCTGCAAATGGCGAGTTCCGAGATGCTGAGCCCGAGCTTTTCGGTTAGGTAAGTGCACCATATGTTGTATTCTGCTACAATGGGGGAGATTGCCAGCTGACCTTCATCATGTCTGTGAAAGCATTCCAATGCGTCCAGGATAAGAGTATTTTTCTTGGCACGTATATGATTGTTTAGGGTGCCCAACTTGGTGTAGAGCCTTACTGGTTCCACAATGTAACGCTTGATATTTTCCTTTGAGGCCGACATATCTCCTGTGCGGGCGGCTTGTCTATATGTTTCCACGAATGCTTGCACCACATTGTTGATCTCCTCTTGGTTCCTATTCTGTCTGATTTCTCCTATAGAAGGGGACTCGTGCAGTTGGATTACTGACTCCAGACTACTGGACAATTGCCTGTTGGAATCCAACATCCTTTCTGCATCTTTAACCAATTTATCTCTGGACTGCATTTTGATACGAAGTTGGACTCTGGTATTTTGCATAGCAATCCAATCTTTCCTGGGTACTACTGTCGGGGCTTCGGGGTACTTTTCAGACCACTCATGTATTTTATCTAGGGTGGTCATGGCCTCTTTGAGCATGGCAACCCTTTCCTTTGAGTGAGTCTGAATAGCCACTATGGGAGCTATAGTGTGGTGCAGTTTTTCCATCTCCTCATAAACTACAGCCATAGTTTCTCCCAGGATTTCTGTTTCTGATGCGACTATTGTTTGGAAATCAGTTGATCCTATATGTAGCAAGTGAAGTGTCATGATTTCCTCTTCCAAGTTCCTCTTCCCTTGTTCTGCTACACTGGCCCTTTGCTCAGATGCGTATAACCTATTTTGCAAATCTACAATTTGTCGATTCATCCGGGCTACGTTGTGTTCGGTGGCGGCTACAAATGTTGTACTGGCAGAGGCGATCATTAGCAGGTTTGACGTAATATTTGGCACAATGTCTATCGCTATAGTTACCGATAACGGGTCAGCTGGGTTCCTGCTGCAAGATCTCTTCCTCTCTTGTATAATCTTGAGGTTCACTTTGTCAAATGTGATCTTAGTCAGATCTAGAACCTCTTCCTCCTGATCTTCTGTAATGCCTAGCTCTAGGAGGGGTAGGTGTCCGCTAGTGAGGGGAGGAATGGGAGGTACATCCAAAGGAGGAAACTCACTCTGTCCTGGGCTTGGATCGACCACCCTGCTCGTCTCTGCTTGTTCAAATGCTACCATTTCCTTCTCTTTGTTTGCCCTGATCTCCTCTTCCTGTTGTATCTTTTCCCTTTCCATTAATGTCTGTTGCCTTTCTAGCTCCTCCTCCATGTTTTTCAGCTCCTAGTCTAACCTTTTTTGTTCCTCTTGTTTTCTCTTCGTGGCTTCTTCTGCTAGTCTCTACTTTTTGGCCTCTTCTTCCTTTCTTTTCTCTTCCTTATCTTATGCTTTCTTTTCCTCTTCCTACCTCCTTTCCTCGTCTTCCTACCTTTTCCTCTCTATCTCAACCTGGCTTTGAGTGTCGGGTTCCTGCGATTGCTTGCTTTCCAGTTCTCTTTATCTCTTCAGCTCTCGCTTCTTCCTTGCCAGTTTGGCGTTTCTTTGTATGAGTGTAATTTCTTCTTCCTCGTTGTCGCTTAGAGGATCTTCCACTTCTTTTCCCTTTTGTTTCCCTGATGTTTGGGTTCTCTTTGGTGTTATTTCTCTGGGGTTTTCATCATCTTGGAAGTCATCAAGGAGTTCATCTTCTATGGCTTGTTGCTCACTGGGGCTGATCTCCCTGGTGGTGTTATACCAGTTCCTAATTCCTTCCTCAAGGTCCTTCCTAGTGTGGGTGTAAGACCAACTGAATTTTGCCTTCTTACAGTGGGCAGTTACGATCTTTTCAGGGTCGTACGTTCTGTAATTCAGGGTCACGAAATGACTCCCCTCGAGTTCTTCAGCTTCTTCTTCCACCTGCTTGAAGTTTTCTACTAGTACGCCCCAATAGCAAGAGGAAAAGGTGGCCAAGGTTTCTTCTTACCTTTTTGCAGCACTTTCGGGAAACCCTATGTCATTTGGTAGCAGACCTCTCGTAGAAGAGTCCTATCTGTGGCGAACCTAGGTAGAGCATGCAGAGGTTTGTGAGTACCAAACACCCTGACTACTGTCCCCTCATCGATAGGGAACCAGTGAGACACTTTAACCATGGTCCTCATGGCTCTTTGGGACATGCAAGGTGGATCTTCCCCGAACAACAATTGGTATAATGGGATGATAAATGTTTCAGATATTATATCCAACGTGGCTCTATAAGCCATGTCCTAGAAAACCTTGTAGTGTCAGTGGACAGGTAGGGGTGTTGATGAGTCCCAATTGCAGCTCCAGTGTTCAAAGTGGCACCTTGAACAAACAGCGTCAAGGAGGTACGAAGACATATAAAACTCTGGGGGTTGTTTGGGAGCTGGGCTCTCAGCGGCGACTATGTTGGTTCTCAAAGATGATGACAAGATGCTCGCCCAATTGAAAATAGTTCCCTGAGTGGCGATGGCATACATGAGTGGAACCCACGTGCCATAAAACACATCGCAGTCTACTTTTCCATATAGTCGATACATCATTGCCGCGATTAACCGATACACCCTACACAGCCCTTCGGTCTTGTATGCCTGATCTGTACTAACCCGGAACTTCGCAGGTTCTTGCCACCAATTCCTCAAGATGTCTTTTGTCAAGGTAGTGAATCCAGTGAGCCACTTGGTGTTAAAAATCTGTTGCTTTTCGGGAAATTTATAGTAGGCGTTGATATTCAAGGAAGCAATGGTAGCTATAGGTGCCCCATCATGACCCCTGATCATCCAGTCTTCTGTGCTTGTGCACTGTAAAACCCATTCGATGAATTTAGCGCACGGGAATATTGGTGGATGAGCCGCCACTTTATGTAACCTTGACTTTTTGACATTGATATACACATGAAAGTATTCTTGTGTCTTCGGGATATCCCTCTTAGCAAATTCTTCATAGATTTCATACCAGGAGAGCTTGATGGTCTTACTTATGTTGCATGTCATATCTGCGAAGATAGGTGGCTGTTCGTCTGGATCTGTTTCCCATGTCCCGCTTCCCAATGCACCTTGAGTGGTTCTAGTAGTTGGATGACCCATCTTGTCTTTGAAAGAGGAAATGGATATGCACTCGAGCTCGACGTCACCTGTAATTTCAAAAATGCAATCCCACGATGAGAGAGAGGGCATAACCATAAACTGAAAATACCAAAATAAAACCTAGTCAGTGAAAGGGAGGTCACGGGAATGAGGGAGTCGCAAGGTATCTGATGCAATAGTGCGACTGAGGCCACAGGTCAAGTGCGACCGTGAGGTCGAGATGCGAAGAGGTAGACTATGGGTCACAATGGTAGGAGGTCGTGGGGAGAGAGTAGTCGCGAGGTCGCGGAGGTAGGAGGTCGCAGGGGATGGGGAGTCGCAGAGTCGCGGGTTAGGGAGGTCACGAGGTCACGGAGTTAGGAGGTCGCGGGGAACAAGGAGTCGCAGAGTCACGGGAAAGGAAAATCGCGAGGTCGTGGAGTCGCAGAGTCATGGCGGGGAGGATATCGCTGCTGCGGGGTGTGCGACTAAGGTTCATATTGTCCCAGAGGACGCCTCTGGACGACTTAGGGGGCACCTGGGTCACTTTCAAAAAGGTAAGACTTGGGTTTCTTGATCTAACCAAGAGGAACAGGCGTAAGGAGGAGTGAAAGAGTAGGGGAAGGTCAAGGTGATTTATGGGGCACAACTAGGGAGGAGAGCTAAGTAACGAGCTAAACCCTAGGGAAGGAGGCAAGCCGAAGGTCAAGGGATGCAATTTATGCCGTTTGGAGAAAAAAAATCATTGCAGGAGAGGTTACCGTTACTTACCGAAGTCGGACGCGCGTGCGAAGTCATTCAGAGGGATTTATGCCTTCTGGTGTGACCAATAGAACTCTGTAAAATGCGACCAGGATGCCCTCTTATTTATAAAATCATCGCACGTGTGGAGGTCGCAAGGGTCGTGAAGTCACGTTGAAAGATGTGAATCAGGAATGCGACCTCGCGACCTTACGACCTTGTGACCTTGTGAGTCGCGAAGTTGCATGGCCGCTAAGTCGCGTTGGAAGATGTGAATCGAGAATGCAACCTTGTGACCTTGTGACCTCGCGAATCACAGAGTCGCATGGTCGCGTGGAATACAGGTGGTCGAGAGTGCGACCTTGCGACCTTGTGACTGGCAGGTCACCGAGGTCGCAAGGGTTGTCTTTGTCGCGAGCATATGCTATAGTCGCGTTGCCATTATGCGACCCAGTTTTATCTCTTAAAGCTGTGACTTGGTTTAACTTAGCCAAAATTTGGAATTCCCTCGAGTTTATTTATACTGACAAAACTTCAGGAAGGGCCTAACGGGGCCAAAGCTTAGGCTTGATGTAGGGGGTCCAAAAATTTTATGTTTACGGGGATTTTTGGAGGTGTTGTCGCAACAGCTACAACAATTTCCTAGAAGAAAAATATGTTTTTATTGAAAATTTTGATAGTGATATATCAAATGCAGTGATAGTTACAAATGTCAGTAAATATTCAAATTTAGGAGCACCCCACTTTCTATTAATCAAGAACGAAGAAGACGATAACAAAGAATTATAAGGTATGGGATTTTATTCTAACTTCAATCCATTTCCTTTTCTATGCAATAATGATAGTGATGATGACAGTGAAACAACTAAACTTTCACTCATGGGTAAAAGTGAAAGTAAGCACTCTAAAGAGAAAACAGATTCAAAAATGATGCCTCTAGAAGAAGAAGATCAAGGAAAGTAAAAAAAAATAGACAATGCAGATGTGCCTATGATAAGAAAAGATAATTATCAACAATGGAAAGAAAAGATGAAGTCTAATATAATGAACCTTGATGTTTGGTATCTAGTATGCAATGGCTACACCAAGATTCCTCCATCAGATGAGGAAGTGCAAAAGAACAGTAAGGCTTTTAGTGACATATTTTGTAGCATACATGTTTCAACATTAAATAAGGTTATACATTGTACAACTACAAAGCTAGTGTGGGACAAGCTACAAGAAATCCATGAATAAGTCCCAAAGGAAGATTCCTCATCAAGGGAACTAGCAGGTAATCATATCCTTAGCAATGTGTCAACCTTTGTTATGTCAAATCTATTTGTTGATTCAGAAGAAGACGAGTTAGAAGAGATTTTTGATCTTAGAACAAAACTTGATCTTGTTTTGAAAAATATTGTTAATATTAAAGATAAGTTTCAATCATATGATAACAAGGATCATATTAAATCAGTAAATGTTGTTGTGGAATATAAACAATATTTTGAAGGTCTTGAAGGTGAGATTGTCTCTCTAAGACAAGATCTTGAAAAATTAGATAAGGAGAATGAAGAACTACTTCAAGAATTTGATGAACAAGAAAATAGGTTGAAAGGAGAAATTCTCAAATTAAAGTAGCAAGTGGAGGAAGGAAGAAGGGTTGAAGAAGGTATGAAGAAGTAGTAAATAGAAAAGGAAAAGAAATATCAAAGAATGGAGGTTAAGGTAAACATCCTAAAAGGTCAATTAGAAGAAAAAGATAAACATTTGTGATTTCAAGATAGTACTAAGATTTTGGATAATATTCTTAGTAGTCAAAGCTCTCTCACCATCAAATTTGGTCTTGGTTTTCATGAAAATGTTGAAGGAGAATCTAGTTCACAAGGTGAGGCAAGGAATTTAAAGAGTAACAATGCAAAAATTGAAATGCTCAACAAAGAGATAAGAAGTAAACTTGATCAACAACCAAGGAAAGTGAACCTTCAAAGAAAATCATCTACTCCTAATTATAGAAATGTTAATCGATTCTCTCCTTTGATCAGTAATTTTGAATGTTCTATATGTCATGATTATGGACACGTTGCAACAAATTCTAGAAGTAGACTCTTTCAAGCTAATAATCAACTCACAGAAAGATCATCATCTTTCAGGTACTTTAAGGGATATTGTTTTGATTGCAATATATTTGGTCACAATGCCATTGATTGCAATAGAATGAATATGAAACAAAAATATTATGATTCCTCTTCTAATATAAAATGTTATGCTTGTAACAAGTTTGGGAATGTAGCAAAAGAATGTAGGAAAAATTATATAGATTGTCGTAGATGACATGGTAAGTAACTAGATAAAAATATTGATGTAAGAAGGCCTAAAAAAAAAATGGATCCACCAGCATTTCTCATAATAAGCAAAAAGAAGAAGAACAGATATGTTGTGGTCTTGCTCCCTTCTCATTTGAAGAAAAAGATGACTGGTACAGAGATAGTGGATGCTTTCATCACATCACTGGAGATAAGAGTAAGATGGAGTCTCACGAAAAACCAATATGGTAATGTTATTCTTGGAATTAATGATCCGGCAAAAGTTCTAGGAAAGGGTAAAGGCATAATTAATAAACATAGAGGAGCAGTTAATGCTTTATTAGTTCAAGGACTAAAGCAGAATATTTTAAGTGTAGGTCAAATGGAAGATAAAGGAAATATAATTGTGTTTACATCAACCAAGTGCAAGGTTATGGATGAAGAAACTGGAAAAGTCATAGCAAGAGGATATAGAAACCCAAACAAATTATATGTGCTTGAAGAACAAAATTCTTGCAGATATGAGGATTCAGACTCAAAGTAAAAGAAGATGGTGCCCATTGCAGTCCATTATTCTTAAAATAATACTTCTAACAGTGAATGCAGAAGTGATGTGAGGTACATTACCTCATAAGAGGAAAATATGATTATCAGTTCCTCAGTATCAGTGATGATTCCTTTTGATATTCATATTTCTTATACTACTGACAATGCATCTGGTGTAGTAATAGTGAACATGTACATATAGTACAGTCTTAAGGGGAGTTGAAGTTGTGAAGTTTCAGTATTTTACTTTTTGTATGCAGATTGTATTAAGACAAGTCGCATATATACATGAGTTCCGATCTGAACAGTCATGTATATTTTGCTATGATAAATAAACAGTGAGACAGACTCGGGAAAAGGATCTGATATGATTTAGTCAATTATTATTTGGCTTTCCTGTTGTGATGGTTGATGGTTACAGTCTGTTGATGTTATTTAGAAGTGGTTTTGGATTTTATAAGTTGTTTATGCCTTGATGGGTAATCGATTGATGAAGATACTTTGAAGTCCTAACTGATGGATGAGTTAATGTGATCAAATCTAATAATGAACAGGTGGCACAAGTTAAGGGGGAGCATTTCCTATCATAGTGCATTGTTGGCATTATTTTTTAGAATTCCTTGGTCCATAATGATGCTTATAAATGGTGATGCTACTTATGTTGCTGAAGATCTTGAATGATGATGCATGATTTCTTAATTAAGGTTGATGCTTATCAGATGTTGTGATGATAGAAAACTCTCTAGTGATAATATTGGTGATGATATGATTGAGGATTGTCTTGTTATATTATGCTATGGTTATTTAATGATAATGCTTCTATCATGGAT